>OZ038492.1:64364778-64412278 GCA_964036315.1 Acanthosepion esculentum | reverse complement strand
TTGGGGTGAAAGGGTTAAAAAAAATATTTAAATGCTGAGCAGTAATTTTTGGTTTAAAGTTGTAAAAAGCATTAACACAGACAGACACAGACACACACACCTATATATATATATATATATATACACACACACACACACGACTGTATTTGCTCCTCCTGCTGCAAATTTGTCAGAAGAGAGACAGAAAGAATGATGGCATCAGAGTGAACTCTGAATTTTTTAAAATCTCAAGTTAAAAACTGCAGTAAAAATCAATTCTCTTAACCTATTTTTCCAAAAACCAGTAACAGTGAATAATGAAAATAACTTTTATTAATGATGAAAAAAGAAGCAAATTACAGAATATGAAATACAAAGTGTTAGTTCTTTCTTTAAATGGTAAAATAAACAGGTAACATGCTCGTTATTTTCTGCCTAAACAAAACATTGCAAAATATTCTAACCAAATTCTATCATATAATAGTTTCAAAAAAATCATTATTATCATTCTACATACCATGTCTCTTCAGAATGTAGGCGATCATGGCTCTCCACAATTTCCTGTCCTTTATAGTTCTTAGTAAATTTTGTCTTTTTACTATCTCTCCTAAACCTTGCTCCACCATTCATTTATTCAAACTCACTAGGTAGCTTTTGCATTGTTTTCCTCTGTCCCTCTTGACTTCAATCTGTCCTGTGAGTATCAGGTTTTCCATTTCTTCTTTCCTCATTATACACTGTAGAAATTTCAATTGTTTTTGTACCCTTAAAGAGGTTACAAACAGACAAAAGGTGGTACTTGAGTAAAGGAATGGCAACACATGCATAGATGAAAGAAAGAGAGGTTTATTGTAAAAGAGAATACACTACTGAAAGACAGTCCTTCTATATCATAGTGAATGCTGGACAATCTCCTCACAGATGAAGAAGAGATGAAGAGAAGGAACAGAAAATGTAATTCTGCAGAAGGATGCTGGGAATACCATGTACCAAAAATGTTAACAACAACAAAGATTTTGAGAAAATGACACTTGTACTGAACATAAGTATTGTAATAGAATGTCCCACACTCCCTATCACCTATGTGGACTGACTATATCAGTAGATATATATAGTGAGCACAGGATATACCTGAGGGCTTGCTTTGGGAATGACTAGCCTGTCACCCGATTCCCTGTCTTTCAGTAGTGTAAGGACTTTGCAGACTGTTTTGAATAGTCAAAGTTGATTTATTTTATTTTTTTTTTTTACAGCTTATCAAATCTTTGTAGATTATTTAAAACAGTCATATTTCAGATTGTAGGAGGTTGCTTATAGTCCCTGGTGTTCTCAAGCAACTGAATAAAAAATGGTGTTTTCAGCATGATTTTACCACCAGTGATAGGTGAAAGAGATGCTGGAATAAGTGAGTGCCATCTCAGGAGTAGTACTTTGAAGTGAATTAAGGTGCCATTACACTTGGTAGCTATATTTCTATTAAGAGCTTGATACTTTCCAGACAGCTATGTATGCCTATATAGACACCAGTATGCACATAGATAAATATATAAACACATACTAACACGTATACATATATAAATATGAATATAACTTCAAATAAGAATAAATTTGTTATGAAAGAGTCATTGATTAACACATAGAATATCTCTACTCATGAAGAAGAGAGAGAGAACAAGAGAAAAAGATGGTGATAGAGGGAGTGTAAAAGAGAAGGAAATGAAGAAAGGGAGAAGGTTAGAGGAAAGAGAAAAATAGGGGAAAAGACAAAAAGAGAGAGGAAGAGAGTAGAGAGAAAAGAGTGAGAGGCAGAAAAATATGAAAGAAAGAATAGAGAGAAAAGAGAAAGAGGAAGACAGAGACTAAAGAGAAAAGAAAAAGAGGGAGAGATTTGAGAGAAGAAGGAGACTTGAGAGGAAAGAGAGTAGAGACAGAATAAAGAGTAGAGAGAAAAAAGAGAGGGAGAAGATAAAATAGAGGGAAATAAAATAAAAAGGGAGTGAGTGAGGAACACAAAGAGCGGATAGAAAAAGAAAAAGAGGGAAAGAATTGACAAGAGGAAGAGAGAGAAAGTAGAAGAAGTTTATTGTTTGGCAGAAACAATGGTTTCAGGTTGCATAACTGGGTAGGGTTAAAAAAAAAAAAAAAATAATGAAGGCAGACAGGTAACTATAATGGTCATACATTACTGGCAGAATGATTTTGTTTATTCATTCCTCTGTCTCCTTTGTTTTATATAAAATAAGTCGGCTTACTTTAAATAACAAAACAAATCTAAATTTTTTTTTTAAATCCTTGGCCAAAGAAAATTACATAGATGTAAGCAATTCAAAAGAAGACTTAATAAACAGATGTTGCTGCTGTTGTAAAAAATGATGAACAAATAATAAAAATAATAATAAATGAATGTGAGGCAAACAACAACAGCAGCAGTCAATGGCTAATTTGAACATTAACAGCAAGACATGATAACATGACAGACTGTAGCCACCTGTAACAAACTGGATAATTTCCCAAACTTAACCATTGCTTAATTAAAATAACTGATAAAAGCACATACAAATTCAAAAAAAAAAAAAAAAAAATTAAATCAAATGTGTAAATAAATAAGAAATTATTAAATAAAAACAGAAATTATTTATTTTAAACATTTTTTTTTTTCCAAATGGTTTTCATTTTTTCCTGTACATTGTTATTCTTTTCTTGATAGAAACCAAATTCCATTTTTCTGTATACACTGAAAATTATTAACAAAATTTGTGCAGCTGTGGTTACAAATAAGAGCTAAAATATCTGCTTAGCTTGGCCGAGAAGTAGTGCCACCTGATGAGAAATTTTCAGCTTCAGCTGTAAGAAGGGGGAAATAAATCAGTCTTTAATATGGCAAGGAAGTATTTTGAATTGAAGAGGTAAAAATCTCAAAAAACGAAACAGAAACAACAAAAATAGGAAGATTAAAAAGCGTAAACATTTACATGTAAATCTGTTAATATTTTATCAAAGCAGGTAAGTATTTGAAAAGTCACTCAAACAAAATAATCAAACTTTTCAGCAGCCTCTCATATTCATGAGCAAATTCATTAAAAAAACAAAAACATATTCATTTAGAACATAGGTGATCATAGCACTCCACAATTTCCTTTTTTTAATGTTGATAACCTGCTATTAAGAAAGTTAGTTCAGTGTTCTCCCATTGCTTTCTCCATAATTTTGAATTCAGAGTTGGCCTTCTTTTAGAATGGTTTCATAACCAAGTCTAAAGAACCGAGTACACCCTACTATTTTATCAACAGCTACGAAGAGGTTTCTTCCTGACTCTCTCAAGAGCATTAGTCTGAAGTGCATACATCAGCTTTGGCCAGAATCTTCCATGTTGATTTCATTGTAGTAAGAAGTGCTGCCAGTTCTTAACAGATGAGGTTGCTGTCTTTCAAAATAAATTAATTCAACACGTGCTTTTTTATTCATATATATTTATATAAAGAATAACATAGTTCACAATAAGATGAGAAAGAAAAAACATAAAGAAAAGTATTTATGGGGTTAGTATAGTGTGCGCATATGTGCGTGATGTGCCACATGGTTGTGGGAAATTAAACAGTTGGCCTTCCCACAAAGTGTCTTCACACATGGAAAGAGTCCTGTTGTTGTCACTAGTACATCTGAGCAAAAAGAGAGCGTTTATGTCTTTTCCTTTTATTAGAATGCCACCTAGCAGGCATCTTGGCAGACAAGGTGGAGTAACCCCCACACCATTTTCTGTACTGGTAAATGTTATACTATCTGCATATCATCATGAGAGTTTTTTCACATCGTAATGCTCTATTTTTCCGAGAATCAGATCAGACCAAGAATGGAGTATTGCTGCCATATCTCAGCTGATGCTGCCCAATCCTCACTTTCAAATCTGAACAGCATTCAAAAGTGCTTACACGACCTTGTGAGTGATGAATTATTCTTCACTCTGCTACCCTTATCCCACAGACCAAATTTTAATTGCCTCTCACTACTATATTGCTATTATTAGGTTGGTGCAAAAATAATGTTTTCTTACATGAAGCTGAACATCAAAAAACAACATTATTTTTGCACCAACCTAATACTATGGCAGATAGTCAAATGAGTTACATTCCTTAGTACTACCAGCACTGACCTTCACAGCTAGGACCCACCA
The DNA here is from genome assembly GCA_964036315.1 of Acanthosepion esculentum. Lineage (NCBI taxonomy): Eukaryota > Metazoa > Mollusca > Cephalopoda > Sepiida > Sepiidae > Acanthosepion > Acanthosepion esculentum. The sequence goes on along the minus strand of OZ038492.1, from coordinate 64,408,128 downwards.
TGTCACTGTAGCAAACTATCTCAAATCCCTTCATGTTCTTTTGATAGGGACCAAGTTCCAATCAGATGGCTTCTTCTCCAGAACTATTACTTTAGGAGAGAATGCTTCTGTGACAATTACGATCTTAGCCTCTTTAAGTCCAGGGTTAGCCAATAACTATCCTCCACATCCTCATAATGTTAAATAATAGTTTAGCAGACTATTATTTTTAGGGGAAGTATATCTTGGCTCTTACTTCTGGAGGTTGATATTTGGGGTCAGATGTAAGCCATAATAGGAAGTTAATTTTGATTGGATGAGCTAGTGAGAAAGGTTTCAGCAAGTTGGTTCTTACCCATCAAGTAATGTAGATGTGTTCTCTTTCATGTCCGAAATGGCTCCCCATTAAGGGAGGTAGGCACTGGATAGTTAGATAATGTACATTTCGACATGAGTAATAAAAATAGTTAAATTAAAATTCTCTGTGTTTGAAGTCTTTCATTGATGAGACAAAACAATTAGCAATCGTCGGCCAAGAGAAAAAGCCGAGCTGAGATCCTTCACTGCTGTCAACATGCAACAATAATACTCTCTTACATCCCCCTTCCTTTTCTTAAAATCTCACTTTCTAACCCTCTACCTTGAGTGCCTCTTAGGTTTGTATTGGGTGAACTATCAAAAAAAAAAATCAAATTGATATTGGAGAGTTATAGTCATAAAAGTTTAAATTCAGGTGAGGCAGCTAATAACTGCATAACTAACACTTTGAGCTACAACTCAATCATACACTTTTATCTCTTTTCATTGCATATTACATGATATGGTAACATTTTTAAACTAGAATATATGTTATAGAACTTCTGAAAAATCTTTTCTATAATATAAAAACTAATATGAATAATATATATTCACCAGTTATTCAGCCTGTTCTTCCTAACTTACTATTGAGTGTTGTTTCAGTGCATTTCTAGATGTCAATAGGTAAATATACTCTTTGTTACCATAACAAAAGAATATCTCATTACTAACTAAAGGGAAATCAAGTTGTTTCTACACTGCTTTTATTTCTTTTTTGTTAGCCTTCCTTGGATTTTTATTTATTTTTTTTTAATCATTTACAAATACAAATTTATTCTTATGGGTGGCAATTGAGTTAACTGCATAAATAAAAGTCTTAAATGACACATGAAAAAATATATATATTAACAGTGAAATTGCAAAAGTAAATAGAGCTGCTATTTTTTGTTGTTACTGGTAAACAAGTTCATAAAAGGAAAAAAAAATACAAAAATTTTCCCCATTTAAATGATTACTCTGAATTTAAGAATGTGCGGAAGTAATGAGAAGCCACTCCACTATCTTTTTGAAAATGTCATGGTAATTTACAGATAGTAAAAAATGGAATCTGTTGGAAGCCATGATTACTTCCACCCTGAAGGAACATCACATTTAAAAAGAAAGAAGATAGAGGGAAAAAAAGAAATAAATAATAAATATCTTTATTATTTATTACTATTTAGAAGCTTACCTAAGTCTGACACCCAGCAAGAGTCAAATTAATCACAATTGCTATTACTAATGATTTTAACATCTGATCCACTATAATAAGAGCATATACATACTCGTTGCCAACCAAGGCTATAAAATCAAGTCTGACCTGCTATTTACCCATAGTAGGGGATGAGGTGGATTTATACCTTTCCCAAGTGCAACTGCATGTAAACAAACGTAACAAATTCAGTTGGAATTCCAACTCAGCTCACCAAACCACTATCCATTATACCACCATGCAACAACATTATTATTATTTATATATATATATATATATATATATATATATATATATAATTATTATAATATTTTTACTTTTTAAAAATATGATTCCTTCGCTACATAAGAGTTCTCATGTTTCAAAAGCGAGAACCGAGACCCCTAACATAATTTTTTAAGTTATGTAGAGTTAAGGTGCCAGGACCCGCTTCCTTGTCAAGCGAGAATTTGGGAACCACAAATTCTCGCTTGACAAGGAAGCGGGTCTCGGCTCTCGCTTTTGAAACATGAGAACTCTTATGTAGCGAAGGAATCATATTTTTAAAAACTAAAAATATTATAATATAAGCTCTACTTCTGTATGGAGCACTGTCTTTTTGAAAATAAAAGCAAAATACTAAGGAACACCGGATTACCTACCTAACGTGTTCTTTCCTATTTTTCTGCACACCTGCACACACACACACATATATATATATATATGTATATGTATATATATATAAAAATCTGAATTGAGTGCATTTAGGTAATTTACTCTTTATACAAATTTTATTAAATACCAATGAAAATTCCTTGATAATTTGTAATTTATGTTTACAATGTCCCGCATTATTTTTTTTATTTCCCGTTAATATTTGAAAATATATTTTCCTATATCCGAGTACTTTTGGTTAGCATTAGCCCTTATCAAAGACAAAAGTTTTTGATAGTAGCTAATACTATCCATAAGTACTTAGACACAGGAATATATATTTTCAAAAATTGATGTGAAATAAAAAAAAAATGATGAGGAAAATTGAAAAAAATAAATAAAAAGTAATTAACAATGAACTTTCATTGGTATTTTTACCAATTTGTATAAATGAAATATCACTGACCAAATACACCCAATTCATTATATATTCATGTGTGTGTGTGTGTGAAAGACATCCATTGGTCTTGAGAGACATGGATCTGTGCCTAAAGAGTTATACCTTAGCTGCGGTCTAGCATCTGGTATAGCTGTCAAGGCCCACATGGGGGTGACACTCTTGATTGCAACGAATGCATGTGAAGATGCTTTCCCCAGATGTTGCCATGTTGTATTCTTTCCTTTGAGCATGTTTCTCCCCAGCAACAAGCCTCCATTTCTACTCTCCTCGCTCCAGCCCTCACTGTAAATCATGTCTTCAGTGTGAGTGATCATCGCCGACATCTTCCCACATGTCAATATCCATGTCCATTGCCCATATATCCCTTTTGCAGACATCCTTGAAGTGAAGATGAGGTTACCCTCATGTCCTCTTGCCAGTAACCATTGCTTCCCATCTTTTGCTGCCATGGTGAGGCAATGCTGGAGTGTCCTCTCCAGGATGCAGACCTGGGCAGAGTTTTATTAGAGGTCAGCAATTGACCATGAAGCATGTCTCCCTTCTCCGTGCCAAGGGAAAGATTGCATCCTATACAGCTAGACATGGTATCATCACAGGAGTTTCTACAGGCCCCTTTAAGAAGCTCCCTCAATATAAAAAAAATTTAAAATAAATTTCTTCTGTTAACTTTATGTCTGATTAACCTACCAACTGCTTTAAACAAACAGAACTTGTCATATCTGGCTACAATCACAATACATTTGTCGCTGTCATATTCTCCAGAATCGTCAATGATGCCATGTCTATATGTTGGTTTATCATGACATGAAGAAAAAATAACTCACCCACCTCCACACTCTGACCGTATTTTTCTATTTAACATAGATCTGACATTTAATTGGTTAACATACCCACAAGTCTATTTTTAATTTCTGATCTTATGACTCCACCACTTTAAATTTGGGAAAAGAGATAACAATTTGTTTTTAAATTTCCATAAGAAATCATTTTATAACCAGTTATCTACCATCGCCTGAAGAAGTACAATCATAGTATTGAAACATGAAAGCTTTTGTGTAGTGATTTAAAAATGTTTTTATTATAATCTCTTATAATAAAAATATAATAATTATATATTATGTATGTATGTATATATATATATATATATATATATATATATATATATATATATATATATATATATATAATTAATTTTTACATACACATATGTAAATAATGTATATATACATAATCTGGTATATATATATGTATAATTATGTGGGGAGGGTATCTATATATATATATATATATATATATATATATATATATATATATATATATATATATGTTTTTTTTAATATATTATCAATAAAACACCAACAGTAAAATGGAAGTTAAAAAGAAAAATCAAGAACTTGTAGATCTTTAAATGACCCATATCCTTTATGCATACATGAAAAGTTAAATGTTATTAAGTTTCTGAAAAATAAAAATTTATTAAATCAAAAAAATGAAACAGTAATTTTTTTGTAGACATTGCCAAATTTTTCCTTAAGTAATAGCTAATTTTATAAAATGAAATTAACATATTTATATTTGATCATAAATAAAACAGTTTATGAATACATAATTAGATTGTAATATATTAATTTTAACATTACTATATATTTACTCATTTAGTAAATAAATTAAATATAACATCTTAAGTTGGTATGAATAAAAATATAAATATTAAAAATGTGACTAAATAATATTTGAATGCCTCATAAAAAAACATAATTGAAATTTATATAAAAAATTAAAATTAAATAAAAAATAAAAATGCCAAATGTATCGCTATTGAAACCCAGACGATGTGTTGGAACATAGACACTACCACAAATTTCTACTTGAAAAAAGGGAATTTGTGTCAATAGACAGATACCCCAGCCCCCACTTTGACTTGACTGACTTGATAGCTACAATACATTAGATACATGAGTTTTCAAAATAAGTTAAATCTTAACACCCCTAAAATTAAAAAGATTGAATTTTCCTTAACCCCAATATCTGAAAATATCAAATTTGTCTGGACTTATAAATTAAGTAAATCAATTTTTAAAAAGTTATTCTTGGCATCACTTGATAATAGAGTTTAATTTTTATGATTGAATTTGAAATGAAGTTTCAGTTGTGAAACATAGGAATTTTGGTGTTGCGATGATTATATATTTTTTAAAAACCAATTATTATATTATGGTCGACTGTTGTATCGAGCACTGTTTTTTAAAAATAAAAATAAATGCTAAGAACTCTGAATTATAAATCTCATTGTTCTTTCCTATTAATATATATATATATATATCCAAGTTTAGGATTGGTATATACGGAGTGAATTCCAATAACCAACAATTACTATTCTTTAAAGAGTGCTCAATACAGAGTAGAGCAGATATAATTATTTATTTGAATATTACAACATAAATATGTTATAAAATCACGACAAAAATAGCCATTTTGTTTCAACACTTCTGGTGTCTTATCAAGTGATGATGTAGAATTTCCATTAGTGATGTCTGTAGGCTGCTTGAAATGGAGACATATAACATGTGCAATCCTGTCAGGTTCCCCATGTCATTACAAAGAGAATGTTTTGAAATTTTAGAAAACTCTTAAAACATTTTAAGACACATTTCATCATATTTTATGGTCTAATATGTTTGCAATAAGAATCATGAAGAAATTTCATGAATATACAAATAAAAAGAGAAAGAGATCTGATTTTCATTGGAGGAAAGAGTGCGCATGTGTAGACAGTGTGGTGAAAATGGTGACACAAGATGAAGTTGCAAAGCAGAGAAGTAACACAAGGAATGAGCTCTTACTTTCAAATTTCAAAGTCTTTTATCAGTAATGCGGTTTTAAAAGCAGAATATAGTTTAAAAGATTTACATTTATTTTTTTCTTTGGCAATCTCTATTTCAAAACTTGTTACACTTCTAATTTTTTTCTTCCCATTCTTCGGAATGAAAGTGAGAGACTAATGTCAATAAAAAAAAAACAATTTATTGATATGTAGCTAAATGGCATAAGATTCATTACAAGTTAATATAAAAGTGAACAAAGAGCAGAAAAAAGAAAAAAAAAATGGTGGTAAAATTGAAGCATTATTCAACAGCTCATATAATATTCTCTTCTTCCTCAGATCTCAAAAATAAACTCAGAGAAACAAATCATCTTCCTTGTCACAGATTTAAAAAATAAAAGAAAATAAAAGATTCCATTTTAAAATTTCTCAAGAAAACTGTTTATTCATTCTGAATCCTCTCAGAAACTGATTTTAGTTTCTCTTCTCTTGCTGATTGAGACTCTGTTTCCAGAAGATGCAAAGACACTTGTTTAAACATTAATGGACTACCTTTGGGCATGACAGGGACAAGTTGCAATGTACATGAAAATCTCTCCTCGAGAGCACAATATCATCTCACTAAAGTCGAGGAGCAACTAAAACAATGTGAGATTCCTCAAACAAAAGACTACACTTAGAATAGATACTTTTAAGCTTTTAAAAGAATTTCAAGATTATGCCTGATCAAAAGAAACAACTTTAATGATATGAAATTTTTTGATGAAATGGAATAACCTGTCACCCCCATGAGTGACTACACTATACATAGTAACAACCTATAAGTATCTGTAAGTCAACGGACTACAGAGTCTAGCTGGGATGTTGAGTATGACTTAGACTTAAGATAAGAACTACCGACCTTCCAATAGTAGCACTCACTACTGCGATGACCTTGTGCATAACTGTTACCTTTATTCTTATTGTACTGGTTTTTACAATAAACCTTTACTTATTTTATCCACTGTGTTTGTCAAGTATATATTCCTATTAGCACGGAATATAACATATTTTTACCAAAATAATTAAGAAAAACAATAATAATAAAAGAAATTAGTGGGTAGGTGAGAAAGTACAAGTCTTTACTCTACCTTTTATAGTCCCATTCTTGACTTGATCAATCAGTTTTATTTACAAAATACCACTCTTATACCACAATCATCTCCTACTTGTATGTTCAGTGTCCCTTCAGGATATTGACGATCATGGCTCTCCACAATTTCCTGTCCTTTGTAGCTCTTAATAAATTTTATTTTTTTGTTATCTCACCTAAATCTCATTCTGCCGTCCATTTACTCAAGGTCGCTAGTTAGGTTATGCATTTTTTCTTCTCTCTTGCCGTCAATTTGTCTTGTGAGTAGCAAAATTTCTAAGCCCTCTTTCCTCATTATGTGCCCTAGAAATTCCAACTATCTCTTTCTGATGTTAAGTATATGTCTCCTTTATGTTTCCATTTTCTCTAAAACTTTGTTGTTGCTCACATGTTCCATCATAGTATTCTCAGCATCCTTCTGTAGAACCACATTTCTGTTGCTTCAAGTCTCTTCTTCATCTGTGGGGGCATTGTCCAGCATTCACTATGATATCTCAATGAAAACATCTATTAAAAATTTTCCAATGATATACATATTGGCATGAAAGAAGGAAAAATATGACATTCAAAAACTGAACACGCACAAAAAAAGAAATAAAAACTATTTCAAAACTGTTTATCCAAACCCATTCTGCTTTAGGAGTATTTTCAAATTTTATCTGAAAAAATGAATCCATTTATTTTTGATTTTAATAAATGAATATATTGAATTTTTTCACAAAGAATCAGCACTTATCCAAAATTGTGCATTTTGTTTTTGTTTTTTTCTATAAATATTAATGTTTTTTTAAGTATTTTTCTGTTTCCTTTCGTATAGATAATTCTAGAAAGATTATTTAATACAGATCAAGATACATTTTATGACAGGCCTCAGTTTAAACACAATAATGTTCACTGGCCATTAACTTCCAAAAATGAATTTAAAATTTTAATTTCAGAAAAGAAAAATGGCCTATTATAAACCAGAATATCTATGCATATTTAAGAATATACATGACAGTGAAACTGCCTAAATTGTATAGTTAAGAAAGGTCTTTGTGGTAAAATGATGACCCCCATTCAATTTAATGCTGTCATGTGAAATCTGGTAGAGTTAATTTGAATGATTTTTCTATGCATATAAAAAAAATACTTAATTTTTAGAAAATACATCTCGAAATTAAAGAAAAGAATTGGAAAACAGGTATTTATTAAAATGAAAATATCATTCACTGTAATTATTATGAATCATAAATTTTAACCACTTGAAGGCCAGAGCATACAACGGCCGAAACGTTGTGATAAACATGGCGACAAAGATGAGGACAATAGTCTGAATAATGTAAATAATGTACATAAATTTTAATTTCTTATAAATTTATACAGCAAACTTACTTTATACTAAACAGATAAAATATTATTATTCCTTTGCTGCAGTCATACAGAAAATATATTATTTAATTTTTAATCTTAAATTATTTTTAACTTTTTATATGATTTCTTACTCGTATTTTTCCATCTTAATTTCATTTGATTTACATCTAGCAGTAGACATAATGATGCTGTTTGAATTCATTTGATGAAGTATTATCCATATTAATTTTTGATTGTTTTTTGTTTTCAGTTTTATTTTGGTTGCTTGTTTAAACTAAGTAAGAAAATCATATGAGAAACAAAGAAAAGAATACTGAACTGTTATGTAATATCAGTCCTCATATGTGACAGTGAATACAGGACAATCTTCTCACAGAGATGAAGAAAAGCCTGAAGGCAACAGAAATATGATTCTACAGAAGGATGCTAAGAATATGTGAACACCAATAAACTTTTAGAGAAAATGGAATCAAAAAATGACACATATTTAGCATCATGAAGAGACAACTGAAATTACTCAACTACATAATGAGGGAAGAGGGCTTGGGAAATTTGAAACTCACACTTCATACTGAAGAGCAAGAGGAATAGAGGAAAACAATGCCTAATCTATCTTGTAAGCTTGAGTAAAGGCATGGTGGAACAATGTTTAGGAAAGATAACAAAAAGACAAAATTTATTAAGAGCTGCAAAGTACAGGAAATTGAAGAGGGCCATGATCACCAATGTCCTGAAGGGACAACACACATAGAAGAAGAAGTAGTAATATATATATAATAATCTGAAATTGTGTGAACTTCTTAAAAGAAGCATTGGACTTAATAGTTTTAAATTAGTTGTTCATCTTTTTGCTTTATTTTTCTTCATTTTTATATCACAATGCTCACATCATTTTATTCCTGTAGTTTTTGAATCAGCAACTTAAATCAGAAGTAAAGAATATACTTTAATTCTCATCTGTTGGGAGACGTGTCTTTCTGTGATAGTGCCTTAACAATTTGGTTACAAATGTTTACCAGCAGATGCCATTTAAAATTAGCTGGAGATCTACATTGATTTTTGTGGATTCTTGTGGCTTTCATGCTACTTTGTTTACACGAGTAATGTAATAGTTTAAAGTTTGAAACCATAGAGCTATGATAAAAACATGATGAAAGTCAAAAATTATTATGGTTGGGGCTGTGTTTGCATGGAAATATTTTAAAGACAATTAATTTTTATTAACAGCAAAAACAAAAAATTGAAAGCAGATGCTTTATTTAAGGTTTTGCCCAGTTATCTTTTTTTATTAAAAAATGCATAATTTTTTTTTATATGCTGAGTATAGTTTTTTAAATTCTCAAAACATTTGTGCAAGATGGAATATTAGAATAGGTTTAGTTTGGATAATTAAAAAAACGTTTGAGGATTTGAATTTTTTTCTTCATTTCCTGTCCGGATAACTGAGGAAGTACTGTAGATAAGGAATTAACCATATAAAATATCAAGAATTAACCATATAAAATATCAAGAATTAACTATATAAAATATCAAGAAAAATTATTGGCATCAGTGGGACACAAAATGTTAATGCCAAATATTTGATATGGGAAGAAGTGAGACTGAACATCAGAAAGAAATAAAAGGGGCTTTACTTTTGTTTTTAGGACAATATTACTTAAAACTTATAAGAAATATCAGTGCAAATCAATTACAGCCAAGATCACAGAGTCCACAATTCCATTCTGCAATTAATTGTGAACTACATCAGCTTTGGTATAGGGCTGTATTGTACGGATTAGAAAGGGCTACATGTAGTTTTAGATTCAGAGTTGCTCTCCTCCTCGACTGGTTGCTAACTACAGTGAGAGAGCCCAGGTTTCCTTGATAATTAATAAAAAGATCTGGGGTTGGGGAGAAGAAAGGGATTCATACTTTTCCCAAGGGTTTTTGTGTAAATGTGAATGTAATATATTCAACCAGAATTTGAACTTGGCTCACCAATTTCTCTTTCTGAGATGCTAACCCGCATATACTTTATACATCCTTCAATATTTCAGCTACAGGCAATGGAGACAAATCTATTGGTTGATTGATTGATTTTCTATGATTTATCAATTCTTTGCAGATTATTTAAAGCCAGAAAATATTTTTAGATTGTAAAAATGTTTTTTGAGATAATAATGATTTACTTACATTATTTACATTATTTGGTCTGTTATCCTCATCTTCATTGCCATATTTACACCATTTCAGCCATTGTATGGTCCAGCCTTCTTCAGGTGATTGGAATTTCAAAATAATGTAAGTAATCATAATACCTCATGTCAGTGATATAGACAATTAATGATTTAGTGATACAAGTCTTACTAATTAACTTGGGGGGGGGGAGAAGCGGTGGATCCATACTTTTCCAAAGGGTATTTGCATATAAGTGAATATACCAAACCAAAAGGGAATTGGAACTCAGCTCTCCAATTAACAATTCCAAGCCATTATCTATTACACCACCTGTATATTCAAGCTTACAGCACCTGGTATTTCCAAATGGTCACCCATCTAGGTACAGACCAAGCTCAACTTTGTTTAACTTTGATCATCATGCAGGAACCAGTGTTTCAACCAGACAAGTCTAGAAACAGAAACAGATTGACTTTTGACAACACCCTGCACAGAACTGGAAATACTTTTTCTTTTTATTTAAAATAAAAAAAAACTTATCTCTTTTTATTTTTAATTCTGTAACAGCCATTTTCTCTTGTCCTATCATGTTTTAATTTAATTAAGTAATTCTGTCTCCATTTCTTTTATCTTCTTCTTAGGATAAATCTTTCCAGGTAATAAGATAATTTTTAACATCTTTTGATATTTACACTGCTCATGATTAATGAACATTCTTATATTTGTTATGTCTACATAGTAGATCAGTTAGAAGAAACATTCAAATCTTAAGCTGATCTTTCATTTTACACTCTACAAAATGATAACTCACTCCAAGCCAAGAATATTTATTTACTAAGCATCAGCTTATTTTTGGTACAATGCTATATGTACAAGGCACTGAGTGAGGACTAAACAAAAAACTCAGTAGTCTGCATGAACAGTTTGCTAATTATTACATCATAAGGAGATGACCATCACAACTAAGAGTAGGTAGACAGTTCTCATCCTTTTTGTCCTGCATGAAACTGATATCATACTCAATAAAATCAGCACTTCAAAAGTTCATCCAAACAAACTTAAATCAAAGGGAGATAAATCAGATCACGTAACTAATAAATTAAGAAAAACGCCCCACAGAGAAAAACCCATGTTCATCAACCTCAACAAAACAGATATATGTTTTTTTTTCAAATACTACAATTTTAAACAAAAATTTCCTTCTAATCACGTGAATGTGTGTGTGCATATAAATATATCTATTTTTTTTCTAATATAAATTATCATGTTTTGTTTTTGGTTTACAGAAGTGCAAGGGACTTGTGGGCCCCCACTGAATGATTTATGTACCCCCCAATCTATGATATCGAGTTCCCCACTCTACTGTCTGAATTTTCATAAGGTAGTATTCATATAAAACACAGATTTTATTGTAACCTAATTATGTACAATAATTGACCATATGCAATATAGGAGAACTATTTAACAAGAAAAATTGAAAATAAATACAATTTTTCTAAATACAAATCAGAGACATGTCATAATAGATCATTCTGTCTTTAATAAATCAACAATGTTTTGTAGCAATTTTTAACATTAACTTGACATTTTTCTTGTTAAACAGTTGAAAAGTTTTGACACATTCCACATTATGCATAAAAATTAGTGAATTTTATAGAGTGCTTTTTTGAGACTTAGCATGAGTAAAACACATACACAGATTTGTAAGAAAAAAACAAAACTACAGAATGACATCAGTTCTGCTTAGTTTCATTTGTAATGTATATAAATGTAGGTAGAAAAAAAATCAAATGTTCATAAGATAGCAAGGGTCACAAAGCACTGCTTGGGGTCTCCAATCAGGCATGCCCCATCCTAGTTTTTTTTTATTTGGTGGGTGGGGGAAGTGTTGTGTAGTATTCACCGGCCATGTTTACAAGTGAACAAATTTTACAAATGTATACAATTTCATAGAGTAAACACAATTTCTGTTTTCTTCAATCTTTCTAGCATCACAAAGACTTTGAAAATAAAATTTACTTTTATAAAAACATGGACTTTTTTAAAAATCTGCTATTAATTTCTGTCCAAATGTTTTGTACATATCAACTGTATAATAATAATTTACATAACATTTTATGTTGTATTAAGTATCATAAATGGTCAAGAGATAATTTAAAGCATACAGCTGGAGATGTGTGCAAATCTGGCACCATTTAATACAAAGGAATTAAGCATTCACACATTTTAGTTATCATTAGATTTCCTGGAACCAATTTCATGTTGATACTGAGTGACAACTGTTATCTATCTAGCAACAGATAAAATCATAATGACAATAACTTCTTATTCTGTTAGTGACAATTACCACACCAGGATTTTTTCAAAATTCACACCGGACATCAAAATTAATTCATGAATGCCCAACTTATAATCCAGTATCAACTGTAAAAATAAAAATAAAATACCGTATTAAATATAGGTTTCTAAAAAAAAAAAATCAATTTTAATTTTAAATTTAGAAAAATCTGGTATTAATTCTAAGTTTCTACCTCTAACACACAAATGCCCATCTTCCCCCCAAATGGGAGTGTGCAGGCATTAAGGGGGGTTAAATACTGTTACCATTATTTTATAGCTGAAATGATACAAATTATTTTGAAGAAATAATCAAAATGTCTCCAGAAATTCAGTCGATAGGAAGTTAAAAATTTTCTACACTGGTTGGATAAATCATTTTAAAAACATACTGATATTTTGCATATTTTTCTTAATTTTATCATTGTGAAGCAAGCAGTGGGCTTACGGCCATATGACATTGAAACACCAGTTGTTGTACTGAAGTTAAGCAATGTTGAGCCTGGTCTGCTTTGGGAATAACAGGTATTATAAGCTTGGATGTGCAGCTGCTGTAATGGATAATGGTTTGGAATTGAAAAATTGGAGAGCTGAATTCCAAACCCAGTCAGGTGTTATTTTCACTTATGCACAAATACCCTTGGGAAAGGCAAGAATCTATCTCCCCCCCCCCAGATATGAGTTAATTAATAGGATTTGTATTAGTAAATCCTTATGATCTCCAAAAATACAAAAAAATTCTTTCAAGCAAAAAATATTTTCTGGCTTTAAATAACCTGCAAAAAGGTTGATAAGCCATAAAAAACAAATCAATCAAGGAAGCAAGCAATGGGTATTGAACTCAAGACAATACTACCCCATAGCATGAAAACCAACAAATCTTCTTATCAACAGGTTTATATTTTCATTTAAAATATTTGCAGAAACTATTTCTTCAGGTGGTTGAGTCACGGTTCTCCACAACTTCTTATCATTTGTAGCTATCAGTAACTTTTGTCTTTTTGCCATTCCTTCCTACCACATTCCAACATTCATTCACACAAGCTTGTCAGTCAGGTGGCTCACTGCCTTCAATATATAGTTGAGGCACCAGGGTAAAAAGCTCATCAGAGCAGAGTTGCCATGAAAATATGTCTTTGAAAACAAAGATCAAAATCATCAATTACCCTTAATCTGATAAGGCTTAGTTTACAAATCTATTCACTGATCTTTAGTTTTTCTTGCTCACATGAAAAAAATAAACAAACAAGAATAAAAAATGTATCTGTCTTTCTTTGTCAAGGAGATGAAAAATTCAAATATTCCATTTTAAAACTTTTTTGAACTTGTAAGATACTACTATCTGGTCATTATATCATTGCTCAAATTCCACTACTCTTAGCTTCTAGAAGCAAATAAGAGTGCATTGCATTCTTGGAATATTTATTATTGATATACATCAGTTTCAACAGGCACAACAAGTTTGTCACTTACTGCTAAAACAGAAATATTTGGACATACTTTGCACAATAACATTCTTCATAAGAATTATATATATATATATATATATATATATATATATATATATATATATATATATATATATATATATTCAAAGAAGAATCAGCAATGTTATTGGTCTTGACCTAGCCTCTCAGATTCAGTCACTTTCCAACCATCATAACATAGCTTCACTTTGACTTTTCTAGAAATATTTTCATGGTGGTAATTCTTCTGATGAGCTTAACTCATTGATACATCAACTTCATTTAAGCACAGAACTAGATTGGAAGCTAGGTCTCATAATGTCACTGTTGAAATTGCTAGTTGTAACCATTAGTTCTATGCTAACAGTTTCTTCTTTCACACTTCTCATGGCTTGCTTTCATGTCAACTATGATCATCAAAAATTTAAATGCAATGTCAACTGTCATCTTGTCTGTTTGAATCAGGATCTTTTATTGTTCTTTACATTTCTTTCACTCTAAGTAACCCCCTGTATCCTAATGACTTTTATTGCTTTGCTTGGGGTGTGTATATATATATATATATATATATATATATACAGTGTAACCCGGATATAAGAGAGTTGTCGGGACTGGAGAAGAAGTCTCTTATATCCGAGTTTCTCTTATATCCGGGTTTGGTATATTATATATTCATTAACACAGGCTCTAATTTGGGACCAGGGTTACATTGTATATATATATATATATATATATATATATATATATATATATATATATATATCCCCAAGATCACCTACAGCCTCTGTTTAATATAACCACTCCTATTCCCAATATTGATGTAACCAAATCTTTTTTGATCTGATATTCATCCAAGAACATACTGGTTGACTTTGCCAGGCTTAATGTATATTTGTATCATTGAAATGTACACTTTTGATGATTATTTACAGTAATTTTCTTGTATTTAACTTGATCAGGACTTTTTAAGTTCTTTCCGAGGTCAATCTTTGCCAGTTTTAATTCTGATGGATTTCTCACAAACATCTCGATTTTAACTAAGTTAAAACTTAGTAACATTTTTTTTAATAGGTAAAGATAGGCTTTCCTATTGCCCAGCCTAAACTCCTCATCCTTCTATTGAACAGGAGTAGAGGTTCATCCCTTGGTTCCTGTTTGTTTTCCTTTTCTCATGCCTTAATAGTGGTACTGTCATGAATGTTTTGTGATATGTATGAATGATAGCAACATCTCCACATACTGGGGGTATCTGGTTGGGAGTTAATATGGTTGCTGTTCCCGACTCTGTTAGTTAAGAGCCCAAACATATGCATAGCATCTTCAGAATCTGCTCTGATCAACAGTTGCATAATATCAGAGGTCTTGCAGTGCCATGTTGCGCATTGAAAGGTGTCCCTGCAAGCTCCTCTGGTGGGCAACCCTGAGGTCAGATGATGTTGCAGTCTACTATAGTTTCCTTCCTGTACATATTACATTAGACAACCAACCGCTACTAATACCCTAGGCCTTTCTTTACCAAAATAACACACAATGACTATAAGCAATCAAAGATATAAAATTAAACCAGCTCAAAAAACTCAGTCTCTCATGCAAGTGGTAGACTTCCCCACGTGTTTAGCCAGTAACCCTGACGGACACACTTCTCATCAAGATCTCTTTTTTACCTCTATCCTTGCCTCATGTCATAGCACGCAGCTCTGCTGTCTTGTCATCTTTGATCATGTGGTAGTGTCTGTAAACATCTCTTTTCACTCACCTACGACCCAAAAACCTCCTACCAACAGAATATCTTTCCATTATCAACAAGCCGATTGGGACTTGTTCTGTGATTTCCTTTGGGACGTCCACTGGAATGAAGTTTTTAACCATCCTGTTCATAAATGCGCACCTGAGGTCCCCTCCTGAGTGAAAGCTGGTATCAATGCTTTCATTCCAACAAGGAAATGCAAAGTTAAATGGCATTCATCTCCTTGGTTCTCACCTACATGCTCAGCCACTATAACCTACAAGAATCACTTCTTCCGGCTGTACCAGAACAACATCTCTGATTGTCTCTTTGTCTTTGCTTGTAATGAGTGCAAGTGTATCCTCAAAGAAGCATTTAGGTCCCACCCTTTTACTGTTGAAATAGTTAAATGTAACTTCTACTCAAATAGTTTCTTTTCTCACACTTCCTGCCTGTGGAACTCCCTTCCATTTACTTGTTTCCCTAAAAACTACAGTCTTCAAAAATTTCAATGCAACATCAATTGTCATCTTCTGTCTTCTTGAATCCTGTTAATCTTTTATCCTTTTATCATTCTCTGCTAAATCCAGTCTTTTCTCTCACTTTCACTCTCTGTACCTCCTGCATACTAGTGGCATTTTCGTCTTGTTCGGGGTGAAATGATTAATAAATATATATATATATATATATATATATATATATATATATATATATATATATATATATAAAAATGTGCTCACGTGTGTGTATTTATGTATATGTATGAAGTTATACAATAGGCACTGCAAACAGAAATAAGAATTTTTGTCAATTGTTTTTTATCAATTTTACTATAGATTAAGCAGTTGAGATCATAAAAAAGAAGTTTTATTAGATTTTACAAAAGTTAATATATGTGTCCATTTTGCTATGTAAATTCATTGCAAATTAGGTACCACCACGAAAATTCCAAAAATCAGAATACTGTGATGAAAACATGTTCCAAACATAATGAAAACATAGTTTTACTCATAAAATCTTTATGTTATTATTAAGAGGAATGATTAAAATATTTTCTGAATATTTAATGAAGGTTTTTACACCTTTTTAGAACATTCAAATTTTTATTAAAAACTTGTTTTTCTTGTGACAGCAGTTGTACTAACTTCTAGTATAGCAAATTTTAGCCTCTCTTTTGCGGTGACAGACACATTAATTTGGAAATTCATGTAAAAATCAAATAATTGTCAGATTTTAATAAAATTTTCAGAACTTATTTACAAATGAATGAAATTATTTTTGAAATTTTTTTTAGAAAATCTTAATAAAAATATACATATAATTTTTTTTTTTACATATACTACCCCCATTTACTTAATTTTATGAAAACTTGAAAAATTCAATGTGATAATTTTTAGATCTCATCCTTGTCGCCAAAATGTTGTAAACTAGGGAAGGTACTGAATAGAATAATCAAATGAAGGTTGGTAATGAACAATAATACTTAGGACAAGAACAACACATATAAGATTCCTCAGCAGTACATAGAAGTAGTCAACTGCTAGAAGTGAGTCAAGTGAATTCCACAATGAATCTCCAACTGCAGACCAACATACAGCATTTACTACTGTATTTATGTGAATGGGTCATACCCATTATCATTTGTAGGTTTGCTACATCACAAAGATTGCATTTAGAAGAAAAAAGAAACTTGACGGTAAACGAAATTTATAGATAAATAGATAGTGAGGTATCAACAGTGTGGACATAGGAATCATCACTGAAGTTTGCAATGATGTGTAAAAACTGATATACTGTATATATCTATGTACTCTTCCACTATAAATATATCAAATTTTAAACAATAATACTTACAATCAGACAAAGAAAAATAACTAAAAATATTTCAGCTATTTATTCATAAAGAAGATCAATTAAACTTCGCATTGCAACTTGATAAAAAAAAAAATCACCAAATATTTTTTTAAGTAAAAAAAATTCAATTAAAACAAGAAGAAAAGAATAAAAATATTTCCAATTCTTAAGACTAATAAAGCAATGTCATGTCAGCAATATAAAATTTAATCATTTCTGTTTACATATTGGGAAGGAAAACAAAGAAAATAGGAATTGAATTGAGAGAAAACAAAAAAATATTTAAATATTTGCTGAACATTAAGAGAAAATGTGAGGAACATTTTTGGAAAATTAATTTCAAAAAAATTTGCCACAATGATTAATATAATTATTTTTTTTCATTGTCTCTTATTTTCTGATAAGGGATAGAAAAAAAGGATTTTAGAAGACTAATATTAACAGATTAACATTGATCATCTTAATCTGTTTGTGGTAGAACAAAGTCAGTAAATAAACAAAAATTATTGGCAATAGTGATTTACATCTTTACATGAAATTTGTTATTATAATGGAGTTTAGTAGAAACTGTGAAGAAAAAAGTAAAATCCTAATAAATTTAATAAGATTAATTCAATAAATTTAATAAAAACCTTACAGCTACATATTTGATACATCTGTCAAAAGTAAAAAAATTTAAATATATATTTATTAATTCTAAAAATAAACCAGACACTTAATTATACATAGTTGATGTCTATTGAAACTTTTCAAGTAAAACAAAAGGTATCATGCAGCAAAAATGGAGATACATTAAAGATCACAAAAACAATATCCCCACCTTATTAACATACATTTAAATACTGGATTCCCCCCAAAATAATATTTTATTTCTGGTGTATAATGCAACAGTAACAATAAGATATTTGAAAATCAATCATTTTAATTTAAAAGTAATTTTAATTTACTTTTCTGCACAAGTACTAATTTAAGATTTTACCTTTCCTCTAAAAAAAACAAAGAAAAAAATTTCTCAAACTATGACGTAACACTTACTTCATATTTGCTTCTTATTTAAAAGTAATACAATCATGCCGTCAAATACTAATCAAAAAACCCAATTGCAGTTATACAAGATTAAAGAAGAATGACAAAATTACCTGTAATATGATACCAAAGAACACTAAATAGTAATTCTCATCGCAAACAAACAACTGATTAAGGCCAATAAAGAAACAGAAACGTCGCCAATGACCGATGACAAAATTAGAATTTGACCGAAGAAAATACTTAGGTACGCATCAGAAAAAGTTTCACTCTGCTCAACGAACGAGTGAGTCAAATAAAAATTCAAGTGTAAGGGGGATAACTCTGACAGCCTTCTTGTTGGAAAATTTCTAACAGATCTTTAGCGTTAGAAATCAAGTAACAATTCAAAGTTTTTGTTACGAACTTCGCTTATTATTTGTACTATTTTTTACCAAATTATGCACACACATCACATAACATACATAAAATTAGGAAAGAAATGTTATCTATACACATCTATCAATTAAACACCGACACAGGTACATATTCAAGTTAGTATTACTAATACACCATCCATTTTTACTTCACCCAGAAAGTGAAATTATACTACTACTGATATGTTGGTTTGGTACCAAAAAACAGAAGTCTTGGAAAAAGTTCAAGTTGCCTATTAAGTTAGAGTTTATTGCAGATAGCTTTCACTTATTCTCTGGCATGAGACCAAAAATGATTAGCTTAGGGTGGTGCAGAAAATTATTTGCATCACTTTTGGATGGTGCAGAAATTTTATTGCACAGAAAGATTTGATGACAATGTTTAACCTTCATACCTACAAAAAATGGTGTGTCAAAAGGATGGTTATTCCCTTGACATCTCTATCAAAAGTATACACTTTTGACTCACTCAGCAATGTTTATGATTTTAGAAAAGCAATGATTAGAATTTTAATAAAACCCAAACATATAAATTATGAATGGATTTATAGTATATACATTTTCTTTATTCTTGAGAAATGACAACAAAGATATTAAACACTATTGATTTATTAGAATGAATAAAAAACTTGTTTCCATTGTTATTAATAAAATGGAAAACAAATATTGCATTGTAATTGGTTTACATATTTTGATGATTTTGTAATTTTTGAATAATCTTGTAAATAAGCATTGCCAAGGGAGATAAAAATGTACACATAAATATTGGTGTCAAGGGAATAACTGTCCATTTGACACTGTTTTTTTGCAGGCATGGAAGTTAAACATTGCCAATTTGATAATCAAGATAAAAAGTTAGCATATCTCTCTTTATTTATTTGCTTCTTTAGTTTTACACAATCACAGGTAAATTTCATTTTTGACTGGGTAAATTGCTTTTTGATTTTATGCCAAGTATTATATATATATAGTCATCCACATACAGACTCTTCTGCTGTATCACAACTCATCAGTGTAGCTAGACGTCCAGTTGCCTCTAGTTAGGATCAAAACTCGGCTGAATTGGTATCAGTCAGAGAATCTACCCCTAAGCCATTGTGCACAGCAGGGATGAAGGTGAATTTAAGCGTATATATTTTTAGATAAACACGCAAGTGACTGAAAGAACTCGATTTGTTTTATCGAACAGTACTGCATATATATATATATATATATATATAATATATATATATATATATGTATGTATGTATGATATATATATATATATATATATATATATATGTATGTACGATATATATATATAATATATATATATATATATGTATGTATGATATATATATATAATATATATATATATATATATATGTATGATATATATATATAATATATATATATATATATATATATATATGTATATATATATATGTATGTATGTATGTATGTATGTATATTTCAAATACAGGGAAACCCTTTTACTTATGCTAATGTCTTATCTCTATTTGATCTTTTATCACTTCCATTCTTTTTTGTTAACAGTAAGGACATTTATAGTCTGTCTATATTTCTGAGATGAGGTATTATGTGCAGTATTTACATTAGTCGGACTATTGTCCTCATCTTTGTCGCCATATTTGTCACAACATTTCGGCCGTTGTACGCTCCGGCCTTCTTCAGGTGGTTGGAATTTCGAACTGAACCCTTTATTTCGATCACTGGGGTAGACTGTTCTAGTTCCACGAGCCATGTTTGATGGGTGTCAGTTATCAGTTATCTCCTGCTAATTTACCCTCTGAAAGTTCTCCACTGCCTTAACCGGGTATTGAACTCACACTCTTTTTGGGTCTGTCACTGGATCTAACCAACGCCTTTATCCACTGTGCCATGTGTCCTTGAGGACATTTATATTTAGAATCAGAAAGAGAAAGTTGAAATTTTTAAGGTACATAATAAGGAAAGAGGGCTTGGAGAAATTGACACTCACAGAACATACTTTTAAAAACATAGCAGAGTGAAAACACAAATTTTACTAAGAACTTCAAAGAGTAAGAAGTGATGGAGAGCCGCGATCATTCACATCCTGAAGCGACACAGCACAACAAAGAAGAAATAGTCAAAGACCAAAAATAATGTTTGCATGTAGAATACAAAAACAAATTAAACTCAGTTTCAAGATGTTATTGTTATTGCAAGGGAACTGTAGTAAAATGATACTTATTTCCGAGTTGTCTGCCCCTTTCTAGGGGATTGTCCCCCTTTGTTTACATGTTCTCAAATCGCCATCTTGTATCTACCTCGTGCGTTCTTTAAGTTGAATAAAACCTAAATTGCCTAAAGGTATTCTTTTCATTCTTATTATTCGCCACAGGAACAAAGTTAGAATTAATTTGTTCATCCTCTCCGGGTGTTGTTTTAAAGTGGAACATTTTTTCAACCCAAAATCAATGATGACATAGAAGTTCAGAAGTCACTCTTTGATCTTCGTGTTCAGAGTCAACCAATCAAATACCACATTTTAAAAAGTGAGTTACTATTGAGACTCCAACTCTGCAATTTCATTGGTTAAAGCTTTCAACTAATCCATGACAATTATTAAGACAGTTAATCATAATGGGTGTTGTACTACTTATTCAGACAATATGTTTCACCTCTTCATGTCAGGTATCTTCAGATTGGAATGAGTGATAAACACTGTGTATTAGGAAAGTCCACTGAAAGTTTTGAGTAAAGGGTAATAAATAACCTTATCTGATACTATGGCCAGAAAGTGTTTTTGCCCCCCATATTGAAAGTGTTAATGTCTGCTGGATTTGAAATTTTGTATGTGTGTGTGCACACAGATATAGTAAAAATGAATTCTATTACAAAAATCCCTTTAATACAAACAGAAATATTTTTATGGAGAAATTAAATTTGAATTGACAAACAATGGAAAAAGAAAAATAGTAAATACTAAGGGAGAGGTAATATTTGTAGAATAAAAAAAAATCATCAAAAAGTGGAATTTCCAAGGAGTACTGTATTTCAAGCTTGTTCTACATGGTCACACCATCAACGCTAAACTGTATTGCCAGCAGCAAGACCACAATTATGACAAACTAAAGGAGTATCCTGCTTTAGTCCTTCAAGGTCGAGCTTTGTTTCAACAAACAAAATGAGGCAACACACTGCCAGGTTGACTAAAGAGAAGTTCAAACAGATGAACGGTGTTGAGATCCTTCCACATCCACCATTCAGTCCCGATGCTGCTCTGAGTGACTATGGCCTATTCTGCCCAATGTCAAACTTTCTCTGCGACCAGTGATTCAATACTTTTGATGAAGTGAAGGAAGTTTGTTTACAGTTTTTTGATTCAAAGCCAGTAGACAGGTATCTGGGACAGATTCAGATGTTGGCTGATCGCTGGCAGAAGATCGTTGAGAATGATGGACTTTATTTTGAAGAATAAATGTTGGTGTTGCTCTGTAAAATTTTGTTTTCTTTCCACTTCCTGAGTCAGTACTTTCTGACCAACCTAATATATATAATCATCAACTGTCTGTTTATTTCCACACAACAGCAGAATTGAGAAAAGCCTAGGAGTGGAGGAAGAGGAAAAGAAGGTATGAAGAAGGAAAGGTAGAGGTTCAGTAAGAAATCTAGAGAAAAAAACAAAAGAAAAGCAGGGAAAGCCTGAAGAGAAAAGAAAAATACAGAGACTTGCTGTCTTAAGTTTTAATACTCCTTTACACCTGTGATGTTTTAAATTGGATGAAGTTTATTTAACATTTTTGTTTAAATGTGCTGCACGTCTTACACAGGAAGGGACGAAGACACTTAAGTATTACCCTACAGATTGTAACTAGTTGTTTAATTTAATACCACTAATATCTGGTGGCTCTTGTTGGAAATAAAATGACAGAAATTGTCCATACCTCAATATATTTTTTAGCATTTTTCTTTCCTTAATATTTACTAGTAGTACCAGTGAAAATTTAATGGCTTTCCTGTTTGAATTTTTTTTTTTCTCACCAAAATTAAACAACATCTCTGATATATCTTTTCTCTCTTTCCTCGCAATCAAAACTGAACAGTCTATTATTTATGAGGTATTGGCAGGGTGTAATGTAACATACATGCTAAAGAACTAAGACAGTTTTTTTTTTTTTTTAAGCATATCACCCCAAGCAAGGCTGGAAGCCACTAGTACGCAGGGGGTTACAGAAGGTTTGGAGGAAGAGCAGATAGGAGTGGTAAAGGAGAGGATGTGGAGAAAGATAGTGGATCGATCAAGGCTAGGGGGTTACAGAAGATTTGGAGCGAGAGCAGATGGGAATGAAAGGTGAAGATGTGGAGAAGGGAAGAGGATAGATCAAGGCAGCTGGAGATGTCGATTGACGTTACACTTAAATAGTTGGAGATTGTATTTGTCAGGGAAACAGGAATAAGGGAGTTCCACAGGTGAGATGTGCGAGACATGAAGCTATTGGAGTAGAAGAGACGTCTACATCTAACAGTTTCAACGGTGAAGGGGTGGGAACGGGATGCCAGCCTCGTGGGATTGATTTGTTCATTTTCTATGGCATATCAACTCTTTGCAGGTTATTTAAAGCCATAAAATATTTTTTTGAGATAATTATGATTTAGTGATACAAGTCTTACTAATTAACCCACAGATAGTGGGGAGAATAGGTGGATTCATGCCTTTCTCAAGGGCATTTGCACACTATTATGAATATAATATTACCAATGGGAACTGGAACTCAGCTCTCTAATTAACCATTCCGAGCTATCATCCATTACACCACCCACACATCCAAGCTTACAGCACTTGACATTCCCAAGTGGCCACCCATCTAGGTACTGACCGGGTTTGATGTTGCTTAACTTCAAGGATCTGCAGGAACTGGTGTTTCAACATGATATATCTATAGGTCTAACTCAGAGAGAGAGAGACAAGCAGAATTATAAGATATTTTCTTGTATCTGCATATTCCTACTAGGTATCTGATGATTATCATTGGAGACTAAGTAACAACAAGTCTCCTTACATCTCCAGAAACTTTCTCAGTTTCTTCACAGACCTCCACATTCCACGTCAACACCATTGTCCAGACAGTCTCAGTTCTTCCACAAATTCTTAATTCATCTCACCTCTACTGTTTTTCACACAGTTCCAAGTGCACTAACATCCTTTAAGCACAACCTTAACTTTCACATTCTAGTTTTTGTCATTCCAGGTCAAGTTCCTGGTATTTTTCCAATTTTTTTCTTTCATTTTTTGCACCCTTTGCTTAGGATACCATGAATGGAACATGTGAGTGACGACATAGTTTTACAGAAAATGGAAACAAAAAGAAAGCGTATACTTAACATCAGAAAGAGACAGTTGAAATTTCTAGGACGCATATGGGATAATGGTATATACATTTTTATATATCAGAAACAGTTTCGGAGTAAAAATGTATGGGAAAGTGAGAAAAGTTTTTGTATGACAAGTTTTGTTCATGAGGACTTCATCAGACTAAATTTGTTTACATTGATATATATATCCTGCTGGAGAGCACATATTTTTCTCTAATAAGATTTATCAAATATTTAGGCTGGTAGATGAAAATAAATAAAATATCATCATTTAAAATAAACAGTGTCTATTCAAATATGGGTATCCACTAAAAATGTTTTATAGTGAGATATATATATATATATATATATATATATATATATATATATATATATATAAAATTTTTAGGAAATGGATATTTAAATCCATCATTTTTTAATTTATTTGTTTAAACGTTATTTTAAATATAGCAGGATTTGAGTCTGAATGCTCTAGGGGAAACCGTCTACTCAAATACGAGTATCCATTAAAAAGAATGTTTAAACAAATAAATGTTAGGATACAAAACAATGTATATTTCGAGAATCAAGAAAATGTATGTTCAAAAGCAGTATTTGGTTTGGTTTGGTTTATTTTGTTTTATGACATATCAACCACAATGGGTTATTTAATGCCAACAATTTTTATTGCTGGTATTATTTTCATTCAAAAATGTATCGCTGGTAATATTTTTTCAAAAAAATGTAAAGCTGGTAATATTTTTTTTTTCTAGAATGTATTTCTGGCAATAATTTCTTACAATGTATTTCTGGTATTAAATCCTATTTTCACACTTTCATAATGTTTTGACCCCAGTTTTTTTTTTGGTGGGGGTAACTATTTGCCTATAGTTGGGACCCTAACAGGTGCTACCACCCCAGTCAAAGTGGACTGGGAACACCAGCAATTAAAAGGTGTTTCTGTGCTCCTCAAAACCTCCTGATCAGAGGCCTTGCCATTGGACATAGTTTATTGTCTTACCCAGGATGTGGATGTAGTTTATTGTCATATCCAGGATGGGCAGTATTCAGGCTTTGTTTGATCAGGAGGTCCTACATGGCTGAGTTGGTCTAAGGCACATTAGATCTGATGACGGCTTCTCCTAGGGGATTCAGGTTCAAATCCTGCCAGAGGATGCATAATTTTCTAACAAGATTTCTCAAATAATCAGTCCCACAGATGTAAATGAATAAATATACTGTTTAATAAATAAAAAAACGGACCATCTGGTCAAATATGAGTATGCATTTAAAATAATGTTTAAACAAATAAATTTTAAAATATATATATATATATATATATATATATATATATATATATATGGTGATTTTCCAAGCATAGCTTAGATGTGGCACAAGGCCTAAAATAGGGGGTACCCAATAAGGATTGAACTCACGACAGTCGTAAATGTTCTAGTGAGACAAGCTTGTTAACAATTACACCACCTTGAGGTGCCCAAAATACATATATATATATATATATATATATATATATATATATATGTATACATATATATATATATATATATATGTATACATATATATATATATATGTATACACATATATATATATATATATGTATACACATATATATATATATATATATATATATATATATTTGTTGGATGGCAACTGGTCTACTGCAGAAAGAAATGGCAACCTACTGCGGGAAAAAAATCTGCCACATCAGTCATGTATCAAAAGATACATGATCGTCTAAGCGTGTATCATGCATGGCACATAACTGACTGATACTTAATCCAATCATTACTTTATCCATTAATCTGTAGTGAAGAGGTACTATAGGATTATAGTAGATGAGCTTTACTGTCGGTCACCAATTTGTAGCAAAAGAAGTTAAGACGCATTGCATCAGCAATGACAGGGCTGACTGGGATAACTCTGAACTTTAAATTGCTACTTTGCAATTATAATGGTGACAGAACGATAGTAATCAGTATCAGCCAATTTGCCTTTACATAAGAGAAACTGCAGTTTACCATAACGATCAGGATTGGTCTATTCTTTCATGTTTCACATCTGCTGTTGTCTGTTTGTTCATTTATTTACTTTTCAAAGGTTGGGGTAGTAATCTGATGACCTGTTCTTAAAGCTGCTGCAATGTTTCGCCCTTCCTTTGTCTTTCTCACATCTTGTGTGTGTTTCTTCTCTCTGACAATTTTAGCAAACTGCTTCTCTCTGGCCTTCCTTAATTCCTAACCCAACCTGCCAACTTGTCACCAATGATGTATTGGTATGATTTGACTATTAATTTATAATGCTAACAGTCTCCTTTGTCCTGGATGGCACATGTTCAGTTAGCCATTTATTGGAATTCTTATTACAGACTTCCCAAAAACTGTTCGTCCAATCACACCATAGGTGAAGATGTCTTTTGGTAAACAAATTACACAGGCCATTGGTTTTGGCTAAATTTAGAAAGCCATTTCTCTGAAATTATTCTGCCAAAGAAACCACACCAATCCAATGGATAGGTCTTAATGTAAACAACTTAATCTCAATGTTTTTTCTTAAATAGTTTTTGATTTTGAGTAAGGAAATAATTTATTGACTGAACTTGCTTTGTTTCAATGACTTTTGTTTTGTTATTATTAGTTACTTTGTTCAATATTTCATAATAAAAGAACACCAGTAAATGTATTCTTGCTGGTCAATTCGAAAAAATTTATTACTTGTCATGATGTTTACCGCTCTTAATGAGTGGAGTCAATGGACATAGATTATTACTTAGTTTGATGAAGTTACTAAGTTAATATTTAGGTTAAATGTTTTAAGAACCACTTAATTTTAGTAATTCTTTCTCAATATGTAATTCTAATCTATATAATAAATGCAAAGGTCAGTGTGTCACTGTGTCACTTTTTCAACTTTATCCCTAGAGTCCCACAAACCGATATCGAATGACGGAAGATAATAAACAAAATGAAGACTTGAGTAAAAATTAATATTGCCAAGTTTATTTTTGTTAAAGAAAAATATGTAAACAAAAATAATGTTAGTGCGAATTAGGCAAGCTCAGGTAGAGGGTGAGAAATAGTCCAACATATCATACCATTTTGGAATCAGGCTGACTCCATGAGCAATTTAAAAACATTCTGGGCCAGATCCATGCCCGCAATCCTGAAATTTTGGATTCCCAAGTTTTCATTACTGTGATTGTTTTTGGTGATTTTTGCAACAATTTTTTTTTTACAATAACAATTTTTATAACTTGGAAATAAATTTGGAAATAATC
The DNA here is from genome assembly GCA_964036315.1 of Acanthosepion esculentum. Classification (NCBI taxonomy): domain Eukaryota; kingdom Metazoa; phylum Mollusca; class Cephalopoda; order Sepiida; family Sepiidae; genus Acanthosepion; species Acanthosepion esculentum. The sequence goes on along the minus strand of OZ038492.1, from coordinate 64,380,598 downwards.
AAATTTAATTGCAAAATCTAGCGGAAGTCACCCATGAAATAAAAATAATTGTTTGTACGGAAAGTAAAGACCTAAGTACAACAAATTGTCTTTAAGTGGCAGCAGAAGAATCATCGTTGAACTTTTAAAAGGTAAGCTTAAATATCAATGCAATACTTAAGTGCAGCAATCAATTTTGAGTTCTGTAGTTTATTATTGCCTATTACATCTACTCCTTCCTACCTTTTATGATGAAGGTTCAATCAAGAGCTCTCCTCAGGAGTTAGCTTAAGTAAGCTAGTACTTAATAAATGCAATCAAGCTTTCTTTGACATTCTTCTCCAGGTAAATACAAAAGTTTTCTATACTTAACACCATTTCTTGACCACTATCAAATCTCCTTGAAATTCTATTAGACCTGTATTACTGGTTCACCTTACAAATCGTCACACTTTGTCCTGTTATGATATTGTAATAGCTGCTGTAATATTGTATTATAAGGAATTAAAGAACTTTATTTCTTATTAAGGAATTAAAGGACTTTATTTCTTGGCCTGACAGAGAAGGAACTCTGGTCCCACTGACACTGAACCCCAGGTACTGATTTCCTCACTAACTCTGAGTTCACCCAGACTTGGCGCCTGGAATAAAATGCCTTGTCAGTCAATGATATCAGGTTCAGCTTGGGGGTAGCTGAAGCACCCAAGTGTGGGAGATGCAATAATCCAGAAGAGAGGGCCGAACATGCCTTCTATCACTGCCCACAAGTCCATCCACTATGTGAATATTGTAGGGGATCTGGTCATTCGCCATAGAGCCTGAAAATCAACTATACCTCAACATCTCCCATGTATGTGATAATGTGGCCCTTCCAAGGAGGATTTCTGTTTGGTATGTGTGAAGGGTGCCAAACTAGAGATGCTTTCTTAGATTTTGTTGTGCCAATCCATCAGTATTCGAAGAGTCTGGTAAAATGAAACCTGTCATATGATTCGCCCCCCCCCCCCGCACATTATTCAGATCCTCCACACCCCCTTGCATGTTAGTATTAAATGATGATCTACAAGTAGTATAGGGTGGTAGGCAATGGATGAAAAGAGATGGATGAAATTGTTCATGTGGATAGGTTGAATGATAGAGTAGTTTCATTTTTTAGTACTAGACTTTGCATGACAAGCCTTTCTCCCCTCCATTTTTTCCTGGCTTTGTGCTGAACTGATGTAATTTTGTTAATAAATATTATGATCATATTGTAATATCTTTTCCTCTGCCATGACCACCTAAGACAAGCTTTGTGCCCGATCACACACAAGCATGGGCTAGGTAAAAATTGACCAATATTTTGAACAGTGACCCACGTGTACATGCTCGGGTTCTTCATGTTAAATAACTGACTTTGTGTCACATCCTGCTCTAATGGGTAAATATCGGTGTTCCATGGTCCAGAGGCTCTAATCATTTCATCACTGCTGCCATGATAACTAAGACAAATTTTGTGACCAATCCTGAAATGGGATATGACACAAGGTCAGTTATTTAACATGGGGTATTTGAGTGTGTACATTTGTGTCACATCCTTCTCCAGTAGTGAGAGGGGCATGGGTAATAGTCTGGGTTCAATTTTTGGTAGTGGATGCACACTGCTGATGAATCCCAAAAATAGGACAAAACAGCCGTCCAGTGCTTTCTGCATTGTGCTGAGGATTCTTATAGACTCGATGAATTAATTATGATATATATATATATATATATATATATATATATATCACCAGTTGCTCCCAAGGGTTCCATTTATCCAATTTCACTCACAAGGCTTGTGTCAACTCATGGTATGGTTTTCAGGCACTTTTCAAAGGTGCCGCATGCTGGTATCGGTCCCTTCAGACTGATAACATCAGGAAGTTTCCTTCCTGACAAATCGACCAGGGTGAGATTCGAACCTGGATCTCATGGTCAGAAAGCAAACGTTCAATCTACTAGGCCAATTATTTTATGTCTTATAGATGCTGAAGGTAACACCAGCCATCTAAGTGACAAGCTTTAAATTTGTATTATATATATATATATATATATATATAGTAACTACCACATTTTTTACAAAAGGCCATCTCTTCAATGTTGAGCTGGGCAGCCATGAGCCCACTGATGACTTTGTGAATCAACCACATGCACTATCATACTCCACTTCAACCTTGCATTAGCCCTACAAATTTTATCCCAAAACTGAAATAAGTACCTTGCAGGTCTGTCAGGAAAGATGATCACATAGTCAGTATTAGATTGCTAATTTTCATGTGATCTGAGATGAATAGTAAATGCAGCACAAAATAGACCAACCTTCCTATAGATGTTATATACAAACTCAAACTGAATATCCTTTGAAACTGAGTCTACATCACCTTTCCTAAGAGCTCTTTTCATCTTCAAATGCTCAACCCTTTTGACATCAAAACAATTGCAATCATCAAAAGTCAAAAGAGGCAAAGTTCAGATTGCATCCATAATTGTTAGGCGAGCAGACATATTCAGGATCGGACGGATAAATTGCTGTCAAAATTACGCAAAAATGAAAATAGCACTGACCTCTCATTTTAACAGATATATTTACCAAAATTACACAAAAATATCTTGAAATACTAAAGAGTAAAGTTATTCAATAAAATCACCGTTAGCTTCAACCATGGCCTCCAGACGACTTTGGAATCTGATATATAGTGTTTAGGGGGCACTTTGGTGTGGTTTAATTGTTATTGATAGCAGGCTCATCGCAACAATTGAGTAATGACTTTGATTCTCACTGGGTGCTCCATAATGACTACATGTATCACATCTAATCTACGCTTAATAAATCACCGTATGTAATATTTTTGATTTTGGTGTATTATAGAACACTTTTAAAAGTATTTAAAACACTGTACTTGTGTGCATGGAAGAAAATAATATACAAAGAACACACACACACACGTAATGTATAAATTGTTATCTAAATTACACAAAAATGAAAATAACACTGACATCTCAGTTTAACAAATATATTTAGAAAAATTATACAAAAATATCTTGAAATACTAAAGAGTAAATTTATTCAATAAAATCACCATTGGCTTCAACCGTGGCCTCCAGACAACTTTGAAATCTCCTGCAACCCTACTGGACGGTCTCCTTATTTAAGTTGGTGAATGCCACCATAATCATTGCCTTCACTTCATCTTTGGTGTTACAAGGAGTTTTGTTGGTCTCTTGCTCAACTGTGCCCCACATATAAAAATTAAGGAGGTTGAAGTCTGGGGAGTTAGGTGGCCAGATTTAAGGGGTGATGTAGTTGCAGAAGTTGTTTGACAGCCATGACTGGGTTCTCCTTCTTGTGTGACATCATGCAGACATAGGGTCTTCCAGCAGCCACCCTTTTGACCAAGGGCAGCATTACCTTCATAGCTATGGATCTGATTGAGTTGGGGGGGGGTAGCATTTTCAATCAGGCCTGGATCTCACAAAAAAAATGGAGTTCTTTCATCAGAATGATCAGAGTGAATTTTCCGAGCTGCTGTACCTTCGTAATCACCATCAGACCCATCTAACTCTTTCCAAATCTTCATGGTGCTTTTTTTCTCTCACAGGCAGTGCCTAACTGATTCTACTATGCTGTGCAGTCAACAAAATCAAAAACAAACACTGTGCATGTGCGAAATTAAAAATATATAATGGCAACAATTTAACCATCATACCATTATATATATATGTGTGTGTGTGTGTGTGTGTGTGTGTCTGTGTCTGTGTCTGTGCATATGAATGAGTGTAAACATTGTTCATTAGTTAAGAAACCTGGCTTGCATATTTTACTATGGCAGTGATTTTAATTCTCATTGGGGGCTTCATATTTGCAGCCTTCTGCAAATTCAGCTTAGCCATGAAACACTTGTTAGCCTGTGACTCTTGCAAGACTACTCGCATATGCAAGTAGTAAAATGGTTATCACTGTAGAAAGTGAAAATAGCATCCCAAGGTCAAATCCTGGCTGAATCTGTTTTGTTCATTTTGCACTAATGCCCTTGGAAAAGGCATGAAACCCTCTTCTTCCAGTTATGAGTTAAATAGTATAATGGACTGTGCTCTCCTTTGGAAAGAAGTCCCTTGTAAATAATTTGGCAGAGTAGGCTCTTTACTCTTTAGAGTGGAACCACTCTAGAAGGAAAACTATGAATTCATACTTTGTAAATAATAGGAAAAATTGGGCTCTTCAGCTTTGAAAAGGCAATCAGTCAAGGAGAAGGAAAGTTTGAATTCAAACTCAGCATGAGAGTCTCAATCAGGCTATCTTATACTAGACAGACTTACTGGTGCTAAGACTGTGGTACATATGGTGCCCCAACAACAATTAACAGGTTACAGGACTCATGATCATGTAACTACATGGCTTGGCAATGCAGCTCCTTGATGATCATCAAAGACTGTGCAGAAATGACAGGCCTTCTTGCAGTGAAGGACTAGCAGCTGAGAAAATCTTGTTTTATTGTGCTATCTATTCTGTTGTGATTTTTCTCTATAGTTTGTTTTAGAAAGGGTGATTACTCAGTAGACCTTATGTCATCTAGTCTCCCTGTTGACAAACTCTATTGTTTACTGATGGTAGATAGAGATGTTGGCCCTTTTTTAGGTGTCCTTTAAACTTTTCTATGGTAGCCAGAGATGAGTTTGGCAAACAGGAATGTCTTTTGGAGATAATAATTTTCTATTCTTGCTATATGACCTGCCCACTGAATGATTCTTTTACAAGCATAATTTTGATGATTGTAGTTCTGGCTGACTTGAGAATCATAATATTAGTAAAGACTGCATTACTTGTACCAGATTAACACCGTCTCTGCCAATTATTTTGGGAAAAAATGTTCCATTTTCAGACAAACTTTTTATTTGTTTTTAATATAGTAACTAAGAATGTGAGGTACTTTGAAGTACCCGAGCAGTGACTAACACCTGTACCAGATGTATAAGTTGACAACTGGATTTGTTTCAAGCTCAGAAGGACATAAAAAGAATCAAAATCAACATATAAACATGTAAGTTGGTGGTTTTTTGAACATTATGTTTTGGACACATTTATTCGTGCATATCTGAAAAAGACAATTTTGGTAAAAATGTATATGCACGTCTACACCGGGGAAGTGGTTAAGCATAATAAATATCACGATCGTGATTTGCAATAGGTGTGTAACATTTACGAAACTAACAGATGCACAACGTTTACAGCATTGTAAACTGCACTGTGGGAACTAAGTCTGAATTCCAGCCAATGGCGTCTATGTTCACTTCACATTAACGCCTCTGAGAAAGCATGAATTCACTTCTTTCTGCATTCTGTTCTATTGTCAAATATCATGAGAAATATCTTTTGATAGCAACAAGAGCAAGTGAGTATTTGAGCAAGCCATTCTGCTGTAACAACCTTAGCCCCCGGCTTGAAGCAGATGAAAGCTGTTACTCCTCTGGTTAACCTTGACACATTATAATCAAAAATTGAGAGAGAAGCATACAGGAAGAGAAATCCTTTTTAGAAAAAAATTATTACTGATATCTTCAATATGCAAGTAGATAAATTGGAGTAATATCTTAAATCTACAAAAATAACAGCCAGATATCTATTAGAAATCTATAAAATAGAATCTACTAAAGAAAACGTACATATTTTTATGCATGTGTGAGTACATCTACGATAAATCTATTAGGATATAGACATTTAACTATGTGATTGTAAGCATTCATATAAGGTGTGTATATATATATATATATATATATATATATATATATATATACACACATACATACATACATACATACATACATACATACATACATATATTTTTATATTACTAAGATTTCTCAAATATTAAGGCTGGTAAACAATAATAAATATAGTGTTTAAAAATAAAAACAGAACATCTACACAAATGTGGGTATCCATTAAAAATAATGTTGAAATGATAAAAATCTGCTGGATTAAGAAATAATAAAATATCCATTATTTCTTTAGAAATTTACACACACACACACACACACACACACACACACACACACACACACACACACACACACACACACACACACACGTGATTGGAGAAAGAACAAATAGGAAGTGTTTATAAATCTAATATGTTTCACTTTTATTAAAGCTTCATCAGAGAATGAGATATGGAAATAATTTTTTGTGTTGTTTGAATTTCATTGGTAAAGCAGACTTCATGTGCATTTGACTTGTCAAGCAGCGTTCATGTGTATAATTCTAAGTGTATCATAATTCTAGTTTGTGGGATTTGGATGACAATGTATATACATGTGGTGTGTGTGTGCCTATTAGGCATTATTTATGTCTGGAAGTTGTCCGCATATTGATTTGATTGCAATTCAAATATATATATCTCAAACAGGTATGGCAGTATACAATTAAAAAATATTTTGATTATTCTTATTTGTCTGTGAGCATTCAGAATGATCATTCTTTCTCTTACCCCTCCCCCCACTCTCTCTCTCTCTCTCTGTGCTTAGGCACATGTGGCTATGTATATATAAGAGGTGCAGAAAATGGCCAATATCTGATTTTTATTTTGGGAGTGGCCAAAGGTTTTTCAGTTCCCTCTCATATATATATATATATATATATATATATATATATATATATATATATATATATATATGAAGAAATATACTCTTAAGGTGTGCTATATTTATGGGATAAAGTGCTCAATATCAGAGATAGAGCGTGTGTAAATATAAAAGTGTACAGTGAAGTCAATGTTCACTTTTATATTTATGTGTGTGTGTGTGTGTGTGTGTATTGGGAAGCAGTCCTTATTTTATGCATGTTTCACTGAATATGATGAACAAGGAATTTTTATTGTGTGTCTTTTTTATTCAGTGTTTTCAGTGTCTTTACAGTTTTCTGTTTCTACAATCTTCACAGTTTTCAGAAAAAAAGCTTTAAGGGGAGTAGAAAAGTTGAAAAAATAAACTTATCAAATTTTCCTTATTCAACATTCAATGAAACGTATAAAACAAGAACTGCTGCCCAAATATATACACACACACAGATCGTGTGTGTGTGTGTGTGTGTGTGAGAGAGACACGCAGAAGAAAACCAGCCATGCAAGATGGAATATGGAAGGAAGAAACTGTAAGGAAACAGGATGTGTTTCCTCCCATTTATACAAGGTTTATATTTTCTCATTCCATGAAAACAGAACCATAAAATAAAATTAAAAAAACTTAAATCTAAAAAAAAAAAAAAAAAGATAGATATACCAATGCTCTACGTTTACTCCACCGCCTCCGAATATAATCTAACAAATGGAAAATAAATTCTTTGGGCTACTGAATGGATAGGAATATGACTTTATTCTCTTTTATTTAACTCTTGTATTGAGTCCATCTTTTTTCCCCTCCTGTTTCCAGTTTTAGGATATATTAAGATCTCACTTGGTAGTCTTCTTTTCATTTTTAATAAATGCATTTCAAATAATATTTAAAAGAACAACAACAGTAATAAAACTAGTTACAAATTAAATTTTCATTAAAAAAAAAAAACGTACAGATAAGAAAGTCGCGCACCCATGAGATGAATTTTCAATTGTTAAAACTAAAAGTAAAAAAAAAATATAAGTAAAACTTGAACAAAAAACAGAAACATTTTCTGAAATGCGTCTTTCTGACTTAAGAAAATTACTTCAATGGTTCATAAAATTTATTAAAACTACACGGACTCATGAATATAGTTTTTATGGTGATTTTTATTTAAGGCTAAAAAAAAAATTATGCTAGTAACTAGCGTAATTTTTTTTTAACTAGTTTATTACAAGCTGAATATAAATTTAATTTTACTTCGCGACTAGCGACCGAATTAAAAAAAAATCGCAATGTAAGGGAAGCAACTCTGGCTGACTTCGCTCCATCAGTGGTTATCATTTGTGTGTATGTATCTTAAAGAGATATGATGCATATATCAATTCATAAAACGACAAGAATCTACTCCGAATAACAAAAGTAGGAGATGTCTGTTTTACTTGTTACAAGATTTACTAGATTGGTCAAATTCTATGAGGTTTACACACGTAGGTCTTTAAATATATTTTTTTTAAATTATTATTGCTGTATTCTACAAGGTTTAATTTGAGTGAATTTAGTGCTTTTTCCCCACTGTAAATGTCACCTATAATAAATATTGAAAATTGTCCACTTTGAGACTTTGAAATAAAGGAAAGCCTATCTACCCTTTAGTTTCACTTCTTGACTTTGTCAACATCTTCGAACAGTCCACCATTGTCATCACAAAGACACTGCCATCTAGCATCACAAGTGCAAAAAGTAACACAAAACAGTTGCAAATAAACTTTGAATATTATATATAGATACCTTTGACTTTCAAATAGCCAGGCTTGGAGGGGTAAAAAAATTCTCCAATAGCATCTTATTCCAACCACCACCACTAAAATTAAATATTGAGAAAATTTCCTCCCATCCCTTAATTTTAACATTCTAGGACAAACCACGAATAATTTTTTTTTATAAATTAAGAAAATTCCAATTACCCCTTCTATTTGAAACTCAATTGTATATCTGTGGAAACCTGACAAAGAAAAGTCATAATTAGATTATTTTTTTATGTTAGTGGATACTCTTATGAGTAGATATTCCATTTATTAGCCACTAAGACAAGGGGTTAGTGGGAGTGAATGAATGAGAAAACAGAAGTATTTTTGAGAAGTGAAAACAACAAGAGTAATCAGGAAGACAGTAGATAATAGCTGACATTGCATTTAAATTTTTGAAAATCAAACTTGACTGGAAAGCAAGAAGCCAGAAAAGAGTACCACAAGTAAGAAGTGTGAGAAAAGAAACTGTTAGCATAGAACTTACAGTTAGATCTAGCCAATTCAACCGTAAATTGATGAGTCCTTCTTACTAATCTAGTAACAGAAAGATTTGGCTTGTGTGAAGGGAGGAAACAGACACGCTACAGCAAGAACCATAAGGCAGAGAGGATATAGGGCCTAAAATGGGTGTTAAGGCAACTTAAGAAAATGTATAAACAGGTTAGTGAGGAAAAACGACAACCACTAATAGAGCTTTGAAACATCTTAAGAATGAAACTAAAGTCCATTCGTAAAGCTGAGTGACATAGGAAGTGAAGGAGGGAAAGAGCGGGAAACAGATTCATCATTCATAGCAGACCCCTTCAGCTTCACTAGGAAACTGTTTGGAGACAAGCAGAGTGGTTAGCTAAAATGCTCTGTGGATGATATCAACACCTATCTCCAGAATACATTGAGTGACCCTGTAAGGGACAAGGATCTCGGCAACATAGAAGCTGTTATTAGTCCAACCCAGCCAACAATGATTTTTTTGACTTGGATGAACCAAGCTAGAAGGAGATAAGATAGGTACTGAAGGCAGTGAGATCAGCCTCAGCTCCAGACCCGAGTAGAGTTCCTTACAGCGTCTATAAATGCTTCTGGAGTTTTCTCTAGTTCTTTTGCAAGATCCTAAAGGTGATATGGCGCAGAGGTAGAGTTGCAGACCAATGAAGATTTGTAGAGGATGTGTGGATCCCTAAGGGAGAAAACTCAAGATATTTAGACCAATTCAGGAATATCTCTTTATTGCGCAATTAAAGTAAAAATTTTTTCAGTATTTTATCATGGTGACTGACTAGATTTCTTTTGGTGAATAATCACATCAATAATTCAGTAAAGAAATGGGGAATTCCTTAATGCCTTCAATATACTGGAGTAGTCACGCAGATATTGAGAGAATTCAAGGAAGGAAGGAGTGACCTCGCCATATTGTGGTTGGACCTTACCAACACATTCCATATAAATTAGTAGAAGAAGCGCTAAGCAGATACCATGTACCCAGTAAGATCAACCAATTAATCCTGGACTATTAAAACAACTTCAAGATGAGCACTTCCAAGTTTATAGTTTCTAACTGGCATAGACTCGACAGGGCTGTATGATTTCAGCTACTCTTTTTACCCTTGCCAAAAATATGTTTATCAAATTGGTTGAAGTTGAGAACCTATGATGAAGACAGCAGTGTGTCAGCAACTAATCAGAGTGTATATGGATGACCTGGTCACAACAACATCTTCGGTTACGGGGAGTAGAAAGATCCTATACAGACTTGAAAAACATAGCTTGGGTGAGAATGAATTTTAAGCCTGCTAAATAGAGGTCATTTCTTATGAAGAATGGAAAAGTAGCGGATAATTACTATTTCTTGATATTGGGAACAACCATCCTCACGTTGACAGAAAGACACGTGAAAAGCCTGGGAAAATTTTTTAACAGCTCCTTAATGGATACTTTATAAATCTGAGTGACAATCTCTGAACTGGAATTATAGCTAGCCAAGATGGACAAATCTGGATTTCTAGGCTGTTTCAAGGCATGAATATATCAGCATGCTGTGCTCCCCCAAATTCTCTGGCCTTTGTTTATATATGACTTCCCAATCACATAAGTAGAGGCCATGAAAAGAAGAAGTAACGGCTACTTCCACAGATGGCTAGGGCTGTCAATGATGTATTACCAAGTCCTGCATACTTGAGGGAAGAGTGAGACACCATCATGCCCACTCTGTGCCAGGAAAGGTACACTGAAACACATACTAAGTGCCTGTTTGAAGGCCCTTGGTGATGAGAAGTATTGATGGAGACATGACCAGGTACTTAAGTCATTGGCTGATGCAGTGGCTGCAGTAATCATTTTCAAACGTGAAATGAAGGCGATTAACTTCATCAAAGCTGGCAACTCCTTCCCCACAACACGTAAACCGACATATCACATGCTCTCTTTTGCCAGAGACTAGCAGTTGAGAGTAGACCTTGGAAGATAGTTGAAATTTCCAGAGCAGATAGTAACATCTTCCTTGCAGCCGGATTTAATAATCTGGTCAATTATCTCTAGGCTAGTTGTAATGCTCTAACTTTCGGTACCTTGGGAAGCAAATATGGAAGAGGTCTTTGAAAGAAAGCTTGAAAAATACCAGGAGCTGGTAGAGAAATGCCGCAACAACCAATGGCCCACTGCCTATCTTCCTACTGAAGTCAGATGTTGTGGTTTTGCAGGAAGATCTTTATGCAGAACCCCTGTCAACTTGGATTGATGGAAGTAAAAAAAAGACAAAGGCCATCGGAGCAATTTCAGAATCTGCAGAAAAACTTCAAAATGGTTATGGATTAAAGATCTGGTCCATGGAGCTCGACAACAGAGATTGGTGGGTGTTAAGCTGCTGTCTGAATTTGAAGGAAGAAAGAAAAGGAAAGGAGAAAAAATAGAAAGTGGTTAGCCAAGTTGCGGTGGGGTATTTTATTTTTTCCTTGACGGTGTCTTGTTTATCTTAGTGCATGCCGGTTTTCTCCCCCTCCCCCCGCAAGATAATTTGTTTTTGATCATATAATTCTTACCTTCAGTGAATTAGTACACCTGTATATTTTTTTTAAGTGAAAGATTGATTTTCATAGGGTATAATAACTTTCCCAACGACATGTAATAAATTCCTATCTGTAATCTCAAACAGTGTCTGTTGCAAGCATGCTGGACTTAAGAGGGAAAAGACGAGCATATTTGGTTGTTCTCCTTTTGTCTCATTGTGGCTGTGAGGGAAGTGATGTATGTCATTTTTTTAATTGTTCACTTTCTTTTTTAAGATCAGCAGTTGCAGTTGTTTGTATGTTCTGTTTGTTATTGTGTGCTTGGCGGGCATTTGCTTTGGGACTGCCTGCCAGAATAGGTATTGTTCTGGTAGGGTTGCTTGGCTGAACAGGTATGATGTTGAAGACCTGAAACTTGTTATGACCTCAGGTCAATAACATCATTGATGTTGCAATCCTGTGCACTCATTGGAGGTGTATCATAACAAATAGTACTGTTCTTAAGTTCATAAAGTCTAGGTACCATCACAAAGAACTCATCCAAACAATTACCATGAAAGTATTTATAGAAAAGGCACAGGGAAGTAACTTTATGGCATTGGGAAAATGACTGAAGTCAAGATGCCAGGTCAGGGCCAATAATATTACTGATTCTGCTTTGAATTTTATCAAGAATCTCTAAATATAGCAATTTTCCAAGCATAGCTTGGATGTGGCACAAGGCTGAAAGTAAGGGGCACCCAGTGAGGATTGAATTTACTACTCAGTCGTAATTGTTCTAGTGAGACAAGCTCGCTAACCATTACACCAGCTCGAGGTGCCCCAAGAATCTCTAAATATATAGTAGGAGCACTGGACTATATGTAGCAGCAATATTCAAAACATGGAATAATGGTAGAATTATAGGTGTGTAAGATAGATTCTGGAGAGAAAAATTGTCTAGTATGATACAGTGAACCAACTTTCCTAGCAGCTGACTTAGCAATGGATTCAGTATAATCTTTCCACTTCATGTTAGCCAAAGAAGGCACACTGAGTCATTTTCTACAAGGTTAGCATCAGCCAAACTGATGGAAGGCAGAAAGGAGTCTCTCAGATGATTAATAGAGAGTAGATTTGTTTTGGGGGTGTTAAAATTAATAAGTCATCCTTTGCCCCAGTTAACAGACGGTAGATCATTTTTAAGATCGGCTATCAATTTGACCTTATTGATCTGATCAGACTTACTACCGAGACATGAGTAAATAAATGGTTGTGTCATCAGCATAAATATCAAGTTGAGAGCTGATGCCATCAGGAAGAATGTGTACTCTCTGACAGGATTTGAACCTGCATCCCCACTTGCAGTTGTGTGTGTATGTATGTATGTATGTATATATATATATATATATATATATATATATATATATATACTAAGGAATTAATGGTTTTTTATTCCCAATGCAAAATTATTTTTTATTACTTTAAATCTTATATTAAAATAATAAAAAATAATATATATATGGCCGCAAGAATCTTTTTCCTCACTGGTAGCACTCTGAGAATTTTACAGAGTTTTCAATCAGTATCCGCTGATTGCGTTGTGTTACTGGTGAGGAAAAAAAATGCATATTCATTATTAATATAAATTATAGCTCAGTTATTACACATCAAGGACTACTTTATCAGCACCAGCACTCAATGTGCAATATTATATATATATATATATATATATATATATATATATATATATATATATTAAAAAGAAGAGAGGTACCCCAAACTTTTTTGGTTGTAATGTGGGGTTTTTAAAAAAATATTATTCTTTATTTTTCATAGTTTTACAACACGTGTTTCTGGTCTTACGACCGTCTTCAGGTAAAGGGTGGAGATTTCCACATATTATTAAAAATAATTATTAAAAATAATTAATTTTTTTCCCTTTATGTTTTAGAATGTCTCATATAGAGAAGATGTAACATTGAAAAACATAAAGGGAAAAAAATTAATTTATTTTTAATAATTATTTTTAATAATATGTGGAAATCTCCACCCTTTACCTGAAGACGGTCGTAAGACCAGAAACACGTGTTGTAAAACTATGAAAAATAAAGAATAATATTTTTTTAAAAAACCCACATTACAACCAAAAAAGTTTGCGGTACCTCTCTTCTTTTTAATATACACACTTTTCTCTTGTTGGAACCATTATAACCACTTCATTTCATTTTATATATATATATATATATATATATATATATATATATATATATATATATATATATATATATGTAAACAGAGACAGACAGACAGATATATATATAGAGAGAGAGAGAGAAAGAGACAGCCAGACAGACAGCCAGACAGATTATATATATATATATATAAAAAACTTTCTGATACATTTGTGCTTGTTCATAACTATTTACTAAGCTTATCCTAGATTAGAACAAAGCCATAAAAGTGGAGCACCCACTGAGGATTGAACTCACTACACTTGTGAATGGTTTGTAAGATTAGTGTACTGACTATTGCACTGCCATGCTTGGCATATACATTTCAGTTGTCTGCAAAAGTTCCAAGTAAAATTCTCTTTTCAAATCAGATTCTAAATACAGAGTTGCAAATTGATTTTTGACTGGAAACTTTTGCATGCATCTAATATATATATATATTTTTATGACAACAATTACATATATGTAAATCTATGTATGCGTGTATTGTTGCAAGGTATTTGTAAACATTTTATTTACTTACATATTTTGTGATAGCAAGATTTTCATTGGCGTAATAAGAAAAAGCAATCAATTATCAACTACATCTTTCTATTTAGAATAGCAACAGAAATGTGTACGCACATGGATGTGTGTCTATAGATGATAGATAGGTATGTATATTTTCTTAGTATTTCTGTTTTTTTCAGATATACACCTTCACTGAGAAGCATGTGTATCGATCAGTAAATCCATTGCAGACATATTAGCTGAATGTTGATCTAAAATTTTCAGTGTATAATGTTTGATCTATATAATGAATATTAACCACTAAATTGAGTGCATTGACAAGGAAGGAGATTATATTGAAAGTGTTTTTTTCATGATTAGACTGCAGACTTAGTGACATACCTACATTTGTTCTTTTTAATACTAAATGTTCACCCAACACAGTGCTTAAGTGCCACACAATGTAGAGGGTTACTAAATGAGGGTTTTACATGGATGAAGGAAAGGTTAAGTAAGTTCAGATTATGATGATATGGATGATAGGTAGCAGTTGATCATAGACTAAAAGAGGTTAATAGTGTTCAGGGAAGCATCCACTTGGGAGTCTGGTTTATAAAGTAGCAGCTTTTGGGAAAATGCTGTCCTAATGGAACTTCCTTCTTACCAATGGACTACAAATTGAATGAGGAAGTTTTTCTCTGTGTGTATGGCATGGCAACTCTTGGCTATAAATGTCTTAAATGGTGGATCTAGGGAACATAGCTTGCCAAAAACATTTTCCATGAAAATAGCGATAGAGTAGCATTTCTAGGAGAGGGGGTTTTAAGATGGAAAATAATTCTTGTGTACAAGGTCGCATGAACAATTTTGAATTCTGTTGAGGCTAGAGAGATGTTACTGCTAAGGTCATTTCTATAAGGTCTATTTCTGAATTCTTGCAAGGGTACGGTTTTGTCATAATTTTAATATTCATTTTGTCGATTTTTCATGTTCTTACAATGCAATTGGTAACATTTACAAAACTCTTCCAGACAGCCAATCTGATGTTGTTTCTTGATGCAATATTTTTGTGCAAAGATTACTGTAGCAATTTTGTTTCTGTGATACAAAACAGTTGGAAATTCAAAAACCTATGCAAACAAGTATAATCAAGTTTCAAATTGGAGATACCAAAATGAAGCAAGTACAACACTTTAAATATCTCGGAAATGTTTTAACAGAGAACAGAAAGTGCAACACCCAAATCCAAAGGCACACTGGGATCATGAAAGATGCCTTCCAAAACTTAAGCCAAGGATTAACAAAAAGGAAAATTTCATTAGAAACATAGAAAAGAGTATTGAGCTGTTATGCAATATTGGTCCACCTATATGACAATGAATGCTGGACAATCTCCGCACAAATGAAGAAAAGACTTGCAGCAATAGAAATGAGATTCTACAAAAGGATGCTGAGTATATCATGGACTGAACATGTGAGCACCAATAAACTTTTAGAGAAAATGGAATCAAAAAATGACATATATTTAGCATCATAAAGAGACAATTGAAATTTATATGATACATAATGAGGGAAGAGTGCTTGGAAAATTTGACACTCACAGTTCATATTGAAGGCAAGAGGAATAGAGGAAACATAACCTACTTTACAAACTTATGTAAATGGTTGGCAGAACAGGGATTAAGAGAGATTGGCAAATTTTACTAAGAGCTACAAA
>OZ038492.1:64254778-64359778 GCA_964036315.1 Acanthosepion esculentum | reverse complement strand
CCACATTTTCAATCCATTCTACAATTGGTAGATCGGTAGCAGCTCCACTGAATTCAGGTATCAGCCTAATATCAAAACTTCTGTCCGCCATGATTAGAGAAAATGCCGAAATAGCTTCTAGGTCAAATGAGTCTGTATTGCTACAATGTCACTTGTACCAATCAAAATACCGCTGGTACAATTCACTGTCCTTGCTTTCTGAACACATCACTACGTAAAGCCATTGCTTCCTCTCGTTTTCACTGCTCCAGCCCTCTTATCAGGCCAACACTGCGGTTGGCCAACCAATCAGCATTCTTTGCTTCTATTCTCAGTTACACAGGCAAATTGCCTCCTCTAGTTTGACCAATCAGCACACGACTCGCTATCGGTGGAAGCACGCCAAACTGTACAAAAACCCTCATTACTACACATACTACTAAAATGGCTGGACGGAAGAGTAATGCCATTTTCATGGAGCAAACTTGCTGATGTCACGTGCCTCACGTTAAGGTAAGACCCTTATTTTCCTATACACCAGATACAAGCCACTCTGGCTTGCTTGCTTCTACGGGGCTGTTCACCACATTCCCATTGGTGACAAAGTCCAAGTAAAAGACAGAATGCTGATTTTAAGGCAGGTTCGATTCAATTGGAAGAGTGGCAGAATGTAACCTTGCACCTCATTCATTTTGTACAATGCTAAGTGAGATGACAAGACGGGTACTGAAGATAAAAAAAAAAAATGGGTTTGAAGGCAATAAAATTTGCATTGCAATGATAAATAAACTCATTCAAAAACATCTGCAGATATCTTGATGTTTAGATCTTGTCAGGATTTTTGCTTTTAGCATTATTGAAAAGTTTTCAGTGGAAGACAAATCTTTGTTTCTGAGATCTATGTATTCTTCTAAATGGGAACTATATCAAAGGTAAACAAAAAGAAAACAAAACATTGAGATTTTGTTCAAAGATTACAGAAATGAACATGTACCTGTGGAAGGTCAGAAATTTAACAGGCTTAACAGCGGCAATAAATAAATAAAATAAAATATACTAACTTAAATTATTCCACTATTAATTATTTTATCAATTTTTGATCTACCTTTCACTGGGTATTGAACCATTATTTTATCCTGAGAAAATAACTTTTTTATTTTTAAATCATTTCATCCCAACCAAGGCAGGAATGTCACTTGTACACGGGTTTACAGAGAGGGAAAGTGAGAGAAAAGACTGAGAATAGGGAGGATTGAGGAAAGGACAAAAGATGAATGGGATTCAAGAAGATAGAAAATGGCAATTGATATTGCATTTAAATTTTTGAAGATTGTAGTTATCAGGAAAGCAAGTAAGTGGAATGAAGTTCCACAGGCAGGAAACATGAGAAAAAAAAACTGTTGGAGTAGAAGTGGCAGTTGCATTTGACTATTTTAACAGTGAATGGGTGGGACCTAGATGCCACTCTAGTAGCACGCTTAATTCATGTAGTTGGAACACCAGGGAAAAAAGGTTGTCATTGCAGTTACCATATGTAAAAATTACAGAAAGAAGCCATGTCACATCAGTGAGAAAATGACTGAAGTCGAGATACCAAATCAAGATTGATTATATTACAAATGCTTCTTTGGATTTTGTCAAGAACCTTGAGATGAATAGCAGGAAGGCCAGACCAGATATGGCAGCAGTATTCAATACATGCAATTCCAGATTAAAAAAAAAAAACTTTCAACAAAATGTCATGTAAAAATGGTCACAAATCTGCTTTCTATGATGACAATGATATTTTCTCTGATTTGCAGTTTAAGTTTTAGCAACTTATTTTAAATATAAAAATTCACAAAGTTCAACTGAAAAATGGCACAGATTTAGAAAATACTATTTAAAAAGTTACAATAAGTTTGAATGAATTTAGAAAAATAAATCTGAATTAGAAATCTTGCTAGACTTTATAAAACAAAATTGTTGTATATTTTTCAAAATTTGTAAACTTGTATGCACTTGTGATATTATTGCCACAAATGAAACCAGACATCATCATTAATCGATTCATATAATTGATAATACATTCCACAGCCAGAAGCTGTAATAAATTACTTCCTTTACTTCCAAACTGATCTCTGATAAGATCCATCTCCATAAAGATCTTATTTGATGAGTAATTGAATGACAAAATGGAAAAAAAATCATACACTATCATTGGTAGATTTATATAATTGATAATAAAAGTCACCACATTCCAAAACCAGATGTCATCATAATTCACTTCCTTTACTTTAGAACTGATCTCTGATAAGAGCCAGCCTCAACCAAGTTCAAAAGCATTTTCAGGGACTCTTTCCCCACAGATGAAACATTGCTAACCTCTATCACTATTTTCATAGCAGATGTTTGAATGAACTACATTCCTTGATTGCACCAGTCAAGATATTCACAGCTTGGACCCACCATGCCATGTACACTAAGTCAGCTCATTCTCATTCCCTATCATATTCCACTGGTGAGGAGAAAGTTCCACACAGATAGCTTCTCTCCAGAACTGTTGCATTATGGAATGGACTCCCAAGGGAATGCTTCTCTGATCACTACAATTCTAATATCATTGTTGATGATCAACCATCTTATATCCTACATATCCTCATAATATGCACCCCTTGCTCTCTGTGTGTGCAAACTTTGACAACAAACCGCATTTAGTAACCCTCTATCTTCAGTAAATCTTGGAATTTATATTTGGTGAACAATAGTAAAAAAAAAAAGAAAAGGGATCCGAAATAGTCTGTATGAAGATCTCATCTGGTGAGGAACTGAATGACAAAATGGAAAAAAAACATACACCATCACTGGTTGATTCATATAATTGATAATATATGTTAACACATTCAAGAAACAGTAACTGTAATAATTTACATCCTTTACTTCAAAACTGATTTCTGATAAGGTCTGAAAAAGATCTAATTTACATCATGATCTCATATGATGTATAAATAAACAGCAAAATCAAAAAATACAATGGCTAAGTAATATGGAATCACACATATATATATATATATATATATATATATATATATATATATATATTACAGGGGGCTGCAAAAGTAAGTAGGTATACAGTAAGCACTATACTGGAATTACTATATTACAATAGTGCTTCTAGAATTTGTTTCATTCACTCATTAAAATCATTTTGAATATTTTTATTTTCATAATATTTATTATAATACATTTATTATAATTATCATTTTTTTAATAACTAATAATAATAAACGGTTTAAGTGTAGCGTCAATCGACATCTCCAGTTGCCTTGATCTATCCACTTCCCTTCTCCACATCCTTTCACCTTTCATTCCTATCTGCTCTCGCTCCAAATCTTCTGTAACCCCCCTGCCTTGATCGACCCACTGTTTTTTCTTTCCCCACATCCTTTCCTTTACCACTCCTATCTGCTCTTCCTCCAACCCTTCTATAACCCCTTGCATGACAGTGGCCTCCAGCCTTGCTTGGGGTGATACGCTTAAAAAAAAAAAAAAAAAAAAAAAAAATGTTTTGCAGGTAAAGAGGAGTGTGTGAATGTCAGGAGCTTGAACATTTGATGGATTGATATGTTTAATCTAATATACAATGCATTTTGTGCTCATGTTTTTTGTTTTTCATCCCCCTGTATATATATATATATATATATATATATATATATATAAATGAATATAAAATATCACACATTGAGACCTGGTTCTAATAAAATAGTGCTTGGTGTATAATAACACAGCTATAATTTATATTAATAATAAATATACATTTTTCTTCACCAGTCGCACAACTCTGAATTTCATGTACAAGGCTGATGCTGATTGAAAATTGAGTTGAAAACGGTCAGTCAGCTTTCAGTCAGAACCTAATGATTGCATTGTGCATGAAACTCACACTTATGTTACTGGTGAGGGAAAAATGTATACTTATTAATATATATATCTTTTTTTACAAAGGGAGAGGGAACAAAATATAGCAAATATCAGTTGTAGCTATAAATTGGAAACACTTAAATGCAAGGATGTTTAAAATACTTAAAATTTTTGGTATTCTATATCTAGAAACACAACACCAAGGTAACCTCATTTTCATAGGATTTTTTCCATTTTGTCATTCAATTACCTACCATTAGTCTGATATTTAGTGTTTATATATCATATTTTCCTATATTATTTGATGTCATTTCAGATTTCTACCATATTTATGATGGCCTACCCCATTTACAATTGAGAAATGGCTTGATAGGCCTAAATGCTTTTCTCTCATATAAGGTTAAAAATGTACTCAGTATCTGTTGCATACAATAAAAGTGATGTTTGATGATGAGGCAGCCCAACAGAAAGGGAGATAATCATAGAATGTAAACCTGCCTGTAAAAAGATAATTAACTCAAACCTTTTTACAATGAAGATTTTTCGAATTTTTTTAATAGAACACAAAAAAAAGAGTTGTAACACATGGGAGGATAAAAGATGGAAGGAAATAAAAACCAGAGAAAAAGAAAAAGAATAAACAGAAACAATTTAATCAAGCATTTGTGGTTTACCTCTGAGTAAATTAACTGACATGCAGAAAAAAATCTCTAGAGAAAGGGTCAGTCAAGTGCTTCAATAAATGTTCCACTCAAGTGCCATCTTGTCTATTTTTTTTATATTGTTTTGGGTGGCAGTTCTGGTGATTGACCCTGCTATGTTGATGGTGCCATTCTGACAATACAGAGCCTGAAATTTTCTACAGACAACACAAATGACTGAGTGATCTCAATTCCAACATGGTTTCCAAAAAAGAAAAATAATTTAACAAAACCTAAAATTAAAATGAACACAAGCAATGCACACTTCTTAAAATCCTTCTGGTTATTTTATTTTGTATTTCTTTTTCCCTATTTTCTTTTCTTTCTTTCTTTCTTTTTATTTTAATATTTCTTCCATTTGACAAGGTTAGTTCTGGAAAAGAGACTGTACAGAATTGGTGCCACATTTTAGCTGAAACTGAACTTAGAGGAATTATTGATTCTATTTCTATTGGATATCTTCCAGAGAAATTTGTAATTCTTCCTATACATTACAAAATACATTTATTCATGAATTCATTGAGTAATTTACTCGTTCACCCATCACTCTCTTTACTTAGTCTTTTTACTATTTCATACAGTATTTTCTTTCTTTAATTTGTTTGTCTTTCAAACACTCATTTACTTAACTCCCAACTCATTCCACTCAGCTATTACTTTAATATTACATCTTTTTCTTCATTCTTTCCTTCTTTATTCAACCATGACTTTACTCTTTTACTTAATACCAATACAATTTATATTTTTTTTATTTTTGGTCATTATGGAAAAATAATACAATTTGTAAATACATTATAGAAATAATAATAACATTATGGAAATATTATCATATGTATATACATTCTGGAAATAATATCACATGTATATACATTCTGGAAATAATGTTATAATGTGCATATACATTGTGGAAATATTGTGTATATTAATTCTGGAAATATATGTAAATACATTTTGGAAATAATAACAACAAATGCATATACATTCTGGAAATAGTATTATCATGCATATATAAATTCTAGAAATAGTATTATTATGTGTATATACTTTCTGGAAATAATATTAACATGTGTATGTAAATTCTAGAAATAATATTACCATGTATGCATTCATTTTCAAAAATAATATTACCATTTGTATATTCAGTCTGGGAATTATTCAATATTTAATATTTTCATTTTTTTTTTTTTTTTTTTTAAAAAGAATGTAAAATTCATATCAATCTGTAATCTTACCTGTTAGTTTTCTTTAAAAAAATAAAACAAAGAATCTGCTTACCTGCAAAAACAAAGTAAAACAAAATTAACATGAAAATTTACATCAAAGTAGACACACCAAAGACAAAAAAAAAACATAATGAAATACTGGTTTGTTACATATTGATTTACAAGTGAAAGAAATAAAAAAATTATTTAAAATATTTAAAGGTTAATTACATTTCTAATGCATTTTCTAAATTGTCTGCATTTCTTCAATGAAACATTTTCATGATTAACAAGGCATTTCTTTTAATTTAAATTGTTAAAAATAATTGAATGAAAGAAAAATTAGAAAAGAAATCCATATCTATATAATTAGCTATTTATCTAACAGATAATATGGCAGATATATTTTTTATACAAAATATATTAAAACCTTTAGTCACACTAATTATTATGACATACAATAATGAAGCAAATTCTGACAGAAAAAAAAGCATTTAATGAAATAATTACTGTTGTATTCTATCACCCACTGCATTTAGAATTCCACCCCAGATAAGGCAATAAAACCATTAAGATGCTATGGGTTACTGAGTATGTGAGAATATGAGAAAAAGAAAAAATTATTAAGGAGTGTGAACAATAAAAGAACAGGAATTAAGAAGATAGCAGATAATGATTGACATTGCATTTAAATTTCTGAAGATCAAACTTGACCGGAAAGCAAGAAAGCCAGAACAGAGATCCACAAATAAGATATGTGAGAGAAGAAACTGTTAGTTTCTCTCTAGCCATTTCAACTGAAAGATGATGAGACCTTGCCGCCAACCTAGTAGTATGCTTAAATTCATAAAGACTAGGTATTAAAGAGGAAAGCTCATCAGAACAATTACTATAACACTTTTAATACATAAAGAATTCATAACATTTTTTGATCATTCTGTTGTTATATATTCCAGAAATAATCATCTTTTTCTTCTATATGCCATGTCCCTTCAGGACGTGGGCAATCATGGTTCTCCACAATTTTCTGTTCTTTGTAGCTCTTAGTAAAGTTTGCTTTTTTATTATCTCTCCAAATCACTGTTCGTTTAACCATTTACACAAGATTGTTAGGAAGTTTACTTGCTGCTTTCCTCTGTCTCTCTCATCTTTAATATGACCCTGTGAGTGTCAAATTCTTCAAGCCCTTTTTCTTCATTAAATTTCAAGTGTTTTTTTTCTGATCTGATTCTTGAAGTAACACTCTGTGTGTGTGTATATATGTAAAGATTTTAATTTGCAATAAGTATTTATAAATAGAAGTAAAAATATCATTAAGTTTTCAAAATCTTTTAAACATGTTGGTAAAGAAAAGTTTTTACTCATATTGCCTTTTTACAGATATATTTTTATTTACATCTGAATTTATATATATATATATATATATATATATATATATATATATATATATGCACACACAGGTAAGATGAGAACAAATGAAGTATAATTCCACTGTCTGTAATATTTAATTTGAAAGAATGTGTGTGTGTGTGTGTATATATGTACACACACACATATATTCTAGAAATAATATTACTTTGTGTATATAAATTCTGGATATTATCTGATTCTGGAAGTAACACTCTATGTGTGTGTGTATATATGTAAAGATTTTAATTTGCAATAAGTATTTATAAATAGAAGTAAAAATATCATTAAGTTTTCAAAATCTTTTAAACATGTTGGTAAAGAAAAGTTTTTACTCATATTGCCTTTTTACAGATATATTTTTATTTACATCTGAATTTATATATATATATATATATATATATATATATATATATATGCACACACAGGTAAGATGAGAACAAATGAAGTATAATTCCACTGTCTGTAATATTTAATTTGAAAGAATGTGTGTGTGTGTATATATGTACACACACACATATATTCTAGAAATAATATTACTTTGTGTATATAAATTCTGGATATTATCTTATTCTGGAAGTAACACTCTATGTGTGTGTGTATATATGTAAAGATTTTAATTTGCAATAAGTATTTATAAATAGAAGTAAAAATATCATTAAGTTTTCAAAATCTTTTAAACATGTTGGTAAAGAAAAGTTTTTACTCATATTGCCTTTTTACAGATATATTTTTTATTTATATCTGAATTTATATATATATATATATATATATATACACACAGGTAAGATGAGAACAAATGAAGTATAATTCCACTGTCTGTAATATTTAATTTGAAAGAGTGTGTGTGTGTGTGTGTATATATATGTACGCACACACACATATATTCTAGAAATAATATTACTTTGTGTATATAAATTCTGGATATTAATGTGTATATACATTCTGGGAATAATGTTATCAAATGTTTATTATTACTGCCCACTGACTTTACTACTAGTCTACCAATCCCAAGCTTTAAACATTTTCTTCCCTAACAAACTATTTCTGGTTGTCAGGAAAAAAAAACAGTTTACCTAACCAGTGAATTTTCACAATTTTTAACCTAAAATTCATTTGAGTATATTTCTGCTCTTTATCAGTATTCTTTGCATTGAAAGAAAGGGATTGTCAGTGGTCAGGAAAGAATACAAACAATACTGACAATATAAGATTATTATATGTATAACATAAATGTATTATAATAGAGAGAAAGATTAAAAACTGAAAAAAAGTGCTAGTCAGTGGTCAGGAATGAATACAAGCATTACGGCCATAAGGCTATTATGTGTATAACATAAATGCATTGTCATTGATTTTGTAATGAAGATACAGAAAAAAAATCAAGGAAAGGAGTGCCAATGGTCAGAAATTAATGCAAGCCCTGCTCATAGAATGCGGTTATTTACATATAATTTAAATGTAACTTTATTTTTCTTTATACAGAAATGTACTGAAAATTAGGAAGAAAAAGATATCAGTGATAAAGAATTAAGGCAACCATTTCAAGTGAAGTTTCTATACAAATGCTTTGAAAATTATAGCAAAAGGAAATGTCAATGGTCAAGAATTAAGGCAAATGTGACTGAAAAAAAGCTATAAATCCAAATGCAATGTTAAAGATAGAAATGTACTGAATATCAGAAAAAAAAATAGATTATCAGTGGTCAGGAACTAATGTAAGTCTTACTGATAGAATCAGGCTATTGTTTATATAATGTAAATGCATGTATAGAAATGAACAAAAATATATTGTCAGTGGTTGAAATTGACAAGCTTTACTGATCTAGGCCTAAAAAGGTGGACTTATAGGCAGAAAATGAAAATTAAATGAACAAGACTAAAGTAAAAATAAGAATGAGTGAATATTAAGAGATGAATCTATTGAAAATAGAATGATGGAAAATTAGAAGGAAATGTTCCACCAAATCAGAACATTTACTTTGAGAAAATAGAGAAATCTAACCTGAGAAAATGTGATCAGATATTTAATGCAGAACAGTAAAATATACTGTAAAAATCTGAATATAAAACAAGCTAAAAACCTATAAAATTTAATTATAGTGACTCACTATTAAGTGCAGAAAATTATTTGAATGTAGATATTGAAAATTAGATTCTGTTGAAAACTGTAACTAACTGAATACTTTTATTCATTTCAGAACAACCGTAACTCAAGAGAAGTAACATTCTTCCCTGTCAAACAATTTATTATATTCACGAGCAGTAAGTACTTGTATGAAAATCCAATTTACCAGCAGAGTTTAAAATTTCTCAA
The DNA here is from genome assembly GCA_964036315.1 of Acanthosepion esculentum. Lineage (NCBI taxonomy): Eukaryota > Metazoa > Mollusca > Cephalopoda > Sepiida > Sepiidae > Acanthosepion > Acanthosepion esculentum. The sequence goes on along the minus strand of OZ038492.1, from coordinate 64,350,272 downwards.
AAGCTGGAGACTTGATCTGGCATAAAACCTCCACTATTTTTTCTCTTCTTTTTCAATTTCTGACCATATAAAATAGTGATTTGGGCACCTCGGGATAGTGTAATGGTTAGCAAGCTTGTCTTGCTAGAACAATTATGACTGAGTAATGATTTTGATCCTCACTGGGTGCCCCCCTACTTTAGGCCTTGTGCCACATCTACGCTACGCTTGGAAAATCACTATAAAATAGTGATTTGCAATTGGACTATAATCCACCAATCCAAGGCAGAATAATTACAATTTATTCTTAATACTACTCACAAAAATACTACTTTTCGCACGGCCTTTGCTTGATCTAAAATCACTTCCTATTTACAGATTTTATATTTATTTTATATGGCGACACCCATTATACATTTGTCATTGACATGTTTTATACAATTGTTGGGTAGCATGTTTGGGAGCTAGTTTATCGTGACATAAAGAAATAACCTACCCACCTCCACCCTCTGACCTTATTTCTCTTTTTTAGCATAGATCTGACTTTTGATTAGTTAATCTGGGCATACCCACAAGTATAATTTTAACTTTGACCTTATGCCCCCCACAACATAACTTTCGAAAAGAGGTAACAATCTGTTTTTAAATTTCCCAAATAAATCATTTTTTATCACAAGTTATCTACCATCGCCTGACAAAGTACAATCATAGTATTGAAATATGAAAGCTTTTGTGTAGCGATGTAAAATGTTTTTATTATAATCTATTACAATAAAAATATTATAAGATTTTATATTATAATTATTTGTAAATGCTAATTATCATTAAGCTTTATTATTAAAGTATCATTACTAGTATTTCACTATGGCTGATAGAATAGAGTGCAGACAAGTCAAGTATCCTTTCCTGCATCTTCCTCCTATTTTCTTATTAAGCGAACTTTAAGAAATAACTCTGCAATTTGTAGTTAATAGATATAATGTTATCTTCCTTGGACAGGCATTTTTTGTGTCAATTTATACTTATTTAAAAATTACTTGGAAATACGGTGGCCTGAATAAATTTGAAATTTCTTTACTCTCCAAGTTAGAACTGTGTACCAGTATTACACTAGCAAAAATTGTGTTACGATGTACCATTTTTGCATACAAATCAATGTAAATTGGATCATTATAATATAGGACCTTTTTTCCCTCTTTTTCATATTTTTGTCTTCTATTTTTAAAATAGTGATTAACATCACATATTTTATTTGAGATCAGAATTTTTTAAATAAAAGGTTGCACTAACCTGTGTCATCAAAACCATATATGCAACAAAAATTAATTAGACAGAGAAAATCTAAGACAGACATGATTTTTTTTTAACCTGAGAGTGTGAGAGGATTGGATGAAAGTTGTTTTCTTCTCTCATATGCCAAGTAACTTCAGGACATTAGCAATCATGGCTCTCCACAACTTCCTGTCTTTTGTTTCTCTAAGTAACTTTTAACCTTTCGCCATTCTTCTTTGTCCCTGTTCTGCCATCCATTCACACACTCAAGTAGATTACTCACTAATTCCTCTTGCTTTCAATATATCCTGTGAGTTAAATTATCTAGTCCCACTCTCCTCAGGGCTAGGTTTACTTTATACATTTCGATGCCAGAGGATGTTTTGACAATTTTAAGAAGTGTTCATTGTTTTCTAACAATGGTAAAATCTACAAGACATTCTTTCCATTAGAATTCAATTGAAGTCAAAAAGGACAGGATTAGTTTCCATTTACAGTTTTAAAAATGGGTGGTGTCACTTCTCAAAGGTTAGTTACCATTTATATGCTCATATACAGTGTAACCCGGATATAAGAGATTTGTCGGGACCGGATAAGAAGTATCTTATATCCGGATTCTCTTATATCCGGGTTTCTCTTATATCCGGGTTTGGTCTATTTTATGTACATTAACATAGGCTCTAATTTGGGACCAGAGAAGATCTCTCTTATATCCGGGTTTATCTTATATCCGGGTTTGGTCTATTTTATGTACATTAACATAGGCTCTAATTTGGGACCAGAGAAGATCTCTCTTATATCCGGGTTTCTCTTATATCCGGGGTTTGGTCTATTTTATGTACATTTACATAGGCTCTAATTTGGGACCAGAGAAGATCTCTCTTATATCCGGGTTTCTCTTATATCCGGGTTTGGTCTATTTTATGTACATTAACATAGGCTCTAATTTGGGACCAGAGAAGATCTCTCTTATATCCGAGTTTCTCTTATATCCGGGTTACACTGTATATAGTAATTTCTAAATTAATTTTTCAATTCAACATTTTTTTCTTATTACTTTGGCTTCCCATGAGCAACTTTGTAATGGCATGCTTCAGCGAGAGGAGGTTCCCCCAAAGGAAAAAGTGGATACAGGTTCGATTATTGTCAGGAGACACTTTTTTCTTTATTGACTGATGGATTAATTTTCAGTTTATTTAAATCCAGAAAATATTTTTAGATTGTACTTTTTTTTTTGAGATAATAATAGTTTAGTCATATAAGTCTTACTAATTAACTCATAGATGGAAGGGAAGGTGGGTTCATACTTTTCCCAAGGGTATTTACACAGAAGTGAATATAACAAACCCAAGAAGAATTGGAAGTTGGCTCACCAATTAATAAATCTGAGCCATTATCCATTATACTACCTGTGCATCCACGTTTACAGCACCTAGTTTTCCCAAATGGTCACTCATCTAGGTACTGACTAGGCTCTATCTTGCTTGATTTTGGTGATCATATGGGAACCAATGATTCAACATGATGTGGGCATAAGCCACATTTTTCTTCAGTAGAACTTCTCAATCTAGGCCAGTTGATATTAATTTCACTGCTTAAGAAAAAAAAAAAACAAGCATGGCAACTCATATATAGAAAATTTAATTAATATTTTTATTTAGTTTTTCCAGCATTCTTACATTTTTCCATTTAGTGGGAGTAAGAGAATGGAAAAATTGTCCTTTTGTCCATTGACCCAAACGCTTTCGGCCACTTCTTTAGCCATTTTCAAGGGCGTTTGTTTTCAGGCGTTTCTCTTCATGTTTTGACTGTTTTTGCACTCCCTTACTCCCACCAAATGGAAAAATGTAAGAGCTCTGGAAAAATTAAATAAAAAATGATTTAAATTTTCCTTTTCTGTCATATTTAATGAAAGATGTTTAAAAGAAAGGTTGCTGCCCAAATATATATATATATATATATATATATATATATATATATATATGTTAAAGTTTTCAGAATAAATCTGTAGAGAAGACAAATTGAATAAAATAGGCAATCAGAAAATAGTACTTAGTCCTCAGCGATGTGTTTCATAATTTGAGTTTTTCAAGGCAAGTGAAGATAAACAAAAGCTAAATGTTGTGCAGTTACATGAAATTCATATATATATATATATATATATATATATATATATATATATTTGTCATCCACAGACAGACTGTTTCGCTGTTTCACAGCTCATCAGTGTGGCTAGACGTCCGGTTGCCTCTAGCTAGGATCAAAACCCAACTGAATTGGCGTCAGTCGGAACTTCTACCACAATATATATATATATATATTGTTTGAGTACAGCAGATGTAATAATTGACCAAATGCACTATAAGATAACTGGAAGGAAGATTGTTACACCAATCTACCAAATGGGGAGGGTTTGCACATTGCAAATCAATGTTAAATATTCTGTTTTTTCAGCAGTTGAAGATGAGTGTCAACTGGAAATATGCAATTATTTCACCCATTAAGCATGGTTATAAAAATATTACTAATCTTAGTTAGTAATATTTGTAATCTAGTACAGGATCACATGGGGGGCAAAAGAATGTGTTGTGCTAATTTTCTAAATGTAGAGAGCCTGCTGATCTTGAAAATCAAAGTTCAGTTAGAAATCATTGGGCAGGTATTAACTTAGCCATCAAACTAATACTTACAAGTGATAGTAAGTTTGCAGTTAAAACATTAAATAAAAAAAGAAAAAAGAAAAGGTATTTGTTGGATTTTAGATAGTACTGTAATTTTTAAATCTAATGTGAATTTTAAATAATTCATATCAGACATCACATTCAGTAAACCTCTATCATGAGTAGATCTTGAGCCTTTTACTGGGTGAGCTTTACTATAATAAAAAAGAAAAATTCAACCATTTTGTCCTTTATATTTCAATATATTGAATCATTTCATTCTTCATTAATTTTCATTTTGTGTTTTTCTTCTTATTTTCTAACTTTTCTCACTACTCCTGTCTTTCTTCCTTTCACTTCTCACTCTTTGTACTTATACTTTCAGTTTCTCTTCTCACTCAATTTTTATCGCCCACCCCCACTCTCCCTTCCTTTGTTCTTATCTTTTATTTCTTAACTTTTTTCTTTTTTGTTTTTCTTTCAGTCTTTTTCCATTATCTTTTTCTCAGTCTGCTCAGATGTATATGCCATTCTATCACAGTCAACTTTTATCTATCTATCTATCTCAGTCTATTCCTATCTATCTCAGTCTGTTACTATCTTTTTAAGCCTGTTCCTATCTATCTATCTATCTCAGTCTGTTACTATATTTTTAAGCCTGTTCCTATCTATCTATCTCAGTCTGTTACTATCTATCTATCTATCTATCTCAGTCTGTTCCTATCTATCTCAGTCTGTTCCTATCTTTTTAAGCCTGTTCCTATCTATCTACCTATCTCAGTCTGTTACTATCTTTTTAAGCCTGTTCCTATCTATCTATCTATCTATCTCAGTCTGTTACTATCTTTTTAAGCCTGTTCCTATCTATCTATCTATCTCAGTCTGTTCCTATCTTTTTAAGCCTGTTCCTATCTATCTATCTATCTATCTCAGTCTGTTACTATCTTTTTAAGCCTGTTCCTATCTATCTATCTATTTCAGTCTGTTCCTATCTATCTCAGTCTGTTACTATCTTTTTAAGCCCGTTCCTATCTATCTATCTATCTATCTCAGTCTGTTCCTATCTATCTCAGTCTGTTACTATCTTTTTAAGCCTGTTCCTATCTATCTATCTATCTCAGTCTGTTCCTATCTATCTCAGTCTGTTACTATCTTTTTAAGCCTGTTCCTATCTATCTATCTATCTATCTCAGTCTGTTCCTATCTTTTTAAGCCTGTTCCTATCTATCTATCTATCTATCTATCTCAGTCTGTTCCTATCTATCTCAGTCTGTTACTATCTTTTTAAGCCTGTTCCTATCTATCTATCTATCTCAGTCTGTTCCTATCTATCTCAGTCTGTTACTATCTTTTTAAGCCTGTTCCTATCTATCTATCTATCTCAGTCTGTTACTATCTTTTTAAGCCTGTTCCTATCTATCTATCTATCTATCTCAGTCTGTTCCTATCTTTTTAAGCCTGTTCCTATCTATCTATCTATCTATCTATCTCAGTCTGTTACTATCTTTTTAAGCCTGTTCCTATCTATCTATCTATTTCAGTCTGTTCCTATCTATCTCAGTCTGTTACTATCTTTTTAAGCCCGTTCCTATCTATCTATCTATCTCAGTCTGTTACTATCTTTTTAAGCCTGTTCCTATCTATCTATCTATCTATCTCAGTCTGTTCCTATCTATCTCAGTCTGTTACTATCTTTTTAAGCCTGTTCCTATCTATCTATCTATCTATCTCAGTCTGTTCCTATCTATCTCAGTCTGTTACTATCTTTTTAAGCCTGTTCCTATCTATCTATCTATCTCAGTCTGTTACTATCTTTTTAAGCCTGTTCCTATCTATCTATCTATCTCAGTCTGTTCCTATCTATCTCAGTCTGTTACTATCTTTTTAAGCCTGTTCCTATCTATCTATCTATCTCAGTCTGTTACTATCTTTTTAAGCCTGTTCCTATCTATCTATCTATCTATCTATCTCAGTCTGTTCCTATCTTTTTAAGCCTGTTCCTATCTATCTATCTATCTATCTCAGTCTGTTACTATCTTTTTAAGCCTGTTCCTATCTATCTATCTATTTCAGTCTGTTCCTATCTTTTTAAGCCTGTTCCTATCTATCTATCTATCTATCTATCTCAGTCTGTTCCTATCTTTTTAAGCCTGTTCCTATCTATCTATCTATCTATCTATCTCAGTCTGTTACTATCTTTTTAAGCCCGTTCCTATCTATCTATCTATCTCAGTCTGTTCCTATCTATCTCAGTCTGTTACTATCTTTTTAAGCCTGTTCCTATCTATCTATCTATCTATCTCAGTCTGTTCCTATCTATCTCAGTCTGTTACTATCTTTTTAAGCCTGTTCCTATCTATCTATCTATCTCAGTCTGTTCCTATCTATCTCAGTCTGTTACTATCTTTTTAAGCCTGTTCCTATCTATCTATCTATCTCAGTCTGTTACTATCTTTTTAAGCCTGTTCCTATCTATCTATCTATTTCAGTCTGTTCCTATCTATCTCAGTCTGTTACTATCTTTTTAAGCCTGTTCCTATCTATCTATCTATCTCAGTCTGTTACTATCTTTTTAAGCCTGTTCCTATCTATCTATCTATCTCAGTCTGTTACTATCTTTTTAAGCCTGTTCCTATCTATCTATCTATTTCAGTCTGTTCCTATCTATCTCAGTCTGTTACTATCTTTTTAAGCCTGTTCCTATCTATCTATCTATCTCAGTCTGTTACTATCTATCTCAGTCTGTTACTATCTTTTTAAGCCTGTTCCTATCTATCTATCTATCTCAGTCTGTTCCTATCTATCTCAGTCTGTTACTATCTTTTTAAGCCTGTTCCTATCTATCTATCTATCTATCTATCTATCTATCTATCTCAGTCTGTTACTATCTTTTTAAGCCTGTTCCTATCTATCTATCTATTTCAGTCTGTTCCTATCTATCTCAGTCTGTTACTATCTTTTTAAGCCCGTTCCTATCTATCTATCTCAGTCTGTTACTATCTTTTTAAGCCCGTTCCTATCTATCTATCTATCTCAGTCTGTTCCTATCTATCTCAGTCTGTTACTATCTTTTTAAGCCCGTTCCTATCTATCTATCTATCTCAGTCTGTTCCTATCTATCTCAGTCTGTTACTATCTTTTTAAGCCCGTTCCTATCTATCTATCTATCTATCTATCTCCCTCTCAGTATGTATGTATGTATCTGCTTCTGTCTATTCATTTCAGTCTGCTTTTATTTATCTGTCTGTCTATCTATACTTACCAATCTCAATTTGCTTATAACTTTTTATCCCTCTCATCTTTCGGTCTATCCAGCTCATCTCTTTCTCTGTTTATCTCACTATCACTTTGGGCACAAGATGGTTGTGTATTTACCTATGGTACCTGAAATCTGTATTTAACCTCAGGTAAGAGCCAGTATTTTTCTCAGAAAAAAATTGTGTAATATAATCTTCTTTTCCCACTAGCAGCAGTACTTACAAAATGGTTTAAATATGACAATGTGGTCACACAAGCCTCACACTTACAACAGTACATTAGAAACCTAACTTTGTTATTTTAAAATTATTAACTGATTTTTATGTACTTGCAATATGAGATATCACAAGAATTAAAAATTAAAAGCTAAGCCAAGTAATTTAATGTCTAATAGATAAATTAAGATCTAAAGAAAAGGACTATTCAATTTTGCTTGATCATCAATGCACTCCATGGCTGAGGAGTCTAAAGCAGGTTCGAATTTTTTTTTTTTTTTTCTAATCATATCACCCCAAGCAAGGCCGGAGGCCACTATCACGCAAGGGGTTAAAGAGGGGGTTGGAGGAAGAGCAGATAGGAGTGGCAAGGGAGGGGATGTGGAGAAAGAGAAAGACAGTGGGTCGATCAAGGCAAGGGGGCCAAAAAAGATCCGCAGCGAGAGCAGATAGGAATGAGAAATGAAAGGATGTGGAGAAGGGAAAGAGACACAGAGAGAGAAATCCGGGGACCCCTTCCTAGACACGAAACAAGAGATCCCGCCAGAGAGTGCATTCTTTAATAATATTTCTCCAATATTCAGGTCAGCAGACGAAAATAAATAAGTCTACTGTTTAGTTTAAATAAATGGGGCATCTACTCAAATCTAAGTAATATTTCAGCAATAAAATCTGTCGAGTTATCAGAAAGAAGTATAACATTTATTTATACAGGAAAGGAAATTAGTCACATTTTTTAGCACCTTTGCCCCAGGTGAAAATATATGAAAATAATTCAACATATCAGATATTTAAGGTTCTTGTTCATGTGATAATTAAATGCATAAATACATCAATACTTTAAAATAAAAATCTTGAAAGTTTTTTGTCCACATATCAAACTATAGAAAAAACTCTTCCATTGTTTGAATATATTGAAAATAGGAGAAAATGGGAAAAAAATATATATTTCGTTAAATGTGAAATCAAGGTAGATTTAATGAAAACGAACAATTCCACCATAGATAGAACTATAAGTAGGAAGAACATTCCTTGATTATTTAAAATGGTCTTTTTAACATTGTGCTCATTAAACCGGTTTTCAGATTTTTAAAATGGAAAATAATGACGCAATGAAGAGTTACTCCCCTTTATTTATCATCGCTTTTTCTCTTTTCATTTTCAGTTTATTAAATGTCCTTTCAAAAATTTATGCGTGTGTGAGTGTGTATTGGGAGAAAGATAGGAGGGAGGTGAGCATGTACATAAAAGACATGTAAATATACATAGATATGATATTTACATACAGACAAGCATAACTGTAAAAATAAAATCCTTTTAGATAATTCATATTATTTTTCCTTAGGATCTGTAAAATAACGATTATGCTTTGAAAGAATTTGATGAGTGGGTCATTATATACAGAGATGAATCTATAAAAGAACTGAACAAAAATATTTCATTAAGCATAAACTAGCCAATTATGAAAATATACAATTACTGAACAAACGAAAATAAGACCCGTTATAAGTTTCCTGCAGATACTTGAACAAAACGTGTGCCCATGTGTGTGTGTGTGTGTGTGTGTGTACACATGCACAGCCATTTATTTCATCCATGACATCACATACTGGATAAATTAAACAGACAAGTCAAAATTTTCATTCACTCTAATGATTACCTATATACTGGCACAGCAAATACTAAAAGCATGTATCGAAATTCCATAGAAATTATTTCATGATTGAAATGTTACAAATCATGTTTGTAAATACTCTGTTTACAATACATTATGCAGTATTTATCAAGCAAATACTTTAAAACTTTTATTCACTCTAATCATCATGTATACAGTGAAAGATATTTTCTGAAGAATAAACGTATTTTTATTTTTTAATCCAACATATTTTCATATTTTTTATTATTATAACACTCTTCCTCAGTCTTTTGAACAGGAGTAGAGGTTTATCACTTGTTTCCTGTTTAGGATTGGGTTTCCGGCACCTTCTAAAGTTTTCTCATTCTCTTTCATGCCTAGTAGCCCCTTGCGTCTGAATGGCATTATTGCCTTGCTTGGGAAGGAATTGATTAAAAAAATATGCCAGATAAAAAAAAAAATTATGAATAAAAAAATTGATACACCTTTCAAGAAAATCTGAATGTCCTTTAAAGGCAAATAGAATCTTGCCTGATCATGAAGCTCTTCGTGGCCGAGCAGTCAAAGTATGCTTGATCAGAGGGTAGTTTCTCCTGCAAAGGATGATGCAGGTTTGAATCCTGCCAGAGGACACATTTTCTTTAATAAGTTTGTTCAGGCCAGTAGACTAAATAAACACTGTTTAAAATAAACAGAGTGTCCACTCAAATACAGATATCCAGTAGAAATTTTTAAAGTAATAAAAATATACAGTGACAGCACAAAAATGATCTTTTTCTTCTGTGTACCGTGTGATCCTTCAGGATGTGGGTGATCATGGTTCTTCACAATTTTCTATCGTTTGTAGCTCTTAGCAAAGTTTGTCTTTTTTGCTATTTCTCCAAACCCCTGTTCTTAGAAATATTTTATTTTATTTATTACTATCTCTTCTAGTTCCTATTCCATCGTCCATTTACACAATCTTCTCAGGTAGGTTACCCACTGTTTCTCTCTGTCCCGTCAATATATCCCGTGAATATCAACTTCTCCAAGCCCTCTTTCCTCAATGTGTACTAGAAACTTCAACTATCTCTTTCTGACTAAGTATAAATGTCCTTTGTGTTTCTACTTTCCTTAAAACTTCCCTGTTGTGTACATGCTCTGGCCATGGTATTCTCAGCATCTGTTATTGTTGCACGTATATATGGAGGCAAGGTTTTAGTTTTTCATATTCTTGCCATCTGAATTTACTGTTACTCTTTCACTAATTTGCTTAAATTTAGAAGTAAATGTATTACAATCAGTAATTATAATAATGATAAAATGTTACAATTATATGAAACCCTTGAGTCTAAGCTTGATAGAACTTACACTCAGATGCTGAGATCCATACTTTGGAGACAACAAAATGTGTTTTGCAGAACACTGCTGGTGAGCAAAACAAGAACTTGCAAATGGTCTACTGCTCTGGACACCAAGCCATGGCACAAGATGGACTGTTATCCAGCAATCACCTACATTGGCCAGCTATGTTATGACACAGAATGCCACCCTATTGACTTTACAATATTGATGCAGGACCGTGATGGTTGGTATGGTAGACTCATGAATATTCGAGCTAGCTTGATCAAATAAAAATAAAAAAATGTATTACTAATGATTTTACTATATGTTGTAGCATACCTATGGACAATAATGGGTATGTCCCCATTTACATAGTAGTAAATACTGTATGTTGGTCTGCAGTTGGAGATTCATTGTGAAATTCACTTGACTCACTTCTAGCAGTTGACTATTTCTTCTACGTGCTGCTGGTGAAAGTTATATGTTTTGTTCTTGTCCTAAGTATTATCATTCATTACCAACCTTCATGTGATTATTCTATTCAGTAACCTTCCCTAAGTTACAACACTATACAAGAAATATCAGCATTTGTGTCCAAGAAATATAAGCATTTGTGATAAAATAGTGTCATGCCTAATGTAAATAATATTTTAATATAGGAAGGGACTGAAAATCAGAAATAAATTTTTAGTGGTCATAAATTAATGACAATATGAGTGACATAATACAGCTTTCATATGTTTAATGTAAATGCACTGAGAATATGGAAGAAAGATATTATTAGTGGTTAGTAAGTATTACAAGTGTCTAACAGAATAGGGTTAATAGTTGTTGTAGTAGTATAAATCTAAGTGACATTTACACTAATGTAACTGTCAGATCCTGCAACTAGTTAAAAGAGGCTAAATTTCCTTAGTATGAGACCAAAAATACCATTGAATCATAGGCAAAATTTACCATTGAATCATAGGCCAAAACACTACAAAAAAGTGGAGTGTCAAAAGGATGATTATTTTCCCTGACACTGCTATTATTTTAACTACTTTCACCCATAAACAATGTTTATTATTTTAAAAAGTGATGATTAGAATTTTAATAAAACCTATTTTACACTATTTATTTATGATATTGTCCATTGGAATGGTTGGCAAAATATCAACTAATTGCCAATCAATTCAAACTTTATAAAATGGTAAATAATAAGGATTTCCTTATAGTTGCTTCACAAATTTTAATAATTCAGTAAATGCTTACAAATTTATGAATAAAAAATTGTTTGCATATTTAATTCTTTATAAATTGGTAAATAATAAATAGTGCATTGTGTTAGTTTTAATAGTTTCTAGAATGTTGTCAATATAAAATTATTCTTGTAAATAAAAAATCTAATAAATAAATAGTGGTGAATATATTTTTGTAAATTCTCAAAAACAAAAAATGTATATATTCACTTTGACGATGTGTTCAAGTTTTATAACAATTCTAATCATCATTTTTTAAAACAATAAACATTACCAAGGAATGAAGGTAATTAAAATAATAGCAGTGTCAAGAGAAAAAAACATGCTTTTGATACTCCGTTTTTTTTGTGGGCACAAAGGTACAAGATTGCCATAATCATAATCAAAAACACCACTGAATCGTAACAACTAGAATCAATCTTGAAAAAAAACACACAGTAAAATTGTAGAAACTGAATACTTCAAAAGTATGTCATTATCTGTCAATGACTATTTTAAGGAATCACAAGATAAATTTTTTATTCCCAAATTCACTTGTATGAGCCACAACTCACACAAACAAATCTGATGCAAAATATGCCTCATTAGTTTACAGCAAATATGATCCACAAAAGTTGCAGTCAGGGTTACTAGGAAATATTAGTGAATGTATTTCTATTTTCTAGTTGCAGTACATTTACTAATAAAATACTTCCTCCTAATTCTAATCCTTAGGAAATCAGTATTTTTATAAATATCAGAAATCATTTGGAGGAAAAAAGGAGAGTTATTATACAAAATACTCTTGCAAGATCCTAAACATGAAAAACAATGGAGAAGAAAAACTAAAATATATGTAGATCAGCTAAGAAACAATATCGGATCGAAGGGTGAAGAACTGATGACGATCGTGAAAGAGAGAAAATTGGAAGAAACTTTCAATTTCATGTTAAACATGAAATTGAAAATTATTCAAAATAGAATAAACATCAGTTTCTATTAATAGCTACTTATACAGGGCAAGGCAGAAAAACCTCCCACATAATGGTAAGACATTAGTTAAATGAAGACACCACTGGAACAAATGTCTTACCATTATATGGAAAGTATTTCTGGAAGTTATTTCTGCCATGCCCTGTACAACGGAATTCTTACAGTCTTTACATATTTTTTTTAATGAATATTTAATTTTAAAAGATTTTAACTGGCAGCACCACAAAATGGTCCAACAAAATAGTACCTGACATAATATTTTATTTTTTCGTTGATTATTTTGGAAGCATCTATTTTCTCCAGTGTTACACATAGGGTTTGTACATGTTTACACTTGTGATCACAAAGAAGACTAATTAAAACTAATCAGATGTCTTAACGAACATTCCAGGCCACACCCAAACACAAGTGAATCACAAAACGTTTTATCATCAGCACTTGATTTTTTTTTTTTTAATTGGTTACTGTCTCAAAACTAAATCAATGACAATGTTCTTTCTTCTTTTTCAAGGACTATGTATTAAAATTTTGACAATTATCTTTAAATCTTCAAAAATGAATACCTCAGCCATTAAACTACACCATGACAAATCATTTACAGCTTTATAATATACCTGAACTAGTTCAGTATCTGTCTATATTTCTGACATGAGGTATTGTAACTATTTACATTGTTCTCATCTTTTATATTCATATTTCATATTCATGACGTTTCAGCCAATGTACATTCCAGCCCTCTTCAGGTGATTGGAATTTCAAACCAACTCCTTTATTTCATCCACTGGAGTAGATTGTTCTAGTTCCACATGCCATGCCTCTTCTGGAGTTTAATTTATTTCCCTTTAGTAACTTAACTCTCCAAGTTTTTTTTCTACTGTGGCCAGGTAATGAACTCACAACTTTTTGGGTCAAGTCATTGGATTATTTCACCCAACGCCTTTTGAGTTTAATACCCGCCGCAGTAGGGGTGAACAAAAAAACTTGGACAGTTGAATTACTAAAGGAAAATAACTGAAACTCTAGAAGAGGCATGGCACGTGGAACTGGAACAATCTATCCTGGTGGACAAAATAAAGGGTTCAGTTCAAAATTCTAATCACCCGAAGAAGGCTGGAGCATACAATAGCTGAAATGTTGTGAATATGACAACAAAGATGAGGAAAACAGTCCGAACAATGTAAATAGTGTAAATAACTAGTTCAGTATCTGTTAGTTTGCTAACAAGATGATCAAACCTCAAATCTAAATTTTCCTCCATTTAAAATATATTCAATTTAAATAGAGGAGTCATAAAAAGGACTTTAAAAAGGGTTGGCTTATATAGTTTTCCTGTTACTCAAGGATTGTTGCCAAACAGAAAGAGAGATTAGTTCTCACAATGAAGATGTCCATTTCAATTTCATTCAAATTGTACATTTGCAGTTGTTTATGCATGCATGTTTTAATTCAATGATCAGCCTAAAAATATTTCTGCAAAATTTAAAAAAAATAAAAAACAGGTTTAAAGTAATTAAAATGCGTACCTCAGCCATTAATCTGCACCATGACAAATCATTTACAGCTTTATAATATACCTGAACTAGTTCAGTATCTGTCTATATTTCTGAGATGAGGTATTGTAACTATTTTAAGTAATTAAACTGGAGTAGATAGGTTTGCCTATTATCCTGTTCACACTCCTCCCTGGTCTTTTGAACAGGAGTAGATGTTCGTCTCTTGTTTAGCCTCGGGTTTCCAGTTCCTTCTAAAATCTTTTCATCCTCTTTCACTCCGAGTGGTCCCTTGCGTCTTAGTGACATTAGTGGGACGATATCTGAACCTATCTACTGTTATTGAATTAAAATAAATAAATAAAATATAAAATAAATAAATACTAAATAAAATTTCAGAGTTTACATCGAGATATTAGAAGCATAAGTTGAAGTAGACTTTAGAAGGCACCAGAAACCCAATCCGAAACAGAAACCACTATTTCTGTTCAAATGACCAGGGATATGTGTAAACCAGATGATAAGCAAACCTATCTAACTCCTACTGAAGGAAAAAATAAAATAAAATAAATGAATAAATAAATAAACCTCTAATCCTGTTCAAAAGACCAGGGAGGAGTGTGAACCGGACATAAAGGGAATATATCTACTCCTATTGAAAGAAAAAATAAATAAATAGTAAATAGAATTTCAGAGTTTAAATGGAGATGTTAGATGCATAGAGTTAAAGTAGTTAAAGAGATTGAAAACCCAATCCTCAGCAGGAAACAAGGTATAAACCTCTAATCCTGTTCAAAAGACCAGGGAGGAGGTTGTGGCAAGAAAAAGAAACTCTGTAAAAGTGCTTTGATTTTCTGACTTCTTTCTCTGGAGGAAATTCTCTCTCATTTCCTTGGAAGTGTTCCCTAAAGACATCTATGTGTACCCACAAGTTTAAAGAACACTGATGGTAATAAGCTATGAAATTAATTTTTGTCTTCTTGGGAAAATGTCATTTAATATAAATTGTAAACAATAACTTTATTAAGTATGCATATACAGAAGCAACAGAAATGTGGTTCTACAGAAGGATGCTGAGAATACCATGGACTGGACATGTGAGCAATGACAAAGTTTTAGAGGAAATGCAAACAAAAAAGGACACTTATACTTAACATCAGGAAGAGACATTTGAAATTTCTAAGGCACATAATGAGGAAAGAGGGATTGGAAAATTTGATACCTAGAGGACAGATTTATGGCAAGAGGGACAGAGGAAAACAACACATAACTTATCTAGAGAGCTTGTATAAATAGATGGCAGAGGAAGGTTTAGGAGAGATAATAAAAATAAAATTTATTAAGAGCTACAAAAGACAGGAAATTGTGGAGCACCATGATCACCTACATTCTAAGGGGACATGGCAGATAGAAGAAGAAGAATGCTATTCTATAACTAATGCTTGCTTTAATTCCTGACCAATGACAATCTCTTCCTTTCTAAAATAGTCCTATTCTTTTAAAAATTCTCTTGAAGTGACCACTGACAATTGTTTTCCTTTTTAAACTGTGCATTTCTATAGTAAAATCATTAACAATGCATGTATATTGTAAAGCCTTTAAAAAACATTATCAAGAACAAAGGTGATTATTAGTGCTGATAAGCACTAATAATCGCCTTTATTCTTGACAATGATTTTTTTTAATAATGCATTTACATCATACATATATATAATAATCCTGATTTTGTCAGCAATTTTTGCATTAATTATTGACCAATGATTATTCTTTGTTTTCTGTTTGAAATGTGCAACCTACAGTTTAATTACAAAAATTCATAAGGTAAATGAATCAAATGTAACTCTCTGTGCTAATGTTATGAGGTGATTTTTATTCATTTGCAGTCGAGTGAATGACTTTAAGATTGCTTTTATTAGATAATATAATTGTTACAAAATAATGACAACATATTCTTTTTGTTTCAAGAATAAACTGCTGTATTTGATGGCATATAAGGCGTGCTTTTTTTTTTTTTTACTTAAAATATCTTTTAAAATTCCTCTGCGTCT
This sequence comes from Acanthosepion esculentum, assembly GCA_964036315.1. Lineage (NCBI taxonomy): Eukaryota > Metazoa > Mollusca > Cephalopoda > Sepiida > Sepiidae > Acanthosepion > Acanthosepion esculentum. Next base: position 64,334,178 of record OZ038492.1, on the reverse strand, counting down.
TATATGTCATATGTAAGTTTAAAATTTGCGATAGTCAGCTGAAATTAGCTCCCTGGCAACTCTTATTAGCTTAGACTTAAACATGAAGGAGCAATGGAACACATGGATGGCAATGCCTGATCACAACCTTACACTTACAGAAAGAATAAAAAAAACAGCATTGCACAAGTCTGTGAATGGGTGAAGCAAGCTTGGGATAATATTAGAGCAGAAATTGTTGTGAAATTTTTTAAAAAGTGTGGCATTGGCAATGCTCTCAATGGAATGGAAGATGACATATTATTTAATGACAATGATAGTAGTATTGAAAATGAGTATCAGAGTTTTGATAATGAAGATAATGAATTTTATGGATTTGAAGATGAGTAAAATTTTAATGGTAACTGTACTGTTTTGCTCAATTGTAATAATTGCTTGATTTTTATTTTCTTACCCTTGGATATAATAAAGTTTTTATAGGCTTCTGTTCTTTTTTCCTATTATTTTTTGTTTAATTGTAATCATGGCTTGTTTAACCAAAATAATACCTCATAAATATAGCCTAGGCTGTACCATTTAATAATAATTTTACTAATTACTAATGTTTTCTTGATTTTCCCTGCTGAAATTGGGAAGCGTCTTATACACCTGTGCTTCTTCTATGCTATCAAATATGGTAACTGGAAGCATAAAAAAGGTTCTAAATTAGTGAAGTGGAGGCCATTTTAATTTAAAAACCAAATGTAAATATTCTAAGAGGCTATGAGTAAAGCAAGAAAACTTTTCAAAATTTCTTTGTGCGACATCTGTTCATACATTAAATGTATTACGGACATTTTGTCAACTTCTTGCTTTCTGTATAAGCATTTCATATGAGCTGGATCACTATACACATGTAGTTCGAGTAGCATAGTGTGTGCAGCACCATAGGGTCAATTACCCATTGGATGATAAATTTTTAGGAGTGCAAGAATATTAATTAGGTTGAGAAAATACATACAAAACTAGAATTGATGACAGCTCATGGTGAAGAGGAAACATAATAATTTAAATTGCCCCAGATACACAAAACCCACCCAATGCCACTGGGTAGTTCAAAAATATTTATTTCATAATAAAATGTATCTAATTCAATAGTGGATATTAACCACAAAAAAGATCAAACATTGTACAGTGAAAACTTCAGCTATTCACTCTGTAGACCTGTTGATGCACTCTCATATGTATCATAAAATGTTATATATATATATATATATATATATATATATATATATATATGATGAAAATGTGGAAAAGACAAAGCAAAATCCGAATATGTGAGTTGACTGTTTTTATTTTGTTTATGTTTTTGTTATTCTGTTGATGTCAGGCGTTTCGGTCAAATAGACCTTCTTCAGGACATGGTTAATGGAGACATATTTATATTAGATTTAAGTTAGATGAAGAGACGATATATACAGGACTGGTCAGAAACAGAAAACTGAAATTCTAAAGTCAGAGTATGCTTTGTTGGAGTTGGATACACTGGCGTCACGTGGGCGGCGCTACGAAAACCTGCTCACAGGGAAGAGATTGTATCCTAAGTGGAAAGTGTGGGGGACTATTTAAAACTATAGCTTATCGGTACGTTTGTCAAGCATTAATCTTGCTAGAAAACTTGATATATTAAAGAAATCTCCACAAAAACATAAACAAAATAAAAACAGTCAACTCACATATTCGGATTTTGCTTTGTCTTTTCCACATTTTCATCATACCGTCGGATCTACATCCACACATTTGCTTACATATATATATATATATATATATATATATATATATATATATATATATATATATATATTATAAAAATATGATATCCCTTTCTAAATATTTTTGGAACTTAAGTTAACAAAACCCCTATGGTAAAATGGAAGATACTAAAAAAAGCTAGAACTTGTAAATCTTTAAATGAACCTTGTTTTTTATGCTTACAAGAGAAACTAGAAATTATACAATTTTCTGACAAAAAACTCTATTAAACCAAAGAAGTGAATAAACTGTAAATCTTTTACCTTACAATATAGTTAAATTTTAAAAATTAGGTAGTACCATTTCTTATGGCCATCATTTCTGAATAAAGAATGCTCCACCCTCTACGAGTAATTATCTTATTTTGTTTATTTGGATTTAGTATTCCTATGTATTTTTCTCCAGTTAATATTATTAATATTTTATATAGATGTTACACATTTTTAATTTTATCTACAGGTTCCTTTAAGAAGCTTCCTGAATCAGAAATTAAAAAAAGATTTTTCTGTTGAAATTAACTGATTATCCTCCTACCCTTCCCCTCAGTGTCCTTTGAAAAACTGAATGTCATATTTGTCTACAATCACAATACATGTGTTGCTTGCATGTTTTCTGCAAATGTCAATGATGACCTGTCTAAAATAACTGCCCCCTCTGAGCTTAATTTTCTATTTAGCATAGATCTGACACTTGATTGGTTGATCAAGGCAAACCCACAAGTCTATTTTTAATTCTGACCCTGTGTTTTCTCACCCTCTTTTATCTTTCAAAAAAGAGGTAACACTTAGCTTTGCAAATTTTCTTAAAATCACCTGTTACTTACCATCGTCTGAAGAGGCACAACATAGTGCCGAAACACAAAAGCTATTGTGTAGCAATTTCAACGTTTTTGTTCTAATCTCTTATAATAAAAATAATAATAATAATAATATATATATATATATATATATATATATATATATATATAGTAAGGTAAAAAATCTGTTGGTATAAAATCCAAGTGGATCCTAGCAATATAAAAATATTCGAATTGATCAGCAAAAAAAGAGCTTGATGTATTTTATCTATACAGAGCAATATAATCGACAATCAAACAGATCCTTTTACCTCATATGGGGAATAGGCTATTTTGGCAGATGACAAAAATGGTCATCTGTCTTTTCAACCCTAGTGTAGAATGTTCACATCTGTAAGGTTAGAGCTAGTAGGAGTAAACTGCGAGGAATTGATATTGGAAGCTAAAGGGTCAACTTAAACTTTAACTTGCCGAAAACACCTAATACAGAGTTTACACTTTTCCTTGCTCCAGTTGGATGCTAGGCACGAGGCAGGGGTTAATGAAAGCCAACTACTGAATCAGCAGAACAAATTAGTGTTCAAATGTCAACATAAAAAACAAATTTAAATTTCCATAATATAGTTTTGCTTTAATAAGCTACTGAAATAGCCTATTCCCAATATGAGGTAAAAGAATTTGTTTAATTATTATATATATATTTGATAATTGTGTATAATTGTGTATTTAGGCAGCAATCCCTCATTTATACATGTTTCATTAAAGACGACTGACAAGGTACTGCAATTAAGCTTTTTATTTCATTTTTTCTTGTGTTCAAACAAGTATTTTCTTTTCTGGACACAGTGTGTAGAAACTGTACAAATTTTCTGTAATTCTAAACTGAAAGCTTTCTCTGTAGCTGAGTGGTATAGCACGTCAGATCAATTGACAGTTCCATATAGGACACAGGTTTGATTCCTGTCAGAGGACACATATTTCTATGAAATTTCTTGAACATTCAGACCAGTAAATGTTTATTTAAAAATACTGTTTATTTAAAAAAACAGAGCATTTACTAAATAAATTGTATCTATTAAAATCATAAAGAAACAGAAAATATATTAAATAATTGTCTGACTTAATCCATTTCATAATATATCTCATACTGTTTAAAATGTATGTATGTGTGTATATATATATATATATATATATATATATATATATATATATATATATATATATAAACTATATGTTATTTACAAAATTCAAATAATAATGTATTAGGCTGAAAATATTGATGCACACTCATTTTCACTAAAAATATATCTTGCAAATAAAAATAATTGTTTAAGACAAAAATTCTGGAAAATATGAATATTTTGGGATATCCTTCAAAGATTTTCATGAGAAATTATTTTTATATCACCAAGTTTTTCAGAATCTTTTGTCAGAAAAAAGAAATATCCATGAGTTTCTGTTTTCCAAAACTTTGACCTTGATGTCATTTTCTGAGAATTTATTTTAGAGTGTGATCAGCAGACAAACAGATATTGGACAAATGTATCTCAGTTCTGTCCCTGGAGATTACTTTTTACTTTCTCTGCTGGTTTCCTACTTTTGTCTAAATGTCGAAATCTAAAAAGGCCAGGCTTTAACTTTTCAAGAAACAAAATTAAAGAAAAATGAAGCTGGCAGAAAGGTGCAGAGTAGAAATAAAAGAGAGGCGAAAGGTTAGATAAAGAAAAATAAATAAATACATGACGAACAAATAATGCTGTTTCCTTTTTAAAAAAAGTGAAACAATCAAATAAATTTGAAATTTCAAAATATAACCGTACCCACTTTGTCTTTAATGCCTGATGGCTGGGGTATCAGTTGCTCGTTTTTACTTCTGCACTTAAAACATTTTTAACTTGATCAATGTTATTTCAGCAATAATATTGATCGGAAAAACAACTAAACAATACTGTTGATTTAAAGTGATTCTTACAAGATCACTTCTACAAATGCAATATTATTGTGTACAAAAATATTGGAGAATTCTGCTAACTCTTATAAAATCTTTATACAATTTATATCTTCTCCTTCATGTGCCATGTCCCTTCAGACATAGGCAATCATGGTGCTCTACAATTTCCTGTCCTTCGTATCTCTTAATAAATTTTGTCTTTTTGTTATTTCTCCTAAACCTGCCAATTGTTATATCTGTGGAGAAGGTTGTAATGAACTGTTCTTTGCATAGCCTGAACACCACTTGTTTTCAGTGAACATATTTGTGTTTGATTGATACTCAAAACAAAATATTCCTGATTCCTGAAGCCATAACATGTCTTCCACCATATATCACTCACCATCAGTCAACTTGACTCTCCAAATCAAGCATTACTAACAAAACTACTAACCATTTATACACACTAGCCCACAGCTAAACAGGAGGAGCAGGAGATGGTATCAGAGTAGCAGTGAGAATAGTTATCAGTCAACAATCGAATATATGTGTAACTGTAAAAGGGCTCAATATTAAAATTAAAAAAATATTGTAAAATTCTGGCACCTATGAAAGAGCCTAAAGATGATGATCACTGTCAAAATTAAATGAAAAATAAGGTTGACATCTTAGTAAATCTCTCTTTAAATATTTTATGACTCATTTTGTACATTCATAACCTATGAGCATGATTTTTATTATCAAGCCTCCAGCTGCTTTTGCTTCATCTATGTTAGATTTGAAAATACCTTTAGCTTTTACACACTGATGATCTGGAATCAATAACATTTAAAAGTTTTGCTTCAGACACATCTGTAAAAATTTAGCTTATCATGTACAGAAAAGATTCAAAATTTTTCACTGAAAAGAATTTTTGCATTTTAGTACATTTTCTCAGTTCTTTTCAGCGAGCAAAATAAAGGGTTCAGTTCGACATTCCAACCACCTGAAGAAGGCTGGAGCATACAACAACTGAAACATTGTGATAAATATGGCAACAAAGATGAGGATGGTAGTCTGAGCAATGTAAATTACCATGACTTCTACCAAAAAATATATATACACTGGATATAATATAAATACAAGGGATAATTTTAAAAAGAACTCAACAACAACGATAAATAAAAACAGTTTTAGGGGCTCAAATTTTATATCTGAACATTGTACATTTGACCGACTATGATCTGTTACGAAGTCTCATATTTATCTGTTTTCAAGGGAGACAAACTCAAAGTTTTATGATCTTGGTTAAGCTAATGCCAACTGGTTGAATAATTATGTTTTTTATATATTTTATTATCTATTTTCTACTATGTTTGACATTTTTTCTTCATGTATTATAATTTTTAATATTATTTTAGATTTTTTGCCAGATTTTTTTCTGGAATCTTCCATTTTGTTATATATATGACACTACATTTGAATGATAACTCTAACATTTTTAGGCATTTAAAACAACATGCCTGGCCGCATACCCAATTCCGGAAAATCCTCGTCGAAAACACAACTATACTTAAACATGAAAACAATAAATAAAAACTAAAAATTCTTGAAGCTATATACATAAAACAGTTGAAACCTAACCTGAACAAAATAAACTATGAAATCTCCACAAATATCCTTAAATGCCTATAATTAGTAACAGAAGCCATTGGTTCATACCAACGGCTTTCCATACTCAATACTCATCAGATTCACTCTCGTGTGGTCATGTGTGACGTCATGAGCTGTTGTGCGATTTTCGCTTTCAGCGCCTTATATGCACGTGTTTATCGTTGCTTGGAAATCATCCATGTAAACTAAAACAGACTATCATCAATTTCTTGTTCGTGTATTGCTTAATATATTGTGTAATTGTCATCTTTGATAATGGCTTATGTAAGCCGAAAGCTTAGATTGGATTAAAAAATATGTATCAATATTTTGATTTTCTTTCATTGTTTAATGATAATGTTATTAAGCTTATCAGACGATATGAAAAGAAATTACATAAAATATATAGACAACACTTATCTATATTATTTAATGAAATATATATATATATATATATATATATAAATGTTGATCCTCATTTTGTGCTGCTTTTTGACATGCTGATGAAATCTACATGCTAGTTATTTTAATTACAAAATTTGAATATTACTACAGATTTCAATACAATATACATATGATATTTTCCAAACAATATATAAATATAAAATGACATTAACAGAAAGTAACCAGGACTTAAAGCTATATTGCTAGCCAGTGATGGATAGCAGGTGGAGTCAGATACTTGCTGCAGCAGTTAAGTAAATTGAAATATTACTCATTTTAAATTACTTATTTTCTTGATGCCTTTTTCCTAACAACAAGCCAGATTTAATTTTCTATGACCTTTTTCCTATCCTAAAAAAATCAGATCATAATACTTTTCTTCCATTCCCTTTTTTATATTATTGTATTTTGGTTGCTAACAAACCATTGATAACCATATAGAATGATTGTTTTGTAGATTTTTTTCCCAAGTCATGGGCAACACATTTCTGCTCTGATTCCAAGTGATTTGTTTTTTATAAAGTTCACTCCAAGCAAGGCAGTAAAGCCACAGAGACACAAGGGGTCACTGGGTGTAGAAGGGTTAGAAATAGGAGCACAACTAAGGAGCGAGAACAGAGGAAGAGTGATCAGGACGACAGCAGATAGCTATTGACATTGCATTTAAAATTTGCAAATTTTATGAAAAAAAAAGTCAAAAAGAAAACTTCTCACCCCTTAAAGCTATTCATTAAACTTTGAAATATCAACTACTGAAAAAAATGCCATGTCCTTTCTGGATGTTAGCGATCATTGCTCTCCACAACTTACTTTAGTTGTGTGACTTACCATGACTTCAGTATCTGTTTATATTTCTGAGATGAGGTATTATGTACACTATTTACATTGCTCGGACTATCATCCTCATCTTTGTTGCCATATCTATTACAACTTTTCCGGCGTTGTACTCTCCAGTCTTCTTCAGGTGGTTGGAATGTTGATTAGACGTGGCACGTGGAACTAGAACAGTCAACCCCGGCGAGCAAAATAAAGGGTTCAGTTCGACATTCCAACCACCTGAAGAAGGCTGGAGCATACAACAACTGAAACATTGTGATAAATATGGTAACAAAGATGAGGATGATAGTCTGAGCAATGTAAATTACCATGACTTCTTTGTAAAGTTAGTTGATTGGTTTCCAGTTGCCTTCTATATTATTTGGTATACTGAGATTTCTTTCTCTTAGAAGCCTACCTTGCTATTTAACTCATAGCTGGTTGGAGAAGAAATGGATTCACATGTTTCCCGAGGGAATTTGTATGAAAGTGAATGTAACAAACTAGATTGGAATTTGAACTTGGTTCAATTTCACTTATTATAAGTTATTTAGAGATTCTTGATAAAATCCAAAGAAGAATCAGCAAATTTATTGGTCCTGACCTGACATCTTGGCTTCAGTCACTTTCCCACCACTGTAATGTAGCTTCCCTGTGCCTTTTTTATAAATACTTGTCCCTATTGAACTCTTTGCTATGCTACCTAGACTTTATGAATTTAAGTGCAGTACTAGATCGGCCAAAAGGTCTCATCAATTTACAGTTGCATTGTCTGCTAGATATAATCATAGGTTCTATGCTAACAGTTTCTTTTTTCGGACTTTTCGCTCATGTAACACTCTTCTGGCGCCATGCTTTCAAGCCAACTTTGATCTTCAAAAGTTTGAATTCAGTGTTTGTTGAAATATACTGTTCTCTTGATAACTCTTCTAATGTTCTTGCTCCTCAATAATGTTTCTCTTTTTCTATTTCTTTCACACTCAGTAACCCCTTTTTGTCTTAGTGGCTTTACTGTTTTGTATGGGATGAAATGATTTAAGAAAAAAATGCTAGCTACATATCATTGTATCAACACAGATAAGTAAAAGAAGCCTTTAGTATTCTACATTCTCGATCCCACTCTGTAAATATCAGTGCTCAAAATCTCAATGTTTACATGACTTCCTGAGTATACATGGAGTAGGTTACAGCAGGTTGAATACCGAGAGTCAATATTTACGGGGCGGGTTTGGGCGGTTTGAATGCTAAAGGGTTACACCTGCTCAAACATAAGTAATTTACACAGTGGCAATTGCTTATTTACTACTGACAGACCAGATAATTTTATATAATTCACCTTCCAATCAACTACCACTCCATCCTGAAGGAAATAGTGTTTATTTTCCTCCTTATTTGCAGCTTAAATCAAGTCAACCCTCCTGCACATAGCAGTTCCAGCAACATCTTAAGTCAACATTGAGATCAAGACTGTGGGCATGTACATTTACTTACAGAGTAAAATGTATAATACAGCTACAAATGAATTCTGGTAGTGTTAAGAATAACAACTCCGTGCAAGCCATCTGATATTAGGATCCTTTAGAATGGGGTAGAAAAGAGATGCAATCATTCTAGGTAAACAGGTGGAAAGGTTGGAACAGGTTGCCTGGACTTCAGCTGTTCAAGCTTATGGTGAGTACAGAATCAATTATTATCATTAGCACTGTTACCACAAACAAAACACACAGAAGAAGTAGAAAAACAGTGATGAATGGGAAAAGTGAGAAAGATGGGAGGATGATAAAGAGAGTGTTAAACTAATAAAGAGTAAAAAAAAAGACTGTAGGGAGAGTGGACAAGAGAGGAGAGAAAAAAAAGAAAGAGAAAGTTTGGAGATAGAAAAATAGAGAACAAAGTTGAGGAAATGTAGACACAGAGAAATAAATTGAGACTATAAAGCCCAAAAGAAAGAGGGAAAAGAAGGAAAGACAGATGGGATAAAAGAAAAAGAAAAGGGAAAAAGAGAGAAAAAATAGAGAAATCAACAGAAGAAGAAATAATACAGATACAGTGAAAGAGTTAAAAGAAAAAGAGAAAACATTAGAGGGGGTAAAACTGAAGAACGAGAAAGAGGAAGAGTAATAAAAGAAAAAGACTGAAGAAAAGGAGATAAAAGAAAGAGAGGAGGAAAAGATTGAAGAAAGAAAGAAAAGAAAAAGGAAGGAATAGAAGGAAAAGACAGAAGAAAAGTTTAAGAAAAGAGATAGTGATCTAAAAATGAGAGGAGGTAAGATTTAAAGATGCATTTACATCAATGAAGGATTGTGTTTACTTTGGCAAATATACAACAGGCAGGCAAACCCCAATGGTCCTGAAGCACTTTCATGCTCACAGAAATAACAAGATCTACTGAAAGAAAACTAGTGTTCCTTTTAAAGACCGTAATCTATTTATACCGAAGTTTATTGTTTTCTAAAAGCTCTTGTTATTATCTTCTTCTAAAGTGGTTATATATATTTTTTTAACTGTATTTTTTATTTATTTATTTTTGCCAGTCTTTCAATTAACAATATATCTTCAAAACTGTCATCAGCTACCCTGTGGAATTTCTTGTGCACATTCATACACCCAACCTTACCAAATAACAGAAACTACATCACATATAACTAGAAGAGAAAATAATGACATAATCAAGATGTTAATGTTCCACATTACTTCAAATAAAAAGCTAGGTAGAAAACTTCCATCAATACTGGAAAGAACAATAACAACTACTGGACAGGAAAAACCTGTTTTTCTAAAAAAAAATGTTTCAAGAGAAAGATTTTATAAATTTCAACTGAAAACAGTACTGGCTGCTTGGTCAATGAATGCCAAATATTTCCTTGTATGAGAACAGCTAATATTAACATTACCATATACAATGACAACATTCTATTTGGTAATCATATGAATTTTAAACCATGAAAATAAATCTAAAATAAGTGTTTTTCAAAAAGGAAGTGTTGCAAATATAAACTTGAACAGAAATTTGAGAACACTGAATAAATTTAAAGAGGTGACAGAAATTTATAAAGCTTGACTGATGTAATGGAATAACCTGTTACCCCCATGAGTGACTACACTATAGGTAGTAACACCCTATAAGTATCTGTAAGTCAACGAACTGCAGAGACTAGCTGCAATCTGTTCCAGCTAGACAGTCGAACTCTCTGCCTTCGGGCAGAGAGGAACCCGGACAAGGCTCCGCCGAAGGACAGAGTCTCGTTCAGGGAGGTAGACTGACTCTGAGCCCATTTATACGCGTTCGAATAGGGAATATTTTTGGCCAAGCCTATGTATGGGCTTGGAGATCCCATGTTAAACTCGGCCTTGTGCCACATGTAACCCTCGTAGGGGGGTAGCTAAATATACTAGCTGGGATCTGTAAAGTACAACTCAGATTTACGCGAGAATTACTGACCTTTCAATAGTAGCACTCACTACTGGATTGACTTGCAACAACCTTGTGTATAACTGTTACCTTTATTTTTATTGTACTGGTTTTGTACAATAAACCATTACTTATTTATCCGTGTTTGTCAAGTATATATTTCTATTAGCACGGAATATAACATTGACAAAGAGAAAACTACTTATAGGAAACAGTATGAGGTTCAGGGATTTAGGTTTATTTAAATGAGTTAATAACTTCATTACTTTATTTCTCTCTTGAAAAATTATGTTCTTTTACACACACACACACACACACACACATACATATATATATATGATAAAAATATAGTTTTAAGGCATTCTATATTTATGGGTAAAAGTGCTCAATATCAGGGATAGAGCATATGTAAATCTAAAATCTAAAAGTGGACACTGAAGTCAGCACCTAGTGGCAACAGTCTGTTTCATGTTTGAACACAATCTTCAGGACATGTGTTGTGTTTTGGCCCAGCTATTTATATATGCTGGTCAATAGTGCATTATGGGTAATAAGGTTAATTGTATTATCCTAACTGCTATTAGGTAGAGGGGTAACAGTTATGTTTCAAATTATTCTGAAGGCTATTGAGTAAGAATAATTGTGGATCCAAATGCAGTTATTTGTAGTTTCTTTTCATAGTGTTGTTAATTTTCAATCATTAATATTGATTACTTATTTGTTATTGATTATTATTATTATTAAATTTACTTGTGTTTATAAGAATATTCGTAGTTTCTTAATTTGCTTATTTATTTAGATTTTTTTGTTTATTTTATTTATTAATTCTTGGTGGTTGTTATCTTATTTGTTTAGTCTAAAGTATTGGCTTTGTCTAAAGTATGTTATATTATCTGCATTGTATAGGGTGTATATATTTGTATTTATCATGGTGGTATTTTCCATAAAGCTGTCGTTGTTGGGAAGAAGCTGTTTGAATGGAACTTACTGTTTGAATACAAAGGACATGGAGATGATTCACACTTCTGTATGTGGCATGGTGGGTCCCAGTTGTAAAAATGGTAGTGGGACTAGGGAATAGTAAGAATTGTATTTTGGAAAATAATAAACTCCAAAAAAATGTGAATGCAATCAATATTTACTCACAAAAATTAAAATATGCTTAAAATCCAAAATATGTTTCAGTTTTTAATTAACCCACAAAGTGTTGATAAACCATAAAAAAAAACAAATAAACAAATCATCTATCATTTCAGTGTGCTATGTGAGTGTTAAATTTTCCAAACGTTTTACTTCATTATACACCCCAGAAATTCAAGCTTTTTTTTTTGGAAGAGGCTATTTTACCAGTCCCAATAAAATAGACAAACATGCTTTTAAGATTATTTTACCACTTTTGGTAAAATAGACTCCCAGCCTATTTTTCTGGTAAATATTTTTATAATTATGAAGGCAGGTAATGTTAAAAATAACACGACACATATTTAACACAGAAGTTCATTTATTCTCACCGTCGATTATTAAGACAATTTAAAATCTCTTCCACCATCAAGTGTTAAAATCATTATTCATCATCAATTATTAAAAGAAATATAGAAGTCTCTGAATATTTTAAGCACTTCAGGCATAACAAGAGTTGCACTAAGACAGGGTTCTCTTGCAAATACACTTCAGGTGCACCCACTGAAAACAACAGTCACAGACCAGAGAATCCATGCCTACACAACTCACACAACCACTGTGCTGACTATCACAAATATAATATATTCTTAGTTCTAAATTATTGTCTATATTTACTGGTAAAATAGCCTTGGTGTCTATGTTACCAGGACCAGTAAAATAAAATAAAATTTTTTTTAATGCTGACAGAAATTTCTTTTCAGTTTAAACATTTTTTTTAAAAAACTTCCTCATTTCTCACATTACTGATCTATCATATACACAGCATTCATTGGTAGAACCTAATCTTTTGCTTTAAGTCTTTTCTGTGAGAAAAATGTCCCTCACAGAAGATAAGATGACACAGCATTCCAGTACTTTTTTCTTTGTTTCTCAAGACATTTTTCAGTTCCTTAGTACCTTCCTCAGTTTCTAAAAGCCATTCTTCACTATTCTGAGGAACTTACAGATTTCTTTGATTAGATGATTGACTCATTTTGTACAGCTTATCAATCCATTGCAGGTTATTTAAAGCCAGAAATAAAAATATTTTTAGATTGTAAGAAATTTTCTTTTGAGATAATAATGGTTTAGTGATCTATGTCTTACTAATTAGCCCATAGCTTCGGGTATTCATACCTTTCCGAAGGGCATTTGCATGTAAGTGAATATAATGAACCCAATTGAAATTGGAACTCAGCCCTCTGATTAACAATTCCAAGCCATTATATAAGTTTATGGTATTTCCAGATGGTCACCCACCTAGGTACTGATTAGGCTTGATGTTGCTTAACTACAGTGATCATGTTTCAATGTGATATGCCCATAAGCCTTCATATTTCTGTATCCCACTTACTATACTACTCAAGTGTTCTTACTATTGTGCAGCAATTCTTTCATACCAGTTTCCCCTTTTTAGCTGTCGCTATTACAGGTTGACAATCCCATATCTGAACATGTGAAAACCTCAGAAAACCAAATAATTTTAGTATAGAATTTGGCATGCAAAAATCTTACCTACTTGACCCACGCCACTTAAGTATGATATGGCAAGAGGTGTCATGATTTGTCTGATTCCACTCGCCAATCCCCCAGGCTGGCTAGGCAACCTGAACCCACCAAACATCAGTTTTTGTTAAGCGTCCATATGGGGTAAATGTGAGTGTGCCGTTCACTGATTTTTTTCTTTTCATAATTTTTGTGACTTTATACAGTGAACATGTCAAAAAGAACTGCAGGTATTTTTAGATTATCATTTGATACTGTTCCTTTTTAAGTTATACAAGATATTTATTGTCTGAAATAAATCAAATTTATTCATTACTAATGGTCTTAATTATCCCTCTATTTATCAGTATATATGTAAATAAACTGTAATAGTCTTTTTTTATTCCTCGTGGTGTGAGTATTCATACATTTTTGCTGCAATATTTTTTGAATTTCTGAGAACTGAAACACTGGCCCCAAGGAATTTGGATATGGGATTGTGTACCTCTACAATGTTTTAGCTGATGTACTCTAAGACCTTTCTCAACTGTTTATCACATTGGGTAACCTTTCAGCTATGTCATTATAACTTAATCTACTTGAGTATGATCTCAGTCATCCTTTCTGAGTTTTGAAATTTCCAAAGGACTCCTTAATTTTCTTTCAGTGTTGAATTAATGAAAAAGTTTGAGTTCCAAATATAAATCTAATAAAATCTTTTACAGATAGCAATTCTCTTTCTTTTTTTTTGGGCTAGCAGAAAGTAATTCATGGCACACCTGCCATGACATTTACATTGTAGCAAACCACGGACATTTCTTCCGTATTCCATCAGTGAGAAGTAAGAACAGTTTTTTCCCATGAACTACTGCTTTGTGGAACAGACCCCCAATAGGATGTTTCCCCAATCACTACAATCTTAAAACCTGTTTAGATCTAACTGTTATCTTCCCCTCCTATCCGTATAAACTAAACTTTAATGTACCCATAGAAATTTTATATTTGGATATATTCTATGTAAAATGGAATTAATTATTTAAACTGTAATAATTTCATGGGCCACAGAAAAATTCTGGGTTTAAAGTGGGCCATGAGCTAAAAAAGGTTGGGAAGCACTGGTCTAGGTCACCTTGTGATGACTGAACTCATTACTCAGTAATAATGTGATTTAAGATTTCATCGGAAAATTACTCATAATTAATACATTCAGTTCCATTTAAATTCTTGAATTTTGATATGTCCTGGAAAGGGATATATTTGTTTGAAGTAGCTAAGTGGTTTTGGCTACTGTAACCGGGTAGGACAATCTAGCAGGTAGCAGTAATGGACTGGTACTCGTTGTAGTCATAGGCAATATGCTTAGGCTTATGGCATAGGGCATAGGCAATAGACGTAGGCGATGTACCTCCACATCAGTCTGTATTTATGGCTGACATCAGCCAATCATATTACTGTGAGGGGGAACCCAGGTGTATGCATATTCATTACATCACCTCCCCCTGAGCTAAATTTTCCTGTGAAATTTAGCTTCAATATTTTCTCTTTTTAGGGTCTGGACTTAATCGACTGATTTTTTTCCTAAGTCTTTTTCGCCTCAATCCTCCTTGCAGTGGTGGCGTTTGACACACTGGTCCCTCTGGCCTTGAGGTCGGGGATACCTCCATTGGTGAATGTTGACTTACTGGAACGGGAATTTCAAATGCATCATACAAGACTTCCATTGGAATCTCTTCGGTATTTTCCGTGACCTCTATAGTGTGTCTGCGTCTCAATTGATCCCAATGTCTTTTGCACCGAAATTTTTCCCCTTTTAAGTCATATATGACCTGACCAATTCTTTTGGTTATCATTCCTTCTTCCCAATATGTTTTTCCAGCCCTAATGTTCTTAAAAAAACTGTCCCCTGGTTTATAGGCTTTAGTCATCGGGTTTTCTTTTTTTAGCAGTTTTCTTTGCCAGACTAGGTGAACACAGAGCGTATTTTTATCGCAAACATTAGCTCTGCTGGTGATAATCCTGACATCATATTCAGGTTTGGTGTGATTCTATATACTGCCAAAAATTTCTGAATACTTCTGTCATTCGTGTCCTCACCTTGATTTTTCTTCAACACTCGTTTAAAGGTATCCACAAATTTTTCCACCTGTCCATTCGATCTTGGATGATATACTGGCGTTGTCACGTGATCAATGGACAACGATGTACAAAATTCCTTGAATTCTCTTCCTGTAAACTGCATTCCGTTGTTGCTGACTAAAGTTTTAAGGAGTCCAAAGCGACTAAAAATTTCATCAAGTGTGTTTATTGTATTTGTTGCAGTCAGATGTCTGCACTTAACAATTTCTGGCCACTTAGTGAAAATGTCCACAATGATCAGGTAATAAGATCCATTTATGGGCTCTGCATAATCAATATGCAATCGAGTCCATGGGATGTCTGTTTTGGGCCATGGATGAATCTTTACCGGTAGATCCCTTGCTGCCATTTGACTTCCTCTGCACTGTTTCACCAAATTTTCTATGTCTTGGTCCATCCTCGGCCAATAAGTATAGCCTCTCATTAGAGATTTAATTCTCAAAATCCCTGGATGGCCAGTGTGAAATTCTTTCAGAATTTTCTTTTGCAGAGTAGACGGCATTAAAACTATCTGCATATAGTAATACCGTTTCACAGATTGAAAAAGATGACATACTAATTCCTTTTTTAGTTTTCTCATTCAACGAGACTTGCTTTTTCATTTTTTTAATGAAATCATCGTTCTCCACTGCTTTTTTCACATCTTCTAGTGTAATCGGTAGTTCTCTAATAGTGTTACATAATGGACCCGACAATTCACTTTCGTTTCTTAGCGCCGCTATTACCGTTTCTTCCAGTGGTTCTGTATATTTAGGTATCAATCTTGATAACCCATCAACATGACCTAGCTTCTTTGAAGGTACATATTCTATTTTGAAATTATAATTCAATAGAATTATACCCCAACGCTGAAGTTGATTTGCCGTGTGAGTTGGTATACCTTTTTTTGAACCAAATATTCTTAATAGCAGTTTGTGATCTGTTTGCAGAATAAATTCCCTTCCGTATAGAGACCTGTGAAACTTTTTTACAGTGTAGATTATTGTTAAACTCTCTTTTTCGATTTGACTGTAACTTCATTCCGCGGGCATAACGTTCTCGAGGCATGTGCTATTGGCTTCGTAGATACGTCCTTGAATTTATGAAGCAATACCGCACCTAGTCCCTCATTACTGGCATCTGCTGCTACAATGATTTTCCTCTTTGGATTGAAATGCACTAACGATAGGTCTGCTAATAGACAGCTTTTTATTTTTTTAAAAGCATGTTCGCATTCTTTCGACCATATCCACTTTGCACCTTTTTTCATCAAATTATTTAATGGATCTCTCATATAATACATTTTTGGGTTATAAATGCTTGAACCCATATTCCTCAATTCTCTGAAATACTGCTCTAATATGCATTTTGTGTTGGGCCTCGTTTTCACTTTTAATCAAAATATCATCTAAGTATGCAATTGCATACTCCATACCAGCCAACATTGTGTCCATTATTTGCTGGAATAGGCTTGGAGCTACCTTCAATCCAAAAGGTAGATGATTTAGTTTAAAAATCCCTTTATGCGTGATTATTGTCAGGTACTTCGAACATTCTTCACTGATTTTAACCTGAAGGTAAGCCTCTGACAAGTTCAACTTTGAAAACACTCTACCTTTGTTTAACTTAGTGAATATATCCTCCGGAGATGGTAGAGGGTATGCATGGTCTTTCAAACAGTCATTTAAGCCTGTCGAAAAGTCAGCACACACTCTGATTTTTTGGTTTTTCTTTTTTATATATACGGTTGGAGACGCACAATCTGAGTAATTGACTTTTGAAATTATGCCAATTTTCTGCAACCTTTCTAATTCCTCATTTATTGTGTCTAGTGCCGAAAATGGTACTTTTCTCTTTGGTTTAAAGATTGGTTTAACATTTTCTTTCAATTCAAAGTTGACTTCTGTTTTTGTGCACAGACCTAGTCCTTCTGAAAAAATCTGAGGGAATTTGCTTTTCAAATCCGTAATAAATCTTTCTGTTTGCTTCGTCTTATAGTTCTCTATTACGTTAACTTTGTTACAGAAAGAATTTACCGGTAATTCCCATAAGTTAAAAAATACAATACAGTCTAAACCAAAGAGGTTTACTGAACCAGTGAGCACATACACTTTTGATTTGTGAATTTTTCCCATGAACGAAATGTTACATTTTAATTCACCTCTAAACTTAAGTCTTTTTCCTGACACTCCCCTGGCAATTTTGTCTGTATTAGTCAACAGTGGGTAACCAATTTTTTTCCATTTTTGCTCATTTATTACTTCCAGAATCGAGTAATAATTTTACGGTCTGCCCATTTATTTTTACATTGAGGTATTTTCTTCTTTAACCCTCCTCAATTTGGTTTTTAGACAAAAATGTTCACCTTTGTTTGAAACTTTGATTTTACTTTTTTCTGTTTTGCCAGACAATGGGAACTTCTATGGCCTACATGCCCACAATTAAAACATATTTTATCCCTAAAGAAATAATCCTTCTTTATATGCTGTCCACCACACGAACTGCATATAATTTTTCTTTCTTTATTTTGTATCCACTTCTGTTGTCTTACAGTTTGTACTCGCGAAATGCTCTTCTCCTCCATCCGAGTATTATCTTTTTTTTACGTTTATAAGTCACTGACATTCTTCCGTTACTTTTTGTAGCATAATCTTCGGATCCTGTTCCATGATAGTGAGGATTCTTGATCTAATTTCTTTGTCCTTCGGTGTCGTTAGATCCTGCACAATAATTCGACACTTGAACATGTCGCTTGACAATTCCTTTAATTGAAATGCCTCACACTGTGCATTAAGCATACCTGCATACATGACAAAATCATCATCCTCTTGTTTTACGATATTTAGACACTTGTATCGTGTATGAAAAAATTTCTACTGTTTCGTTGAATGTTATTTCTTCTGGCTTCTTTGGGAGGATTAAATTTTCTGTAGTTTCTTCTGTTCCCAATTTCTGCAACAATAGAGTGATTTTCCTCGTCAGAACATTGTTCGCATCTTTTCATAAGAATTGTTTCAAACCTACAAAAATAAACCGGAAACATTGAACCACTGTCGGGGTCGTATTTAAATTCAGAGAGTGAATTTGAAATTCCTTCAGCAAAAAAAAATTGAGAACCCGGTTATTTGTTGTCCTAGATAATACGTCTTCCCAAAGTGATTTATTGTCTTTTGCCTGTTGTTTGAATAACTTTTCAAACCTTTCTTGTTGCTGAATAAATCGTTGTTGTTGGAATTGTTGCTGTAAAGTGACTTGTAGCACAGTTAATTCCACAATTTGTTCCATTCTGCCAACGTATCCACAAGAAAAAATTTTGTTCCAATTTATGTCCAAACAAGAGGGGGGGCAATTTCTTACTTTCTGTAAGCATTGCACAAGTTTTTCCTTTTCTAATGTTCTTCGTTAATAAGCGTTAAAACAAAAATGAGGGAAAAATTATTTACTTTCTGTAAGCGTTGAACAAGTCTTTCTAACGATCTTCGTTATTAAGTGCTGTCAACTGTATTTTTTTTCTTTTGTGAGGTGGTTTCGAATCTTGTCGCCAACTGATATGTCCCAGAAAGGGATATATTTGTTCGAAGTAGCTAAGTGGTTTTGGCTACTGTAACTGGGTAGGACAATCTAGCAGGTAGCCATAATGGACTGGTACTCATCATCGTCGTAGACAATATGCTTAGGCTTATGCCATAGGCGTAGGCAAGAGGCATAGGCAATAGGCGTAGGTGATGTACCTCCATATCAGTCTGTATTTATGGCTGACACCAGCCAATCATATTACTGTGAGGGGGAACCCAGGTGTATGCCTATTCATTACATCAAATTTATAGAGAAAAAAAAAAATGGATTTCAAAATTTAATTTTTGAGTGTCTTATAGACTTTCTGTAACATAGAAAGCCTTAGGAAATTATTAAAAATAATAGTTAAAAACCAAGAAACCAATAAAATATGACACATTGTATCTGACAGTTTAAGACTTAAAAACGAAACAGGAAAAGATTATCCTAAATTTGACATAACAAACTGAGGCTCTTTGATAAGCCAGTATGTTATTTTTATAACCAGAAACAAGTGGTACTTTCCTGAATATTCCTTGCTGAAATGGAAGAATATTTTATATGCCCAAATATGTAATATTCTATAGACTGTGATCTGTAAAACCAGGAAAAACTTGTACTACCTGTAATATGCATTATCTGACAAACTTTGGATTAATTTATATTTTTAAAAGTTACCTTGAAGTTTAAAATTTTAAAGCAAAGAAAATCTTGCTAAAAGGATATATTCCAGGGCTTTAAAAAAGTTTGACTTGAGCACTTCTGTTTAACCTGTGAAGAATTTAAATCAAAGTAGAATGTTAATGGCATTGACAGATTTAGCCATGTGTGCAGCTTCCTTTTATTTTCTTATTTCAAGATATGATTTAGTATTGATTATACAAACAGCAATTATGGAGCTTTAACCAAGAAACCAAGCAAAATAAAAAGAAGAGTCTTTGATTTTGCATTTGGGTCTTTTTTTGCAGCTCTGAAAGCGGAATTTATGAAGAAAAAAAAGCAAAGAAAATTTAGACTCTCCAAGTGTAGATATTTATGAAGAACTGAGTCTAGCTCAGTGACAGTAACTTACTGTAGAAGCAATTAGGTAAATAGTTCAAATACCATAGACACTTGTTATCCTAACTCAAGAGAACAAAATATTTCGACATGAAAATCATAGTAACAGGAGTAAATGAGTTAAGGATAGCAGAAGTATATATGATAAAAAATTAGTTTTATGGTATGCTATATTTATGGGTAAAAGTGCTTAATACCAGGGATAGAGTGTAAATAAATATAAATGTGAACACTAAGGTCAACATGGAGCAGCAACAGTCTGTTTCATACCTGAAAATTGTGTTCAAGCATGAAACAGACTGTCACTGCTCTGTGTTGACCTCAATATACACTTATTTATATATATATATATATATATATATATATATATATATATATATATATATATATATATTCAAAAAGGTCTGGTTAAATAATTTAGACATATCATGTTGATTTATTTTGTTCGTGATCCTTTCAAGATCATCGTTTAATTTCTTGGTAGCCTTAGAAAATTATTGATTAAGAAAAATACCAAAATTTTATTTCAAATAGTTTTTATTTCCCAATGTATTTTCAATCTTATCTGAGACCATCTTCAGGGGGTGAAATTGTCTGTTAATGTGTATATGTATTTCTGTAAATTCAAAATATTTCAACTGTTTGTTTTACAGCATTATTATGCATTCTAGATTTCAAAATTCATATGATTTTTTTCCACAGTATAAGGGAGGTATCTCTTTTCATTTTTTATTCATTTATTTGTTAATTTTCTTATATATATATATATATATATATATATATATATATATATATATATATATACTCTTACACAAACACTTCCTGGAATCAAGCACCCTACACAAAATATTCAACAAATTCACAGTAAAAATCAGCTACAGTTGCACCGAGAACATGGCACAAATAATAAAAAAGCACAACAGGAAAATTATTAACAAACCACACGAACAAATTAAACCCACATGCAACTGCAGAATAAAGAACGAATGTCCCTTAAACAGTAATTGTTTACAAAACAACGTAATATATCAAGCCATGATAAAATCACCAGATAATGAAGAAAAAGTATACATAGAAGCAACTGAAGGACCCTGGAAACAAAGAAATTATGCACACAAAACATCTTTCACAAATAGTAAATATGCGAACAGCACAATGCTTTCTAAGTATATCTGGGAAATTAAAAACAAAACGCACATCACACCAAAAATATCTTAGAAAATAAAGAAAAAGATCATCAGCCTACAACAACCAATCAAAAACTTGCAAACTTTACTTGGAGGAAAAAATAGCTATCATTACCTTCCCAGACCAAAATAAATTTTTAAATAAAAGATCCGAGCTCATCTCAAAATGCAGACATGAAAACAAATTTTTACTACGTTACTTAAAAATCGAAAACGGAAAAAATAAAATAAAAATAAATAAACAAAATGAAAATAAAATAAGCAAAATAAATTAACCCAAACAAATCACCAAATCACACCTGTTAGAATAGACAAAATAGAATAAAAAATAAGAAACAAAATCAATGAACCCAAATAAATAAAGTAATTAATAAACAAATTAGCAAACCATTATGACCAAAATATTAGTTAGATTATAAAAATCAAACCAAAAATCGGACGAAAAAATAGCTATAACTGTTATATAACGAGAAATACTACTTTACTTAAAAATCAAAAACTAAAAAGAGAAAATATACAGTATAACAAATAAATAATAACAAGTAAAATAAATTGATCTAAATTCATCCAAATAAATAAATAAACTAACAAACCGATCCCAAAACAAAACTATTAAATAAAATTTTACTGTTAATAAAAACACTGATTAAAAAAAAAAAAAAAAAAAAAAAAAAAAAAATATATCCCATAAATATAGCACATCTTAAGACTATATATATATATATATATATATATATATATATATATATATATATATATAGGCACACTAAATATATTAAAAGAGAAAATGGCATGAGAGACAAAATGAACTGACATGTGAAGGATAATGTTAAGAGGCCAACACAACACTAAATTTGAAAAACAATGAAGATGACATAACAGAAAAAACAAAAATTCCTTGCTAATAACTTATGAAAGCTGAAAGTGTTCAAGCATTAGATTAGACAATTTATATTTAAACTTTCACCACAAAGCAGGAGAACAGTCTGAAATATTGAAAAAATAATGACTTAAAGAACTTTTTTGATCTGTAACCAACTTCTGTGTGTGTGTGTGTGTGTGTGTGTGTGTGTACATATACATATGGTGGACTCTTTTCATTGTATTCAACATATGAGGTTCAAGCAGCTCAGTTCCCAGGAACCGACAGCTAGACACCAGCACATATGATGTGATTATAGTGGTGAAGGCTTTGTGCAGAACCATCCACACTTTTTGAAGGGCCAAATACAGAGACCTTGTGCACTACGTGCCACAAGATCCCCAAATGACCCTCCGCAGATTTTGAATTCAGAGTTGTCCTTCTCCTAGACCAGTTGCCATCCACAGCTATAGAACCCAGTCTGCCCTGCTATTTACCCATAACTGGAGGGAGAAGAAGAGTATTAATATCTTTCCCAAGGGTATTAGCATGTAAGTGAATGTAATGGATTTGATTGGAATTCGAACTCAGCTCTCTAATTCTTCAATCTGAGTCACTATCCACTACTCCACTGTGCCTCCCTTGTATATATATATATATATATATATATATATATATATATATATATATTGATTGACTTGTTTTTTTTAGCTTATCAACCTTTTGCAGGTCATTTAGAGCCAGAAGTATTTTTAGATGATGAAATTTTTTGATAATAATAATGATATACTAATACAAGTCCTACTAATTAACCATATAGCTGGGGGAAGAAAAGAGGTGGAATCAAAGCTTTCCCAAAGATATTTGCACGTAAGCAAATATAACAAACCCGACTGGAATCATAATTCACCTCTTCAATTTCGAAGCATTATCTTTAATAGCCGCACATCTGAGCTTCCAGCACATGGTATTCCCAAATGGTCAGCAATCTAGGTACTGACCAGGCTGAATGTTGTTTAACTTCAGTGATCGTACAAGAACCAGTGTTTCCACATCTGTGCATGTTAGAGAGAGAGTGTGAATATATTTTTTCAGATGTGTAAAAGTTTTCACAGAGCACACAGATACTATATTGATCTAAAGCAGAAGTGACATTTTAATTTTAAAGAGAGCACAGATACCATACCAATCCCAGGCAGAAGTGTCAAAAAGTGACACTTTGATCCAAGGCAAGAAATCAAAGAATAACACATTGATTCTTCACAGAACAAACAGATACTCTAATCCTAGTCAGAGGGCTAATCCAAAATTTAAATAATCCTAGCATTTTTTGCAGGAACTGTTCTAATATTTATATATACATGACAGGCAAAAAGTTTGGGGACACCTTATATTTCTTTAAAAAACACCATAAAATGAGATATTCTTGTATTTTTTTAAAGTAAAAGATAAAATTTCAGTAACTACAGTGTATTTGCTTTCATTTTTCAGTTTTTCTCCGGGTTCCTCTTACTACCAAAAAGTTCAAATTTGGATTCGTCTCTCTACAATACATTTTGCTAAATTAAGAATAGTTTCTATGAGAAACACATTTTTTCAACAATTAATCCATCAGTTGACTTGATGATCATACAGGAACCAATGTTTTAACATGGTGTGGCTGTAAGGATTTGCACTAAATGGAAGTAGGAGTCAAGAAAATGATGAAATATCCATTCTCCTAACAGTGAAAAATTAAGTCCTGTTTTTAAATCCTAGTCCCTAAAAAGTGTGACAGAGAGAGAGAGAGAGTCTGGGAAACACACACACATGTATATTTTTTTTTTTAGTGAAATTGGAGAAGATTTGAATAGCGAAATTAAATCAGAGCATTTTTACTGATGGGGAAATCTGATCTAGGGCAGAAGTTGTACCCACTGAATCTGGATCATTAGAAGACAATGGAAATGGTTGAAATAATTTTTATCGATTAAAAATTGAAATAGAGCTGAGTAAGCTAGAAGGAACTTTGGAATTCACATGATTTTGGTTGAAGCAGCCAGAACCCCATGATAATCACGTGCAAAGTAGTAGGGCCAAGGGTCAGTTATAACCAGACGGGTTTATCTATATAAATGCGTAGTTATGCTGAAAAAGGCAGACTGGAGAAAATTCTCAAAGAGAGAAGAGAAAATTGGCCTGGCCAAGCATTGGGAGGAAGAACGCCACTATAACTTTAAGCCCCACACAGAAATTTTTAGCCCTCCATCACAAGAGTCATATATCATTCTGAGATGATTTAACAACAAGTTAATCAACTACACTCTCTCTCTCTCTCTCTCTCTCTCTCTCTCTCTCTCTCTCTCTCTCTCTCTCTCTCGAATCCAGTGTATGAGTTTTTACATTAAATACTTTTCTTTTCTGTAACCCGTTTCTTTTCTCTACTATTCTTTTCTGCTATATAAAAGACATTAACAATTCAACCATTGAATAGTTGTTTGTCTGGCTTTCTGCAGATGTTAATATTTTTTGCTGCATTCTAAATTTCTTAGCGCAGACTCTCCAGCTGTGTCTACATCTTCAGTCGACTGTGAATGGACGGACATCACTTCTGCTTTCTGGATCAAACAAATCACAACGTGGGCAGAAAGCAGGATTAAACCAGTGGACCGGCCGAATAATCTACGGATGCTCAGGGGACCTATGGCCACTCCCTTAAGTTTGGTTAGGACCGAGTAGACACATCAACCCAGAGAGTAAGATGCCGGAGGTTGAGGAGCTGGGACGAAAGTGCTAGAAAAGAAAGGCCCTTGTTGTCACATTCTTTAACTGATTACTGTATTTTCCGGCTTGGAAGACAAACCCTAATATTGGAAAGAAATTTCTAAGAAAAAAAAAGTCATTCTCATACAACAACACATTCACCATGTGTCCCTCATATACTGGTGCCACACAGTGTTTACATTAATCACTCATCCAATTTTGTTTGTATGGCAATGACATACTAGTCAAAACCAGAAAGGCTCCTGCCGCTGCTAGTAAACAGAGCATGTTTAAGCTTGTGGCTTGGCTCCAGGAAGGTTTATAGTCTTGGAAATACTTGTAACAGCTAAGTACTGAGGTTAAATCATATAAAAGGCTGAATTGGATAGATAGCTATCATTATAGTGTAATGACTCAACATACAAATCCATGTCCCTATCAGTCAAGCCAATTAGGCGACCATCCAAGCTTACTTGTGTCTGGGTGTTGCCTTCCATTTGTCTTGGAAGATGCACAGTAATTTTTCAGGTTATTTTTTAGGAAAAAAAAGTGCGCCTTGTAAACAGGAAAATATGGTAATTATTCTCCCTTTTCTTGTCTCTTAACTGTAACTAATTATCTGAAAATGAAAATCATTATGAAAAAATTAATGTTAAATGAAATAACAATAAGCTACAGTGTTGTGTACTCATCTACTTTTTGAATAACACATAAGGCATACATCATTACAAGGTTGAAAGGCCAGCTTGATCTATGTAAATTGTCTATCTGCCTTATTTACTAATTTCCTTCCTACCCTAAACCAAAATCAGTCACACTCTGATGCCAAAATACAATGGAACCAATTCCAACTGAAGTGAAATAAAAGAGTGAATGAAAGAAAGCACGAAAGAAATCAGTCAGAGAAATGACTTGAACATAACATATATTCAAGTATAAACCTCTTTAGTTGCATTTCCCCTCATACTGTCAATAAACAGCAGGTGGAACATGGAGAAATAAAAGGGTAAGGGCAAAAAGGAATATCAGCAAGAGAAATGGGAATGGTAATTTTACCAATTTCCTTATAAGTATTCATCGACCATCTTGGGTATGATGATGAACTGCATCCAGAAGTAAAACTTCTGATAAGGAGATTTTGAGGAGTATGGAACCACCTCTTAATTTCTGTTATTCCCATGTCCACCAGGACCCAGGAAAATATGCGTCCTCAACATCCAAGACTACTTTATAAGTTATTCAAACTAATATTTAAAAACAGTAATATCGACCTTGATAACCGAAACGCTCTTCTCTGGCTAAATCGGTAAAGCACGTCAGGCTATATGACAGTTCCTTATAGGATACAGGTTCAATCCCTGTCAGTGGACGCATATTTTTTATGAAAATTTCTCAGACATTCAGGCTGGTAAATGCCGTTAATACTGTTTATTATAAACAGAGCATTTACTTAAATATTTGTATCTATAAAAAAGAACGTATAAACATAAAAAATGTCTTAGAATAATTGTCGGACTTTGTCCATTTCATAATTAATATATATATATATATATATATATATATATATATATATATATATTATAAATTAACTGATTTAAAATATGGTTTCTTCACTACACAGAAATTACCATGTTTCAAAAACCAAAGCTAAAAACTTCAAATTTAATTATATAATTAAATTAAAAGCATTAGTTCTGTTTCATCTTCAAGCGAATTTTGGAATAACTAATTTTTAAAATTACTGAGTTTTAAATGCACATATAATTCATAATTTTTTGTTTCCAAGGATACAGAGAAATCCAATCATTTAGACAGGGGCATTAGTATGTTCATTTTTATTAACTATTGTTGTATCAATTATGAGTTACATTCGAAAAGAGGTTAAGTTTAGGGAGGGTAGGTGTTTCATTGGTTTCTTTTAAGTACACTTAAAAGAAACCTATAGTAAAATGTAAATTAATAAGAAAAGCTAGAATATGTAGGTTATTAAATGACCCATGTCCTTTGTGCATACATGAGAAACTATACATTACTAAGTTTATAAAAAATAAAAATTTACTGAATCAAAGAAATGAAATAGCTATTCTTTGCCGACATTGTCAAAAGATTTTCCTTAAATAATATTTAAAAATAAAATAAAAATAAATAAATGGGAGATGGTAATATACATACTTATATTTGATATGTAATAATAATTTTTAAATAATTTAAGTAATTCTATTACATTTACTTGATTTTAAAAAGAAACATAGTCTATTAGTAATTAAGAGTAAAAATAATATTTTAACACTGTAGTTCAATATAATATATTCTAACCTAAACACCTCTTTTAGAAAGAATCTTTAAGTATACAAGTATGAATTTAACAGAAAAAATGCTGACAACCTTTTTGTCGTTAATAAAAAAACAGATGACATGCGTTGAACGGATGTCAAAATTCGTTGAAAAATGCACCCCTAACCTCCCTAAACTTAACCTCTTTTTCGAACGTAACTCATAATTGATACAACAATAGTTAATAAAAATGAACATGCTACTGCCCATTTTTAAATGATTGGATTTCTCTGTATCCTTGGAAACAAGAAATTATGAATTATATGTGCGTTTAAAATTCAGTAAATTTAAAAATAAATTTACTTCAAGATGAAACAGATCTAATGCTTTTAATTTAATTATATAATAAAATTTGAAGTTTTCAGCTTCGGTTTTTGAAACATGGTAATTCCTGTGTAGCGAAGAAACCATATTTTAAATCAGTCAATTTATAATATTTATGTGCCGTAAATTTACATTGAGCACTGTTTTGTAAAAATAAAAATATCAATAAGAACACCGGATTATATATCTTACTGTTCTTTCTTTTTATTATAATATATATATATATATATTAACCTATAATATAATAATTAACCTATTAACACTATAATCCTAGCCTTTATAAGTCTAGTCAATCATTATCTATTTGCCATATCATAATCATAATTTTATACTTCTTCCTCTTACATTCAGATGCCACACATCATTTAAGAACCCTCTACTTTGGGGGGCACATGAGCCTCGGAATTAAGGGAAACTCAATGAAAACATATTTTGCTTAAAGTTTGGTATATTTATAGAGAAGTACTCAATCTCATGGATAAAGCATTTGTCGATATAAACAGTATGAGCATAGAAATCAATACTCAATCACTATGCAGTTTTGATTTCTATGTCCACATTATTTAATATCACTGTGTGTGCACACATACACATTATATATATATATATATATTATGTATATATATATATATATATATATATATATATATATATATATATATATATAGGTATAGATGTATATATATATATACACATACATATATGTATTGATCCCTTTACTTTGTGCATGCAAATTGTTTTTCAACTAACAAGGAGATTACCACAGCTTGCAGGGATTTGTGTTACTCAAATACAGCACCATTTATAAAAGATAAAAAATTCCATCAGATAAATTATATGTCTGAAGTCAAAGAACTTAAAAGCCAAAACAGTCTGGAAAAACAACAACAATAAGGATATTAGTTTGAATATAGAAATATATATATATATATATATATAAACTAGTTTAAAAGTTGCTAGTGTGTATATATATATATGTATGTATGGATGTGTGTGTCCAAAATAAAAAAATTATCATATTCTGTAGATAAATACATTCATATGAAGATAGTACCCAATAAATTAGTGACCTATCTAATAATTTGTAGCTTTACCCATTATCTTTGTCTAATACTATATACCCACTTTCTCTCTCACTCTCTCTCTTTGATTTTATATATGATATCACACATTGAGTGCTGGTGTTAATAAAATAGTGCTCAATGTAATATAACACAGTTATGAAGTACATATTAATAAATATACATTTTTTCCTCACTAGTAGCACGACTTGGAGTTTCATGCACAATGCAATCTTCAGGTGCTGAGCAGCAACTGAATGTTGCATAATTAATTGCATGAAACTCCCAGTCATGCTACCAGTGAGGAAAAATATGCATATTCATTAAAATAGACAGATATAGAATTAATATGAATAAAAGTTTGTCACTTAGCTGATTGATTTTATCTTCAGCCTGCCGAATCCAGTGTTTTGTAGGTGGACGGGCATGTCCGTCCACTCTTCAGTGGGCATCAGCAATTTACTGTTTATATTTTCCTATTTTTTCTTCTTCATACATTTATCATTGATATGTTGTTTTACATATTATTTGTGTTCCTGTGTGGCCATGCACCCATCTGCATGGATGTGCATATGTGCAGGGTGTTGTGATCATATACATATATATATATATATATATATATATATATATATATATATATATATTATATCACACATTGAGTGCTGATATTAGTGCAAAGATTATGTTGTATATTTATTAATATAACGCAATATTCACACTATTTTATTAACATCAGCACTCAATGTGCGATATTATATATATATATATAATGTGCGATATTATATATATATATATAATGTGCGATATTATATATATATATAATGTGCAATATTATATATATATATATATATATATAATGTGCAATATTATATATATATATATAATGTGCAATATTATATATATATATATGTAATGTGCAATATTATATATATATATATATATAATGTGCAATATTATATATATATATATATATAATGTGCAATATTATATATATATATATATATATATATATAATGTGCAATATTATATATATATATATATATAATGTGCAATATTATATATATATATATATATATATATATGTATATATATATATATATATATATATATATATATATATGTATGTATATATATATATATATATATATATATATATGTATGTATATATATATATATGTATATATATATATATATGTATATATATATATATATATATATATATTTGTGTATCTCCCAAAAGAAAAAAATTACCATTCTCTATAGATAAATACATTCATATGAAAATAGTGCCCAAGAAATTAGACAGTTATCTAATAATTTGTAGCTTTACCCTTCATTGTCAACTAATAATATATATATATCTTTTTCTAAGCTTTATAATGTGCCATGGAGTTTATGAGATGCTGGAGTAGAAGCATGGATATATTTATTCAGGCAAATTCCAGATTTGATTTTTGTTTTATTGGTATTTTTTTTTTTAAGCTTTTCACCCCAAGCAAGGCTGGAAGCCACTAGCACGCAAGGGTTTACAGAAGACTTGGAGCGAGAGCAGATAGGAGTGTTAGAGGAAAGGATGTGGAGAAGGATAGTGGATAGATCAAGGCAAGGGGTTGCAGACGATTTGGAGCGAGAGCAGATAGGAGTGAAAGAGGAAAGGATGTGGAAAAGGATAGTGGATAGATCAAGGCAACTGGAGATGTCAATTGACGTTACATTTGAATAGTTGGAGATTATAGGGAAACAGGAATAAGGAAGGGAGGTGCAAGATATGAAGCTACTGGAGTAGAAGAGACATCTACATTTAACAGTTTCAACAGTGAAAGGGTGGGAGTGGGATGCCAGCCTTGTAGGATGCTTGAATTCATGAAGCCTGGGAACCAACGAAAGCAGCTCATCGGAGCAATTACTGTGAAAGTATTTGTAAAAAAGACAGAGTGAGGCGATGACGCGTCTGTGAGAGAGCGACTGCAGATGAGATGACAGATCAGGGCCAATTACATTGCATACCCGTTTCTGGATCTTATCAAGAACCCTGAGGCAAACAGAAGGGGATCCAGATCATATATGGCAGCTATACTCCATGCAAGGCCGAATGGTTGACTTATAGATTTGGAGGATCAATTCCGGGGAGAAAAATTTCCTGGCCCGGCATAGGGAGCCAACTTTCCTTGCGGTGGATGAAGCAATTGACTCAATGTATTTGCTCCATCTCAGGTCAGCGAACAGCGTGAGACTGAGTAGCCACAGAGAGGAGCTCTCGAGAAGTTGGGCTTCAGACATTCTAATGGGAAGCAGGGAAGGATCCCTGTGGTGATTAATAGAGAGCATTTTTGTTTTTGAGGTGTTAAAATTAACCAGCCAATACCTGCCCCAGTTCACAACCAACTGGAGGTCCTCTTCGAGACGAACTGCCAGGTTAAATTTGTCAGCGGCACTAGATTTGTTTTTGAGGCAGGAGTAAATTGTAGTGTCATCCGCGTAGCGAAGTCTGCATGTTTTATATAGGCTCAATGGAGTTTAAATCTGTCAATCAGAATGGTCAATGGAGTACCTGAAAGTGAGCCAAGTATGCCTAGAATCAGTTTCATGCCACCTAAGCACAATGAAAAATTGTAATATGATGCTGGACCAATATATTGCTATTGGGAAACATGGTAAGTATGAAGGAGTACATATGGTCAGTAAGAAGGGCATTGTATATCAGGCCCATAAATATAGATTCCAGTTTCCTTCGTAGTTCATGTGAACTTCAACAGATTGCTGCTATATATGGTCTGGTGCTCCTGCTCTATATTTAGAGATCCTTGATAAAATCCAAAGAAGAATTTGCAATGTCATTGGTCCTGACCTGGCATCTTAGCTTCAATCACTTTCCCACCACTCTAATGTAGCTTCCCTGTGCCCTTTGTTGAAATATTTTCTTTGTAATTATTCTGATGAGCTTTCCTCTATGGTACTTTAGTGATTAGCTATTTCGATAATTAAATGTAAGGTTTCGTATGTGAACATTTTATAGCACATGAAATAATGGTAGTGACATAAAGTACATGCACAAAATGACAAATCAGTTGATTTGCAATGCAACGATAACGTTTATTAAAACAAAACTAACAAAAGTAAAGTTTAAAACAAGAGTTTCTTTTGTTAGAAGTAAATTGTATACACAACAAAATGTTGATTGATATATTATAGTGGGAACTTACTTTGTTATTGTGTTTTATGGGTGAAGCATTTCACAGCTCTTTTAGTTTCAGCATGGAAAGTTCATATCAGCAATTCAAAAAAGGGAAAACCCAGAAAGAGAGTTACTTTAGGGTTCACATGTTTTTTATATTCAAGCTGCTGCTGATACAAGGTTTATTTAAGCTGCTACTGCTGCTATCTTTAAGATCACTACAGTACCTAGTCTTTATAAATTTAAATGCAGTAATAGATTAGCGGCAAGGTCTCATCATTTTACAGTGGAAATGATGTAACCATAATTTCTATGCTAATAGTTTCTTCTATCACACTTCTCACTTGTGGGACTCTTTTCCGGCTTCTTACTTCCCAGTCAACTTTGATCTTCAAAAATTTAAATGCAGTGCCAATCATTATCTGGTGTCTTCTTAATTCTTGTTCTTTTATTGTTCTCTCTCCTTAGTAGTATTTTTCTCATATTCTTTAACACTTGCGTCTTAGTGTCTTTATTGCCTTGCTTGAGATGAAATGATAAAGAACAAATGTCATAGTTGATTTCTAACAAAAATCAAGGTAAGAAAAAAGAATCTGAGGTTTTTGCTATCATTTAGAGAAATAATAAAAAAGAAAGGTATAATCTTCATGGAAAAATACATTCTTTTAATAAAATTGTGAAATTATATATACATAAATACATATATATATGTTACACGATATACCCATACATTGTGTGGCAATAAAAATGTTATAGTAAAACTTTCAATATAATATCAATGAGATGTAGTATAAAAAGCTATGAAGTTACAATTTTTCTTGTCAATTTAAGAGTTTTCATTGAGTTCCTGTAAGAAGTGTTGTTTTACCATAAAATCTTTAAGAAATTCAAAAGAACAAATGGATGGTTATATAAGACTGTGGTTAAGTTATATATGGACAGAATGTTATGAAACTGGATTTTTTTTAATCAATTCACCCCAAGCAAGTCAATAATGCCACTCAGATGCAAGGGGTTACTGGGAGTGAAAGAGAATGAGAAGACATTAGAAGGAACTAGAACCCCAATCCTAAACAGGAAACAAGTGATAAACCTCTACTCTTGATCAAAAGATTGGGGAGGAGTGTAAACCAGACGATAGGCAAATCTATCTACTCCTATCATTGTTCTTTTTTCCTCTATGCAAAAATGCACTCAGCAGGAACTGTGGTATAATACAGAGGAAAAAATTAAAAGGTCATGAAATTAAAGGTGAAAAATTTCCTTATATAAAAATAAAACAGAATTAAGAGTATAAGAATTTAATATACAAGAAACTTATAATTAAAAACAAATACAATATTAAGTAAATGTTTTAAGCCTCATATTAAATTTAATGATAAATATTTTTATTTCTCCTTATTGTATTATAGATTGAGACCACATTTAATCTGCCACCTAAAGTGTGAATTATCTGAAAAAAGTTTCCAACAAAAGATAATATTGACCTTGAAAACTATTTTTATAGATCGCAATACCAAATATCCTTGATGATTAGCATAATAAATATAAGCTGAAAAAACAAAAACTGCTAAGCCTGATATTTTCTGCATGCCTGAAATTCATTTTAATGTTTTCTTCACATCTGCTTAGGCATTTGAAATAATTAATAACTCTAAAAATAACAAGAATCATAACTTGGAAATATAAAAAGATAAAAAAAGGTTCATATACAAATATAATTTTAATATAGATGTAATATAAGGCAAAATATAATAATGTTAAAATATGAAAAAAAATATGTAATATAATAAAACAGTTAAATTTAAAGTAAAAACTTTCAGTAGAAAAAATAAAACATCATTATCTTATATTTACATATGTAATTATTTTTGTTTGTTCAGAATCCTTTCTTAAGAGGTTTTGTTCAAACATCATTTTGTCTTTTTTTCATTCTGTCTCTTATTTCAAAGGAAAAAGTTTTTCTCCTAACTTTGTATTTGCAATCTTTTGCACTAAGTAGCCTACAAAACTGATAGCAAGCAAAGTGGCTTGTCACCGAATAATGGATACTAATGGAAGACAGGAATGTTTGGGTTTAAGAAGTAAAACTACAGCTATCCTGGATTGCCTTAAAGTTGGTGCTCACTAAGTTTCTTTTTGTTACTATATTCCTCCTGTTTAAAAAAAAAAAATTTAATTTATTATAAATTTTCAATAATATTTCTTTCATTTTATTCTTGTTGCATGATTGACTCATAGATCATAATCCTATGATCATTAACTAAAAAATGCAGACCAAAAATAAAGAATAAAGCCTTTGGTGAGATTTGAACTGATATCCTTTATTCTTGAGAACCTATCTAGTTATGACATTGCTTTACTGATTAGGCTAAAAAGGCTAACCAGTAGAAATTATTATAATTTAGTCATGTAGCTATATTCTTTTCTACTATGAACAACATATGACATCTTATTTGTTTCAAATATTTTACTCAGAGAATCAGATGCAATAGTATTTTTAAAATTTTGAGTAAGCTGATAAATAAATACAAGTCAGAAATTAATCATAATTGATCGCTCTCTACTGCCTTCCATCATCCTGAATGATCTTAACCTCCAGGGGAGTGATCCATTGCACCTTCTCAGGCTAACATTCTCTGCAGATATGAAATGGAAAGATTATATTGAATCAATTGCTAGGTCTGCTGCCAGAAAAGTTGGTTCACTGTGTTGTGCTAGACAATTTTTCACTCCAGAATCTATCTTACATTTTTTATAAATCTACCATTCATTCATGCTTTGAATATTGCTGCTACATATGGTCTAGTGATCTTGCTACATATTTAGAGATTCCTGATAATATCCAAAGAAGAATCTGCAATGTTATTGGTCCTGAACTGGTATCTCTACTTCATTCATTTTCCCACTGCTGTAACATAACTTCTCCATGCCTTTTCTATAAATACTTTTTGATAAACATTCCTCTATGGTACTAAGACTATGAATTTAAGCACAGTACTAAATTGGCAACATGGTTTCATCAATTTACTGTTAAATTATCTAGATGTAACTGTAAGTTCTTTGCTAACAATTTATTTTATCACATTTCTCTCTCATGGTACTCTCTTCAAGCTTCTTGCTTTCCAGCCAACTTTGATCTTCAAAAATTTAAATGCAATGTCATTCACTATCTACTGTCTTTTTGATTCCTCTTCTTTTATTGTTCTTGCTCCTTAATAATTTTTTCTTTTCCTTATTATTTCACATTCAGTAAACCACTGTGTCTTAGTGGCTTTATTGTTTTGCTTGGGGTGAAATGATTTTAAAAAAAAGAGTGGTGCAATGGTTAGAGGCTTGGAATGAGAATGAGCCAGATTTAAATTCCAATCAAGATCATTATATTTACTTTCGAAACAAATACCATTGGTAAAGATATTAACCAATCTCTTCTCCCCCAGCTATGGGTTAAATAGCAATGCAGACTGGGCTCCCTATCTATGTATGGAAACCAATATAGGAAAAGGATAATTCTGAATTCAAAACTGTATGCTGCAGTGATGTGACACATAACTGGACTGTAACTAAAAGGTGCGATAGATAAATTGTCGTCTTAATTACGCAAAAACAAAAATAATGCTGACATTTCATTTTAACAGATAAATTTACCAAAATTACGCAAAAATACCTTAAAATACTAAAGAGTAAATTTATTCAATAAAATTGCCATTAGCTTCAACCACAGGCTCCAGACGAATCTTCTGCATCTCTCCTGGACGGTGTCCTTGTTTAAGTTGGTGAATGCTGCCATAATACTTACCTTCAGTTCATCTTTGGTGTTACAAGGAGTGTTGTTGGTCTCTCACTCAACTGCACCCCACACAATTGTAGGCTTATATGTCTATGTTTTTTGCTTGCTTGTATCTTGTGACTGGGGTTCATGAGAGTTGACAAACTTATTTTGACCTTTCAATACAAGATTTCAAGATGCAGATTGAGTTTTTAGGGCATTTTTCAGGACAAAAATGCATCTTAGCATATGGGAAATACTCTATTTAAATTTCAATGCAACTATTCAACTTCCTAAGTATCATGAACGTGATTAGTTAAGGTTAGGATAGTTTAGTACAAGACCATCCTTTTCTTCAACCCACTTTTCCTTTCTTTTTTTTTGGTTGTATGCGACATTATTAGAATTAACCAATAATAAATATCAACATCCTAAACTCCTGATCTTGAAAAATAATTAATTGAAAAAAAAATGATCTCAGGATTATAGACATTTGCTAATCAGCTAACTCTCTTCTGAAGTAAGAAAAATTATTATAAAAAGTTTACAAAGAAGTCTTTGTCATTTTCAGCCAGTATGGGAAATACAGTAACATAATATTAATGTGTTCTGTTTTCTGGTAATGAACTTTCAGAAATTAAATTGTGAGAACATACACAAATATATAATATATAAACTCACCTTTGCCTGCTCCTGTGGATTTACTGCTTTCGCCTGACCACAATGAACCTGTGGTTTCAGATGCCATACCCCCTATTCCACTGTCTGGATAGCTATCACGAGCACATTTGTTGCGTAAATGAAGTTCATATTCCACAAGCATCTTTGCCTGCTTTGATTTTGGCAGGTCTGTGTTCTTGAGCATGGAAACATAGGAGTCGTCCCTGCAAGGGTACACAACAGAGTATGGTTGGTGCGGCACAGTCGGTTTGTTAGTGCGGTCCCGATCATAACTGTTGAGACTCTTCGTTCTAGATACTGACGGGTAGCGTCGGTGGTGGGATTGTCCCCCACTATCAAAGTATGGGTCCTCATGAAAGCCCTGATCATTGTCGTCTTTTTCGATCGGTGACACCGGCAAAGATCGCAGCATCCGTCGCAGAGAATCGCTGTCAAAGTCGATGCTGTCGAAAGGGATGTTTGGAGTTTGAGGCGTCAGGGGTTCCGGCGGGGACGGCCACTCGGATTCAGGTGATTCAGAAGTGGAGGGGCGTGTACGCCCATGTCCTTTACCGCCGGCTGTTGGGGGCGCAGAAGATGGACCCCCACCTCCACTACTTGGGGTGGGGGAAGCCCCCATTCCTGAACTGGTTGCAGCAGTCTTGGAGATTGCTGTCCTAGCTAATGGTACCGGCTGGTTCTTAAAATTCTCACCAATAAAAGCCGTTTCCATTGTAACAGTTTCCACCATCTTGCTGTCTTTGGGAGAGCAAGACAACTCACACGTAAATGTGGTGCAGACATCAGGAGTTTCTGGTTCAGATTGGGTTCCATCTCGTTTAGGAGATTCGGATAAACTGACCACATTTGGACGTTCCTTGCTTTCGTCACTTGTAGTGCTCTCAGCGGGCTTGGACAAGGAAGCTGGCGAGGCGGAGCGTCGAACAGTATGCGCCGGGCTATCAGGGTCAGCCGTGGACCGTCGGAGGGGAGAGGATGACACATTATCGTAGACAGACACGTCAGATGCAGGTTTTGAAAGTGCTGGCCGATGAAACATGCGTGTATCATGCACCTCTTGATGCCTTATCCTCGGCATGGTCGCGGCCTCATCGAGAACACCTACGTCGGAAGAGGAAGGGGCGCAGCACTGCGAGTCGCGCGTGTCAACAGTGTCCGTATCAGAAGCATAGCCCTGTGCATTAGCATCGGAGGCCAGGTTGAGAGAGGAAGAGATCACCCGACGGGACTGAGTGACTGGTGAATTTGGGGAGGAGGCAGATGAGAACTTGGTTTGGGGTCTTTGCTGAAAAATACAAAAAACAACAAAGGGTAAGGAATCATTCAATGATCAACTCCAGATCAATAATACATTCATGTCATTACTATGTTCATTATATAAATATATATATAAAGCTCAAAGTTTGTATGTGAATATACGTATGTTTGTAGTTTCTTATTTGAAAACTTGAAAATTAACATTTATTTATATATATATATATATAAAGCTAGTCATCTGTCCATATGCATTTATGCGTACAAATAAAACTTTGACATCAAATAAATACAAATAAATACACTTTGGATTCTATCCACAAGTCCTCATTGAATCACAGGGATTGACCATGATCCTTCCTCTTTTAGTGCAATGGGAGTAGTTTGTAAGATAGAATGGAAACCTGGAGCTTTTTTTTTTAATCAGAATCACCCCAAGTAAGGCAATAATGCTACTAAAACACAGGATGTGGAAGAATTAGGAACAGAAACATTAATGATGAGCAGAAAAAGAGTAATCAACTGCCTAAAAAAAGCTGTTTTATCATTTATGTCAATGAGTATTTGTCTGATATCTCACCCAATTTGCAGTTCTTATTGAAGAGAGCTAACTACTTAGCATGTTCAGTGATAAAACTCAATTTAAAAAAAAACAAAAAAACTTTGTTTTATTATTCATTTCCAACTAAGACTTTTTATAATGAAACTGCTTATTTTTTAATCAAGCCATTCTGTCCTGAAAGCGGTAATGATCTTAGCATTTAGATCACATTTTAGAA
This sequence comes from Acanthosepion esculentum, assembly GCA_964036315.1. Taxonomy (NCBI): domain Eukaryota; kingdom Metazoa; phylum Mollusca; class Cephalopoda; order Sepiida; family Sepiidae; genus Acanthosepion; species Acanthosepion esculentum. The sequence continues at coordinate 64,295,835 of OZ038492.1, read as the reverse complement.
ATAAAGTGAAGTTACTATTTTTAATAGTACAATTTGAAACTCTAACAAATATTATAAATAATAATATAATATGTCATAAATGAAATAAATGACAACAAAAATATTTAATCTTTGTTGTTGTTATCACAACATTACGGCTGTTGTGCCCTCTGGCCTTCATCAGGTGTATATTGATCTGGGTAACCTACAGGGAATTCTGAACTGAACCATGGCCAACTAGTATTATACGGCACCACATGTCATATAACAAGCTGAATTCTAACAGGCTGATGTAATGTAAACAAAAAAAAGTGAATGGCAGCTTAGAAAATTGCTAATCTCAAAGGGAGGTAATTTTGAAAATTGAATTCTTAGAACATAAATTAACAATGTACAATTATTTAGAATTTATCAGACATTATTTCAATTCCCTAGACATGTTTTCAACACTAAAATGCATATTAACACTATTTTTTACTAACCCACAAATTATAAATGGCTGTAAGTTACCTCGCTTTTATGATTTTCAATTGCATACATGGCCTGTTTTTGCAAATGAATGCTATTAGGTAAATTTTTTGCCTCACAGTCCATTGTATTTCAAGATTAAATCATAAAGTTTGTTGTGATATTTTGTTTAACAAAAATGGTTAACAAATGTGTTGTTCTAGTGGATATGTTACTAACAGTAAAAAAGTATCAACATCATAGTAAAAATGGCCAAAATCTGTTAATCGTATTGATTGGTTTCCTAAAATAAAATTCAGTTCTCCGTATGAAACATTTTGAAGAGAAATTCATTTTGAAAGGAAAAAGAAATAAACTAAATTGGGATTTACATCCAATACCTACAATACATTCAGAAAAAATTAAAAAAACGTCTTTTTTGCCAAATACAATGGAATTCAGAAAGCTTCCAAAACAACAACTGGTTCAAACTGATGAATTACATGATTTTATTTCAGCTGATATTGTAAGGGATTTTACTCAATTGGAAGAAGCAAAGTGTTGTCCTAACAGTTTTGAATTTAAAAAAAGAAAAAGATTATACTCTAATTTATAAAGTAGTCTTTGACCCTGAAACACATTTTCCATCTATAAAAGAATGTATTCACATTGAACAAAACCTTAACATCTAGCTGCAGTGCAATGGAATCCCTATACCATTACCATAGTGGTTTATACATGAACATAATGCTAAACTCACAAGATTCAGCATGTTAGAAAATTTTCAAAATTACATAAAAAATGTGGTAGAAAAACAACCATACTCAATTCTAAAAGAATTACAAAGACAATATTACCAAGCAAAAGGTTGTCCTTCATTTTCTGTCGGTCTAATACGTTATGCCTTACTACTGCACTATACATCTTAACAAGCCTACAAATTACTTCTGTAGAAATTTCCACTACCATCTTTTTCTTTATTAGAAAAAATTCAAAAAAATTAAACGTTTTCAATGTGAAATGTGTTCCCTGGTCATGGTAGGCAATGATAATGATGATGCTACAGGGAAGCAGTACATTGACTTTCTCAAGGATGTTTTAGAGTTCCATCTAGCAAATGGCAGAGTTCATTTGGGATTGTTTTATTATATTGACTAAGCAGATAAATTTATTGTAAAACATAATGAATCCACTACAAGAGAGTCTGCTGAAAGAAGTTTGGAAACTTATACAAAATATGTTTGTACTTGTGAACAACACACTGAAAATGGAATTCACTTTGCAGAAAAAATTATTGTGAATATATTTTACAACAAATGAAAGGTTTCATTGAATGAAGTTCAAAAAAATATGGTAGAATTTTTTTAAAATGGCAAAAGTTAAAAGAAAATTGATTTATATAGTAGGTAAGTTTTTTTTACTTTTATTTGTTTTGTATTACTGATTAATTCCTTAATAACATTTGTTTAAAATCTTTTATTATTTTCTGTTTAAAAAGAGGAAAAAAAGCCCAACTTGTTTGTATATTTTTGGATGGTTTTAACATGTTTTAGATAAAACAGATATAAATTGACTATAAACCAAATAGGCCTGTTAGAAATTAGCCTGAAATGTGATATGTGGGGCCATATATATTAGTGTGATTTGAATGAACCCTTTATTCAATCCATGAGTCTAGACTGTTTTCATTCCTGTTGTAACCTAGGGAAGGTTACTGAAGAGAATAATCACACGAAGGTTGATAATAAACGATAATACTTAGGACACGAACAACACATATAAGAGTCGCCAGTGGCGCATAGAAGTAGTAGTCAACTGCTAGAAGTGAGTCAAGTGTATTCTACAATGAATCTCCAACTGCAGACCAACATACAGTATTTACTACAGTATTTATGTTAATGGAGATATATCCATTATCGTCCATAGGTATCCTACAACAGTTCCACTGCCCATATCTAGGGATATCTCATCTAGTTATTATTATTAGTACCACTCAGTTACTGTCTACCCATTTCCACTGAGTCCAAGTACACACTGCCCAGCTAGGGATTGAACTTACAATTACTATGTCACCAGATTCAGAAACCAACACTTTAATCCACTAGGCTATGTCATTTTAAGCATATAAATTGAGGTCATGTGCATCCCAGTTTCCAATTGATTTTCATTTATCAAAGTCAAAGATATTAGTATCTCTCCTTTGCTTGATGTTTAACAAATTTCTCTTGCAAGGAATTTTAGCAACTTGTAATATTGTTTTTATAATCATGAAGCATTTGAACAATTTTGCCTCATCAATGCTTTATGGCCCATGTTGCATAAAAACTCAAACAGTGGCAATGATACAATAACACCAAAATGGCTGCCATTTGTCATTTAATATAATTATGAATGCTAGTACTGCCAATATTATGTCCAAATTAAGTTTCAATACAATTAGCCAATAAGAAGATATTTGAAAAAAATACAACTTGAGTAAAATGTTGGAATGCATATATATATATATATATATATATATATATATATATATGAATGTGTTTTGTTAAAATCTAAAGACAAGGGGCTTTTTAATTAACTTTTCTTTATGAACAAAGCATGCGGGATTCACTGAACATAAATATTATCTAAATGCCTGAAATCTAGTGCTTTCTAACAAATTTCTGGTGATTGTTAAGATCAAGGGGCAAAAAAATTATTAATATTTGTCTGTGTTTGTTTTTTATTTATTTATTTTTAAAAGCAGCATGATAGCATTTGTGTTATAATGATGTAATTCATGAGGTATTTACAAGTGCAATTCTTTATTATGTTAAATTCATTCAAAATCCCTGCGCCATAATTGAAGATTAAAAAACACTGTGTGGAGTCAGTGGCGGCATCATGGCTCATACTGCCTCAAAAGTTTTCTTGAAATGTTTGAGTTGAGTATTCTGTAGCCCACAGCAAAAAAAAAAAAAAAAAAATATTAATGTGAAATAGACTTGGAAGAAATGACATTGAAACCATACATTTTGCATTAACCAGCTTTCTGACTTAAATACAGATGTATGTAAATTTGCTTTTGAAGCTCTTTTGCCTTGAGGATTTCTGTTTACCTTTACATCTAGAACACTGATAATAAAGCAAATAATGATCCAGCATTTATTTTAGTCATGAAATAAATAATAGGAACATAATAGAAATTTCTGTAAACATAAGAGTAGTTTTTGTTGAAACTGCAAATGCTATTAGTGATCATTCAGGTTTCACTTGCACTCATGCTTAACCCTTTTAATAACCTAGAGACAAACATTTCAAACATGAAAATCATGCTGCTGATACTCATTATTACAAAAGTATACTATATTATTATTATTATTATTATTATTATTATTTAAAAAAATCCAATTTTAGTTGGTGATTATGGAATGGTAGATGAAGGGTTTGTTATTGAATTAGAATTTCTTAACCCCAGTTGATCAGACAAAAATCATTAATCTGTTAAATATCTGAAACCACAGGTGTTTGGGAAAAAAAAATCAATATTATACTCTTTTTCTGTTATCTGTAAAATTAATTTTTAAAATTCACCAGTATATATTTGCATTATACCATATTGTGAAATTAAATTTTTAAAAATTTTAGTTGCTATCAACAGTATAGGATAGAAAAATTGAGTGGTAACATTGAAAATCTTCAACAAAGTAAAAATAGAAATAGTAAAAAAATTAATATTTATTTCGTTATCCTCCATTTTTAAATGCAAAATATGGTTGGCAGAAATTACTGAAAATAAAAATTAAGTATTTATGAAATCATGTATTAGACTTCCAAGATAGACATAGAAAGATGGCTGTACTGAAAAAAAAAACAATATCAAGAGATAAATAAATCAATCAATCAATTTTGTTGATGACTCCAAAGAAAACATGAAAAATCTTTGCAAATGTTCCATCTTTAAAGTGTTTTTCTCAACAAGTAGGAAAAGGCAGGAAGAGTTAATATTGGCTGTTGATCAAGGAAGGCACTCAACCTGTTTATATGCAGGGAAGACTAGATATGTCAGTCTTTCATCACCTGGTTTGCTAAAACAAAGGCTAAGAACCATTCACAACAGATGGACAGCTGCAAAAAGATTATCATAAAATAAAGAAATAGATTTCAACAGTTGGTTTAATATTAGCATTGTTTATAACAAAAATACTTTTTAAAGTATAGAAAGGGGTGTAAGACAAGGATGTATCTTCTCACCAGACTTATTCAACCTATATAGTGAGGTGATTCTGAGAGAATTAGAAGTCCTACCAGGATTCATTATGGGTGGCTACAGTCTTAACAACATAAAATATGCAGCTAACATAGTGCTAATAGCAGACACAGAAAGAAAACTACAAGAAATCCTACAAAAGGTAGTGAAGGAAAGCAAGAAGAAAGGACTAAACATCAATTGCAAGAAGATAGAATACTTGGTTGTTAGCAAAAGGGAAACAGCCCAACATGCAAATTACAAATAGGAGATAGCAAAATCAAAAATACAACAATTTAAATATCTGGGAAGTGTTTTAACAAAGAATGGAAAGTGTGACACTGAAATCCAAAGGTGCAGTGGGATAGTGAAAGATGCCTTTCTAAAGATAAGTAAAGTATTACGAAACAGAAAATTTTTGTTAGAAACAAAGAAAAGAGTACTGAAGTGTTATATAATATTAGTCATCCTATATGCCAGCAAATGATGGAAAATCTCCTTGCAGATAAAGAAGAGCCTTGACGCAACAGAAATGTGGTTTAGCAGAAGGATGATGAGAATACCGTGGATTGAACACGTGAGCAATGACAAAGTTTTAGAGAAAATGGAAACAAAAAGAATACTTATACTTAACATCAAAAAGAGATAATTGAAATTTCTAGGGCACATAATGAGGAAAGAGGGTACGAAAAATTTGATACTCACAGGATATATTGGGGCAGAAGTGACATGAGAAAGCAGCAAATAACCTATCTAACATGCTTGTGTAAATGGTTGGAAGAACAGATATTAGTGGGGACAGCAAAAAGACAAACCTTATTCAGAGCTACAAAAGACAGGAAGTTGTGGAGAACTATGATTGCCTACATTCTGAAGGGACATGGCACATAGAAGAAGAATATAAGGTAATATTAATGCTTCTCCCGTCGAACTCGACGTATGAGGGCCAGACAGATCAATTCCCAGAAACTGAAAGCCAGACAGCCACACAAGAATTGATTATAGTGGTGAAGGCTTTGTGCAGGGCCATCCACACTTTTTGGAGGGACGAATACAGGGACCTGGTGCAACGAATGCCACAAGGTCCCCAAATGACCCTCCGCAGGTTTTGAATTCAGAGTTGTCCTTCTCCTAGACCAGTTGCCGTCCAAGGCTATAGAACCCAGTCTGTCCTGCTATTTACCCATAGTTGGAGGGAGAAGAAGAGGATTCACACCTTTCCCAAGGGTGTTAGCACGTAAGTGAATGTAATGGATTCGACTGGAATAAGGTAATATAAATGATGAATAAAGGCATCATAGTCACAACTGTAACATGAGAGATATGAACATGTGATTTTAGAAAGAAAAATAGAAAAATAATTCATTTTAATTCAGAAGAGGCTTTTTTTAAATTATTTCACTCCATGCAAAATAATAAAAGCCACTAAGAAATAAGGGTTTACTGAGAGTGAAAGAAACATAGATGACAATAAAACAACAGGTTTCAAGAAGACAGAAGATGACAACTGATATTGCATTAAATGTTTTGAAGATTAGAGTTGATAGGAAAGCAAAAAACCGAAGGAAAGTTCCAGTGTGGGAGAAGAAACTATTAGTATATGACATTGTGAACTAACTTTACTAGCAGCAAAACTAGCAACTAATTCAATATAATCATTCCATTTTATGTCAGTGGAAAACATGAGACCAAGAAGTCACTATGAATTTCTCTCCTGGCGGTTAGCATCAGCCATATGCTGGCAGAAGGCAAAAGATGTCTAAGATGATTAAAAGAGAGCAGTTTTGTTTTGGAGGCATTCAAATTGACAAACCATTTCTTGCCCCACTTAACATTAGACTGAAGGTTATTTTTTTAGATTACCTACTAATATGGTTTTATCAAACCTATTAGACTTACTATTAAGACAGGAGTAAATAGTTTGGTCATCAGCCTAGATAGCAAGTTGAGAACTGATGACAATGGGAAGATCATTGATGAAAATAAGGAACAAAGTAGGTCCAAGGATAAAGCCCAGGGGGGAAACTCTCATTAATGCAAAAAGTTCTAGAGGACTGGCTTTTGAAGATTATTATCAAACCGTGTAATGAAAATTAAGATTGAATCAATTCAAAGAAATGGCCAGAAACACTATAAACCCTCAACTTGTGAACAAGATCAGCATGTCAAACTCTGTCAAATGGCTTCAAGATTATCTAAAGCAACAGTTTGAGAGTTTTGCCATTCCTATCTAAAGCTTGACAGGCTCTTTAAAAAATCTGTTTGAATTGTCAAACAGAATCTTCACTCTTTTTGCTTGAATGTTACTAGTGACTGACATTTAGGTAATTTGGGGGATTGGGCATTAAATATCAATGATCTGTCATAAACAAGGTATGATACAAAATAAGAGAGTTTATTAATGTTAATAGAAAGGGAGAAACTGAGAGTTTTGAGGCCAGATGAACTAGTACCACATTGTCACACAACCTGATAAAGAGAGAAGTGGAAGACAAAAACAGATATTGTGATTTGGATACAGAGAACTGAGAGAGAAACAACAGCAGAAACAAAGTTCCAACATTAATCATTAGCATTATCCTCAAACTTTGTTAAATACAAAGGATCAACTTCCGAATGAAATTCTGGAGGTTAGCCTAAGTTTCTCTGTCCTTAGACAAAGAAACTAAGATTTAGGAAACAAAATGTCGGAATGAAAAATAAAGAATGGAGAAACAATGAATTCTACAACTGACTGACCTTAATGTCTGACCAGTGAAGTGTCCGTCATATTGCAGCTGGGGCTATAGGATAGTAGTGGTAGGGCTTTTTTTTTCCCACTTTATGTCCAATTAAAAACACAGACGCATTGTTATCGTTTTCATCTTTGTGCAGTGAGAAACATTGATTCCAGTGTATCTGGAAACCATTCCGAAAAGAAATTAATTCAAGTGAAAAACAAAAAAGAAAAAAAGAAAAGAAAAATCACATTGTTATGCTTTTCTTTCCTTGTTTTATTTTTTCTATCTTTCCACTTTTCTCTTCTTCATCTTTTTATTTTTCCCTCTTTTCTTTCCCTTATCTTTCTCTTTTCTTGCCAACTTCCTACTTTCTTTCCTCTTTATTTTACACCTCCTGATTTTATCTTCTCCTTTTTCCTTTTTCCCTGCTCTATTCATTCCATTTTTCTCTCCTTATCCATTCTACTTTTCCCTTTTCTTTATTCCTCTTGATTTGTTTCTCCCCTTAATGCTAATCTTTTCTCTGCTTTCCTCCTACTACCACTTTTCTTTCTTGATTCTCTTTCTACCTCTTTACATCATTTCCTCTTTACCTCCTGATTTTATCTTCTACCTCTTTTACTTTTTATTTTTTGCCTCTATTCACTCCACCCTTTTTGTTTTCCTATTTTCTTTCTTTCTTACTCTGCTCCCCCCCTCTCTTCTGGTGTTCCTATTTTCTATTCTATATTTTGTGTTCATTTTCCTCCCTATTTTCTAACATTTTTGTTCTGTTTTATAAAAATTACCCCTTTCTCTTCCTTTTCCTTTTTAATCTTATTTTTTCATTGTTTTATGCTTTTACTTCTATATATAAAATCTTTCTTCATACTTTTTTTTTTTTTAAAGAAATAATTATTCATGTGTAAATATACAAGGGGATGCTGAAAAGTTCTCAGTCCAACCCTCTTCCTAAATAACCAAATAGCAGATATTTTTGGAAGAGCCTCTTGGTCAGGGCAAGAGCATTTTAGCACTTACTTGTATATGTGCAGGTATGAATAATTACTAAGCTTAGCTTTGGCACTGTGCTGTAATCATGTGGCACCCTGTAAGGACTGATGTCACTTCTCCAAAGAAATGATTTTTTAGACAAGCTTGCTAACCATTTTATACCAAACTATATTCATATATCATCATATTTATATTTCCATCACTGTGAGTGAATACTTTTATAAAAGTACATCCATGTATATAAGAGTGTCTATCATGGTGAAACTGTTTATCTATTCTCAGTCTATTGTCAGTGAATTCTATTCCAATCTGCAGCTTTTTTTACCCAATGATGTTCACCCTGTACAAGGTCCAAGATCCACTCAAGGTAGAGGGTTACAAAGTAATAAGCACAGTTTATGTGGATATCTGGGAGGATAATGGTTAACTCTAGACTTGAACTGGTTAAGATTGTAGTGATCGGGGAGCGTCCTCTTGGGAGTCAGTTCCACAATTCTGCAATTCTAAGGTATTCTTAGGCAAAATACATGTCTACCTGTAATATGGTAACAATTCTAAGTAGAAGCTTATGAAGTTTTATTTGACTAATTAAGTTTTAGCACTGAAAACGTTTGTTTTGTTATGATGGATGGTTTCAAGTGAGAGGGGAGATAGGATGTGTTTATTTTATTACCACACTTAAGATTTCAATGACAATATATACATTTATATTTGTATCTATGTCTATGTCAGGAAAGATATATTTTCATTTTCAGAATGCATGCGTGTGTCTGAGAAAAAGGAAATGGCAAAGGGGAATGTATCAGTTATGTATTGAGATTCTTAATTTAAACAGCTATTACATATCTGTTTGGGTCTTCCTTCTTTGGAAATGGTGTGAACAAAATGAAAGTGCCCCCACCATCAATATGACACTGCCATATTTAGGGAAGGAGAGATGAAATAGATTGAACCTGCCATGCCAAGTACACAAGTGTGAATCATCACCAGTCTCTTTGTATTCCATTAGTAAGAAGGAAGTTCCACTCAAACAGCTTTGGTAAGAAGTGAAGTTCATGAGGTTATGCAAGTAAGATAACAGTTAACCCTAGACTTGAAGAAGTCAAGATAATAGTCAGTGGGGAAAACATCCTCCTGGGAGTTTGTTCTACAAAGCAACAGTTCTGGAGAAAAAGTTGTCTGAGTGAAACTTACTTCTCAAGAACTGCTGCTTCATAGAACAGAAAAATTATTATCTTGACCTCTTCAAGTCTAGGGTTAACTGTTATCTTACTTGTATAACCCCATGAACTTTTCTTATACTCATACAACACCACACAGTAACTCTTTACCTTGATGGGCTCTTGGGCCTTGTATTAGGTGAACATTAGTATAAAAAATGTCTGAAAGTCAACACCAAATAAAAACAATAGATGCTTAAAAGGGTGCTGCAAATAATAATTGCATTCATTCATTCTATTTTTACATTTTGAATGAAACAAAATATTTGTTTATTACAGTTTTCATTTTTTTTAAACTAGAATTTAATCTACTTTTGTTGTATTTTAGGCCTTCAAGCAAAAGTTAAGAAATTCAGTATAAAGATGTACTTTTGGATGAGACTCACATACAGTACCAGAAGAGCTTGCTATATCATGTAGCATTACTTATGCTTTCTTCAAGTTGCTATCAAATTGAATCCTGTTCCTAATATTTCAGTTTCACTTTCTTCATACTATTTTTTTATTCCTAATTTGTATCAACAGTAGTAATACTTTTAGTTTATAAAGGTTTCGAGATTAAGTGTCTTCATTAATCTATACATATTTTACTAAAACTAAAACTGTTTTTTAAAATGTTGCTTTTTTTAATAACCGTTAATCTAATAACTTGAAAGGACATATATTGGTTTTTTGACCAATATATGATCTTCAAGCTATCAACTATTGCTATAAAAAAATTAAAAAGCAAATAAACAAACAGCAACAGAAAGAAATACATAAAATATGAGGAAAAAATTTATGAAAAAAAAATAAAAGTAAATATTCAGAACCTTGTAGAAGCTAAAATATTTTAGCTATGATTATATTCTTGCTTGTCTGTCTGTGAATTCCAATTGTCTTTTGGGAGGTTTCTGTCTTTTTTTTTATAAATTTTAACTCAAATTGTCTGTCAAACAAAGTCAAGTTTTAATTTCAAGTCTTGTTTCATTTTGCAATTTTTTAATTATTTTTTTATATAAGTTTGAAGAAAGCTTCTGGAAGTCAACATAATTCCAAGAGTTTTTGTTCAGACTAATAATATGACGTCTTTCTGTTCTTTTTTAATTTAACCAATGCATTTTACAGCATTCTTCATGTGTACAATGAAAAATTTGGGGTTTCTTTTTCTAAAGGAGAATAAAACAGAATGAAGTCCTTAAGAAAGCTGAAGGGTAAGATTGAGAGTTTAAACAACTCTTGGAAAGTTCAAAAAAGCTTTTCCTTTCATGGTAACTGTTTTGATTAACTCTCCTCTATTGTACAAAGGCTAGATTGGTGGCAAGATCTCAGCATTTTACTGTCAAAATGACTAGATATAACCATAAGTTCTTTGCTAACAATTTCTTCTTTCACACGTCTCACTTGTGGAAGTCTCTTCCAGCTTCTTGCTTTCCAGTCAACCTTGATCTTCAAAAATTTAAATGAGATATCAATTGTTATCTTCTGCCCTCTTAAATTCTGTTCTTTTATTGTTCTCGTTCCTTAATAATGTTTTTCTTATATTCGTTCACACTCAGTAACCCCATGCATGTTAGTGGCTCTGATGACTTGCTTGGGGTAAAATGATTTTAAAAAAAATGTGTGTGTGTATATATATATATATATATATATATATATATATATATATATATATATATATTTGTAGTCACAACATTATTTTTTTTTATTAATGTTGTGAAATATTTGTTCATTAAATAAAAAACAGTAAAATATTTTTAAAGATCATAATCTGTGAGAAACACCTGCACAGTGACGTAACAACATATATTTAGTGAAGTCAACAAACACTTGTTGCCACTTTTGTAATGTCAATGAACACTCATTGTCACTTTCATAATGCTCATCGTAGTAGAGACTTTGTAATCGCAGATACAACTATAGTGCACTGTTAAACAATACTGTTCTAAGACGCCTTCGAATAGCACTCGCACTAATAGTACTTGCTCAATAATACTCGCTTGAACAGTAAACCGTATAGTGATCTGAATAGAGAAATAGTATAGAGAATAGCAGTCTGTGTAGTAACAGAGGATAGAGTAGAATGACGATCAATCTAGATGGCACACAACTTCCTATATATGCGTTTCCTCTAAGGTCACATGATCCACTTAATTTAATAATAGGATAACCTGTGTTTGTTCACTGGCAATCTATGTTCCAACTCAAGTGTTGGCAGTGACACTTTATTCCTATATAACAGTATATCATGTAGGTAAACTCTTTTTATTATTTACCTTTATGAATATAGTACAGTTAGAAAGACCACACATGGGCTGAATTTACATATCACATTGTAAAAAGGAACCCTTTTCGATAATTATGCTTATTATATGTAATTTATAGCCTGTGGTCAGAAATCTACATCTTATCTCGAATCCAAAATTTTTTATCAACTCAGTGACTTCAAATTTCTTTCAAAATATATAAAATAACAAAAAAGTTTAGAAACAAAAAAAGATAATTTTTGTCTGAATCTGTCGAACTGTGACAGATTTTTTCAATGAGAGAAAAATATTACAAATTTTGGTGTATGTGGGATGTGGTGTATTGGTAGAGTAATTTGGGTGACAGACGCAGGTAATGACCTGAGATCACAGGATAGCAACGGCACCTTGGGATAAGTTCTGCACAGTAAATCACACAGCATTGGAAATTATAAGAGAAATTATCCCAGTCTGTATACATGGGTGAGATGAACAAGATTTGCTTTTTATACAAAGTCTGTCCATTCAATGTGAAACCTAAAGCAATATCAAACCACAAAAACAAAACAACAGAGCAGAATTTTTGTTTTGTTTTTGATGTTTCAATATTTTTTCCCTTTTAAGCTTCCATACATTTTTTTTAAATTTTTTTTTATCTCACTCCAATAGCCTTTCATAAACAGGTCTCCCACTCAACTATAAATATGTAGTTTCACTATATCAGAACTTTTGGTCCCATATCAACATAATTGACTGTGTGTATGTGTGTATAAATGTCTGATAATTTTCAGTGGTTTTCTCCTGAGAGACGAAAGATGAATGCTGGAAGCAAGATTGGAGTGACGCCAAAGTTAACATCCCCACACAGCAAAAGCAAGGTGCCAGGAGACGGTCATCTCCTGTCTTTCTCCTTGCATTCCATTTCAGTTTTTCAGCATAATTTTTTCACTTATTATTTAATTCTTACCATAATTCTTTCTTTCTGTTAAAACTCTATGATCCTTTTCTTTCTTGCGCTTCCTTCTCTAAATTCTATCACCTTTTCCAAGAACTACCTTTGTTTCTATCCCTTTTCTATATTCTGTGACTATTTCTCTCTTTCTCTTCCTTCTCTATATTCTATTACTATTTCTTTTTTTCTTCTCCCTCTCCATTTCTATTACTATTTCTTTCCCTCTTTTCCAAACAGGTTTCTTTCTTTTCCCTCTCCATATTCTATCATCATTTCCTTCTCTCTCTAAGAACTACCTTTGTTTCTATCCCCTCTATATTACTATTTCTTTCATTCTTTTCCCTCTTCATATCTATCACAATTTCTTTCATTCTATTCCTTCTCTATAGTCTGTCTTGATAACTTTCTTTCTATTCTCTCCCAAAATTCTATCATGCTTTCTTTTTTCTTTCTTTTTATACTCCCCCCTGAGAACTATCTTTGATTTTATTCACTCTTCTTTATTTCTTTCTATTCTCCTTTTATCTCTTCATTCTCCATATTCTTTCTTTTCACCCTGAGTGGATGTGCATATGTGCATGCAACTTTTCTTTCTTTTCCCTCTCTATCTTCTTTCTAACTCTTTTCATGATCTTTTTCTTCTTTCTTACTTTCTATTCCTTCTCAACATTTTTCTTTCTCCTTTGATTCTTTTTCTGTCTATATTTCTGAGATGAGGTATTATGTACAGTATTTACATTAGTTGGACTATTGTCCTCATCTTTGTCGCCATATTTGTCACAACGTTTCGGCCGTTATGTTTATAATACTCAGAAATTCATACCATCAAGGACACATGGCACAGTGGATAAAGGTGTTGGTTAGATCCAGTGACAGACCCAAAGAGTGTGAGTTCAATACCCGGTTCAGGCAGTGGAAAACTTTCAGAGGGAAAATTACCAGGAGATAACTGATAACTGACATCCATCAAACATGGCTCGTGGAACTAGAACAGTCTACCCCAGTGATCGAAATAAAGGGTTTGGTTTGAAATTCCAACCACCTGAAGAAGGCCGGAGCGTACAACGGCCGAAACGTTGTGACAAATATGGCGACAAAGATGAGGACAATAGTCTGACTAATGTAAATACTGTTCATTCTTTTTCTCCTTATTTCTTTCTTCCACATTTTAAAATTCATTTTGTTTTTCCTATTTTTTTCCAATTCTTCATTCTGCTCTTTTTCAATGGTTTTTACTCATTAGTTTTTGTTAATGAATATTTCCATGATTAGGGAGATTACATAACATTGCAGATGTAAAAGGACAATTACTGGACAGAGCCCATCTCCTCACCAATTCAAACTGGCTGATACCAATAGATCTGACAACACTTTTTGTCAATGTGGCATGCCAGTAATGAAACCTTTGGTTAAGGCATTTTTTTTCATCATTCATTATATGTATTTATTCCTTTTGTCTGTAACTCCTGAATATTTTTGATCTGAATTTTTTTCCTTTTCTTGCTTGTAACACAGCAATGGCAATCTTTAACATTTGTGCCTTCAAAAAAAAAAAAATGGATATGTAAAAAAATAAGGTTGTTTTTTTCTTTAACTACCTTCACTCCTCTATAATGTTTATTGTTTTAAAAAGTGATAATTAGAATTGTTATAATACAAATGTATGATGAAACTGAATTTATACATTTTTTTTTACTTGAGAATTTACATAAAAAAAATTACCTTGTAATAGATTTAAAGTCAAATTCAAATTTCCACCAACTTTGTGCATACCCTTGGAAAAGGCATGAATTCATCCATTTTTTATGGGTTAAATAGTGAACCAGCCTATCCTGCTATTTAACAATTTAGATGTACATTTGGCATTTGTTTAATGATCTAGATTTAATTAATCTAGCTGTTTAACAATCTGGTTAACGAGCAGAACAATCAAGAAAAAGAACAACTTTAAATTCAAAACTGTGGAGAAGACAACAGCAAACTACTCCACTATTTTTCTCAAGAAATCAATGGCAATTCACAAATAATAAAAAGGAAAGATTCTGTTGAGAAGCGTGATTTCTTTATATCTTGAAGAAAGAAGTCAATCTAAATTATTTGAATCATAAAATGAAGCATTTCTCTTATTAATTTTTTTACTTGTTTTATTCATTTTTGGTGTTGCTTTTCATCACAATATTCTATATCTAACAGTTAAACTAACAAAGTATTAATTAAAAAATAGTTTCTCACAAAACTTGAACTCATATTGTTATTAATTTTGACTAATATTTAGTTTCATCCTAACTTTTACTTAATTTTTTTTTTTTATCTTAATGTGATCAATCTATGACACAAATCAGAAATCTCTCAAACTTACATGACTTTTGACTCGGAGAAGCCAGATAAGTGCCCAGTCACCTTAACCACTGAGCTATAAGAGCTTGATAGATTTGCAAATCTAACCTATCACTTATCACTCCATTAAACAATCTTTATCTATGTCTGTATTTGATTTTTATTTTTGCACTACTAGCATTACGACTCTCGGCAATTTATACTTGTATTATTTCAAACTGTTTTTTCTATCCTGTTTAATATAGACAATATTATAAGCATAACGTTTCGACCAAGTACTTTCTGGTCAGTATCAGGCCTCCACTGAGAGGGTGATATGGGATATCTCTTTGATTGTGATATTTTGTATCTGTAATAAAAGTTCTACCAGGATTCATTATTGATGAGCACAATCTAAACAGCATATATACAGCTAACACAGTGTTGACAGCAGACACAAAAAGGAAACAGTGATAACTCCTAGAGAAGGTAGTCAAGGAAAGTGAGAAGAAAGGACTAAATATCAATTGCAGGAAGATAGAATGCATGGTTTTGAGCAAAAAAAAAAAAAAATATGGAGATACCAAAATCAAACAAGTACTGCAATTTAAATATCTGGGAAATGTTTTAATAAAGTGTGACACTAAAATCCAAAGGCACATTAGGATAGAAAAAGTTACCTTCCAAAAACTAAAGAAAGTATTAAGAAAATATTTTATTAGAAACAAAGAAAAGAGTACTGAATTGTCATGTAATATCAATCCTTCAAATATGGCAGTAAATCTTCTTGTAAATGAAGAAGAAACTTGAAGCAACAGAAATATGTTTCTACAGAAAGATGCTGAGAATACCATAGACTGAACATGTGAGCAACAGGAAAGTTTTTAGAGAAAATGGAAACAAAAAGGACATTTAAACTTAAATATCAGAAAGAGAGAGTTGAAATTTCTAGGGCACATTATGAGGAAAGAGGGTTTGAAAAATTTGATACTCACAGGATATATTGAAGTTAGGATTAACAGGGGAAACAATTGCATAACCTGGGGGGCTTGAGTAAATGGATGGAAGAGCACAGTTTAGGAGATATAACAAAAAGATAAAATTTATTAAAAACTACAAAGACAGGAAATTGTGGAGAGGCATGATTGCCAATGTCCTGATGGCACATGGCACATAGAAGATGAATAAGATGTCAATTATTGTTTGTTCCTGCTGAATATTGTCAATTACTCATCCCTGAAATGAAATACTAAAATTTCAGCAGTGTAGTTTTATATTTTATCAGATGAGGCACTGTCAGGCATTATTATTAGTGTTGACTCTGCTTACTTTCATCATGATTTCTAATTGCTTTTTAAGATAACTTTACTCAGGTTGTCAATCTACAGCAGTGAATAGGCAATACAGATCAGAAACAGACTGTTGATAGAGATTTGTGGAATTAAGTATGACAAAAGAGATATGATTTCAAATCTTACCAAGAGCTTATCAATTAGTTTTGATACCCACTGCCACAGATGGATGATCTGAGACAAATTTGCAATAAAAAGCAACTAAAACTCTAAAAGATAAAAGCATATACTAGTCAAAATTGATGATAATGTTTGACAATGCTTCATCTAATAAACAATAAAATAAAAATAATACTGTTCAACTTCATCTATGTACTGTGTTCCTCCAGGATATCGGCAATCATGGCTCTCCACAATTTCTTGTCTTTTTGCAGCTCTTGGTAAAGTTTGTCTTTTTGTTATCTCTCCTAATCCCTGTTCTGCTAACTATTTACATAAGCTTGTTAGGTAGATTACATGTTGTTTTCCTCTGTCTGTCTTGTCTTCAATATTTCTTGTGAGTGTCAAATTTTCTAAGCTCACTTTCCTCATTGTGCCTCTTAGAAATTTCAACTATCTCTTCACAGGCTTCACTCACTCAAAGCCATCTTTAACCATTAATCTGAGAAAGCAGTTGTATACATCAGAGTTTAAATAGTGCGACGAGAAGAAACATTATGTCATGGAATGTCTGACAATTTAAAATATGACAATCCTTTGTTCTGAAGTTAATCTTTTAACCTTGTTCAGTCTTTCTTCCCAACATGCACTATTTCCCTTTTCCTCTCTATCAGATTCTCTCTCTCTCCTTTTTTTTGTAATTTCTAGCTATCTTCATCCTCTGAAACTGCTAATCACCCAAAAATTCTTCTCATGTATTAGAAACAGCGAAGAGGCAAACTGCCATTCATTCAGTGTTTTGATACATGAAGAATTTGTCTTCTTAAACAATGACATATACTTAACCTTTTTGTTAGAAAAATCCACGAGTAGGCAGAGGATGATTATAATGTTAGTAGTACTTAATATTTTGTGAAGTTCTTGTTCTTCTTGGTGCCACCTCCCTTCAGGACATGGACTATCATGGCTCTCCTAAAATTCCTTGTGGCTCTTTAGCAGTTTTTCTCCTTTTATTAAGTCTCTCATACACCATTCTATCATACACTCACAGAAGCTTGTCAGGTAAATGACTCACTGCCTGCTCTTACCTCTCTTGCCTTCAATATGCCCAGTGAGAGTTAATTTTTCCAAGCCCCGCTTTTCTCATGAAGAATTTCAAGTATCTCTTTTTCTGATTCTGAGCATGTCTTCTTTTTGTTACCATTTTCTTGAAGACTTCCTCATTACTTACTTGCTCTGAATTCTCAGTATCCTTCTGTAGAACCATATTTCTGATGCCTCTAGTTTTCTCTTAATCCATGGGGAGATTATCCAGCATTCACCGACATATAAGAATGAAGAATATCACATAGCAATCCAGCACTCTTTTCTTTGTTTCTAATTAAATTTTTCTGTTTTTCAGAATTTTGGAATGCCTGTTTTGCTCATCCAATGTCTTTCAATTTCAATGTTGCATTTTTCAGCCTCTGTTAAAAAAACTTGCCAGATATTTCACTTTTTTTCTATTATTTTTCACACCTGTTATTATTTTTTTTATTTTTAATATATTTCTTGTGCATTTACCTTTTTTTTTTCTTTTGGATTCAGATCAAAGACAAAACAATAGTCTAACTGATAACGGAGACCTCAAGGAAACATTATGAAGTAGAAATCTTAAATAGTGATAGAAATCAAAATGTGCAATAATATCTTTCATAATTTTTAGATGAGTCATTACCATTTCAAGAACGGTTTAAATTACTGTACTCATTCTTTGTGTTACTTTGGCTGTTAGAACAATGTTTAAACTGATCCATTCTCTTGTCTTACTCAGGTGTACAATTCATAAAGAAAGTAGAGGAATAGTCACTTCTTATTTTTCCTTTCCTGGTTATATCCACCAATTCTGTTTTTATAGTAGGAGATATTAACTGGAAAAAAAGAGACCTTCCTTGTAAACCTGAAGAAGACTAGAGTGTATTGGCTGCAACACAGTAGAAACAAAATGAGATCAGTAGTGCAAATGGCACTACTGTATACAATTCTAGTGATGAAAATATATGAAACTTTAATAAAAGAATTATTTACATGCAGACTATTGTCCTAATCTTTGTTGTTGTTATGACAACATTTAGAAAATTGTATCCTCTACCCATTGTCATGTGTATATCACTCTGTGTAAGACGAGGACATTAGTCCAAATGTAAATAAATAACTCCTCAACCCAGATTATTGATTGATTGATTAGATTTTTTATAGATTATCAACCCTTTGTGGAATATTTAAAGGTGAAACATATTTGGGATTTTAAGGTTAATTTTTTTTTCATAAGTGAATATTGCATTAATTTTTTTTCAGAATAACAATCGCATGCACATAAGAGAATGTAACAAACTTGTTTGGAATTCAAACTTGACTCCCCGATTTCCCATTCTAAGCTACTATCCATTATACCAGCTGTACATCTATACCTCAGATCAGAGAATCTGTGTGCTTTGCTTTGGATCAAAATGTTGCTCCCTTGGCCTTCTGCTGAGGATCAGTATACTATTTGTATGCTCTACCTAATTTAGTATTTTTAAGTTAATTTTATCATGCTGTTCCTATCACTTGCCTTCCTACCCCATGTGCTGACATTTGAATCAGAGAAAGCATTTGCAATCATGCAGCAGTTAGACAAGTTGAAAAGTTAACAGAACAGAATGAAACAAACAGAAATTGGGTTATTAGTTTACTGTTATTATCTGGGTGATGCCAATATAAGGAGTCCCTTCAAATCAGTTGATCAGCATGAGCCAGAGAGATGCATTCATATGTTAATCAGTGCTGCAACTTCATCCAAAGACATCAGATGTAACAGTATCTTGCATCCCCTTATCATCACCACCTTTCCTATTTGGTCAGAGTGCTGAGCAAGTTAGCATTTTACCAAAAAGAATAAATGTCAGATTATAGCAGTTTCATATTGTTTCTCTTTACTTCTTTTATATCTATTTGCTGAGCAGAAATTCTGGATAGAAAATGCACATCATCCCAACTGGCACTACTTACATCTGTTTATATATGGGTTTTGCCTCCGCTCAGCCAGAGAGATGAATGACTAACTGGCAAACATGGACAAATGTGCCTGCAATAAGACATAGGCATGGTGGAGTAATGGATAGTGGCTCGGATTGAAGAATCGAAGAGCTGAGTTCGAATTCCAGTCAAATCCATTACATTCACTTATGTGCTAATACCCTTGGGAAAGGTAAGAATCCTCTTCTTCTCTTCCCAGCTATGGGTAAATAGCAGGACAGACTGGGTTATATAGCCTTGGATGGCAACTGGTCTACCGCAGAAAGAAATAGCAATCTACTGCGGGAAAAACCTACCTCATCAGGCATGTATCGAAAGATATATGATCGCCTAAACGTGTATCATGCATGTCACATAACTATCAAAAGAACAGTTTTTTGCCTTTTTTAACTACCTTCACTCTTCAGCAATGTTTATTGTTTTAAAAAGCAATGATTAGAATTGTAATAAAATCTAAATATATGGTAATTTTTTAAGTGTAGCTTAAATGTGTCAGAAGGCCGAAAGTATGGATAAGTAATTGATCTTATGAGACAAGCTTGATAGACATTATACCACATTGAAATGCCCTAAAAAACATATGAAAGTTCTTTGTTCTAGAGAATTGACAACAAAAATGTTAAACACCAGAGAGAGAAGTGGAAGTAAAGGAGATGAAAGAAAGCGATTTGAGCTTGTTGGCTGGATATCAAGAAACAATGGGTGAAAGATTGAAAGGTAGGTAAGAACAGAGCAAATGAAAGATAAAACAAAAGATACAGTAAAGAATATTGGTGCATTCCATATTCCTTTTTGACATATGAAACTAATCCATATTTGTATAACATTAAGATAAAAACAAGGATGAGCAATAAAGAATGGAATGGGTAAGGGAGAGAATAAGAAGATACAGGCAAAAGTGTAAGAAAAGAATAGGCATGAGATAATGAATATTCTGACTTGTTAACACCTGTGGAACTTCCATAGATTCAATCATCATCATCTACTTTTGCATGTTCACACCTCATATCTCGTTATCAGTGTTGAAGATTGAGCACCTCAATGTGGTCTATGGGTTAGCAAGCTTGTCTCACTCAATCAACTGCAACTAAGTAGTGAGTTTGATCCTCACTGGGTGCCCCATACTTTCAGCCTTGTGCCATATCTAAACTATGCTTAGACAATCACCATATCTTGGGCACTTTGACATAGTGTAATGGTTAGCAAGCTTGTCTCGCTAGGTCAATTACAATTGAAAAATGTGTTCAATCCTCACTAGGTGCTCTATACTTTCAGCATTGTGCCACATCTAAGCTATGCTTAGAAAATCAATATCATTGTTGAAGACTGAGTGACAACAAGTCCAGCATATTTCTCAGTACTCATTCAGATCACAGCAACACAGTCCAGTCACAACTCAGATTTCTATCTCGTCTAATCTCAATTCCAGTGTTTTGGGCATCGTTCCAAATGCATCTACTCTTCTGGGCATGATTCTAACCTTCATACTGGATATTTTTCTCAACTCCCAAGCAAGGTCATGGTACTTTTCCAATTTCTCACTCTCTTTCATGTTTACTCTATGGCCTACTGGTACAGTCATGTCCATAATTTGAAATATATTATTTTATATATGTATATATTTTTTTATTCATGATTATCAGAACTGGTTTCATTGTTTGGATGACGTGGTCAGCCTGGATGTCAAAATCACAGAGTAATTTGGGATTTTTATTTTCCAAGACAAACAAGATTCGTGCTGATATCATTTGATGCTGCTGATGAAGAACAAGAAGAAACATAGGTAGGAAATAAGATGTTGTAGTAGTAGCAGTAATAGCAATTCTTTATATGTCTTCTTTTGTAACCTCAAGGACACGTCATAAACTAGAAATCTTCAAGACAGAAATTAAGATATATAACATTTGAAAATGTGTAGAAAAATATGTACAAATCTTTACAAAACCAATAGAATTTTAACTTTCTTTTAAATGACTGTATGAAATTTAGGATTAGAAGAGGAACAAGAATCCTCAAAGCAATTGTTTTAGTTTTTAGTCTTGAGGAATCTTTGACAAGACAAGGAAGCCTCAGAAACTCCATTCATTGGAATCATGAAAATGCATTTGATTTGATTGGTTCGGATTCAAAAGATTAAAAAAAAAAAAAAGTACAACATTCAATTTGATCTAACATTTACATTTCAAAGTAGTAGGGGGGTAGTGAAGAAAAAGTTTTCAAAAAATTTATTTAAACAAAACCAAATTTAATTCCTTCACTTAAATCAATGAAATGAAAAAAAAAATAGAAGTAAACACAATTTGATAATCACTGTACTGATGGATCATGGCTTTATCTATAATTCAAAGTAAACCCTTGTTGCCTTTCTCAGTAGAAAATATTCAATAAGATCACTAATCTATTTCAACTGTAATCTGATTTTTATATTAAAAAAGCATAAAGAAAGAATAATTTTTCTCTAGCTATAAATATATCAAGCAAAATTAAAATAAATACATTCAGATTGTAGTATCTTACAATACGAACAAGGTTTTTAACAAGCGTATACTATAAAAGAAAATAGCAAAAATACAATATCAAGCATTTAGCAAAATTCCTTTTTGCAGTAATGTACAGATTATTTGAAATACAGATTATGTGAAGAAATCCCAATAAAGTTGCTTTGATAGAAAGAAAATTCAAGCATTGCTAGTAGAACAAAAATGATAAAATCTAAAGTTATTATTAACAATGTACATGACTAATACAAAAATATTGTTGTTCTTTGTGGAAATAAAATTTGTTAAATGAAATATGTAACTAAAGTGTATACTGTGAATATAAAAAAAAGTATACACTAAAAAAAATATACACTATAAAATATTATTATGCAAGTTAAATTTTTCATAACTGGAATTAACTAAAAAATCAAAAGATACTTATATTTATGGTTATTCAGCTTACGAGCTGGATACCCATTCTATGAACAGAGAAAAGTTGTCATAGAAGTTCTCTTACCTTTCTAAAATTTATATACAGTGTAACCCGGATATAAGAGAGTTGCCGGGACCCAAGAAGAAGTCTCTTATATCCGTGTTTCTCTTATATCCGGGTTTGGTCTATTTTGTTTTATTAACACAGGCTCTAATTTGGGACCAGAGAAAATCTCTCTTATACCCGGGTTTCTCTTATATCCGGGTTAAACATTTCCAGAAAGATATCTATTTTCTAAAGTTCTTTGTCATTATATTAAATCAACCTAAATTTCCTACTTTTGACTCCACAGAGCTAACCATGAGGGAAACATTTGGATATTTTTCTAATGTTTATATTAATAAGAATAATAAAAATTAATTTAGAAAACATACTATTTTTTTCTCTTGGCTAAATAATTCAGAAAAGTTTTAAGAGAATTTAATTAAACTGATTATTAAAGCTTATTTAGATAATTCCATACTTTTTTTGTGGGTTGGGGATCTGACTAATTTATATTAATGTGAAATATTAGATAACAGCAATACTTATTGTTATATTATACATATTATGATATGGATGCTGTATATTTTCTAACTTACAACAAAATTTTGACAAGACAAATATAAATTCTTTTGGCACAAACACAAATTTATTTAAAACTTTATTCACAGAAACATTGCATATAGATGACAATTTTTCAAATTTGAATTAAAAATAAACACTAATGAAATATTTAAAAATTGTTATGCAAATTAAATGCTACTATCTTATAAATGGTCGTTGGTAACATATGTATATAGTTAGGAGAATAATAATAATAATTCAACTATGGATATATTAATTTACAGTAAATGAATTTTTCAATCTTAAAATAAATTATATATATATATATATATATATATATATATATATATATATATATATATATACACACACACACACACACAAAATAAAATGTTCCAATGCCATGACAAAAAGTTCTTGTCAAAACAAAATGATCAATAAATAGAAAAATAAATATTATTAGCATATTCAAAATATTAAGAATACTTTAATGCTAAAAAATAAACTCACTCTAAATGTGAAACATTTTTGACAGGAAAAATTGCATTTGTCAATGTAATAAAACAAAAAAGTGTTAAGCGTAGGGTTTGGCCTATTGCCCATTTTCCTGTTTCAAAAGTCATGGACTGTCAGAAATGAAACTATTCTGCAGCTTTTCTCCAAAGCTAATTCGACAAATTGTAAGAAAAGAGAAGCAAAAAGCCATTTGCTGTTTCTTTGGAAGTAAAAATGCCAACTTTCATAAAACTCCAAACTTTTAAAAGGTTATTTTCACAAACACACAAATGTAAAATATAGGAAAATATTAGCAAAGATCTCATTCACGTATTTTACAAATGAGCAAGGCTTGGCAAAACTTTTATAAGTTTAAGGGGCCCCCCAGGTGTGTTTTTTTAATCAATGTGTTTTGAATAAAGCCAAGTAAAAGTGAAGAGGTGTTCAAGTTAAAAGGGAAAACTATTTGGTTGAAGAGGGATGGGGAAAATGAAGTTAAATTGTTTTATATCTACATCACCTCTCCTATTACATCATCAGGTTTGGAGATAGGATAAAGATTTTTCTTTTACATATCAGAAAGAAATAAAAAAAAATTTGTAGCAAAAAGAAAAAAATCTTTAAAAGATTGTCTGGAAAAAGAACTTTTATTTATTTAATTTTTATTTTGGGTAAATAAACAAATCAGAAATGAAAAATATATATTACTGTGCTAAGAGCATGAGAAGAAATTTTAAAAAAATAAGGAGAAAGATTGAAGAAAGAGAATTTTAAGATATATTAAAATCTTTAAACAGTTTGGCATTAGATTATAATTTAGCAATAACCACATATTCCGTGATCAACTGAGACTAGTCAGGTGGGCTCAAAGCGAAAAAATCCTGCCCTTTGTACCAAAGGATGGTCTCAAAATAACTAATATGTTTTTATTATTTATTTTAGCTATTATAAATTTAAAAAATATATATATTTTCACACTGTGCTCTTATACTTAACAAAATACAGAAATATCCAATGATTCTGTTATCTCTGTCAAAGATTTACAAAGTTTACAACAAAAATGTTAAGGAATTATTATTATTATTATCATACATTGATTTACTCGGATGTGAGTCCTAGTCTGGTTTCTAATAGTCACAACATTTCAACACTTGTACTCTCCAGCCTTCATAAAGAATCATTTACATACTCCCTCCACACATCCCAAATACTACAATCTCAACCTTTTCAAATAAAGGATCAATTATTACCCACATAATCTTCAATTACGAACTCCTACTCTAACATTCTTATCACATACCTTATTCAGTGATGCTCTACCTTGAGTGGCTCTTAAGCCATGTAGCGGGTGAACTTTAGTTTTTTTAAAAAAACTGAATGGTACTTTGCCAAGGATTAGTATATCTGTACATTCTGCCTAGTATCAACGTATCACTTCTCAGCATTTTGACCTCGGATACGTGTAATAACTACAAGTTCTACACACACAATATATATATATATATATATATATATATATATATATATTCCTTTTGAAAAACATGAAAAGATCAATAAATCTTGGGAGCATTATTAATAAACAGCCACCCATTTTGAAAATTTGCTCAGAGTGAAACACTGCTGTCATGGGTAAATAAAACAAAATGTGTATGTGCATAAGAGAGAGAGAGAGAGGGAGAGCAATCAATTGTTTAGCTCTTCATTTCCACAAGAGTACAAAGCTGGATAAGGCAGAAGATGGAAAGAAGGTTATTAAAAAGAAAGATATAGGGTAAGTAAAAAAGCCAAAGAAAAAGGAAAAGAAAATGTGTGATAGATAAGGGAATAGGGATGGAGTCAAAAGAAAGTTTTATTATTCCTTTCTTCATTTGATCTTTTAAAGAATGTGAAGCTTTTTTTTTTTCTTTGGATCATGGTGAACACCTTATGTAAATAGGTAGATGCCACAGTATTTATATTTATAGAGGATTTAAAAAAAAGGAAAGTTGTATGTTCATTTAAAATACTTCAAATATTAGTTTTAAAATAATATTAAGCTCAAGCCTCATCAGACAGTATGTTTGGGAGTGGGCTAGGTTCATTAACTGGCATCTGAGGTGTACCCAAAAGGGGAAGTGCTGAGGTGGTTTGAGAAATTTTTCCACAGTTTTACTACCAGTTAAACTTACATTAAACAAATTTTGTCTTGTATTTGATAAGCAATGTGGGCACACTTCAAAATCTGGAGCAAAAATATTAGATCAAGTTTAATCATAGGTTTAAATAAATTCATGCTACTCTAAAAAGAAACAATTTTTATTTTGTGGGTGGGGAGAAATGTGGGTGATCATATGAAGATATTTCTGTTTCAGGTGGGTGGGTGGCTAAATGAAACCATTATCTATTTGCAGTGTGGAGTGGGCCAAATAAGTCAGGGGAAGTGTTGGTAGCCAAATGAGCTATTTCTATATCAGGGAAGGTGTGGCTAGCCAAATGAAACAATTTCTGTTTCAGGGGCTGTGTGGGTAGCCAAATGAAGTCATCACTTCTAGATTCTTTCCTATTAATACTGGGTGTCCCTCAAGGTCTTATCCTTGGATGTACAGTTATTTTTAACCTTTCTGCTGTCATCAGTACCCAACTCAGCATTTATGCTGATGATACAACTCTTTACTTTACTCTTAATAGTAAGTTTGATAAAACAAAGTAAAACTGGCAGCTGCTCTCAAAAATGTCTTTCAATGAGTTGTTAACTGGGGCAAGACATGGCTTGTTAATTTTAACACCTTCAAAATGTAACTGATATCTTTTAATCATCATAGAGAATCATGTTTGCCTTCCTTCAGCATAACTGATATTAACCTTTTTTTTTTTTTTGTTTTTTAATCATATCGCCCCAAGCAAGGCCAGAGGCCACTATCGCACAAGGGGTTAAAGAAGGGTTGGAGGAAGAGCAGATAGGAGTGGCAATGGAGGGGATGAGGAAGAAGAGAAAGACAGTGGGTCGATCAAGGCAAGGGGGCCACAAAAGATCCGGAGCGAGAGCAGATAGGAATGAGAAAAGAAAGGATGTGGAGAAGGGAAGCGGATAGATCAAGGCAACTGGAGATGTCGATTGATGCTACACTTAAACCTTTGGAGATTGTATTTGTCAGGGAAACAGTAGTAGGGAAGGGAGCTCCATAGGCGGGATGTGCGAGACATGAAGCTATTGGAGTAGAAGAGACGTCTACATCTAACAGTTTCCACGGTGTAGGGGTGGGAGCGGGATGCCAGCCTGGTGGGGCGTTTAAATTCACGAGGCCTGGGGACAAGCGAACGCAACTCCTCAGAGCAATTACCGTGGAAGTATTTGTAAAAAAGGCAGAGCGAGGCAACATCGCGTCTGTGAGTGACTGTAGACGAGATGACAGATCAGGGCCAATCACATTGCCTATCCGTCTCTGGATCTTATCAAGAACCCCGAGGCAAACAGCAGGGGCTCCAGACCATATATGGCAGCAATACTCCATGCATGGGCGAATGGTCGATTTATAGACTTGAAGGATCGATTCAGGGGAGAAAAATTTCCTGGCTCGGCACAGAGAACCTCCAGGAGAACAACTCATCGCGCCTGCTTGGACTCATGTTTTCCACTAACATGAAGTGGAATGATTATATTGAAAACTGCTAGGTCTGCTGCCACAAAGTTGGTGCACTGTGTTGTGCTAGAAGATTTTCTTCACCAGAATTCATCTTGAAAATTTATAAATCTACCATTCATTCATGCACTGATTATTGCTGCTATATTTGGTTTGTTGCTGCTGTTATATATATTAAGATTCTTAGCAAAATACAAAGAAGGGTTTGTAATGTTATCAGACCTGAACTAGTATCTTGACTTCAGATTCTTTCTCACCGACATGATATGGCTTCCTTCTGTCTATTCTACAAATACTTTCATGGCAATTGTTTTAATGAGCTTTCATCCTTGGTACATCAACCACATGAATTTAAGCATAATACTAGATTGGTAACTATTGTAGCATACCTACAGATGATAATGGGTATGTCCCCATTCACATAAATACAGTAGTAAATATTGTATGTTGGTCTGCAGTTGGAGATTCATTGTAGAATTCACTTGACTCACTTCTAGCAGTTGACTACTTCTTCTACATGCTGCTGGCAAATCTTATATGTGTTGTTCATGTCTTAAGTATTATCATTCATTACTAACCTTTGTGTGATTATTCTATTCAGTAACCTTCCCTAGGTTACAACAGTAACTAAGTCCCATTGTTTTACTGTTTGAAAAGCTAGATGTAACCATAAGTTCTATTTTAATAGTTCCTTTTCTCACACTTCTCACCTGTGGAATTCTCTTCTGATTTGTTGTTTCCCAGCCACCTACCACATTCAAAAATTTAAATGCAATGTCAGTTAGTATCTTCTGTCTTCCTAAAATTCTATTCTTTTATTGTCCTTTCTTCTCACTAAATTCTTCTTCTTGTCTTTTACACTCAGTAAACCCTTGTGTCTTAGTGGCATTTTTGCCTTGCTTGGGGTAAAAATGATTAAAGAAAAAAAAAATGAAATTATTTCAACAGATTTATTTTATTTAAAAAAAAAAATCACCAATTTATTTTTTCTATGGCTTTTGCTATCCCACAATCGAATATTTTATTTCTGAAAATGTTTTCCCTACTCTCACAAAGTGTTTCTTTATTACCTTTTTTACTGTGACCCCCACCTCACAATGTTCAATAATAGTCCAAGTCCGGTGGAGTTGGGAAATATTACCTGCCCCTTGTACCATGTCACCCAGTATAACCTGCACAATCTTACTTAAAGAAGAATTAGACACCATCAAGAAACCCCCACCCTGCCATTGCCTTGAGAAAAGCAATGAGGGAAAATTACTTGACATGTTCAACCTCACCACACACCCTTAACAATCCCATAGGTCATGAGAAATGTCCATGTCCATTTTTATTTCAAAGTACCAAGTGTCAGGTATTGACTGATGCTTGAAAAAAAAATTGAAGAATAATTAAAAAACAAAAAAGGTAAAAAATACCTGACAAACAAGTAAAATCAATAAATTGTACAATGGCTAAAAGAAATATTAACCACTTTTTAAATTTAACATTAATTGATGGGAAATTAGGCTTTTTTTCCTCCTATTTCAACAGAGATAATTTGAAATTAATTATTTATTACAAAGGAATTAAAACTCAGAAATTAAAAATGAGAAAATGAAAAAAAAACATTTTTTAAGTACAAAAATTCTAAGAAATAAAAGGTGATTAATTTGCATGGCCTAATTAAAGCAATGTTTTTATAACAGAACTTAAATGGGGCTAAATACAGGCTAGAATCATACATAGAATAATTATTCTCTTGAACAAAAAAAAAACAAAAAAGAAATCAACATTCCTTACCAAGTGTTTCAAAAAATAAGAATCAAGGTAAACCTTTCCAAAACAGAAACTATGATCTGGAATTGGGAAGAAAGCAGTCATGGCACATACTTTGAATTCAACATAAAAATTCAGGATATGGAATTAGTAAATACTAAACATTTCAAATACCTCAGTATATGGGTCACTTATAACAAATTTAGTAGAGGAGATAAAGAAATTGAATATAGAATTGGATGCACTAGGGATATTTTCACCTAACACCACAAATTGTTCTAAAACCAAAACATTAACTGAAAAATACATTCTTAAATAGCATCAGCAGTTCAAGACTTTCATATGGATACCATGCATAGCACCAAACCTGTTCAGAAATTTCTAAACTGTCAGTTGTATACTATCAATTTTTTAGATCAATGGTTAAAAATGGGTTTGAGCAAAAGAAGACTAGGTTTTAGTGAGGCCCATTCTTCTTCAAACCTTGGGGACTGACACTACAGTATCAAACAAAGAACTGTACCAAATAAAAGAAAAAATAGTAACAATTAAATTGATAGAACATTTAACTTGAAGAGAAAATAATGACATAATGAAGATGTTGACATTCCACATGACTTCAAACAAAGGTTAGGAAGAAGACCTCCCACCCGAAACGGGAAAGAGCAATTACAGTTACTGGACTATTTTCCTTTAAAATTGTTTTAATAGAAAGACTTTATAAATTTCAACTAAAAGTAGCACTAACTGCTCAGGCAATGAAATGTTTCCTCATAAGGAAACTGCTAATATTACTATTCCATCAATAATGCTCATCTAAATTTGTGACCACTAACAATAGCTTCCACCTTTGTTTTCAATGCATTTTTGTTGGAAAAATATCTGCAAGACATTTCCACAAAAAATCATTAGCAGTGTATTTATATTGTACGTATCATATGCCAATTATATCAATAAGGTTTGCCTTAATTGCTAACTGCACACAGGTTTTGTTCTTTTTTAGAATATTTATTGTAAATTTATTCATAATAATTTATTTTATTTCACTACGGTTAATTCCTGAACATGGAGATTTCTTGATGATTTTTCAATGCTCAACATAAACAGTAACAACTAACGCTTGCTAAAAATGATATTTTTAATCAATTCACTCCAAGCAAGGTGATAATGCCACTAAGACCCAAGTGGCTACTGGGAGTGAAAAAGAATGAAAAGACTTTAGAAGGAACTGGAAACTCAATCCTGGAAACAAGGGATAAACCTCTACTCCTGTTCAAAAGACTGGAGAGGACTGTGAACTTGACAATAGGCAAACCTATCTACAAATTTTATGTACAAAATTAGCACAATTTGGGTTTTGGGATTTTTATTATTCAATTTGTAAGTGTAGAAATGACTAAATTAAGCAAGGAAAGGATGCAGTATAGCTATGGGCAAAAAAAAGTTGGAACTTTACACATACCAAGTTCAAATGCATTTAGTACTAAAATACAATTGTCATTGTGACTACATTTTCTTTTTAATATCATGTCAGAATTTGCTGTGTTAGTCTGTAATATGAATGCAAGATTTGATGTATTTGCTTAATAAATCCCACTCATGATAACACAGGTGATATAAACAGTATATTAATACATGATAAATACGACATTCTGAAAATAGCATTTTCATATTTAATAGATGAAAAACACAAACTAAATTGATAAATTTTCCAATTACCTATTGAAGAGAATTTGTGATACTTCTAAAAGGCTTAACCAAATTGCAATTTAATTTCTTGATTGGTAAATGCTCTTGCCATTAATTTCAAAATTTTTTATCCATTTAAGTATTTTACAGATGACAGAAATGTAGTACTGAAATCTAAAGTGGGTATTGGAATAGCAAAAGATATATTCCATAAGCTAAACATTTTATGAAATACATCTATTTGATGCTTTAGCACACATCATCAATGATGTCTTTAGCTGAGGTTCATTAGGGGTTTTGGATCTTTCAACATCATACACCCTCTCCATGGTAACCCAGTCACAACTGATTAGGTATCGACTTGTGTGCCATCAACTACAACTTTCCTCATCTTAACTAACACAGTGTGACTCCTCTGACAATTTATAAAAAAATCTTAAGAAATCAGAAAATGTTGTTAGAAACACAATGTAATATCAACTCTCCTATATTGCAGTGAATGCTGGGTAATTTCTTCACAGATAAAGAGACAAGAAGAAGTGGGAAAATGGTTCTAAGGAAGAATGCCTAGAATACCATGAACAACAGAGAAATTTTAAGGAAAACAGAATCAAAATAAGGCATTTATATTGAGAATTAGAAAGAGAGAGTTGAAATTTCTGGTACGCATAACAAAAAGGGGCTTAGAGAATTTGACACTCACAGGAAACAAGGTTGTTGATTTGTTTTTCACAAGTTATCAACTTTGTGTGGGTTATTTAAAGCCAAAATATATTTTAGATTGTAAGAAATTTTATTTTTCTGAGATAATATTGCATGAAGAATTTTTGGAAAATAAATGATTTCCAGATACAAGCACTGGATATAGGGAAACAGTGAGTAACCTATCTAACGGGTTAGAGCGTTAAATCAGGGAGTAGGAAGGATAGTAAACAAACATTGCAAATGACAGAAGTTGTGGCAAGTCATCATCACCCACGGATCATAAAAGAAGTCTATTCATTCGTAGTTTCTGCTTGACTCTCTAATATTACAATGCAGGTTATTTGATATTTAGTAGAATTTAAAAAGCCTAAGAATGAAATTTAAATAATTTTAAAAGTGGGATGACTTTGCAATATGGTAATAATTTGTTCCTTCTGATTGATCAACATTGAACAATTTGCATGATTTCCAATCAAAATTGAATTAATATATAATCAGTATTAATTGTATTTGTTTGAATGTTGTTAATCAATAAAATTTTCAGATCAGTTAATTTCATCATTGTTCTAATTTTCATGTTAATAATTTGATTTTTCCTTCTTTTTGTGACATAACCCGTGAACATTTCACATTTTCAAAATGAGAAGTGAAAACTACCGAATTCAAAAGACTTTCTTTTTTTTTTTTTGCAATAACATCAAAAGGATTTTTTTTTGTTTTGTTTTTTTGCTTAAAAAAAGATCCTTAAGATGAGGACCATTTTATTTTCCTTGATATCAACTACCTTTTCTCGTCTTTTTAAAGCAATTTAAAATCTCGTAAAATTAGCATAAACAATGATCATTACTTTAGTTCGCTGCTTTATTTATTTAAAAATGAATGAATGTTTGATGTTTCATTCAGCTTTTAATTTCGACATAATTCTTATTTTCCTAAAAATACAACGACTAGTACTAGTACACTTTTTTCTCCCTGCTAACAAAACCACCTGTTATTAGACACGGTAACAGTAGTAAGTTAGTCACTAAGTAATAGTAATTTCTTCAAGAAGTATTTAAATGCCTTTTCCTTCCGGTTTTCTTTCCATCTCAAATTCACAATATCCTTCCATCTTCTCCCGGCCCTGCTTTTCTCTTTCTCTTCATATTTTGTCATCTGTTCTCCATTATCGTTAATCAATAAGAAGGAGACACGCATCTCCAAGAAGAAGCACTTTCTTCCCCGTATCTGCTTTCTTCTTCCTCTTCTTCTATGCACATACAGTTATTTATTGATGATACCATGTCTGCACTACCAATTCACATGAAACAGGCGGCCGCCCACTACTACAAGAACTAAAAAGACATGACGACGGTTGCGACTACTACTTTTTTTATAATGTGACAACAGCTCCATAAAAGAACTACGAATATTACTAATAATAAATAAGTAAATAATATTATTGTGGGAATGCCTGTTGTTGTTCTTGTTGTAGGTAGTGTATCAATATAGTAGTAATGGTCATCATCATCATAAAAGTTGGTGAATGCTACGCACAAGCACTGCAATACTCGTACAACTGCAGTGACAATAAGTATGAGTAAGTAATTAACTAAGTTAGTTACAGATAACTGTTGGTCTAGACTGCATATCAACATCTGGTCTCTACGGTCAGGTGCATAATCTCGAACTCGCAAAGTAAAACTCTCAAAAAGAGAAACGATCGCTTTGATTAGAAACTGACATATTTCCATAAAAACTTGTTAGATATGATTACTATTTATTTTTATTTTACTTTTTCTTCCTTTTTGTTGCTTTTTTTAATAACATTTTTTTAGTCTTGGATACACAAGTTTGAATCTTTCTTCTTGTCAGAAGCTGTGATTTTAATTCTTGAAGTTTACTTTTATTTATTTTCACTAACTTCAATAGCAGAAGAATCAGTTGGCTATATATATATATATAAAAAAAAAAAAAAACGTTGTAATATTAAAAAGCAACAAAAGCATTAATGAATAAGAAGAAAAGATAAAAGTTAACCCCACCCCCAAATTTATGTTCGAGAATCCGAGCAATGAAGATAGAACTGGAGCATTGACTGTTTTTAATAGTAGTGACTTCATCACCAATTCATATTGGTCAATAGAATAGTGATATTGACAATTTTAATACTTTACTACTTATTACTACTAATGTAAGATAGTAGTAATATTAGTTGTAAAATAATAGTAACAGCACAGATGATCACAGTCGGAGTGTTTCGCCAATGTTTGCCTGAGTGGGTGTTTGTTATTGATTCGATTGTTTTTGTACACTTGCTTCTCAGTCATGTTTTATCTTCTTTTTTTATTATTTTTCTTTAGAAAACCAAATTTAAGTCAATAGAATAATAAATACATTGAACTTGATTTAGCAGGTAAAAATTAGCTTAACTTAGTCAAGTAAGTGTCTGAGAGTCAAAATATTGGGGTGGAAAAGAAAAGAAAGTGTACTGACAGTCGTGAGGATCAAACTCACTCGTCTCTAGTCAAAAATGAACCGTGTGACAACAAGCAGCTGACAAAGCCGTTTCGTTTGGCATTAAGAATAACTCCCATCTAGGGTGCTATTATAGTTTGATTTTTACTTCCTGCTCATTAAAATTTGCATGATGACATTTAAATTGAACGTCTAGAAACTATTTTGTTTTCAATCAAGAAAATCAACATCAATAAAGAAAAATGTCTTCAATACAAATTCAAGAACCAAAATCCTGTGAAGAGCTGATGCCAAAAAAAAATAACATTTTATTTGAATCTTGGATTCCACTCTATCATCCATTCTATCATATAATTTTTTCTCCATGCAAAGATCCGTTGATTTCCCCATTGCATCCAGGCCCACCTAGTTTGCTCAGGGCAGGGGGATTATAGAAATGCACAACTGGAGGTGGGTGAAAATGTATAATAGCGCACCAACTCCATTGAGGACCAAAATCCTCAAAATCTCTAATTGATCAACAAGAATTTGCTAACCATTGTACAAATGTGGGCACCTTTGTATCTATCAAGAATTATATGGTCTGGCTTTCAAATTATCTACAAGATTGGTTTTACAATAAATGATCACTGGTGCACAATTTTTTTTTTAACTAATATTCACTCAGTACAAGGCCCAAGAGCCACTCAAGGTAAAAGGTTACTATATAGAGTTGCATTAGTGTAAGAAATGGGCAAGATAACAGGAAAGTTAGACAGCTAATTCCAAACATGAAGAGGTTCAGAATTTATTAGTGAATAAAATTTCAGAGATCAGGGGGAGACATTACGAGTATAGAGTTGAAGTAGAATTTAGAAGTAACCAGAAACCCAATCCTAAATAAGAAACAAGGGATGAACCTCTATTCCTGTTCAAAAGACCGGGGAGGAGTGTGAACTGAATGATAGGCAAACCTATCTACTCCTTTTGGGCGAGGTTACCTAAGAAAGTGCATGATAGTGTACAAGATAGTTAAGTATTTTTTTAACTGTAGAATGCACCAAATGATAAACTAATATAAGTTGTTTGGCTTAAGGCCAAAAGATTGCATCACCCAGTGCCATCAGTGAGGAACGAACTTGCATTTAAGAAGTAATTTTCTTTTAATACATTTCTGCTGACATTCTATCTTTCTTATTTTATTATTATTTATTCTTTTTTTTTTTGTTGATGGATAAAGGAAATTCATTACAGACTTTGTAACCCCCTCCCTAAAACACATTTTAAATGATTTAAATTAAATGCCTTCTTTGAACTTAAATTTCAGTTTTATTTGAAAGATAATAGACAAACACTAATTTGAATTAAAATAAAAATTAATTTCCATAAATGAATAAAGCTTTTAGGCATTTTTAAAACATTGACATATTCACTCATCACTCATCAAACCACTGTGAGATGAAAAATGTATAAAATAAATTTCTAAAATCCAATATTTATCTCAGAGATGTGTTTCAAAATCATATTGTAAATTTAAGGCTTAATTAACTGGATTTTGTAAAAGTAATGTTTACTTTTTACTTAAAACTTAATGAACATAATGTTTATTTTCACACAGTAGCATGTAGGGTTATATATCAAAATAAAAATGTATAATCATACCCTTGACTTAAAATGCATGCAAAAAATTAAAAATAAAAATTAAGGAAATATGCAACACCAGTAGTGTAATAAATTAGACAGTGGTATTTATGTATTAAAAAATAAATTATCTTTAACCTTAGATAACCAATAATTGAAGAATATAATTTTTTTATTCTATATGATTTTATGAAACTTAGTAGAACGAAGAATTTTATTTTTATACTATACAAAAAGTATTTTTTTAATTAAATTGTACTTTTTAGTTTAATAAATTGCTTTTATTATTTTTGTACATGTATGTTGTCATAAAATATCTAATTGCACCCAATGTATTTTTTTACTTATTCTAAATTTAAGAGTTATTGAATTATCATATATCATATTACTCTTTTGATAGGGGAAACAGTAAAAGACAGTCATTCAGAATTATTTCCTTTTGAAGAACCATACCAAAAATAATCTAACAATTGCTAAAATAAAAAATTCTCTTACAAAATGTTCACGCTCAAAAATGGCATGCAACATTTTTGATTCTTCAAATGTTTTTATTTTTAAAAAAAAAAAAAAAAAAATTTTTTTCCTACAAACAGCAACAGGATCAATTTCAAAATCACATTGAAAAATTATAGGTCATTTTTTGACAATAATAAATATTAAGTGTAGATTTTTTGTTTCAAAAAAAAATTTTTGTTTCAAAAAAAAAAAATTTTTGCATAATAAAACATGTTATTTTCTTTCAGATTGGATATCTGAAAGAAAATAACATGTTTTATTAAATTATGCAAAAATTATTTTTTGAATTTTATTGATACTTGATACTGAATAAATATTTTACTGAAATATCAAGGATTTTTGTTTATATAATTAAAAAAATAATTTGATTACTCCCCTCCATCATTATGAAATACACACTAGATATTGAAAAGTTGGGTGAAACAGACCTCCAAAAAATACTTCGCTAAATTTTTCTAAAAAAATAAACTATTCCGTATACAATTCATTCATTAATGAATAAGTACTGAAAATTCTGTTTGAATTGATATATTTTAAAACAGTGGGTTGAGTTTTTCTTTTCATTTCAGAGAAAAACATCCATTTTGGTGGTACCTTGAAACCATATATTAACTTAGTGTCTGTTGTTAAAAGTCAACTTCAGAGTAAGAAAATTCACAGTCCAAGGCTTGCATGACCAGATTTCTTATTTTTTTCTTTTTGACATGATACCACCGGAAGTGATTTAAAAAAAAATCTCTGTTGGCTATTTATTTCCCTCTCAACGAGAGTAAATTCTACACAAAAGCCAAGTTTAATATTGTTGCCTCCCACCACATATGCATGTGGGTGGGGTGTAAGCAGAGACAAAAATCATCAAATTCCCTCACCTTTGCCTTTGGCATACCATTAGCATCAAGGAATGCCTTGAATGGGGAATTTGCAGCTTGAAAGAACAGGTTTTGCAGATGTTGACATTATACTAGGCCAGGGTGTGGGTGTGGGTATGCAAAGTATACAACTCTGACAATGAATTGGGATTGTTTGCTTTCATTCCAATTACAATCAATAAATTAAATAGTAAAAAATAGTTGAAACTCAAAAAAAATATCAAACTGAAATTAAAACTTCTTCTGAACTTTGATTATTTTATACAGCCAGTTGTAAAAAAAAGTTAAAGAATAGAAAGTTGTGGATAGCCATGATCACCCTTGTTCTGAAGGAACATGGTACATAGGAGATTGTTTCTGAGAGAGTCCCCTAAAAACCCTCTATCATTATATCATTAATTAAATTATAAGTTAATTACTCACAGACGAACACAACAGTAATATGTTTCTACAGAAGGATGCTGAGAATCCAATGGACTGAACACAAGTTACATGAGTAACAAGGAAGTTTTAAGGTAAATGGAAACAAAAAGGAAACTTATACTTAGAATCAAAAAGAAACAGTTGAAATCTCTGGGACTCATAATGAGGAAAGAGAGTTTGGAGAATTTGACACTCACAGGAAATGTTGAAAGGAACAGAAGGAAACATTTAATAACCGACCTAACGTGCTTGTTTAAATGGTTGACAGAACAGGGATTAGTAGAGAGAGAAAAAAAAAACCTACAAAGGACAGGAGGCTGTGGAGAATCATGATCACTCACCTCCTGAAAGGGATATGGCACATAGAAGATAGCATAACTATATAGCTACATGTAACAATTTGGAAGGACAACTGTGGTTCATTGTATAAAAGAATTATTTTATGCGGTAGGTTTGAGATAAAATGTCCTGTAGTTAGATCCAATGTGCTTTAGTCAAACTCAGATACGAAGGGTGTCACCGATCAAGTAAACCTGAATAAATAGTGCCTTATAAAGTGAAAATCCTTCCCAGATTCTTGAAAGTTCATACCTTCTCAGTTTAATATACGAGCAATTTCTAAAGAAGAATAGATATTTTACTTATTAATCCAACAGATTTTATCGCTTTGAACATTATTTTTAGTGGATACCCATATTTGAGTAGATGCTCCGCTTATTTATTAAACAGTATATTTATTTATTTTCACCTACTGTCCTGAATATTTATTTTTGTCTACTGGCCTGAAATGTTAATAAAGAGAAATATGTGCTCTCTAGCAGGTGAGGTATTTGCATGCACTTTTAAAAAATAGGTAGAACAAAAAGCAACACGAAAGGAAAATAAATACCCCAAACTTGTAAAAGTTAATTCATGGCATTAACAATAAGAAAAAACAAATATTTGTGTCTGTTCAGTAAGCAGCATACAAAGACTTGTGATTAAATCTAAAAAAAAAAAAAAAAAAAAAAAAAAAAGAGTATTAGCAACTTGAATCAATATTCAAACAAGACTAATTTGTTTGCTGGTTGTTTTGCTTTCTGGTGACATGTGACCCCACCCAGCACCTTTAAAAAAAAAAGCAGTTAGAGGAACCAGGCGTTCTCCTGATACCACTGGCTTGATTAAGGTGATCGTGGTAAATATTGGCATTATATCATATTCAACATTAAGAGGAGACATTTGGTGAAAAGAAACTGGTGGATGATATCAAGACTCTAGACAAATTTTTTATGGCAAGAATGTTTGTGTTCTTGTAAAATCTCCTATGCCATACTTGTCTAAAAATTGTTGAAGCAGATAAAAAATTAATTTTTACAAAAAAATAAATAAATAAGTGAAAAAATAATCAGGTCATTATTTCAACTGTTGTCCTCATATTCATAACATTTCAGCTGTTGGAACTAGAACAATCTACCACAGTGGACAAAATAAAGGGTTTGGTTCTAAATTCCAATCACCTGAAGGCTGAAGCATACAACAGCTAAAACATTGTGAATATGGCAGTGAAGATGAGGATAACAGTCCAAATAATGTAAATAATCATAATACTTCATCTCAGAGATATAGATAGTTACTTATTGATGTACATATGTATAAAGATTAGCTTAGTCAATATATATATATATATACAGGGGTTGGACAAAATAATTGGAACAGTGCACAAAAAAGAATTAACAGAAGCAAACTGATTGTTGGAATTTCTGGAATGATTTATTGATTGACTGATTCATTTTTTATTGCTTATCAACCCTTTGTAAGTTATTTAAAAGATGAAACAGTTTGTATTGTAAGAATAATATTTTTTTTTGTGAGTGAATATAACATTTTTTTGGGAGATTATAATCATTTTTCCAAATACAAGTTGTACTATTTAACCCATAGCTGGGATGAGAAAAGATGGATTCATACCTTTCCCAGGAGTATTTGCAAAGAAGTTAATGTAATGAACTTGACTGAAATTTGAACTCAATTCTCTGATTTCTGATTGAGCTGCTATCCATTACACCATCCATACATTTCTTGGGTGAGGAATTAATCTCTTTTTACACTAGTTTCAACCCATGAAAATTTCATGGTTTTCCCATTTTAATATTCTGATGAATCTTAACTCTAAAATTAATGATTGAGTAAGCTCACAGCGAGTTCTACAACAATAAAATATCTGCTGAAATTCCCCTATCATCTCATTAAATATCTGAGCTCGACAACTTTAACAAAATATTACAATAACAATCATAAACATGTATGCTGGTCGTTATTTTAAGAAGTGGGTACAAATGGAAAGATTTTTTCTATTTCCCTGAAACAGCCATTAAAGACTTATATCTCCCCTTTTTCCTTTCTTTCATTTTCTCACAAAAATCAAGTAGTGTCTTTTCCACTCTTTCCATGTGATCAAAACGGAATAGTTCATTATTTATAAGGTATTGGCAGGACATAATGGTCTTGCAAACTAATGAAGGAAGGGGCAAATACAATTATAATAGGATTATTTACATACAGACTATTGTCCTCATCTTTGTTGTTATTAACACAATATTTTGGCCTTTATGCTCTCCAACCTTTATCAGGTGCTTGTTGATCCAGGTAATTGTCAGGAAATTTCAAACTGAACCCTTTATCTAATCTATTGTGGGGGGGAGGTAGATTGTTATCATTCAGCAGCTCATGTTCAGGGATATCTTGTCTAGCTCTTGTTTAGTACTGCTCAGTTATTGCTTGTTTCCACCGAGTTCAAGTACACAATACCTGGCCCAGGGATTGAACTCACAGTTACTATGTCACCAAACCCACACTTTAATCAAATAGCGCAGATCAACAAACACCTGATGAAGGCAGGATGGTACAATGGTTGAAAGGTTATGATAATAACAAGAAAAGTAAAGACAATAGTCCATATGTAAATAATGTAAAGAAACAAATTGACCAACTGACTTGGAAAACACTTTGTCACACACTGCTGATAATAAGTAGGGCGCGACACGTCTAAAATTCACACACAGTTACATACGTTCTCTGCATATTTAATACACCAGAAGTGAGTGTTCATTAATGCAGCAATAATAGTTGAGACATAGACATATGTACATGATACAAACTACAAAGACAAAAAGACGCCTGCTACAGAACAAAAGTAGAGGAATTAGTGTCGCAGACAAAGAATGTGTTGATCTTACCAAAATACGTTTTACAGAGACATGAGCTACTAAAAGCTATCTTTAATAATGGTTCTAGCTCCCTTTTGAAAAAGAAAAAGAAAAAAGAGAGATAAATAGAGAGAAATAAACTGAGAACCCCTACCTACACATTTGAACATGAGGATCTTTATATAAGTAGATTGAGAAAGCACAAGCAAATATATATATATATATGTAAGTGGACATTCAAGTCAACACCGAGCAGTGACAGTCTGTTTCATGCTTAAATGCAATCATCAGACCTGATAGTTACATTTAAGTATGAAACAGTCACCGTTGGGTGCTGACTTCAATGTCCACTTTTATATTTACATACATATACTCTATCCCAGATATTTAGCACTTTAACCCATATAGCATATCTTAAAACTATATTTTTATTATATATATATATATATATATACAGTGGTTGGACAAAATAATTGAAACACATGTTAAATTCAAAGAAA
Organism: Acanthosepion esculentum; assembly: GCA_964036315.1. Taxonomy (NCBI): domain Eukaryota; kingdom Metazoa; phylum Mollusca; class Cephalopoda; order Sepiida; family Sepiidae; genus Acanthosepion; species Acanthosepion esculentum. The sequence goes on along the minus strand of OZ038492.1, from coordinate 64,254,891 downwards.
CTTTATTTAATATGGAGTTGGTCCTCCTTTAGCCTCACATACAGCTTTAATACGTCTAGGAATGGAATCATACAGCTTCCTGACTTCATCCAGAGGAATTTTCAGCCATTCTT
>OZ038492.1:64244778-64247278 GCA_964036315.1 Acanthosepion esculentum | reverse complement strand
AATTACAAAAATGAGGATACTAGTCCAAATGATTAATGGAAAAAATCAATGATTAACAAGTTGCAAAGTTTGAAGGTTCTAAGATTCAACTGGAGAAAATAAATAAAAAGAACTGACATGTTCAGTGGATTTGAATTCCCTTTATACAAGGTTAGGAGATTTTTTTTTTATATTAATCAAGAATCTTCAGAAACAGAATTAAATATTTACAGCTTTTCTCTGGATGAAATTAAAACTTAAGTTTATTCAGGAGAATCTTCATCTTTGAACCAATCAAAATTTTCAGTTTACCTCTTTAACATCTTAAGATGCTGAAAATGAAAAGAAAAAATGACTATTTACAAGAAACAGCACTTATAAGTCAAAAATCAAAATCGTATGTTAAAACTGCTCTCCATTAATCATCTGAAAAAAACCCTTTCTGCCTTCCATCAGTATGGCCAATGCTAACTTCTAAAGAGTAACTCATTGCGCCTTCTTGGGCTAACGTTTGCAGCTGACATAAAGTGGAAAGATTATATTGAATCAATTGCTATGTCTTCTGCTAAGGAAGTTGGGTCACTGTGTCATGCTAGACAATTTTCCTCTCCAGAATCTTTCTTACATATCTATAAGTCTACCATTCATCCATGCTTCAAATATTGCTGCCACATATGGTCTGGTGCTCCTGCTACATATTTAAAGATTCTTGATAAAATCCAAAGAAGAACCAGCAATATTACTGGTCCTGACCTGGCAACTTGGCTTCAGTCACTTTCCCATCACTGTAAAGTTACTTCCCTCTGCCTTTTCTATAAATATTTTCATGGTAATTGTTCGGAAGAGCTCTTCATTATGTTACCTAGACTTTTTGAATTTAAGCACAGTACTAGATAAGCAATAAGGTTTCATCAATTTTCAGTTAATTTAGCTAGATGTATCCGTAAGTTTTATGCTTACAGTTTCTTTTAAAGTTTTTATTTGTGGAACACTCTTCTGGCCCCATGCTTTCCAGCCAACTTCAAAACTTTAAATGCAATGTCTATCGTTATCTACTGTGCCCCTGATTACTCTTCTATAGTTCTCACTCCTTAACAATTTTTCTGTTTTCTAATTATTTCATACTCAGTAACCCTTTGTCTCTTAGAGCCTTTACTGCCTTGCATGGGGTGAATGAATTTGATTTTTAAAAAAATGATCTCCAATTTCCACAAAGTGCCATTTATACTTTTCTGTGTGTGTACTTTGCAATAGAATAAAATAGTAGAAATATCAAACTGAATTACAACAGAGGCTAGATCACTGCTTTTTATCGACAACTAGCAGCATGGCCCGGCATTGCCCGTGCTTGATTAAAAAATCATACGACTCATACAGCAATTGCTATCACTTGACTTAAAATATTTTTGTCCTTCCTTGCCTTTAAAGGAGTACCCTTTGCCGTGCTGATGTTGCTACATGCCTTACTTCTTGCCTATCTCATACTGTGAATTTTTTCTAAGTTCTATACTAAACATTAAATCTGTTATGAAAAAAGAACTTAACAAAATAAACACAAAATGATCAGCTTTAAAAAAGGACTCGTAACTGGAAAAACCAAATGAAAAAAGAATGTTAACAACAAATACATTTTCACACCCAACCCAGTTCTGCGGAATCAGAATCAACATTGAGTTTAAGCAAGCAAATGAGCCAACTGGAGTAAAGTGCCATGCAGATTTAAATTTTTCCCACTTGTGACGAATGCAGCTATCGATTTTTTTTGCATGCTAGTTAACATTCGTGTCAGTCAGCTGTTGGCTCTCACGCTGGCCAATAGAATCTTCCTGCCTATTCGTGGCAGCCAGCTATAGGCTCTCACTCTGGCCAGTAGAAAATGGCCGCAAACTACATGAAAACTGCCGTAGAAGCATGAAAAAATCAATTATTTCCACTATCGATGGGAGTTGGGAAATGCAAAGTCAGTCTTGGCCTTCCCGCTGACTTGGAGCATGTGCATGTAAATTTTGGTGCATTCGTTACACACACATCCTGCCTTTTATAGATAGAGATAAAAAGAATTTTGGCAATGTTATATCTAGGAAGTATTTTATCAGAGGATAGAAAATGGGATAGTGAAAGATGCCTTCCAAACACTAAGCAAAGTATTAACAAACAGTAACATTTTGTTAAAGAGTATCAAACTGCTATGTGATACCAGTTCTCCTTTATGGCAGTGAATGCTGGAGTATCTCCTCACAGATGAAGAAGAGACTTGAGACCACAGAAATGTGGTTCTACAGGATGTGGAGAATATCATGGACTGAACATATGAACAACAATGAAGTTTTAAGGAAAATGAAAGCGAAGAGAACACTTATACTTAACATCAGAAAGTGATAATTTCTAGAGCACATAATGAGGAAAGAGGTCTTGGAAAATGTGACACTCACAGTATATAGTGAAGGGATAGAGGAAAGCAGTGCATAACCTAACAAGCTGGAGTAAATGGTTAGCAGAACAAGGAATAAGAGAGATAGCA
>OZ038492.1:64154778-64239778 GCA_964036315.1 Acanthosepion esculentum | reverse complement strand
GGTCTTCTTAGTCAGGCTGAAAACTTTTCAGTTCTTGTAAGGCAGTTAATTATTAGAAAAAAAAATGCTGCTCCCCTCATCTTTTTACACTTGAGCAGATTCGCAAAATTTAAATTAGCACTTCCTGTGTTTTATAAACTATTAAAATAATTTGCCCTATTTTTTTTTTCAGCAGCTCAAAATTATAGATACTCAGCTGATAAACATAAATGTCACAAAAAGAATTTTTTGTTATTTTTTTCCATTTGATATTTTAGAGTATACTGCATGAAATATTGAATTTTGGAATGAAGAAGTAAAATATTGTCTTTTAAACAAAAAGAACATTCTTTTTCATCAAAAGATGTGAAAAGGATTCATTTTTCATCCCAAGTAATGATACATTTCAGAAATTGGCCATTATCATTCCTGTCATTTCATACGTAATCTTTCTGTCCACGGTGGAGTAATGGATAACAGCTTGGATTGAGGAATCGGAGAGCCGAGTTCGAATTCCATTCGAATCCATTACATTCATTTATGTGCTAATACCCTTGGGAAAGGTGTGAATCCTCTTCTTCTCCCTCCAACTATGGGTAAATAGCAGGACAGACTGGGTTCTATAGCCTTGGATGGCAACTGGTCTAGGAGAAGGACAACTCTGAATTCAAAACCTGCAGAGGGTCGTTTGGGGACCTTGTGGCACTCAGTGCACCACGTCTCTGTATTCGTCCCTTCAAAAAGTGTGGATGGTCCTGCACGAAACCTTAACCACTATAATCAAATCTCATGTGTCGGCGTCGGGCTCTCAGTTTCTAGGAACTGATCTGCTTGACCCTCATACATCAAATTCAACGGGAGAGTCGATGATATATATATATATCTATATATATCTATATATTTGTATATATATATATATATATAAATTTCTTTTCTCAACCAAATGATAAGAAACAGTTATAGAAGAAATTCCAAGGCTTGATGAAACAACTGAAGCATTGTTCTATATGCCACAATTTTTCTCCACTGGCTATCTTTGGTGATGTTTGCAGGTCTTCCTCAAGGCTAATTTTGAATATTCTCCTCTCCAGAGTACAATTTGTGAAGGCAACATTGTATTGTTCGCTCATTAGCAGTTCCTTCTGCCCTTACCAAATGTATGTTTCATATTGCTTCAGCAACATTGTGTCCAAATTTAAACTGACATATAAAGAATAGCTGCCTTTGCTTCACAGATAACATAATTTCAAGGCTGGAAAAACAAAGCTTATAATGACCAGACTACACAAAAAGTGCGGAACAACAGGAGAATAACCAGATTTACAATAGCAAATGATAGAATATAATACACACTAACTCATGAATCATTACAATTCAAAAACTGCATGTGTTATAATGTAATATTTAAATACAGAAAATATTGTTCAACATTTGATTTCAACTGTAATTTAATTTTAAAAATTAGAGACCATATCCAATGATACATAAAACTCAGTATGGAATATGATAAAAAACCCAGTATGGAATACGATAAAAAATATTCTCATGAATGAGTATTTTATCATATACCTAAAATTCTTATATAACATCTGGTGATATTTTGGGGGACATTTTATTTTATAAGTGCAAGTCTAATATAACATTGTTGGTTTACAAACAGCAATTCTCTCCCTTTCATGGAGATAGTCATGAGGGTCATGTGACAGCCAGTGAATGATATCAGGAGATAGAGTGACAAAGGGAGTTGTCATGTAGAGCTGAGAGAAAGAGGGTGTCATAGGATTATACCAGTAGGTCTTAAAGGAAAAACCACATGGCCTAACCTGGTTCATAGAGAAACTACTCTAAGTCTAGTTTTCTCTTTGGGAAATATTACAAGTAAGGTTACTCTTTTTTATACACCCTTTGTTGTTGCATATATGTTGTAATATCTCAGTGTGGGACACATATATGTGTATATATATGTGTGTGTGTGTGTCTGTGTATGTATGATGTAGCATTATAAAAACTTCTGAGAACTAAGTAGATATGTTATTCATTTTCTATTCAGCTATTCTATTATGTCTGTGAAATACCACTGTTATTGTTATATCATGGATATAACAATACGTATAACAGGAGAAACGTAAATGGCAGAATAAATCTTTCTTCCAATCAATCTCGTTACATTAGTGACCAAGACGTGATTCAAACACATAAGCAAATATGAAATGTTCCTTTCTTTCATAAGTCTCAATAAATGTGTGTTCACAATGTGTCACTTAACAAAGTATGATTTTAACCACGGTAAATGAAGGTCTTAGCAACTAAAAGACTTTGTATTTGTCTAACATGCTAAAAAGCTAAATAATTACTATTTCTGGATGCTTTATCTAGTGTATTTTACATGTGAGTATTTTCTCCGTCCATGTGTTCATGCAGAGGTTGAATATAAAAACAATTTTGTCCACCTCTGACTTCTTTTTGCCTCTATTTTAACTTCTATGTAACTATAGCAAAGTTAAATATAACTTTTCCTAGGGGACTCACAGATGTTGTTGTTTTCTTAATTTTTAACAGAATTTATCACATTTTCATAATGCCATGTGGGAATATTTTTCTTTCCACATGTACACTTACTATTATTAAATAGATCAAGTGTATCAGACATCTCTTTAGTGCAGTAGTCATAAATTTCAACTATGTGCAGTTTGGTAGTTACTTGACCACCAGATATTAACAGTATTTACACCGTTGTATATATATATCTTGTAATACCGAAAACTGTTTCCATATATTTTTATGATGTTGGGTCCTTGCTAACATACCCACCATCTTTCTCACCTGGAATTTGATTTTGGCATGCTTCACAGGAGACCATGCTTCCGACCCCCAGTAGTTCATTTACTCCTTCCACCATTGATGTGTAATACATGATAGTAAGCTTCACCTCTTTCACCAAATTGGGGTAGCTGCTTAGTTCCATAGTACCAAATGTAAAGAAAAAAAATTAAAAAATTTTTTTTCTTTTCTTCACGTGTATTTATCAGGCCCTAGCAAAGTATTTTTCTATTCTCTGATGCTATAGTTTTCAGAGATATTTTCCTGCATTGCAGGATATTTAATTAAGCCACCATGCATGAGGAAAATTTTGCAACCATTATGGCAGTCAGTGAAATTAACCCACTGAATAATGAAGCGGACCCTGCTCTATTTTTTGCCTAAATTGAGTCGGGTTGTGAATTGAGGGGAATTACCTCACAAAAAAAGAAAATTTCATTTGCCGGTTTTTAAGCTTACTCAGGAGGTGGCCCAAGAAGTTAGAGAAATAATAATTTCACTACCCGCAGTAAATCCATATGACACTTTAAGGGATAAACTAATTGTGAGGACTTCTATCACTCAAGGGAAGAAACTGTCCCAACTTCTCAATGAGGAAACCATAGGAGACAGCAAGCCATTGCAATTCTTATGTTGTCTGCAACACTTAGCCAGAGAAAGCACAGACAACAGCTTAGTCTGACATATTTTCCTCCAGCGCCTGCCTCCTAATTTTCATATGGTCTTAGCCTCAGTAGGGAAGGATACACCTATAGAGAAGTTGGTGAAGATTGCCAATAACATAGCGGATGTAACTTCTGCTGGCATCTGGAATCAGAGTCAGACCACTTAGATAAAATTTTAGAAGCACAAAAGAGGTTAGAAACAGAAATAGATGAATTAACAAGAATGGATGATTTGACACAACCATGTGCTACAAGTATAGATTGCTTCTCCCATTGTTCAATGGAAATGAGTTACACAGGAAGTATGGGGATAAAGCTTATCAGTGCAAGCCATCCTGTTCATTCACGTCAAACTAGGGAACGAAAGCAACCTGAAGTGCCAGCAAGGCAGAAGTCTGTCACCAATTATTTCTGTCTGACCACACTACAGGTATCTGTTTCCTGGTGGACAGTGTCACACAAATTTTGATAATACCTGCTAATACAGTGGACATATTAAAGGGGTTTCATAAACTGACCCTTCAGGCCATCAACAAGTAGCTTATCCATAGGTGCCTTACACTGAACTTTATGATACTACCTGCTAATACAGTGGACATATTAAAGGGGTTTCATAAACTGACCCTTCAGGCCATCAACAAGTAGCTTATCCATAGGTGCCTTACACTGAACTTTATGATACTACCTGCTAATACAGTGGACATATTAAAGGGGTTTCATAAACTGACCCTTCAGGCCATCAACAAGTAGCTTATCCATAGGTGCCTTACACTGAACTTTATGATACTACCTGCTAATACAGTGGACATATTAAAGGGGTTTCATAAACTGACCCTTCAGGCCATCAACAAGTAGCTTATCCATAGGTGCCTTACACTGAACTTTATGATACTACCTGCTAATACAGTGGACATATTAAAGGGGTTTCATAAACTGACCCTTCAGGCCATCAACAAGTAGCTTATCCATAGGTGCCTTACACTGAACTTTATGATACTACCTGCTAATACAGTGGACATATTAAAGGGGTTTCATAAACTGACCCTTCAGGCCATCAACAAGTAGCTTATCCATAGGTGTCTTACACTGAACTTTATGATAATACCTGCTAATACAGTGGACATATTAAAGGGGTTTCATAAACTGACCCTTCAAGCCATCAACAAGTAGCTTATCCATAGGTGCCTTACACTGAACTTTATGATAATACCTGCTAATACAGTGGACATATTAAAGGGGTTTCATAAACTGACCCTTCAGGCCATCAACAAGTAGCTTATCCATAGGTGCCTTACACTGAACTTTATGATACTACCTGCTAATACAGTGGACATATTAAAGGGGTTTCATAAACTGACCCTTCAGGCCATCAACAAGTAGCTTATCCATAGGTGCCTTACACTGAACTTTATGATACTACCTGCTAATACAGTGGACATATTAAAGGGGTTTCATAAACTGACCCTTCAGGCCATCAACAAGTAGCTTATCCATAGGTGCCTTACACTGAACTTTATGATACTACCTGCTAATACAGTGGACATATTAAAGGGGTTTCATAAACTGACCCTTCAGGCCATCAACAAGTAGCTTATCCATAGGTGTCTTACACTGAACTTTATGATAATACCTGCTAATACAGTGGACATATTAAAGGGGTTTCATAAACTGACCCTTCAAGCCATCAACAAGTAGCTTATCCATAGGTGCCTTACACTGAACTTTATGATAATACCTGCTAATACAGTGGACATATTAAAGGGGTTTCATAAACTGACCCTTCAGGCCATCAACAAGTAGCTTATCCATAGGTGCCTTACACTGAACTTTATGATACTACCTGCTAATACAGTGGACATATTAAAGGGGTTTCATAAACTGACCCTTCAGGCCATCAACAAGTAGCTTATCCATAGGTGCCTTACACTGAACTTTATGATACTACCTGCTAATACAGTGGACATATTAAAGGGGTTTCATAAACTGACCCTTCAGGCCATCAACAAGTAGCTTATCCATAGGTGCCTTACACTGAACTTTATGATACTACCTGCTAATACAGTGGACATATTAAAGGGGTTTCATAAACTGACCCTTCAAGCCATCAACAAGTAGCTTATCCATAGGTGCCTTACACTAAACTTTATGATACTACCTGCTAATACAGTGGACATATTAAAGGGGTTTCATAAACTGACCCTTCAAGCCATCAACAAGTAGCTTATCCATAGGTGCCTTACACTGAACTTTATGATACTACCTGCTAATACAGTGGACATATTAAAGGGGTTTCATAAACTGACCCTTCAAGCCATCAACAAGTAGCTTATCCATAGGTGCCTTACACTGAACTTTATGATAATACCTGCTAATACAGTGGACATATTAAAGGGGTTTCATAAACTGACCCTTCAGGCCATCAACAAGTAGCTTATCCATAGGTGCCTTACACTGAACTTTATGATACTACCTGCTAATACAGTGGACATATTAAAGGGGTTTCATAAACTGACCCTTCAAGCCATCAACAAGTAGCTTATCCATAGGTGCCTTACACTGAACTTTATGATAATACCTGCTAATACAGTGGACATATTAAAGGGGTTTCATAAACTGACCCTTCAGGCCATCAACAAGTAGCTTATCCATAGGTGCCTTACACTGAACTTTATGATACTACCTGCTAATACAGTGGACATATTAAAGGGGTTTCATAAACTGACCCTTCAAGCCATCAACAAGTAGCTTATCCATAGGTGCCTTACACTGAACTTTATGATACTACCTGCTAATACAGTGGACATATTAAAGGGGTTTCATAAACTGACCCTTCAGGCCATCAACAAGTAGCTTATCCATAGGTGTCTTACACTGAACTTTATGATAATACCTGCTAATACAGTGGACATATTAAAGGGGTTTCATAAACTGACCCTTCAAGCCATCAACAAGTAGCTTATCCATAGGTGCCTTACACTGAACTTTATGATAATACCTGCTAATACAGTGGACATATTAAAGGGGTTTCATAAACTGACCCTTCAGGCCATCAACAAGTAGCTTATCCATAGGTGCCTTACACTGAACTTTATGATACTACCTGCTAATACAGTGGACATATTAAAGGGGTTTCATAAACTGACCCTTCAAGCCATCAACAAGTAGCTTATCCATAGGTGCCTTACACTGAACTTTATGATACTACCTGCTAATACAGTGGACATATTAAAGGGGTTTCATAAACTGACCCTTCAAGCCATCAACAAGTAGCTTATCCATAGGTGCCTTACACTGAACTTTATGATACTACCTGCTAATACAGTGGACATATTAAAGGGGTTTCATAAACTGACCCTTCAAGCCATCAACAAGTAGCTTATCCATAGGTGCCTTACACTGAACTTTATGATAATACCTGCTAATACAGTGGACATATTAAAGGGGTTTCATAAACTGACCCTTCAAGCCATCAACAAGTAGCTTATCCATAGGTGCCTTACACTGAACTTTATGATACTACCTGCTAATACAGTGGACATATTAAAGGGGTTTCATAAACTGACCCTTCAGGCCATCAACAAGTAGCTTATCCATAGGTGCCTTACACTGAACTTTATGATACTACCTGCTAATACAGTGGACATATTAAAGGGGTTTCATAAACTGACCCTTCAGGCCATCAACAAGTAGCTTATCCATAGGTGCCTTACACTGAACTTTATGATACTACCTGCTAATACAGTGGACATATTAAAGGGGTTTCATAAACTGACCCTTCAGGCCATCAACAAGTAGCTTATCCATAGGTGCCTTACACTGAACTTTATGATACTACCTGCTAATACAGTGGACATATTAAAGGGGTTTCATAAACTGACCCTTCAGGCCATCAACAAGTAGCTTATCCATAGGTGCCTTACACTGAACTTTATGATACTACCTGCTAATACAGTGGACATATTAAAGGGGTTTCATAAACTGACCCTTCAGGCCATCAACAAGTAGCTTATCCATAGGTGCCTTACACTGAACTTTATGATACTACCTGCTAATACAGTGGACATATTAAAGGGGTTTCATAAACTGACCCTTCAAGCCATCAACAAGTAGCTTATCCATAGGTGCCTTACACTGAACTTTATGATAATACCTGCTAATACAGTGGACATATTAAAGGGGTTTCATAAACTGACCCTTCAGGCCATCAACAAGTAGCTTATCCATAGGTGCCTTACACTGAACTTTATGATACTACCTGCTAATACAGTGGACATATTAAAGGGGTTTCATAAACTGACCCTTCAAGCCATCAACAAGTAGCTTATCCATAGGTGCCTTACACTGAACTTTATGATAATACCTGCTAATACAGTGGACATATTAAAGGGGTTTCATAAACTGACCCTTCAAGCCATCAACAAGTAGCTTATCCATAGGTGCCTTACACTGAACTTTATGATACTACCTGCTAATACAGTGGACATATTAAAGGGGTTTCATAAACTGACCCTTCAGGCCATCAACAAGTAGCTTATCCATAGGTGCCTTACACTGAACTTTATGATACTACCTGCTAATACAGTGGACATATTAAAGGGGTTTCATAAACTGACCCTTCAGGCCATCAACAAGTAGCTTATCCATAGGTGCCTTACACTGAACTTTATGATACTACCTGCTAATACAGTGGACATATTAAAGGGGTTTCATAAACTGACCCTTCAAGCCATCAACAAGTAGCTTATCCATAGGTGCCTTACACTGAACTTTATGATACTACCTGCTAATACAGTGGACATATTAAAGGGGTTTCATAAACTGACCCTTCAGGCCATCAACAAGTAGCTTATCCATAGGTGTCTTACACTGAACTTTATGATAATACCTGCTAATACAGTGGACATATTAAAGGGGTTTCATAAACTGACCCTTCAAGCCATCAACAAGTAGCTTATCCATAGGTGCCTTACACTGAACTTTATGATAATACCTGCTAATACAGTGGACATATTAAAGGGGTTTCATAAACTGACCCTTCAGGCCATCAACAAGTAGCTTATCCATAGGTGCCTTACACTGAACTTTATGATACTACCTGCTAATACAGTGGACATATTAAAGGGGTTTCATAAACTGACCCTTCAGGCCATCAACAAGTAGCTTATCCATAGGTGCCTTACACTGAACTTTATGATACTACCTGCTAATACAGTGGACATATTAAAGGGGTTTCATAAACTGACCCTTCAGGCCATCAACAAGTAGCTTATCCATAGGTGCCTTACACTGAACTTTATGATAATACCTGCTAATACAGTGGACATATTAAAGGGGTTTCATAAACTGACCCTTCAGGCCATCAACAAGTAGCTTATCCATAGGTGCCTTACACTGAACTTAGGCCTAAGAAGAAATTTCATGAATTTCTTTTATTATAGCTGCTGTAGAGAAAGCTATATTAGGTGCTGATTTTTTGCATAAATATGGCCTCTTTATTGATATCAACAGACATTGATTGATATATCCTGAGACTAATATTAAATCACCTGGATCTATTCACAATACTATCCACTATGTCTTTGTCATGGCAAACACAGAGGACAACCCTGAATTTTGCAAACTTTTAAAATAGTTTGAAGGTATCACAAGCTGTCCTTCCATAGGGAAACATTACTCCACACAGTTACACATCATATTGTCAGTAGTGCCCCCCACCCCCGGGTGGCTGGCATTAGAAAAATTGAGAGGAGAAAAAGTGGAATTTAGCTAAATACTAGAATTAGGAATAATACATACATCAAAAAGTATCTGAGCTTCACCATAACACCTTGTACCTAAAGGTAGTGGCAGTTGGTATGCATATAGTGATTATAGGGCACTAAATGCTGTTACAAAACCAGATAATTACCCTATCCCTCATATGCATGATATAACTGCAAATTGTGCAAAGAGAAAATATGTTTACTAAATTAGACCTAATCAGGGTATACCATCAAATCCCAGTTGAGCCTGGGCATATTCTGAAGACTGTGATAACAATTCCTTTCTGATTATTTGAGTTCTTTTGTGTTCCATTTGGTTTAAGGAATGCAGCACAGTCCTTCTAGAGATTTATTGATCATGTATTGCATGGCCTACATTTTACTTGTGCCTACATTGATGATGTACTTATAGCCAGTTCCTTTATGGAGGAACATATACATCAATTGCAGCTTGTGCTCAAGTGATTTGATAAATTTGGGGTCGTTATCAACCCTGTGAAGTGTGAATTTGGAAAATCAGAAGTGATTTTCTTAGGCCACCACATCAGCTCTGCTGGAATTTCCCCTTCCAAACTGGAAACTATTTCATAAATCCCCACACCTGACAGCATGAGAAAATTGTGTCAGTTTTTAGGGATGGTAAATTTTTTCCATCGATTTCTGCTCAACTGTGCGCAGATAGTCAAACCTTTGACAGATATTTTAACAAATGCCAAAAATTGTGACATAGTTATGTTGGAACCTGCCATGGCAGCATTTCACAAAATCAGTATTGTCCCATGCAGTGAAATTATCTCATATTGTTTCAGGCAGGGAGTTTGGTGGTTGACACCTCTTCCATTGGTGCAGGTGCAGTATTGCAGCGGAAAATCAGTGGCCAATGGAAACCAATTTCTTTTTTCTCTAGAAAATTGTCCCCAACACAGAAACTGGAACTGGTGAGCCAAGTTCAAATTTAAGGCTATTCAGTTTCATTCACTTTCACAGAAATGCCTTTCTTTCTTCTATCCCCATTTATGTTTTGCCATAAGCAGCCTACCCAGCATTTGCAATGACTCACAAGATATCAGGGGCTACTGATATAGGTCTGAGTATTTCTGTGACAATAAGGTACAACTGTGCTACCTACCATTGGTGGCCACAATCTTAACAACATAAGATATGCAGGTGGTACATTACTGATAGCAGACAAGGAAAAGAAATTACAAAATCTCCTACAGAAGGCAGTGACAGAGAGTGAGGAGAAGGGACTAAGCATAAACTACAAGAAGACAGAATGCATGGTCATCAGCAAAAGGATGAGCCCAAAATGAGATTTGTAGGTTGGGAAGACTAGAATCAAGCAAATGCAGAAGTTTAAATATCTGGGAAGCATTTTGACAGATAATTGTAGATTTTCATCCAGAATTTTGATATAGTCTCCAGATTTCATTATTCTTCTTATTGCAACTAATTGTCCAGTCCTCTTTGAGCTAAAACAACCCCAAAACATCATCAAGCTGCCTCCACATTTTAATGATGCCACTGTGTTCTTTGGGAGAAAAGCATCACCTTTCTTGCTCCAAATCTTCTCTACATCATTATGTCCAAAAAAGTTCAATTTTTGTTTCATCACTCCACAGTACTTGTTCCCAAAAGCAATTTTCTTTATCCAAGAACGTTTTTGCAAAATTAAACCAGCAATTAGACATGATTTGTGAAGAGGGGTTTGTTGTGGTCAGTTTCCACACAACCCATTTCTATTTAAACAACGTTGTATTGTGCGAGTACTTACACTGATACTCATCATATGCAAAGTTTTGGCGATGTCTTTCAAAACAACTCTTATGTTTATATTAATCTCATGTCACAATTTTCATGCAGTTCTTGGTGACAATTTGGGTTTTCTTCTACGACCAGGTAAATTCTCTGTCATGCCAAACTGTTTAAGCTTCTTTATAACATATTGTACAGTAGATCTAGGGATAGCTAACTAGTCTGAAATAGAGCTGTAACTATTTCCCGATTTGTGCAAGTTAATAATTCTCTGTCTCAAGTGAATGCTAAGATCCTTTGTCTTCCCCATCATTTTGTTAACTTAAGAATAACAATGGTGACATTATGCACCACACGATGTTCTTTGCTGGCATTATCACAAATATTCACCAATAAAATAATCATGTAAATTATTTATACTTACATGAATCAATCAATTTTAAACAATATTTTCTACTGTACGAATAATTTTGTTTTTTTCTATTTTGCATAATTCGCCTGTCAAATTTGTTGTATTTGACCTATTGTTCTGAAAATTGAGTTTTATATTCCTTTTTTTTGTGCTTAATTACAAATAAAAAACCTGGAATTATACAGTCATTAGATTCTTAGAAAGGGATAAAAATATTCAAAACTGATGGGTGTACAAATAATTTCAGCATCGACTGTATATATCAGAACAATTTTATGAAATTTAATGACAAAAATGGTAAAATTCAGTGTAATACATTTTGATCTCTAAAAGGACTTCAGACTAAAATAAAGTTCTTATTGATGAAATTATGCATATGTAGAGTGTAAGAGAATATAATTATTCACTGAGGGGAAAATACTGAATATGTGGGAATGGTAATTTAAAATTTTTGAAAAAAAAATTTATTTATTGAAATTTAATTTTTTTTTTAATTTTAAAACATTTAAAAATTTAAAAAAATGTTTTGTACACAACATATTTTGGAATATAGCTGAGTCAATTTCACTATGTTTTTTAGTTTTTATCATTGATTTTAAATATCCCACATTGTGACAACAGATTTGCCAAAATATATTAAAATCATATATATATATATATATATATATATATATATATATATATATACACACATATACATATATATATACACATATATACACACATATACATATATATACACACACACACACATATATACACACGCATATATATACGTGCACACACACATATATACATGCATATATATACACACACACACATATATATACACTCACACATACACGCATATACACACGCACACACATATACTCACATATATATATACACACACATACACGCATATATATACACACACACATACACGCATATATATACACACACACATACACGCATATATATACACACATATACGCATATATATACACACATATACATGTATATATATATATACACACACACAAACACGCATCTATATACACACACAAACACATACACATATACACGCATATATATATATTTATATATACACGCATATATATACACATACACACACATACACGTATACACACACACACACACACACACACACACACATGTATACACACACACGTATATATATAAGAATATCATACTTATGATATAATTTACTCTTAAAAATGTTCGGAAAAACAATGAGGATATATTTCATAAACTAAAAAACACATTTTCTTGTCATATTATTTTATATGAATTTATTTTATATTTCAAGATTTGTGCACCAATGATGAAGGAGCCAATCACAACAATTTATGAGATTCTGTAGCTATGAATTAGTCCAACCAGACAAGGCATACTGTGTGATGAAATGTTATTGAAACTTTGAGGGTCCCAGAGTACTGTCTAGATATGAGTCTCTGATGGGTGGATACACTTAAATGCTTTGGATAGACCGTATTTTCACAAACTTGATATTAAGTTTTGAGCAATGAATATAACCAGGTCAATGAATTTTTTTTTTTTTATTTAAGCAAGTGAAAAAAATATCTTAAGAACTTTTCTGCCTCAACATTAATACAATATTTTTCCTTTTTTCCTTTTTTTTTTTTTTTCAACAAATCTGAATTTGCTTGAGTAAACTGTTGGGTGTTGTTTGATTACAAGATATTGTAAGTATTTTTGTTTCAGATGTGTACTTGAGAATGGTGATGATTGGGGGGAAAATGTGTTAAATGAAGAAAATAAAGAAAAAGAGAAAAAAAAAGAGGTAAAATAGTAAAGGGAATATGAAATTGAAGTGTGGGTAAGGCAGATGAAGAAAAGAATAGAGGAAAAAAAACAAAGGGAGTAAAGTGAATTTGTAAAAGACCAAAGGGGAAACCAGAAAATGAAAGATCAAAGAAATAGAGTGAACAAAAAATATGTATTAAAAGAAAAAATAAAAATAAAAGAAAAAGAAGGTTAATGCTGAAAGAAAGATGGTTCATCATAATGATGATGTTTGTGATGTTTTGAGATAATGTTTACTATGATGCCATAATGTTATTTGCAGTGTTGATGGCTAGGAATAATAATGGCTCTGAATCATATCAATATGATAACAGCAATAATAATAGATTTAAAAAAGATGAAAATAGCTTTAATTTTATGTTTTTTTTTAAACCATTCACTCCCAACAAGGCAATAAAGCCACTAAAACACAAGGGATTACGGAGTCTTAGAGAATATGAGAAAAATATATTATTAAGGAGCGAAAACAATAAAAGAACAGGAATTAAGAAGGCAGAAGATAATGATTGACATTGCATCTAAATTTTTGAAGATCAAAGTTTACTTGAAAGCAAGAAGATGAAAGAGAGTTCCATAAGTGAGAGTATGATAGAAGAAATTTTTAGCATAGAACTTATGGTTACATTTAGTCATTTCACTTGTAAAATGATAAGACCTTGCCTCCAATCTAGTAGTATGCTTAAATTCATAAAGTCAAGGTACCAAAAAGGAACAATTACCATGAAAATATTTAGAGAAAAGGCGCAGATAAGTGACTAAAACTGAGATGCCAAATCAGGACCAATAATATTGTATATTTTTCTTTGTATTTTTTCTCTAAATACATAGCAGATGCACCAGGCCATATGGGATAGCAATATTCAATGCATGGACGAATGGTAGACTTATAAATGTGTAAAATAGATTCTGGCAAGAAAAATTGTCTAACACAACACAGTGAACCAACCTTCCTAGGAGTAAACCTAGTGATTGATTCAATATAATCTTTCCACTAAACAAGATAAACAATAGAGTAAAAAAAGAGAGGATAAAAAGGGAAAATGGTGAAGAATTAAATAGTAAGAAAAAATGTACAGAGGGAAAAAAAGAAAGAAATATAGAAGTGAAAAAGAGTGAATAAAAAGAGAAAAAGTAGAGAGTGGTGAAAAAGAAATATAAGAAATGTTAAGAAAGAAAAAAGAAAGAAATATGCAAATGAGAAAGAGTATAACAATAACAAAAGAACAAATAGAAAATGAAAGATGGACAAAAAAATATTAGCACAAAGAGAAAAAGACAAAAATATAGAAAGCAAAAAAGAAATGATAGACAAATTAAAATGAGTAGAAAAAGAAAGAGAGTGGTCAGTCAAGTGATAACCACTTGACCATTACAATATGCAAGTGGTGCCCAGCAAACTACACATTGTTGTAGCTGGTGTCTACAGTTCTCCAGAACTGGATCGATACGATTGGAATCTAAATACTAGATCAGACAGAGGTCCAGTGTCAGTTTTGATTTTCCCTAGCAATAATAGAATGACAGTCTTCCAGTGGGTAGCTATAACAAATTTCCTACTCCTACAACCCTTACCTAGCATTTGGTTCAATGCACAGCTGACAGAAATTAAACAAAACAAACAAAAATAAAGAAAGTGAAAAATAAAAATTAGTAAGACAACAAACAAACAAAAAAGAATGATAAATAGTAAATGAAAAAAGAAGAGAAGTGATTGTTGACCATGGTTGTTGAAAATGGAAGTAAAACTTTGTCTGACTGGAGGCTGTGTGCATTCATCTAATGTAGGCCACACCCTCCTGAAACAAATGGGCTCCACCCTATTCCTTCATGATATTTTACTGCTGCCTCTTTTCAAACAATTTATATGAAATTAATTCAACTAAACCTTGAATTTATCTGCAAATATTGATCAATATTCTTCTTGGACTTTTTTTCCTCTCTATTTTTTAGGTAAGAATGTAGTCACTGGTAAGGTTTGAGTAATAGCTTTTATTTTTTTAATTATTTTTTTTTTATTTGGGAGAGAGAGAGAAAGTTGCTGCTTTAATTTATGTATTTATCTTTGGTAATCCATCTATCCTCTTACATCGCTGTGAATGTTGGACAATTTCCCTAAAGGTGAAGAAAAAAAAAATCTAGAGGCATCAGAACAATACCGAAAATTCCACGAACAGAGAAGTAAGCAGACAAGGAAATCTTAAAGAAAATGCCAAAAAAAGAACACTTATACTCAGAATCAGGAAAATGCAGCTGAAGTTCCTTAAACACATAATGAGGAAAGAGGGCTTGGAAAAGTTAACACTCATGGGGCATACTGAGGGCAAGAGAGATAGGTGAAGGCAGTGAGCCAATTACCTGACGAGCTTGTGTGAATAGATGGCAGAATGAGTAGAGGGGCTTAGCAAAGGAAGAAAAATGCTAAGAGACACAAGAAATAGATATTTGTGAAGAGCCATGATTGCCTATGTCTTGAAGGAATGTGGCACACAGAAGAAGAAGAATCCACATGCAATAATTTCCCTTACTACATCGTCAACAAACAAATAAAATTAGCCCTAACGAAATTTAAAAAAAAAAATGACGCCAGACCCCTCCTTGATACAAACAAAAGTAAACGCATCATTAATTTATTCTATTATAACCAAAAGCACCCTAATTATAATCAGGATAAAAAAGCAATTGAAAACATAATTTGCCAGTACGTATTACTCAATGATCCTAACAAACACCTCAGATTTATCATCTACTACAAAATATTTCAAACATCTAACTTAATGATTACCAAAAACACCAAGCCTTATAAATCCCCCTATGTAAATATAATGTCATCTATGAATTCTTGCCCCTGGAAGATACCATCTCTAACACTAATAATAAAATAAAACAACATTAAATACTTACATTGGGCACACATGCACCATACTCACTTGCAGACTGATATGTCACCTGTCAAAACTCAGTGCAATATTTGCACACGTCAACCAACACATCATGAACGACCAAAGTACAACTATCAACATAAGACAAATACTAGTAGATAACACTAAAATATTCTACAATGCAAGAAAAGACTCAAAACTCTAGAAGCTATTATTATACAAAATAAACAGCTCACATTAAATAAAATATCATTCACTACAAAAGGTATCTTGAAGTGCATATGATATAATTAATGTGCGCACATATTTTAGCACTATTATAAAAAATAAAATAAATAAATCACTTTCTTTTTGTGCAGCCTCGTTCCCAATAGCCATTACACATGACGTCACACGAGACTATTTCAAACGTCCAGCTTCCCAACAGAATACCAAGATGCAGACAAAGGAATTCTAACGACCACACAGACTCTACATCGGGTCTTGATCATGACTGTGAAAGTCGAATAACAAAATATGAACCTCAGATAGTTTATCCACAAATTTCAGTACAATATTCATAAATTGGAAAAAGATGAAAACATCAAGCAGATAGGCCATGTCAGTTGTTTATAATCAAATTGTTTACATAAATTTTAGAATATTAAAATAAAAACATGTTAAAAATCGCTACACAAATGCAATTGCGTAGTGATTTTTAACATGTTTCTGTTTTAATATCCTAAAATAAATAATATTTATCTGTACTCTGTATTCAGACCGCTTTTAAATTAAATCTTACGGACAGTGGAATTATACTCCATCTGTTCTCATTTTACCTATACATACATATATATATATATATATATATATGTATGTAAGTTTCGTTGAAAACAACTAACAAGGCATGGTGGTTGAGTCTTACTTGTAACATACTTGTTGATAATACAAATATAATAGTATCATCCACATGTACAAAAAGGCTAAAAATAATGGAAGGGTTATGAATAAAAAAAAAAGGAGAAAGCCAAAACTCAATAATATCAACTATGAAAATGATTACAATGTGCTGACTGTGTTTGGAAATTTTTCTATAACTTTAGATACATACATAAAACAATGCATATATTCAATTAAAAGTAAAATAAAATTCATCCTTGATAATGGACAGAAGTATAGCCGAAAGTGCTTGGAAAACATTTGGACAATTTTTATACAATTTATGTCCTGAAAAGAAAAAAATTGTACAAACACATGAGAAATTATATAAAAAACTCAACCACTACACCTTGTCAGTCATTTTCAATGAAACTATATATATATATAGATATATAGATATATATACACATACATACACACACCATAATCATATGTAGATTGTGATGATAATTTTTTTTTTCTTTTTTATAGAAAGGCAACCTTACAGCAGTCGGAAAGTGAATGGAGTTGAGCCACCAGATCAGGACCAATAATATTGCAGATTCTTCTTTGGATCTTATCAAGGAACTCAAGGTAAATAGCAGGGGCACCAGACCATATATGGCAGCAATGTTCTAAGCATAGATGAATGGTAGACTTATAGATATGTAAGATAAATTCTGGAGAGAAAAATTGTCTCACCTTACATAGTGAACTTCTTTTCTTTGTGGCTGACCTAGCAATGGATTCAGTATAGTCTTTCTAGTTCATATCAGCAGAGAACATGAACACGAGAAGACACAATAGGTCACTTTTCTGGAGGATAGCATCAGCCATGGTGATAGAAGGGAGCAAGGGGTCTTTCAGATGATTATATATATATGTATATATAAACACATTTCAATGAACTTACAGATAAGTGATCTAGGTAATATAGATAAAAAGAAACTGAATACTGCCACAAGCTTGCAAATTAGAAAAGGACTTTTGAATTTAATGTTGAGAAAACTACTCCAGAGTACAATAGATAGCATCATTTGGGGAAGTGCAACACAGAGAATTCCTAGATGTAACAGGAACAGCAAGCAGGAAGGGAAGATATAATAGCTTCTATCTATTAATGATTATCATTGAAGAATCAGTGATGCCTTCAGCACACCTTTCATTTAAAAGACTTTGGGAAAGAATGGTGGAAGTGACAGATCATTGATATCAAAAGAAGAATGGTAACAGTCTCTTGGATTTGGTACAAAATTTCAGTGAGAAAGAAAACTGGTAAATTGGGGAATTATTGATATCAATAACAAAGATTATGGGAGAAAGATAATAGGAAAAGAACACAGAGGATCTTTTGTATTCAATATGGCTGAAGAAGGAAAGAACTCAAAAGAGAGTATATCAGTCTAGAATATCAGAAAAGAAGTGATCCAGTTTAAGCTTTGAAAAATTTGACTGTCTATAAAGACACATGAAAGAGAAAACTTGATAACAGCAGAGGAAACACAAATAGAAGGGTTATACCCGTAATGTGATGCATCTCATCATGCCAACCATTAAGAAATATTTTGTAAATGGTTAGTTTTATCACAACAAAAAACATATGATCAATCCAGTCAAAGTTAGAGCAGGATCTATACAGATAATTCAGATATTAAACAACTTTTTTGCATCAGTTCTGACAAATTTACAAAGGCAAAATGGATTCCACCTTCCTGGCTGCATTAAAAGGAAAAGACCATATACATTGAATATGAAACAGTTTGAGTTGGCATTTGGTTCTTGGCCAGACCTAGTTTCCCAAATAAGTATTTCAATGACCAAACATAATTCCAGATAGTGGATTGAATTGCAAACTTTAGCAATTTCTTGCTCAAAATTTTACTAATAATGCTGTGAGGTTTTTAGACTTATTGAGCCACCATCATTAAAATAAAAGGGAAGGTATTTGTAGAAAAAAATCCAATGGAAAGTGAATTTTGGAAAAGAGAATGACAAAATCAAATTTTACAAAAATGTAATTTGTGGCTTTTAGTTGGTTAGGACAAAGGATTTTACACCATTTGCATCAATTTGAATTCTCAGTAGAAGTATGCTGCTCTCTTTACCTACACTAGGTTTACTTTATTTTTTTATGAGACTGTCAAGGTTGACTTTGAGGGTAACAGTGAATAACAGCTGTTATTCATTGCTCAAGTAAGGTAGTTATGATAGCAAGACATTTTATCAAGATATTTGCTTCTGAAATAAAGTGTATGGAGATATTACTGAGAAGAAAAACTAAGTAGTTTTAGTAGCAATAGTTCCATCATCTTGCTCTATAATACTTGTCCAAGAGGCAGAGCAATGTCTGGAGGGGTCAGAATGAGCATGTTGTTAAACAATTTATATCTTTTCTAAATTTAATACACAAAGTTAATCCAAGATAAGATATAAAATATCCCTGCAAACCTCAAATATTTTGCTATTTTCTATAATTTTGAGGAAAGTCATTAGCATTCAAATACTTCTTTAGATGAAATAACATTTTTTCAGATATAGATCAGATAAGGGAAGTCTAAGAACAACAAAAAAATATTCACTTAATTTTTATTAGTTGCGAGTAGCGTATATTCTTTTTAATTTTATAATTATGAACAAAACTTTTTTTGTCAAAAATTGCAATGCTAACCCTCATCATAAAACTAAACTTGACCATAAAACTAAATTATATATATAGTTTGCAATGGTCAAGTTTGCTTTCATTTGTTCTTTAATACAATAGTAGCAGCAGCAGCCACCACATAAGTCAGCATTATTTGTTACTTCTCTTTAATATTTTTTTACATTATATAGATTACGAACTGTTAACAAACATTCACCAAACAATTTTAGTATATTTACTGTACAGTTGGGTGGTGGAAAATTTGCACATGAGAAAGTGGGCAATGATGCAATAAAAGTTGAGAACCCCTGGTTTAACTGAACAGAAGAGACATATTTAATTATCTCCAAATCCATACAAATTTAGATAAATCCCAAGGTGTTTGTTAATACACTGTTTACTAATCTGTTTGTGACAAAACAGTTTTCACGACATGTGTGGGGGTAAAATACTTGCATAAGAACTGAACATACCGAAAGCCAAATAATGACCTGTGGTGAGACAACTCACTCACCTTTGCCCAATTCCAGGTTGGTCTTGTAACTTATCAGTCCAGAAGCACTTCCACATATCAAGGTTTTCTGTTTGTATAAAAGTAGCAGGATAGTATCCATTGCTCGCTTGTTAGGTTTGCTGTGCAGCTTACAACATGCGATGCTGAGTATTGGCCAGGTTCAACATTGCTTAATTTTGGTGATCAAATGAGAACCGGGCGTTTTATCATGATATGGCCATAACCCTCAAACAATTGTAGACAACATTTTTGTTTTTTTAGTTTTTCAGATGTGCTTATAGTGTAACAGTTACTGTATGTAGAAAATGGAAATGAGTGAACTGAGTTCAAATTCTGACTAAGACAACAGTTTACTTTCACACTAATGCCCTTGGGAAAGGCATTAATCCATCTCTTCTACCGTCCAGCTATGGTCTAAATACCAGGGCTCACTGGAGTTTTGAGCCTTTGATTATAGCAACTTTAGAACAACCACAATTCTGAATACAAAATCAATGGGAATCCACTTTACTATCTTTCCACAGAAGTTATGCAATGTATGCATAATAATTATGCAATGTATGCATATAAAAAATGTGGTGGAGAGGCTGAAAGAACATTTAAAATAATTCTTCTTACAAAGAAAATAAAGTTTTTAAAAAATCATTGTAAAAAGTTAGCAGAAAAGATAAACTATTCAGTAGATATCTAGTATTTTAATAATACCCTTTTTCACACAATAATATAGATACATTCTTATACACAGGTGTTATCATTTTGGTTATGACGATCACAAAATTTCAGTTGATGTATCCCCTACCAAATCTTCTTCAGGAAAATATATCAACAAAAATGTGGATAACAGTTCAAATCAATCAATGGGTAAGAATGATAATCCTTGTCTAAGGAATCCAGAATGAAAATATGGATACGTTAAAAAGTTTAAAAATCCCCACCAACTTTATTCGTCTATAGAATCTGCTAGCTGGCAAAAACAAGTTTGCATCAGTGATCAATTTAAATAAAGGCCAAAATACTGAATGCTCAATTTTAGTACAAGTATACAAATATCAAATCTATTAAACTTTTTAAGATATATCCAAATTTTCAGGTACACTCACATTATATATGAATATAAAGACAAAAAGAAAACGTCTTAGCCAACACATTTCATCCTCTGATGGACTTTAACAAGATAAATGTAAGGATTTTATTTTGTAAAAAAAGTACATTTGCCTTGAGAAAGTTCATCAAAGGATGAAACATGTTGGCTAAGATAAGTTTTCCTTTTATTCATATTGTCCTTTTACAAATATATTTTACTTATATCTGAAATTTTACACACATATATATATAGAGGATGTGATGAGTAAATTGTCGCTATTTTATATTTTTTAATTTTGTGCATTGTTTGTTTTTGATTTTGTTGACTGCACAGTATAGTTGGGTCAGTTGGGTACCAACTGTAAGAAGAGCACCATGACGCAATTCACACCACCCAAAATTTGTAAACGGCATACTGTACTGCTTAGTATTTATTTCATGCTGGAAGCACCGATGTGGCATGTCTTCCCTTTGTCTTTTTTCCATCATATTTATGGCAATTCTTCTGATGAGCTTTCCTTCTTGCCTTGACTGTATGGCTTTAAGCATGCTACTAAATTGGGAACTAGGTTTCATTATTTTACTGTTGAACTACCTAGACGCAACCATACGTTTTATTCTAATAATTTATTTTCTCACAGTGCTTACCTATGGAATTCCCTTCCAATTTCTTGCTTCCTTGACACCTTCAATCTTCAAAAATTTAAATGCAATGCCAATAGCTATTTTCTGTATTCCTGAATCTTGTTCTTTTATTGCCCTTTCTCCTCACTGAAGTCAATTCATGTTCTTTCATTCCCAGTAACCCCTTTTGTCCCAGTGGCATTATTGCCTTGCTTAGAGTGAAATGATTAAAAAGAAAAAGTTTCAACAACATGGAAGTCCACTTTATTTATTAACTTTACCTTTGTCTGATAATACTCGTACACTCATTGAAGTTGAAAGCTGCAATCCGGTTAGCAGGATGAACTCACAATTATGCAATGTATGGCAGCTTATATGATCTTCTATCACCAATCTCAGTAATTAACAACACTCATTAATCCAAAGCAGCAATTAACATTTTTATTTGACCTATATTTGAGGATATATATTCAGATATTTTTCTTCTATTTTCATTCATTTAACTTTTTTCATTTCCCACAAATTATTCCTATTTTCTGGGTTGTTTATTTTCTTGAGCAGTTATTAAAAGGACATAATTAGGACACAGACCGAAAAAACTTTTCCTGGGATGACCCAATTGGAGACAGAGGATATATGTGCTTGTTTTCATTTATAGCTATGTTCAAGTCCTCATAGTTTACTTCAAATTTGTCACTGCTGACCCCAGTGTCCACTCATATATATATATATATATATATATATATAACGTAAATCATTCAAACGAAAAACAAATACTGAAGCTAATTATACGGCAAGAATCACTCTCGCAAACAATATTTAATAATAAGATACAATCAACTTCGAATCCGTTAATGAATGGTATGATCCTTGTTTATAAATTTTTTCGTTTGAATGATTTACGTTACATAAATTGAATACGCACTACATAATTGATATTAAAATAACTTGATCCTAAGTGCGAATTCCTGATAATGACTGTGACATTTACTGTAACTATTGAACAATTTAGTTCATGCCACCTTTCTTCAGTACAAGAACGCACAATTTTCAAATTTAAAAAATTTCAACCTCAGCGTCGCGACTGCACGCTCCAAAATTATTCCTACATTTAAAAATATCTCATTGCTAAAAAAACACTCTTTCGGACTGCACAATCTTTCGATGTCGCATTACTACTCGGAATTTAACAAAAACACACTGAAATGTCTACCTGATGATGGTCGTTCGAAACGACTGAAAGTCCGGCTCGTAGAAAAAATAAGACCTGATAAAACCGGAATTTATAAACAAGGATCATACCATTCATTAATGGATTCGAAGTTGATTGTATATTATTATTAAATATTGTTTGCGAGAGTGATTCTTGCCGTATAATTAGCTTCAGTATTTGTTTTTCGTTTGAATGATTTACGTTACATAAATTGAATACGCACTACATAATTGATATATATATATATATATATATATATATATATATATATATATATATATATGAATTGAAGATCAAATATGGATCAGACAGACATATACAATGAATACACATTACCAACTGATGCACTCTTAGACATATTAGAATTTTTACAAACTTACATATATATATAATTATCTACAGCTTTAATACACATGATAGCATGACTGACCAATGAGAATTAACCAAAGCAAAACTGAAAATACCAAAGTTCTGCCTTTTTGTCTATTGTCTCACAATCTCTGATGAAGCTTTAATAAAAGTGCAACATGTTAGATTGATAAATGTTTCCTATTTGTTCTTTACCTTATTATATATATATATATATATATATATATATATATATATATATATATATATATATATATATATACGATGAGATGAGAACGAAAGTAATATATAAATTCTAACGTTCGCAGCATTCATTCAAAAAAGAGCTCGATACAGGTAGTAGAGTATTCCGACCCTCATCCGTAGATGTGCAGTAAAAAAGCACTAAAACCAAGTTGCATCTTTGTTGTGAGTAAAATGGTTTTGTCTATATGATAAAATTATAATAAATAAAGTATATATATATATATATATATATATATATATATATATATATATATATATAAATATGAATTGGGATCAAATATGGATTAGAATCCAACATAATGTTTGATAGAATAAGGAACAAATAGGAAATGTTTATAAATTAGACATGTTTTGCTTTAAGCTTCATTAGAAAGTTCTCACTTCTACACAAAACATCCTCCAATCAACATACAGATACTACCAAACAAAAATAAAATGCGTACAGGCACACACATTATCAATCAAATCCCAAACAGACCAACTAAAATTATGATACACAAACATACAAAAATTATACATAGGAATGCTATTGGACAAGACAAATACACCTGAAATCTACTTAACCAATGAAAAACAACACAAAGAATAAAATATCAGAATATTTTTTCTCTTCCATATTTCATTTTTGATGAAACTTAAATAAAAATGAAACATATTAAATTTATAAAGTTTCCTATTTGTTCCTTATCCTATCATTCTGTCAGATTCTAATCCATATTTGATCGTAATTAATATATATATATATATTGCTAACTTTCTGAAAAATAATTAAATTTATATATATAATTCTATGAATGAATCCAGTAAAATTAAGAGGAGATATTTGAGTGATGCTTTCAGGAGATTTGTAAACTTTCTGATGTGAAGTGGGTGAGCAATAACCATAGAATCACAATTGTTATTATTGACACAAATAGTCTTTTAATGAAGGCACAAGTGATGTTTTCTGAAATATTGCCAATGTTTTGCTAAAAGATGCTATTTCCATAGAAAGTTGGTTAGTGAACCATGTATCAGTCAACATTCTAACATTGGTAGACAACTATAGGTAGTGATATTGTATTTAACTAAACAGGAGTCTTTCAATGACTTATGAATAAAACATTTATCAAACAGTGATTTCAGAATTATTTCTCAATCTATTATAATAAGAACAAGTTTTCATTTCTTGCTTAATTTTCAATAAGACAAAGATGTGCCTGTCTTCTCACCAGATTTATTTCATCTGTATAGTCAGGTGATCTGGGGGTTCTGCAGAGATTATTGGTGGGAACAACTTCAGCAACATAAGATATGCATAGATATCTATGGAGATTTAACTATCTGGGAAGGATTATAGCTTGACTGTTATATACTATCAATCTTCCTATATGACCGGCTAATTTCTTCACAGATGATGAAGAGACTTGAGGCATTAGAAATGGGGTTCTACAAAAAATACCAGTGATGGAATGTGTGAGCAAAGAGGAAGTTTTAAAGAAAATGGGAACAAAAAAAAAGGACACTTTTTCTTATGTTCGTAAAGAGACAGTTGAAATTTCTGGGAAACATAATAAGGAAAGGAAGTTTGGAGAATCTGACATTCACAGGCCATATTGACGGGTAGAGAGAAAGAGTGAGTTACATACCTAACAAACTGGCATAAATGGCTGGCAAAATATGAACAGGGAAGGAGAGTAAGGGGTCAAGTATTGTTTTGTTTACAGGGTGTAGGAAGTTATGGAGAGACATGATCGTTCACATCCTGAAGGAATATACTAAATAAAAGAATAAGATATCAATTCCAAGTTGTAGTGTACATTTGGCTATGAACAGAACATCATTATCATCGTAATTATTATCATTAGCATCATCAAAACATTTTAGATAATTCCTTCTACAACTTTCTTCAAGTGTTGCTCCTGAAATAGCTAAATGCAACTGTCATTTCTACTCCAACAGTTTCTTTTCTCGTACTTCCTGCCTGTGGAACTCACTTCCATTTACTTGTTTCCCTGATAACTACAATCTTCAAAACTTTAAATGCAATGTCAATTTCCATCTTCTGTCTTCTTAAATCCCCTTCATCTTTTGTCCTTTCCTCAGTCCTCCCTATTCTTAGTCTTCTTTTTTACTTTCACTCCATGTAACTCTATGCATACTAGTGGCATTTCTGCCTTGCTTGGGGTAAAATGATTAAAAAAATGTTTTAGGCGGCTCATTCTACAGTCTTTGTTTTAAATTCACACAGTTTAAATTAAACTATGTGAATTTGGAATAAAATAGGCAAGACTGATGCTATGGGATGGAAGTTCAAAGTTTCTTTTATTTTCAAATTCATAAAAAAATTATTTAAGTTTAAAAGTCTGAAGATTATATCTGATAAAAAGCAACAAAAATGAACATTCTTATCTATGAGAAATTTGTGAAAATACTTAATCTATTAAAAACAAAGATAATTTGAAGAACTATTGTTTATGACATGAAGATAAATAAGAAAAAGGTAATGGTGGGTCAGATTATTTCATTAAGAATTCCTCCAGATAGTCAGTGGTTTCTGATCAAGACGGTGAAAGCTCTTGTGATTGGGGATGTGAGTTTGAATTTCACCCAAAGCTTATTTTTACATTGCAAAGTGCCAGAATTTAAATAAAATGCCAAAAAAAATTGAAAAATGTATTCTTTATAAAACTCGGAAAATCAGAAAAAGAAGCAATGAAGAAGATAAAGCAGAAAAGGGAACAGAGAAAGAAAAAGAGGAAAAAGAATACAAAGAAGAATATGATGAAGAAATGGAGACAGTATAGCAGAGAAAGGAGTGACTGAAGAAAGAGAAATAAAAGATGGAGAGGAAGATGTAACACAAAGAAGATGAAGAAGAAGAAGAAAAATGAAGAGGAAGAAGAATACAAGTAAGAAAAAGAAAAGGGAACAATAAAGAAAAGTAGAAAATAAAGCAGAAGAAGGAACAAACAAAAAATAGAAAGAAGTAATTTACAGAAGAGGAAGAAAAGGAGTGAGAAGATAAAGCAGGAGAGAGAGAGTAGATAAAGAAAAATAAAGAAGAAAAAGAGAAAATAAAGCAGAAAAGAGAGCAAATTAAGGAGAGTGAGAATAATAATAAAAGAAGAAGAAGAAGAGGAGAAAGCTAAGCAGAAGAGGGAGCAAATAAAGAAAAAGAAAGAAAAATGAAAAGGAAAAAAGGAGAAAATAAAACAGAGAAGGGAGCAGATAGAAAAAGGAAATAAAAATGGAGAGAAAGATAAAGAGAAAATAAAGTAGAGGAAAGTAAATAAAAAAAAGAAACAAAAAATGTAAACAATGAAAAAAGGAGAAAATGAAATCAACAAGGAAGTAAATAAAGAAAAAAATGGTGAAGCAAAGGAAAAAGTGAAGCAGAAGAGGAAGCAAATAAAAGAAAGGAAAAAGGAAAAAGTAATAAAATGAAGAAGATCATGAAAAAAAGCTAAAACAGAGGAGGAAGTAAGAAGAAAAAGAATAATAGAAAGAAGATGAAATAAAGAAGGTAAAATGGAAATAAGAGAGAAAAGAAAGAAAGAAAATATTGAGGAAGTAGAACCTGAAGAAGATAGAGAAGAAAAGCAGAGAACCAACAAAACACAAAAAGATAAAATAAAAAATAGACGAGGAAAAAAAACTATAAAAGAAATTCAACAAATGGCTGTTGCTGTGTCTTCACCTCAACTAGGCCAACAAATTCACTAGAAACTGCAACTCACAAATGCATGGTTCACTGACCACTGCAACATTTACTTAGTGTCAATAGGATTTGAAATAAAGTTGTTCTTTTGGCATTGGGCAGAAAATCTTCTTTGTCGGAAATAAATGGCCATTATCCTACAAGAGACATAAATAAACCCTCATACTTCTGTCCAAATGGCAGCACTTACCACAACTTTAAGCAGATAGGTAAAAAAAAACACCAACTAGAATTAGAGTGAATCAAAAACACTTAACTTTTTTGAGAACCTTGGAGAAATACTTTGTCAATTACAAGCTGACCAAAAGATGATTGTCTGACCAGAAACATATCAAAGGCATCTTTTGCTGAGTGATGGTTAATATGCTTATCTTGCAAACCATTCTTCATATGATTCTGTTCTTCATAAGGTTTTCAAACAATTTAGTCCTAGATTAAAGTCATATCTGTGAATATAATAAAATTATCATCATGAAAAACTAATGCTCCTCACCTAACATTTAACACTTGTGTATGTGTCTGCAAAACACATACATATGAGTGGATCAATAAATCTGTAGCTTGACTTACAGTTATTATAATAGGTAATCCATATGACTTAAATGCAGTGACGAAGAAGAATAATTGCTATGTAAAATAAATGCTTTTTTCATCATCAGTTTGCAAACATACTAATGTGTGTATATATACATATATAAACACACACACACACATATATATATACATATATAAACACACACACACAGACATATATATACATATATAAACACACACACACATATATATACATATATAAACACACACACACATATATATACATATATAAACACACACACGCATATATATACATATATAAACACACACACGCATATATATACATATATAAACACACACACACATATATATACATATATAAACACACACACGCATATATATACATATATAAACACACACACACATATATATACATATATAAACACACACATACATATATAAACACACACATACATATATAAACACACACACACATATATATACATATATAAACACACACATACATATATAAACACACACACACATATATATACATATATAAACACACACATACATATATAAACACACACACACATATATATACATATATAAACACACACATACATATATAAACACACACACATACATATAAACACACACACACATACATATAAACACACACACATATATAAACACACACATATATAAACGCGCACACACACACACACATATATAAACACACACACACACACATATATATAAACACACGCACACACACACATATAAACACACATATAAACACACACACACACATATAAACACACACACATATATAAACACACACACACACACATATAAACACACATATAAACACACACACACACATATAAACACACACACACACACATATATACACACACACACACACATATATAAACACACACACACACACACATATATAAACACACACACACACACATATATAAACACACACACACACACATATAAACACACACACACACACACACATATAAACACACACACACACATATATATATATATATATATATATATATATATATATATATATATATATATATACAGGGTGCATCAGACATACTTTTACAAATATTGGGAGTGGATTTCTCTCACCAAAACAAGGACAAAAGTCCATATAAGCATATGTCCTCAAATTCTTTGTTTTTGAGTTAATTATGTTATGGTAGATGGCACTGTGTACATTTGGGGCAAGTCTGTCTTCAATGTTTAACGTGTGTAGTAGTGAGTTAACTGAGAAGTGTTCCGTTTAAGAATGGCAGGATATTCATATCATAAACACAAAGATATGATTTTTACATATGCCCATGTGAATGGTAATGGACACAAGGTTGCATGGCTGTATCAGATTGCATTTCCTGACTGAAGGCAGCCGAGTCATCCAACCTTTGCTGCTGTTAATGATCAGGTTGCTGAGACAGGATCCATGGCACCACAAATTATGCTCATACACCTGACCATGAAAAATACATTTTACAGGCTGTTGGAGACAATACAGGTGTCAGCACACATTGGCCCTAGAATGCCATGCATCTCATAGTACTACATGGAGAGTACTTCAAGAGCAGCTCCTGTAACTGTATAATTTGCAACATGTGCAGGATCTGATCTCTCACCACTGGAGAACTTTTACCGATGATTTATTGCACAAACTACCAATCCGTTGTTTGTCTTTTCAGTCTTGTTTACAGGTAAGGCAACATTTGGAAGAAATGGAATAACAAATCTACACAACCAACATTTGTGAGTGGATCGGAATCACCATGGTACAATACAGACTAGACACCAGCATCAGTTTATGATTAATATGTGGGTTGGAATTGTAGGTGACTGTCTGGTTGGTCCATATGTTCTCCCAGCATGTATTACAGGAGCTGTCTACAGGGACTTAATTTCAAACACACTTCTAGACTTGCTAGAGGATGTACCCCTGCTATTACGAAGACGCTTGTGGTTCATGCATGATGGAACTCCAGTACATTTTAGTCACACTGTTTGCGATGCCCTAGCTGACATCAACCATGAAGGATGGATAGGTAGGAGTGAACCAGTTCATGGCCTGCCTTTTGGGCATATGTTTATATGTATATTTTACCTTGTTTTGGTGTCAGCAATCCACTCCCAAAGTTTGTAAAAGTATTTTTGGATTGTATCTTGGATTGTACATTTAATAGCATCTACCATAAACTTTGAACTTTGCGGACATATTTTTCTATAGACCTTTGTCCTTGTTTTGCTGTGGAGAACCTGCCTCCAAAGTTTGTAAAAATATTCTTGACAGACCATATATATATATATATATATATATATATATATATATATATATATATATAATTTAAATAAAAACAGATTACTTTAAGGTTCCATATAATAAATTATTTCACCACAGCCCTTTTAAAGGACAGTGGATCATCAGATTTATTTCCAAATGTTGAAATGAAAAAAATGAAAATAAATTTACACATTTATAACGGGCAATAATAAGGAAATTAACGAAGTGGGAGCAGTGTAGGGGGTAGAGAGACAGCATTGAGTTAGATGTAACATTTCTATTGTTTCAAATTTAAATTTTCGCTGAAATCTAGACATTGACACTTTCAATCTGTTAACGGAAGTTATATCTTGAGAAAGAAGTTGTAAAAAAGTGTCATTAACTTCCATTGGAATAGGCGTTGTATATATATATATATATATATATATATATATATATATATACATATAATCTT
This sequence comes from Acanthosepion esculentum, assembly GCA_964036315.1. Lineage (NCBI taxonomy): Eukaryota > Metazoa > Mollusca > Cephalopoda > Sepiida > Sepiidae > Acanthosepion > Acanthosepion esculentum. The sequence continues at coordinate 64,209,075 of OZ038492.1, read as the reverse complement.
ATTGTCAACAACAGCTCACCTGCAAGATCCAAATTGCAGAGAACCAATATTATTTATGAATTCACATGTCCCTTAAGGAATAGTGTACCTGATCAAACCCAAATCATGACGAATTACATAGAACATACCACTACATGCCTATCAAGAAAACTCACGTTACATCCCTCAGACCCTAGCTCAATTAGGACTTATTTAAACACACATGGGAACCTACCAAAGTCCATCCGTAACATAGTCATAGAAAATACAACTATAATAGCCACATGTAAAAAAGATATAAATAATGGAAGCATTAATAGTAAAAAAGAAAAAGGCAACACTCAATAACATGAACTATGAACAGGGCCACAGTGTGCAGACCATGTTTGGAAAAAAAAAACAACATTTCCATTACTATAGAAAAACATATATAAAAAATATAGATTCAGTTAAAAAAAAACATCCTTGATAATGGTTAATAGAATACTCAAAAGCACTCAGATATATAGAACATTTGGGCAGTTTTTATATACTTTATACCCAGAAAAGAAAACACTTACATGAACATAAGAAAAAATTAATAAGAAGCTTAATCACAGTACCTTGTCAATCGTCTTTAACAAAACAAAAGACAGAGTTTGTATATACAAGCAAATCATTAAATAACCATCATTTCTACAGACCAATTTCATAACTCTGAGATTTATGCAGCTAACAATTATCAAGTAGCATCAGATAATTGCTAACTGCATGAACTCAGTGTTTCAGAATTGGTATGTCAGTAAAAATACTGGCTATTTAATTATTTGCTCATATATAAAGGGTGTTCCAATAACTTGGACCTATTTTAAATGTGAATTAAGTTTAGGACTCTAATGATTTTTTTTGTTTTTTTTTTTTCAGATTTAACAACTATTCAACCATGGAAAGATTAACAATCAAATAATATGTTAAAGTTTCAAGAGTGCAATTGGAAAAATTATTTGTAAATTCAAACAAACTGGGTCAGTAGCAGATGTGAAAACACCATTGCAACACCTCTATTTGTCATCGCGTGCTGTAATTGAACCTCTCCAAAACAACGTTACATCATTTTCAATTGCACTCTTGGTTGGCTGATTATGTTGACCAAAAAATATTGTGAAGTGCGCACATGCATTTCTGTTTGAACGTCCATTTTCATAATAGGCTTTGATAGCTTTAACACGTCTGATTGTTAATCTTTTCATGGTTGAAATTGCCAAAGACTTAAGTTCTTAAATTTGAAAGAAAAAGAAAAAAATCATCAGACGCTTAAACTTAATTCACATTTAAAATTGATCCAAGTTAGTGGAACACCCATCATATATGTGTGTGTGTGTGTATATATATATATATATATACATATATATATATATATATATATATATATATATATATATATATATATGTATATGTATGTATGTATGTATATACAGTCCCATGAGAAATTTACTTTGTTAATATAAACAGAAATATAACCTGACTAGAGCAATGCTACCTTAGTCTCCTTCAAAGTACACCCTTTGGAATCTAGAAAACTTATTTCAGCATCCTTTTCACTTTTCAAAATAGTCTGCAATGTCCTCTTCTAGAATTGCATCAACTGCTTAACTGCCTTCTCCTTAAGCTCATCCCTTTCACCAGTGATTTTAGCGTTAGAAAAAGCCAAAACTTGCAAAGAGTCAAATCTGGATTGTTGCAGTAGGGAGAACAGACTTGGATGATTTGATCTGATGTGAAGAGTGGACATTCAAGATGGCTGGATACTTTCTAGGCAGTCTGTGGACTCCCACCCCACCGATTTTCAGGTTCTCAAAATGTCAATAAGTGACTTCCTTTGTTTGTAGCCTTCATGCATTCAACACATGTGGGTGTGATAAGTTTGTTGATAGTCTGAAGCAGCATTTCTAAAATTTCATCAGGACTCATTTAATAATTTCTGAAAGCCTTTTTAATCATTAAAATCATACTTTCAGTAGACAAATGTCCAAGTTTCCAGAAAAATTTGATGTAAATGCGCAGATTTCATAATACACAAATTCACTCAGTGTCATCATACTGCTGACTGGGAGTAAGTATGTTCATGCCTACAGAGTGAAGTCTCCTTTTGGTTGTTAAGGTGTATCAAGACCAAGCTATTTGAAATGCTGGATACATTCAAAATAGACTATTTTTTCAGATATAATGATCAATTGCATTTTATGAATTGTTTACGCTTTTGTTTCTTAGTTCCTAAATATCTAGATTTACTACAGTATATTTCTGTTGTAAATATTCTATCTCAGCTGGTAAAAATATTATTATTATTATTATTGTTATTATTATCATCTTTACCAGCTGAGACAGAATATCTACAACAAAAATATACTGTAATAATTCTTTCATGGATCATTTATCATACAAATTTTCACGGCTTCCAAGTGAACAAAGGAAAAATATAAGGATTTTCAGCTATCAATTTTTATCTTTCTCATACAAATACATAATGATGCAAATTCATTATGAATGTGAGGGTCATACAATGCACAGGCTCACTCAATGGCATCATACTGACAACTAGGAATGTGTCTGTTCATGCATACAGAGTAAGGTCTCCTCTGATTGGTTGCTAAGGTATATCAAGGCCATGCAATTGGTTTGGAAGATATTTGAAATGGCTGCATACATTCTAAACAGACTTTGTATTTTGTCAGATATTATAATGATTAACAGCATTTGAAGAAGTCATTGCATTTCCTGTGATTGCATCCCACAAGCATTTAACCTTTTTGCATGTTCTGCTTGTTAAAGGCTCTCCTGAATGTGGGTTACCTTTAACAAATTCCGAGACAAGTTTGAAGCTTGAATCCTCACTGAAAACCTTTTTAATCATTTGAATAGTTTCAAGTAAAGCTTGATGTATATTCATTGTGAATGTGATGGTCATATAATATACAAGCTCACTCAAAAGCTACACAAACATCTTTTGAGATATGTAAAATGGTAGGATTCTGGACAGACAATGCACACATACTCTTGTGTGTAAGTTTGTGTCTGATCTGTCCATCATGTTTTGCATTTCTCTATAGCTGTTTGTGTTGCCTGAATGTAATATGGCAAGTGAGGATCTTACAGCATACGCATGAACAGTCTAACATAAGATTATATAGTTAATAGAAGGATGCCCACAAGTGATAATGGCTTGGAATTAGAAACTGAAGAACTGAGTTTGTATTCCAGTCAGGTTTGTTGCATTCACTTAGATACAAATACACTTGGGAAAGGTATGAATCCATATCCCCTCCCAGTTACAGGTTAAATAGTAAGAATTGTATGTGGAAAAATCATTGTTGCTCTCAAAAGATTATCAATGCAACATTCACTTGCAAAAAAAAAAACATTATTCTTACAATTTAAAATGTATTTCAGCTTTAAATAACCCACAAAGGGTTGAGAAACCATAAAAACAAATTTCTCTCTCTTTCTATATATATATATATATATATATATATATATATATATATATATATATATGGAGGGGTGCATGGCCAAGTGGATAGCATCCCAACTATAAGTTCAAATTTCACCATGGTTAATTTATCAGGGAGGTGACTTCTTGAGGATATCAGCCTCGAGAGACAATCCCAGCATATGACTGTTGGAAAGTGCCTGAAAATCATACTATGAGTTGAACTAAGTCTTGTGAGTGAAATTGGTTAGACAGAACTGTTCAAAATCAGTTGATGATCATGCTGGCAGGAAACCAATGATAAAAAAACCTACTAAAGCCAAATTTACAGCAGAGAATTAGGAACTATAAATAAGGAAGCCGTGCTGTCGAACTCTCTGCCTCGGCGGAGAGGAACTCGGATGGGGCTTTGCCGCAGGTCAAAGTTTCGTCCGGGGAGGTTGACAGTCCCTGAACCCGTTTATACGGGTTCTAAATGGGCATATTTTTGCCCGAGCCTACGGGCTCGGTAAGCCCACATTAAACCGGCCTTGTGCCACATTCGACACATGTGGGAGTGTTGATAAATATTGAGAATTAGGAACTACAAAGCTTGTGGCTCAACCAAAATGATAAGGCTCATTAAAATACATATAAGAAAGTCTCTTGTAAATCATTAGTGGTTTTAATTGTTGAATCATATGCTTGGCTTCATCTTCTCAAAGCATTGAAGTCTATGAAAGTTTATTTAGCTGAACTGAAGACCCACAGAAGAGCTTGTTTATGCTTTTAAAATCAATACAGCAAAAACATAAAATATAAATACTCCCTTTTCTTTCCAGAAGTGAATATTTACAGATAGAAGTTTCTGATCCCTGACACTTATCCCATTCCAAAAATGATTGCCATGACCTCCTAGAACATATTAATACATTTTGTATTAGACTCGCAAAATTGGAATGAACATAGGTTAAGTTGATCGATCATTTCCCAATCAAAATGTCAATATTTTCCCAAATTAGGTAAAAGATTTATTTTTACCTTCAACTCAGTAATTTGGCAAATATCACAACAGATTTTTTTTAAAAAGTTATCACTACAAACAAATAACATATCTCAATTGAGTTGAGTCTAATGTATTTAGCATCTGAGAGCTTCATGAGATTGAAAAGCAAAAAATCACATGGTCTGATTTTCAAATGTAAAATACCTTATAGATAATGCTGTTAAAATTTTATAAAGACATAACTGAAATGTGGAGATTATTTAAAAAATGGTTGAAAAAATGTATTTTTTGCCCCTGTAAATTAAATGCCAATAAATTAATTTTTGACATCATTCTATGGCAATGAGTGAATGGCTGGAACCAAAAATAAAGAAAAACAGTCTTAGTTGCAATGAAAAGCAACTGCAATTAAAATGAAAGAATTACAAAACAATAACAATAATAATGGGTCACAACACTTCATGAGATAATAATAAAAATTCAAGACGATATTATCAGTGAGGAAAATCAAAATTTTAGATAAAATTCTATTGAGGACAACAGTTTTAGTTGTTCTGGGCTGACACAACAAGGGAATCGGTTCAAAATAGAAATCTTTAGTTTTTATCATTCATGAAGTTTGGCGAACAAATCAAATTTTTTGTTCTTATATTTGCAAATTGGCTGACCAAAAATAAAAATGAATCTTTTTATTTTTTCTCCATCATCAAATTTTGACTGGAGATGGCAAATAAAAATTTTTTAGAACAAAACAAAAAGTAAAGTGTATGACCTTAAGGAATGCAAAATCAAACAGGATTTGCTAATGAATGATAAGAACAGGGAATATGTTTTGATGAGAAGTATTATTTTTTCATGATGATGGTTTTATTACATTCACTCTCAATATATTTAACCCAATGCTTTGCCATGAATCACATCGATAAAATATTATACAGTAAAAATTCTAGACCAAAATTCTACTAAGTTAGTTTATTATTATTATTATCAATCTATCTCATATATGGATTTTGTTCAGTGCCATGTGTGTGACAAAAGAAATAAGAGAAAGAGAAATAAAGGGAACAACAAGAAGAGCGCTAAGGAAAGGTTTTATTATAATTTTAATGATTTGGTCATTGGCTAAAAAGGTAAAAAACAAAGGCTTACAGGCAAGAAGTTAGAAATACTTCAAAATAACTGCAGTTGGGTGTTTCTGGGTTTTTGTGGTATAGTAAGAGTAAATGGACTGTTCTGAAGCAGATTTCTGCAACGACTGAATTAGCAAACCAACTTACTTGATTTGGGTGCCAACCAACGAATACCTGCATGAAAGACCTCAACTTTGTATGGTCATCTGACCACATCAAATGGCCCAGAACTTGGAGAAGTTTCATTCATAAAAAATAGATTCTCTTTAACATTCAGACAGAATTCAAAAACAACTCTCATGCCTCCTATTTTGCATAGTTAATAATAAAAACTATGTACTTTTAAAATCTATGATACCTTTAAGATATGAGAAATTTCTTCTTTTTTTTTTTTGTAAATGATTCACTTCATTCTTAAACATTAATAATGTTTTTGATTGATTAATTTTTTATGGCTTATCAACATTTTTCAGGCTATTTAAAGCTAAAACATATTTTTTGGTTTGTAAGAATTTTTTTGAAGATAATAATTTTCTTATATAAGTCTTACTATTTAACCCATAGCTTAAAGAAGAAGAGGTGAACTCATACCTTTCTGAAGGGTATTTGCATGTAAATGAATATAATGAAACCGACAAGAATTGGAACTCGGTTCCTTGATTTCTTATTCTGAGCCATTATCTATAACATCACCCACAACAAAGTTTACAGCAACTGGCATTTCCAAGAGGTTACCCATCTAGATAGTGACCAGGTGACTATTGATGAGAACTGGTGTTTCAAGCCTTAAGCCTTAATAAAATTGAGACGCTGTTTTGTAGAACAGATTAGAATAATCTAGAGAACCTTTTTAATTTAATTTCAGACTCAATTAAGTAAGCCTAAATTCTTATACTCTCATCTTAGACACTTTCAAATTCCACAACCTTGTAACATACTGTAAGCATAGTAACAGAAACCACTTAGCGATATGAAAGTGCTATAGGTTGAATAGTCAAAGTGTCTATCTTGCAAAGAGAGTGTTACTAAGCAAACTGAATTTGACACAGGTATGTGGATAAGTTTAAACTATCTTCAACACCAGTGTAAGCAAGCAAACGCAATCAATTCATATGGAAAGCAGGGTTGGTGCATACTGATCCTGACTGCCTGATTTTCGCAGATTTTGACATCCTTCTGGGGTTTTGTTTTGGTCTAAATCTGTGAATTCATTCCAAGTCTTGAAAAAACATTATATAAAATTCACTATATTTTATCCATAATGTTTAATGTGTTAAAATTATTTAACTTTTTAACAAGAAAAATCTCAAGTTGATGTTAAACACTGCTGCAAAACATTGTTGATTTATTTAAGAGGGAATGATCTATTATGACATGTCTCTAATTATTTAAGAGGGAATGATCTATTATGACATGTCTCTAATTATTTAAGATGGAATGATCTATTATGACATGTCTCTAATTATTTAAGATGGAATGATCTATTATGACATGTCTCTAATTATTTAAGATGGAATGATCTATTATGACATGTCTCTAATTATTTAAGATGGAATGATCTATTATGACATGTCTCTAATTATTTAAGATGGAATGATCTATTATGACATGTCTCTAATTATTTAAGATGGAATGATCTATTATGACATGTCTCTAATTATTTAAGATGGAATGATCTATTATGACATGTCTCTAATTATTTAAGATGGAATGATCTATTATGACATGTCTCTAATTATTTAAGATGGAATGATCTATTATGACAGGTCTCTAATTATTTAAGATGGAATGATCTATTATGACAGGTCTCTAATTTGTATTTAGATAAATTGTATTTATTTTCAATTTTTCTCTGTGATTGTACATAATTAAATTAAAATTTGTATTTTATATGAATACCACTTCATGAAAATTGAAATGTAGTAGAGAGGAAGGCCCCGTATTATAGATTCAGGAGTCACATGAAACCCTTGCAACAGCCCTGTTTGTATGTGCATGTGTAAGGGAGAAACTGCCAAGACCTATACCAGAAAGAAAAATAAAATTTGTTCATGCCTTGAATATTGCTGTCACATATGGTCTGGATTTTTTTGCTGTATATCTAGAGAGTCTTGATAAAATCTGAAATAGAATCAGTAATATTTTTAGTCCAGACCTGATAACTTAGTTTCATTCACTTTCCCACCACCATAAAATTGCTTCTCTTTTCTATAAATATTTCCATGTTAATTGTTTGGATGAACTCTTCACTATGGTACCTAGACTGTATGAATTTAAGCACAGTACTAGACAGACAGTGAGGTCTCATCATTTTACAGTTGAATTGGCTGCTAGATGTAACTGTAAGTTCTATTGCTAACAGTTTCTTTTCTCACACTTCTCACTTGTGGAAGTCTCTACCAGCTCCATGCTTTCAAGCCAACTTTGATCTTCAAAAATTTAAATGCAATGTCAGTGGTTATTTACCGTCTTCTTAATTACTCTTTCTATTGTTCTCGCTCCTTAATAATGTTTCTCTTTTTTCTTATTCTCTCACAACCAGGAACCGCTTGTGTCTTAGTGGCTTTATTGCCTTGCACAGGATGATATGATTAAAAAAAATCTGGTTCACAGAATAGAAAGAGTGAGGGTAAAAAGGGTCCTAATTCATAACAAAAGAAACAAAAAACAATTATGAGCATGACAATTTTAGATTCAAGAGTGAGAGAATGATGCTGATGGAAAACTGTAAAAATCAGAAATCCACGGTCATAACACCAAATGATAAAAATCAGTATCAGTATCAGCAAGTCCAAAGTCATAAATACCAGGGAGCATAAATGAAAAGCAGTCAAAATCTGTATTCACCACTCACAATATAGAACTGCCTACTTTACCCACAAAGAACAGAAAATATTCCTGTCGTCCAAAGTAGTGTTCTTTTATTGGGGTAAGAATGTGATTAGTTGAGACTGGTAAGCAAGTGCAAAAATTAACCTATTTCCAAGGCCTTACAGAAGTAGACCCAATCTTGGTTTTCATTTTTGACAAACAACACAGTGAATGCAAATTCTTTTTCTGAGGTAAGACCTGGTTTTCTCCTCCATCACCACAGTGATGGCAATCGCCCTGTCGGCCTTGAAAACCCACATTATAAGTTCCACACAAGTATATTTTTTCTCTTCTTGTATTGTTACTCTTTATATAAAAAATATATATCTAATATTCCTCTATGTGTTGTAATTTATTCCCACGCTGACAGGATGTGACACAAGATCAGTTTAAAACAGAGAACCCAAACACGTGCACCCAGGTCAAGTTAAAAAATAGTCCAGTCCCTGCAACCATTGGTTGTGCTGGCATTGGTATCACTACTGATCCCCCCTCTTTTGTACAATGAGGGAGGTACTGATGCAAACAGCTGTTCCCCAAGACGAGGCATCTCTCAATATTATTACAGTTACGCTCTGCCCAAAGATAATGACACAACTGAGCTCCACTCTGTCTGAAAACAGAAACACAATTGAGAGATAAAATTTATTTTTTCTACCAAAAAGGTAGATACTACACTCTGATCCCAACTTGAACACTGAGTAAAGGAGTACTTATCTGATCATTTACTGTGACTAGCTGGTTGCTTTTTATATGGTCAATTTTAAGTCATCCTGATATAAGCTAAAATCACATAACCACATTAAATGCTTTGCTCTCTCTCTTGACCATTTAACAGGGACATGCTCTTTTAATTCCACAATTATGATCATGTGGTCATTCAGCTGAATTGTTTAAACTGAAGACCAGTAGGAGTCTAGTAAATTCAGTTACCACTGTGTTCTTCATTACAAATGCTCAACTGACTTAATATCATTTATTTTTTTTACAGAATCACCAAATTTTTTTCAAATCTGGATACATCCTGAAATTCCAAAAACAACAAATCTTGGTTCAGAAAATATCTCTTTATATATGTTCAATAAAGTCACAAAATAAAAATCAATTGCAAAGTAAAAGATAAACATTGTCTGAAAGTCTCCAACAGAAAAGTTTGTATGAGTAATGTTTGGATTGTACTTTACTGTAGTATTTCCACCAATTGTACTAAAAACTTACAATATTTACAAAATTTGCTTCAGTATGATACAAATCCACAAGTCACAGTATTTGATGTTCTTATATGATAACCTATCTAGGTAACGTTGAAGATTATCCAACATCACTGAACTTTCATTATCAGATAATAATGAGTGCTTTTAGTCTGATTTGACTATAAACCTACTATAATTGTTAAAAATTACAAATGAATATAATCAAATGAAATATGTTATTAAATAAAAGTGAAATGAAAAGATTGTATATATGAGGTCTGGTTTGTACTTTACTGTTAGTGTAACATCTCTACAGCTTCTGGTCACAACTCTGCTGCAGTATTGCGCAACAGAGGACTTCAAAACAAGACGAGCGTGAACATGTCTGTGTGTCTGTAAGGAAGTCTACGTGTGGATAAGGAAGTGAAGGGAGAGAAACCGAGGTGGAAGTTCTAGCAATTGCTTCCAAAGAACTATTGATTTTTGAAACATATTCCTTAGTGAACACCATTACTTGAGTTAGAGCAAGGTAGGTGAAGAAAGGCTCTTGCAGTTTGAAGCTGAAGCACTTCACTCACACACAGGCACAACGACACAAAGGGATGTGTACATTTAGAGACATACCTATACACTTTGTACACTTTTTTTCAAAATATCACATGCACACAAAAGAATACACATTTAAAAACATATTTCTTTACGATTTTCTTTTCTCATATATATATATATATATATATATATATATATATATGAGGGTGTATTGCAAAGTTCTTGACCCAATCCACTTCCCAAAATCAGTATTCTGTTTGGTCATTAAAATACTAATTATAAAACAAAAGACAGGTCAAGAACCAAAACTTTTTAGCACACTTATATATATATATATATATATATATATATATATAAAATGTATACTTGGGCAGCAACCTTTCTTTTAAACATGTCCCATTAAATATGTCAGACAAGGAAGATTTAATTAATTTTTCATTTAGTTTTTCCAGCATCCATAACATTTTCTGTTGGAGTGAGTGAGTAGAAACATTTTCCATATTGTCTTTTGTCCCAAGCACTTTCAGCCACATCTTTAGCCATTTTCAAGGGGATTTGTTTTTGGTGTTGTTAGTTTTACCTCATGTTCTGAATAGGTCTGTATATATATATATATATATATATATATATATATATATATATATATATATATATATATAAATAAAAAGAAAGAACAGTAAGATATAAAATCCGGTGTTCTTATAGATATTTTTATTTTTACACAATAGTGCTCAACCTAAATTTACAGAGCATTAATATTATAAATTAATTGATTTAAAATATGTTTTTTTCGCCACACAGTGATAACCATGTTTCAGAAATGGAAGCTAAAGCCCCTGAATTTAATTTTGTTATTAAACCAAAGACATTAGTTCCATTTCCTCGTCAAGCGAATTTTGGAGTAACTTATTTTTTTAAATTTACGGTTGTTAAAGGCACGGCAAAGATTCATAATTGAGGGTTTCCAAGGATACCGATAAATCCATTCATATAGACAAGGGGTGGTAGGGGGTTCAAATTTTAATTTTCGTTGTATCAGTTAATAGTTACATTCGAAAGCAGGGTTATGTTTAGGGATCCGGGTAGGGATGTATCTTTCAACAAATTCTGACATCCGCTAAATTCAGGTCGTCTGTTTTTTTTTCCCCTAATGGCAAAAATTCTTACGGTACTTTTTCTATTTGTATATTTAAAGATTTTGAGGGACTGTTTAGGCTAGAATATGTTTTAACCACACACACATATATATATATATATATATATATATATATATATATATATATATATATATATATTGATTTGGTGGTGTGCACAAAAGAGTATACACAGATCAAGGGTCAAGCTCATGACACTAGTAAGGTTCTTCTACAACAAGCCGAGTACCCATTAGATTATAGCAAGGGTCCACACATGTACACACAAACATATATATATATATATATATATATATATATATGCAAGGCAGTAAAGCCACTAAGACACAATGGGTTTTGAAAGAATTAGAAAACAGAAATATTATTAAAGAGTAAGAACAATAGAAGAGTAATCAGGAAGACAGTAGATAACAACTGACATTGCATTTAAATTTTTGAAGATCAAAGTTGGCTGGAAAGCCTGGTGATGGGAGGGAGTTCCACAAGTGAGAAGTGTAAGAAAAAAAAAGCTGTAGGCATAAAACTTATGGTTACATCTAGCCAATTTAACTGTAAATTAATGAGACCTTGTTGTCAATCTTGTACAGTGCTTAAATTCATAAAGCTTAGATACCATAGCAAATATTTCATCTAAAAAATTACTATGAAAATATCTATAGAAAAGGCAAGGGAATCAATTTTATGGTGGTGGAAAAGTGACTGAAGCTGAGTTGCCATGTCAAGACCAATAACATTACTGATACTTCCTTGGATTTTATCAAGCATCTCTAAATATGTAGCAGGAGCACTGGACCATATGTGGTAGCAATATTTGAAACATGGACAAATGATAGACTTATAGATGTGTAAGAGATTCAAGAGAGAAAAATTATCTTGCACAACACAGTGAAACAATTTTCTTAGCGGCAGACCTAGCAATTGATTCAATATAATTTTTATGTCAGCTGAGAATGTTAGCCCTATATATATATATATATATATATATATATATATATATATATATATGTATGTATGTATATGTATATATATGTGTATGTGTGTATGTGTGTGGGATGCAATGGATAAATTGTCATCTAAATTATGCTAAAATGAAAATCACACTGATATCTCATTTTAACAGATATATTTATCAAAATTACACAAGAACATCTTGAAATACATCTTGAAAGAGTAAATTTATTCAATAAATCACTATTGGCATCCAGACAACTTCAGGTTCTCCTGCAATTCTTCTGAACGGCCTCATTGTTTAAGTTGCTGAATATTGCCATAATCCTTGCTGTCATATTGAGAATATTTAACATCGAAAAACAAAGAAAAAAAATTAATTATTTTTAATAATATGTGGAAATCTCCACACTTTGCCTGATGAAGATCACGAGACCGGAAACACGTGTAGCAAAATTATGGAAAATAAAGCATAATATTTTTTAAAAAATCCACATTACAACCAAAAATGTTTGCAGTTTCTCTCTTCTTTTTAATATACACACTTTTCTCTCATTGGAACTACTATAACCTCTTCCCTATATATATATATATATATATATATATATATATACACACACACACACACACACACACACACACACACACACACACACAATGATACCTTGGCTTTTCTTAAATATTATATGGAAAAATAAAACTCAGTTTAGGTTGTTTTACCCGAGTTTACGTCGGCCATTAAAAATATTAGAAACGTCAAAACACTAAAATAACAATAAACACATATAAAATCATATTTAAATAAATTTAAAAATAATATTATGTATACTATATATATATATATATATATATATATATATATATCATAAAATCATCAAAAACAAAAATATTAGCAAAAAAAGTATGTTCAGTAGACATTCTTATTTTCAAATCCATGCTAATTTGTAGAAAAAAGCAATTCTCATTTGTATTGGGCAACAAGTTTCTCAATAATCTTTCAGTATAAATTGACAAAAAGAGAAATATATGTCCAAGGGAGATAACTTCAGATTTATTAACTGCTAGTTACAAGGTCGTTAATCTCCTTTAGTTTTCTTAAGAAAATAAGAGGAATATGGAGGAACGAATTCTTAACCTCTTTGTATTCCTTCCATCAGCCATTATGGCTTATCAATAATGATACTTTAATTATAATTAATAATAATTAACCTTAGTTATAATTAGTAGCTGAAAATAATTATAATATACAGGCTATAAATAGGAAAAACTTAAAAGTATGCAGAAGCTGCCAATTATGGTATTTAAGCAAGTTTGTTTAAGGTGAGTTTCTATAAGGGGTTGATTTGTGTGCGTACTTTCAATATAATTTTCTTGATTGGTCACTGCTGTAAAGCTTTCAAGAATTGATCTATTGTCCATTGATTAATTCAAAGGAAATATTCAGAGCATAAAAAAAATATATTTCATTTTGTTTGAGAAAGTGAATTTTGCTGTGAACAAAAATGTTTTCCACAAATATTATAAAGTAGTAATAAAATTCAAAAGAATTTTTTTTTTCAATACAAAAGAAGTAAAGAAAATTAGAATTAAAACAACATATCCTGACAAAGAATGAAAGAGCAAGTAGTAAAGATAAAGTTTTGTCTTCATAGATAGAGATAAGTAGGTTAAAAGATGTAGGAGTCACTTTCGCTTACAAATAGCCTCAATACATCACTATGACTTATCGAATCTCTTTATAATAAACAGAACACAGTTGCCAACAGTTGTCTAACTTATTAAGGGAGAAGAAACATACAAGCAACAGCCCAACAAAAGATATCCAAAGATATCTGCAAACAGTTAAACAGATTATATGAACCTAAAAGATACAAATGATTAAGAAAAGACATTCATCTTCAAGTGTAATAAACCAAACTTTGGTTATCATATAAGAACATCAAATACTGTGACTTGTGGATTTGTATGATCTTTTCTTTCTTTTTATGTTCCATGTCCTTTCAGGACGTAGGCAATCATGGCTCTCCACCTCCCTCTATCCCTTGCAGCTCTCAACAAGTTCCTTCTCTCTGCTTCCTCTCCCAGACCACGTTCTGTCTTCCACTTACTTAATTCTGCCAGGTATGTCACACGTTGTTTTCCTTTGTCTCTCTTTCCCTCTATTAGACCTGTGAGTATCAGATTCTCCAGGCTCTCCTTCCTCATTATGTGTCCCAGAAACTTCAGCTGCCTCTTCCTGATATTAAGTATAAGCCTCCTCCTTGTTTGCAACCTAAGATCTCATCGTTGCTCACGTGCTCGGTCCATGATATCCTTAGCATCTTTCTGTAGAACCACATCTCTGTCACCTTGAAGTTTGTAGTAGAAGTGGTGGAAATACTACCGTAAAGTACAATCCAAACATTACTTATACAAACTTTTCTGTTAGAGACTTTCAGACAATACTTATGCTTTACTTTTTAATTGATTTTCCTTTTAATTTCATGATTTTATTTAAAATATATAAAGAGACATTTTCTGAATCAAAATTTGTTGTTTTTTGTATTTCTGTCTGTATTGAAATCTGAAAAAAATTTTGCTGATTCTGTAAAAAAAAAAAAGAAAGAAGATATTAACTCAGTTGAGCATACAAAGGAATTGTAATGAAGAACACAGTGGTAACTGAATTTACTACACTCATACTGGTCTTCAGTTTAATCTATTCAACAGAATGACCATATAATCATAGTGATGAGATTAAAAAGATATGTTCATATTAAATGATCATGAGAGAGCAAAGCATTTAATGTGTTTATATGTTTTTAGTCTATATCAGGATGACTTAGGGCACCTTGAGGCAGAATAATGGTTAGCAAGCTTGTCTTGCTAGAACAATTATGACTGAGTAGTGAGTTCGATCCTCACTGGGTGCCCCATACTTCCGGCCTTGTGCCACATCTAAGCTACACTTGGAAAATCACTATAGGATGACTTAAAATTGACCATAAAAACATAAAAATCAACCATCTAGTCTACTGACATTTACATTCAAGTGTAATGTGTAGATGATAAACCTAATTTCTCCAATTGCCTTGATCTATCCACTTCCCTTCTCCACTTCCTGACATCTTTCATTCCTATCTGCTCTCGCTCTATATCTTCCGTAACCCCCCTGCCTTGATCAACCCACCGTCCTTCTCTTTCTCCACATCCCTTCCTTTACCACTCCTATCTGCTCTTCCTCCAACCCTTCTGTAACCCCATGCGTGATAGTGGCCACCGGCCTTGCTTGGGGTGATACGCTTAAAAAAAAAAAGAAAAAAAAAGTGTAATATTTAAATAATAAACCTAACTTAAACCTTAATCTGTTAACATTCACTTCCAAGTATAATGTGCTGATAATAAGCCTAACTGAAACCTTAATCTGTTAACATTCACTTTCAAGTATAATGTGCTGATAATAAGCCTAACTTAAACCTTAATCTGTTAACATTCACTTTCAAGTATAATGTGCTGATAATAAGCCTAACTTAAACCTTAATCTGTTAACATTCACTTCCAAGTATAATGTGCTGATAATAAGCCTAACTGAAACCTTAATCTGTTAACATTCACTTTCAAGTATAATGTGCTGATAATAAGCCTAACTTAAACCTTAATCTGTTAACATTCACTTCCAAGTATAATGTGCTGATAATAAGCCTAACTGAAACCTTAATCTGTTAACATTCACTTTCAAGTATAATGTGCTGATAATAAGCCTAACTTAAACCTTAATCTGTTAACATTCACTTCCAAGTATAATGTACTGATAATAAGCCTAACTGAAACCTTAATCTGTTAACATTCACTTTCAAGTATAATGTGCTGATAATAAACCTAACTTAAACCTTAATCTGTTAACATTCACTTCCAAGTATAATGTGCTGATAATAAGCCTAACTTAAACCTTAATCTGTTAACATTCACTTTCAAGTATAATGTGCTGATAATAAGCCTAACTTAAACCTTAATCTGTTAACATTCACTTTCAAGTATAATGTGCTGATAATAAGCCTAACTGAAACCTTAATCTGTTAACATTCACTTTCAAGTATAATGTGCTGATAATAAGTCTAACTGAAACCTTAATCTGTTAACATTCACTTTCAAGTATAATGTGCTGATAATAAACCTAACTTAAACCTTAATCTGTTAACATTCACTTTCAAGTATAATGTGCTGATAATAAGCCTAACTTAAACCTTAATCTGTTAACATTCACTTCCAAGTATAATGTGCTGATAATAAGCCTAACTGAAACCTTAATCTGTTAACATTCACTTTCAAGTATAATGTGCTGATAATAAGCCTAACTTAAACCTTAATCTGTTAACATTCACTTTCAAGTATAATGTGCTGATAATAAGCCTAACTGAAACCTTAATCTGTTAACATTCACTTTCAAGTATAATGTGCTGATAATAAGCCTAACTGAAACCTTAATCTGTTAACATTCACTTTCAAGTATAATGTGCTGATAATAAGCCTAACTTAAACCTTAATCTGTTAACATTCACTTTCAAGTATAATGTGCTGATAATAAGCCTAACTGAAACCTTAATCTGTTAACATTCACTTCCAAGTATAATGTGCTGATAATAAGCCTAACTGAAACCTTAATCTGTTAACATTCACTTTCAAGTATAATGTGCTGATAATAAGCCTAACTTAAACCTTAATCTGTTAACATTCACTTTCAAGTATAATGTGCTGATAATAAGCCTAACTTAAACCTTAATCTGTTAACATTCACTTCCAAGTATAATGTGCTGATAATAAGCCTAACTGAAACCTTAATCTGTTAACATTCACTTTCAAGTATAATGTGCTGATAATAAGCCTAACTTAAACCTTAATCTGTTAACATTCACTTTCAAGTATAATGTGCTGATAATAAGCCTAACTTAAACCTTAATCTGTTAACATTCACTTCCAAGTATAATGTGCTGATAATAAGCCTAACTTAAACCTTAATCTGTTAACATTCACTTCCAAGTATAATGTGCTGATAATAAGCCTAACTTAAACCTTAATCTGTTAACATTCACTTTCAAGTATAATGTGCTGATAATAAGCCTAACTTAAACCTTAATCTGTTAACATTCACTTCCAAGTATAATGTGCTGATAATAAGCCTAACTTAAACCTTAATCTGTTAACATTCACTTTCAAGTATAATGTGCTGATAATAAGCCTAACTTAAACCTTAATCTGTTAACATTCACTTTCAAGTATAATGTGCTGATAATAAGCCTAACTTAAACCTTAATCTGTTAACATTCACTTTCAAGTATAATGTGCTGATAATAAGCCTAACTGAAACCTTAATCTGTTAACATTCACTTTCAAGTATAATGTGCTGATAATAAACCTAACTTAAACCTTAATCTGTTAACATTCACTTTCAAGTATAATGTGCTGATAATAAGCCTAACTGAAACCTTAATCTGTTAACATTCACTTTCAAGTATAATGTGCTGATAATAAGCCTAACTTAAACCTTAATCTGTTAACATTCACTTTCAAGTATAATGTGCTGATAATAAGCCTAACTGAAACCTTAATCTGTTAACATTCACTTTCAAGTATAATGTGCTGATAATAAGCCTAACTGAAACCTTAATCTGTTAACATTCACTTTCAAGTATAATGTGCTGATAATAAGCCTAACTGAAACCTTAATCTGTTAACATTCACTTTCAAGTATAATGTGCTGATAATAAACCTAACTTAAACCTTAATCTGTTAACATTCACTTTCAAGTATAATGTGCTGATAATAAGCCTAACTTAAACCTTAATCTGTTAACATTCACTTCCAAGTATAATGTGCTGATAATAAGCCTAACTTAAACCTTAATCTGTTAACATTCACTTTCAAGTATAATGTGCTGATAATAAGCCTAACTTAAACCTTAATCTGTTAACATTCACTTTCAAGTATAATGTGCTGATAATAAGCCTAACTTAAACCTTAATCTGTTAACATTCACTTTCAAGTATAATGTGCTGATAATAAGCCTAACTGAAACCTTAATCTGTTAACATTCACTTTCAAGTATAATGTGCTGATAATAAGCCTAACTTAAACCTTAATCTGTTAACATTCACTTCCAAGTATAATGTGCTGATAATAAGCCTAACTTAAACCTTAATCTGTTAACATTCACTTTCAAGTATAATGTGCTGATAATAAACCTAACTTAAACCTTAATCTGTTAACATTCACTTTCAAGTATAATGTGCTGATAATAAGCCTAACTGAAACCTTAATCTGTTAACATTCACTTTCAAGTATAATGTGCTGATAATAAGCCTAACTTAAACGTTAATCTGTTAACATTCACTTCCAAGTATAATGTGCTGATAATAAGCCTAACTGAAACCTTAATCTGTTAACATTCACTTTCAAGTATAATGTGCTGATAATAAACCTAACTTAAACCTTAATCTGTTAACATTCACTTTCAAGTATAATGTGCTGATAATAAGCCTAACTTAAACCTTAATCTGTTAACATTCACTTCCAAGTATAATGTGCTGATAATAAGCCTAACTTAAACCTTAATCTGTTAACATTCACTTTCAAGTATAATGTGCTGATAATAAGCCTAACTTAAACCTTAATCTGTTAACATTCACTTTCAAGTATAATGTGCTGATAATAAGCCTAACTTAAATCTTAATCTGTTAACATTCACTTTCAAGTATAATGTGCTGATAATAAGCCTAACTGAAACCTTAATCTGTTAACATTCACTTTCAAGTATAATGTGCTGATAATAAGCCTAACTTAAACCTTAATCTGTTAACATTCACTTTCAAGTATAATGTGCTGATAATAAGCCTAACTTAAACCTTAATCTGTTAACATTCACTTTCAAGTATAATGTGCTGATAATAAGCCTAACTTAAACGTTAATCTGTTAACATTCACTTCCAAGTATAATGTGCTGATAATAAGCCTAACTGAAACCTTAATCTGTTAACATTCACTTTCAAGTATAATGTGCTGATAATAAGCCTAACTTAAACCTTAATCTGTTAACATTCACTTTCAAGTATAATGTGCTGATAATAAGCCTAACTGAAACCTTAATCTGTTAACATTCACTTTCAAGTATAATGTGCTGATAATAAACCTAACTTAAACCTTAATCTGTTAACATTCACTTTCAAGTATAATGTGCTGATAATAAGCCTAACTGAAACCTTAATCTGTTAACATTCACTTTCAAGTATAATGTGCTGATAATAAGCCTAACTTAAACCTTAATCTGTTAACATTCACTTTCAAGTATAATGTGCTGATAATAAGCCTAACTGAAACCTTAATCTGTTAACATTCACTTCCAAGTATAATGTGCTGATAATAAGCCTAACTGAAACCTTAATCTGTTAACATTCACTTTCAAGTATAATGTGCTGATAATAAGCCTAACTGAAACCTTAATCTGTTAACATTCACTTCCAAGTATAATGTGCTGATAATAAGCCTAACTTAAACCTTAATCTGTTAACATTCACTTTCAAGTATAATGTGCTGATAATAAGCCTAACTTAAACGTTAATCTGTTAACATTCACTTCCAAGTATAATGTGCTGATAATAAGCCTAACTGAAACCTTAATCTGTTAACATTCACTTTCAAGTATAATGTGCTGATAATAAGCCTAACTTAAACCTTAATCTGTTAACATTCACTTTCAAGTATAATGTGCTGATAATAAGCCTAACTGAAACCTTAATCTGTTAACATTCACTTTCAAGTATAATGTGCTGATAATAAACCTAACTTAAACCTTAATCTGTTAACATTCACTTTCAAGTATAATGTGCTGATAATAAGCCTAACTGAAACCTTAATCTGTTAACATTCACTTTCAAGTATAATGTGCTGATAATAAGCCTAACTTAAACCTTAATCTGTTAACATTCACTTTCAAGTATAATGTGCTGATAATAAGCCTAACTGAAACCTTAATCTGTTAACATTCACTTCCAAGTATAATGTGCTGATAATAAGCCTAACTGAAACCTTAATCTGTTAACATTCACTTTCAAGTATAATGTGCTGATAATAAGCCTAACTTAAACCTTAATCTGTTAACATTCACTTTCAAGTATAATGTGCTGATAATAAGCCTAACTGAAACCTTAATCTGTTAACATTCACTTCCAAGTATAATGTGCTGATAATAAGCCTAACTTAAACCTTAATCTGTTAACATTCACTTTCAAGTATAATGTGCTGATAATAAGCCTAACTGAAACCTTAATCTGTTAACATTCACTTTCAAGTATAATGTGCTGATAATAAGCCTAACTGAAACCTTAATCTGTTAACATTCACTTCCAAGTATAATGTGCTGATAATAAGCCTAACTGAAACCTTAATCTGTTAACATTCACTTTCAAGTATAATGTGCTGATAATGAGCCTAACTGAAACCTTAATCTGTTAACATTCACTTTCAAGTATAATGTGCTGATAATAAACCTAACTTAAACCTTAATCTGTTAACATTCACTTTCAAGTATAATGTGCTGATAATAAACCTAACTTAAACCTTAATCTGTTAACATTCACTTTCAAGTATAATGTGCTGATAATAAGCCTAACTGAAACCTTAATCTGTTAACATTCACTTCCAAGTATAATGTGCTGATAATAAGCCTAACTTAAACCTTAATCTGTTAACATTCACTTTCAAGTATAATGTGCTGATAATAAACCTAACTTAAACCTTAATCTGTTAACATTCACTTTCAAGTATAATGTGCTGATAATAAGCCTAACTTAAACCTTAATCTGTTAACATTCACTTTCAAGTATAATGTGCTGATAATAAGCCTAACTGAAACCTTAATCTGTTAACATTCACTTCCAAGTATAATGTGCTGATAATAAGCCTAACTTAAACCTTAATCTGTTAACATTCACTTTCAAGTATAATGTGCTGATAATAAACCTAACTTAAACCTTAATCTGTTAACATTCACTTTCAAGTATAATGTGCTGATAATAAGCCTAACTTAAACCTTAATCTGTTAACATTCACTTTCAAGTATAATGTGCTGATAATAAGCCTAACTTAAACCTTAATCTGTTAACATTCACTTTCAAGTATAATGTGCTGATAATAAGCCTAACTTAAACCTTAATCTGTTAACATTCACTTCCAAGTATAATGTGCTGATAATAAGCCTAACTGAAACCTTAATCTGTTAACATTCACTTTCAAGTATAATGTGCTGATAATAAGCCTAACTTAAACCTTAATCTGTTAACATTCACTTTCAAGTATAATGTGCTGATAATAAGCCTAACTGAAACCTTAATCTGTTAACATTCACTTCCAAGTATAATGTGCTGATAATAAGCCTAACTGAAACCTTAATCTGTTAACATTCACTTTCAAGTATAATGTGCTGATAATAAGCCTAACTTAAACCTTAATCTGTTAACATTCACTTTCAAGTATAATGTGCTGATAATAAGCCTAACTTAAACCTTAATCTGTTAACATTCACTTTCAAGTATAATGTGCTGATAATAAACCTAACTTAAACCTTAATCTGTTAACATTCACTTTCAAGTATAATGTGCTGATAATAAGCCTAACTGAAACCTTAATCTGTTAACATTCACTTTCAAGTATAATGTGCTGATAATAAGCCTAACTGAAACCTTAATCTGTTAACATTCACTTTCAAGTATAATGTGCTGATAATAAGCCTAACTGAAACCTTAATCTGTTAACATTCACTTTCAAGTATAATGTGCTGATAATAAGCCTAACTGAAACCTTAATCTGTTAACATTCACTTTCAAGTATAATGTGCTGATAATAAGCCTAACTTAAACCTTAATCTGTTAACATTCACTTTCAAGTATAATGTGCTGATAATAAGCCTAACTTAAACCTTAATCTCCTGATTTTATCTCATGTGCTTGATCCATCTATTGCTCTATCTCATGCATATGCCATATATACTCAAGTATAGTGAGTTTTTATGACTACTTTATTTACACAAAATATAGAGTGCCTCGCTATATACTGGAAATTTTTTTGAAGAGCTTAAAAACCATGCATTTTCGGTGACCAGTTGCACTACACACAGGTAATTTTTGTCTGGAGAGGTTAAAATTTATGCAAAAAATTCTGGGTTATACTAGACAAGAAGTCATCTTATACACAAGTATATACATTAAGTTAGTTAAAGTTCTGGATTAAGGCTTGGCACACGGCGTATTAACCTTGCTACCATTTCCTTCCAATTTGGCTTTATGCTATACAAAGCAAAATTTACCAAGTACCTTAATGGTTTATTTACAGTATTTAAATTGTCCTTATCTTTGTTGTTATCACAATGTTTCAGCAACTGTGCCATCTTGCCACCTTCTCCTTGCCGATCTAGCTAACCTTCAGGGAATTCCAAACTGAACCTTTTATTTAATCTACAGGGGAAGATTGTTTTCATTCCACTGTTCATGCCTAGGGATATTTTGTCTTGTTCTTTTTAGTACTGCTCAGCTATTGCTTACCCCATTTCCACTGAGTGTAAGTCTACACTGCTTGTAGTTACTATGTAACCAAATTCATGAACCAACAATTTAATCCACTAGACTAATAACAACAAAGAATTGGTACAACAGATAGAATATCAAAAATATAAGAATTCCTCATCTCAGAAATTCAAACAAATTATCAAAATGATAATTAGAACTAAAGATGGGTTTTGATAAGTTTTTTTGTGTGTGTCTGTGTGTGTGTGTGCTTGCAATATAAATTCTCTGAATGGTCACTGCTGTAAAGATTTCAATAACTGATTGGCTATCTATTGATTATTTTAAGTTAACTGTTCACCAGCATAAAAAAAGAGTAATTTTAGTTGGTTCCAGAAGGTGAATTTTATGAACTTGATACATGCATTTCTCTAACCCAAATGCAGAAAGTTGATCAAAGTGCAAGGTTAAATCTTCTGCAGAATTAATCTAATATTTATTCTGGAGGAGTTATTAGTAAAATTAGCATTTAAAACTTGACCTTCACCTGAATTTTAAGATCAACAATGGGTGATGAAAGTGAACTCATTCTTATTTTTCCATTAAGAAGACCCAAGGATAAACAGCAAAGAAGATATTAATAGACAGGAATAGATACATGGCTCATCAGATAGATACACACAGCCTCTGCTAGAGAGGTAGATGGAGATATGAACAGGTTGAGATAAATAGGTAAAGAGATATGAACAGGCTGACACTGACTGGTAGAGAGATATAAACACACAGAGAAAGTATAGCTAGAAAGATATGAACAGAATGAGACAGATAGGTAGAAAGAAACAGATAAAATCTAACTAAGCTCCAGAGACTTGAGCAAAAGATAAAGACAACCAAACAAGAGAACTTAAAAATAATAATATATCTATGGATATATGTGTGGGTGCTGTAATGGGTAATGATTTGGAATGGGAAATTGGCAAGCATAATTCAAATTCCACTTGAATTTGTTACATTCACTTATGTACAAATACCCTTGGGAAAATGTTTGAATCCATCTCTTCATTTACCCATAGCTATTTGTTAAATAGTAGGGGAGACTGGGCTCTTTAGCCTTGGTTGAAAACCAGTCTAGGAGAAGGACAACTCTGAATTCAAAATTGTTTGAAGACCTTGTGACACACTATGTGCATGTGTTCTCTGTATTCAGCTGAAAAGTGTAGTTGATTCTGCATAGACCGTCACCATCATATATTTGGGTAGACTGGCTGTTTGGTTCTAAGAACTGTGCACTGCTGAACCCCATACATGATGAAAGAGTCCATTCTTTCTTTCTCTATCTATCTATATATATATATATATATATACACACACACACAAGGTATAACAGCATAATTATCCATCCAACAAAACATTTAATATCTAAAAAAAAAAATCACTAAACTAATTGAGTTTCTTATTTCCAGGATTTCAGAAAAAACGTTTAGCCATCTTGACACCTTTTGTCCTAAGAATCCCTGAAAAACCCTTTGAGTTATTCAGATAGAAAGAGAACAGGGTAAAATCATTTTGTGTCAGATCCAGTCTTTCCAAATGAGCAATGGTGATAGGAAAAGGATTGTTCAGGCCTTCAATAATGGTATTGATCAACTTTTTCAAATTATAAATAATCTGTTTCAGGTAAGGAGGAAATTCGGCCAGAAATTGTCCAAAGTTCATTTTAGAAGAAATATGGTACAAACTTTTGACTTTCTTAAGTAATCATCAGGGTGGTGAGTTTCGTAGAACTGGTGAATGTAGTGACAAAGAGTGTTGTGAGGTGTGTGTTTATTTAATTTTTTTTTATATACATTTGAGGATATGAGTTCTTAAATTATAATTGTTTTAGTTTATAGAAGGTTGTTTTTGATGTATGAGTATTGCTTCAAGGATTACAAGTCTGTTGGTACTGTTTCATTTTGCTAGTATTTTGATATTGTTTCTGAGAAGCTGTATAATATTACTATGATCCTTATGCTGTATATTAATATGTTGTCTGATAGCTTCTGGTCCAATAGGTGGCAGGGTGAGTCTCCATGAAAGTGTGGTGTGTGTACATTATATATATATATATATATATATATATATATATATATATATATGTATCAATTAGTTTATCTTCATACCCTGCCTGGTGGCAAACGCTGCTGGTGGCACCAAGGATGGCGGGACCGCCATAGCCACTGAAGTCATGATATCACCCCTGGTTGGCAGCTGATGAAGACAGGGTATTACATGTGTTGACACATGTTGTATATTAAAAAATAATAAAATATATATATATATATATATATATATATGAGAGAGAGAGAGAGATACATGTAAACACACAAGAGATGCTGCATGTGCAATGTCTCTTGTTTATTTTCATGGAAACTACAACTGATACAGCATGGAGAATACAAGCATCTTTGGATAGAACAAGTTTTCTGCTACAAAACACTATTGTTCCACATTATCTCTACTATTGGCTATGTATATTCACTAACAATGACAGAAAAATCTTTTCAGCATAGGCCATCTTTAATCAGCTCAAACAGATTAAAGTTGAAAAGGTGCCAATTCCAGACTATTACATGGTTATAAAAGTTCTGCAAGCATTGATGAATGGATGCATTTTCTTTTTCTACAGAGAGAACACGCCTGCTTTATATGTACTTTCATTTCAGAGACTATCTTATCAGACTGCCACTCATCTTCTACTTGTAACAAGGCAAAAAATATTATGGATTATTGGCAGAAATATTCGACACCCACCAACATCTAACTCTGACACTGTGAACCAACATAGTAAAATTACTTTCAGAGCAAACCTATTATGTGTGTGTGTATATATATATATATATATATATATATATATATATATATATATATATATATATATATATATATTAGTACTTCTTCTATATGCCATGCCATTTCAGGACATTGGCAATAATGGCTCTCCACAATTTCTTGTATTTTGTAGCTCTTAATCAATCTTTTTTTTTATCTCTCTTAAACTCTGTCCTGCCATCCTCAAGCTCACTGGATAAGTTATGCAGTGTTATCTTTCGTCGCTCTTGCTTTCAATCTACCCTGTGAGTATCAAATTTTGCAAGCTCTCTTTTTTCATTATGCACACTAGAAATGTTAACTATCTCATTCTGATGTACTGAATTAAAGTTTTGCAAAGACATTGTTCTGCTCATCAGGGTAAGATAAATCTTAAAATAAGGTTTATCTTATGCTAACAAGCATTAAAACTTTAATTCAGAAGATAATTAATTTAAACTTTTATTTATCAACGGAATATTGTTGTTCTATTTTTTTTAACATTGAGGACATTATTTGCAAAAAAATAATGTTCATCATGAACCTCCTTGCTGGTCAACATGTTTTGTTAGGTGTAAATGATATTTGTTATATATATATATATATATATAAATATATATAAATATATAAATTAATTAATTAAATTAAGAAAGAGACAACCTTAAGGATCCATAACCATAATTTATTTCCCCAGAAAATATATTTTCTGGGGAAAATTGCCAAAACTAAAATTAGACAAAAATAGTGAAAAATTATGTGATTGTAGAAACCCTGAGGACTGCCCATTGGAAAATAAATGCCTCATAAAATCTGTTGTATACCAATGCACTATCTCATCCATTGAGAGTCCTAACACTGATAGGGTATACATTGGGTCAACGAAGAATGAATTTAAAATTAGATGGAGACAACAAAAGCTCCTTCAATAGTATCAGAAATAGAAATCAGACATCTCTATCCAAATAATTTTGGCATTTAAAAGAAATAAATAAAACACCGAAAGTAAAATAGAAAATAATAAATAGAACAAGAACTTGTAAAACCTGGGATGACCCATGCTCTTTATGCCTACATGAAAAACTACACATTATTAAGTTTCTAAATAATGAAAATTTATTAAACCATAGACAGGAGTTAATGTTTTTTTGCCGACATCAACAAATTTTCGCATTACACAATTAGCTTAAAAAAAAAAAAAAAAAAAATTTCATAGTTTAATAAAAGGCTTAAAAGCTTAACTCAATCATAAAATTGAAAAACCCTTTATGAAGTTGTCAAAAAAACAAATTGTAGTTCAGTGCGATGCGTTTATATATGAAACAGCCATTTGGAAAAAAAAGAAAAAAAAGAAAATAAATAAATAGATAAAATAAAATAAAACAAAATTCTCTAGACACTTCACGACATATCATGGTGCCAAAAGCTATCTTTTGCTGTGACTGACCAGACGATATGCATACATGAATGCCATCATTCGCTTTGAAATGGATACCCCACCCTAACTCGGCTTGACCTCTTTCCAAAGGTAACTGAGATATGGATAAAAATTAACTGTTAGACCCCTTATCAAAATGGTCGCCCCAGCCATTTCCACAGTAATTAATTTTGCAAACAAAAATGCTTATAAAGATGCGTAAATTTCAAGATTGGTTATTCCTAAATTTTTGCTTGAGGATGAAACAGGGCTTGATACCTTAATTCAATTTAATTTTAATAATTATATTGAGGGTTACGGCTCTCGTTTTTGAAACATGAGAACACTTATGTAGCGAAGGAATCATATTTTTTTTAAAATAATTATAATTTAAGCTCTAATTCTGTATGGAGCACTGTTTTTTAAAAATAAAAACAAAAAAATACTAAAGAACTCCGGATTATTTGCCTAATGTGTTCTTTCCTATTTTTCTACATACCTGCATATATATATATATATATATATATATATATATATATATATATATATATAGTAAAATGTTTTCTATATCAACAAAAGAGTCCACTACTTAGAGATGGGTGACTTGCCTATTCCTCTTCTGTGGACTGCTGATGAAACAGAAATACCACAAGACATTCATACTAGAGATATTGTGTTCAAGGAATTTGTATACAGTGATTGATTCTGTTATTTGTCTACAGAACCAAATATATTTAAATATATGCAAATATTACTTTCAGCTTTTGTTTTCACTAGAAGAGAATAAAGAATAAATTCAACAATTGTCTTAATTCTAATTTCAGCTGAGTTTGGCATTTGGTAAATATTGAGTTTAAGCTAGAAATGCAAAGCAACATCAAGTTTTTGTATAGAATTAAAATATAATTAAAAACTTATTTCAGTATACTGTGGTAATAAAATAAGCACATCTCATCTCCCCTCTCACTTGTAACCATCCACTATGTTTTCAACACTGAACTTGAATTAGTCAAATAAAGCTTCACAAGTTTCTACAAAGAGGTGTTGCTATATTACATATACCATCAGTTTCTGACAGCACAGATAAAATATATGAAATAAAAAAGGAAGTACTAAAATAAAAGGAGAAATTTGGATGAAAAAATACTGAAACTGTTTTTATAATAATCAAATTTTAAGAAACTGAATGTTGCACTATCACAAGATTTATCCAGAAATATCCAGCCAATAGTTAATGAAAAAATATCCCACCAAAGCAAATAGTAATTTAGTCTTGTTAAAATAAAAAAAAATACTGTACTTAAAAACCACTGGTGAGAAAAAAAGAAAAGAAGAAATTTAAATTCTTTACATTTCAAGTACACAATTTAAATATATATGAAGTGTTTTAACAGAGGAAGGAAAGTGTAAGGCCAAAATCTGAAGCTGCTTTGAAATAGGAAATGATGCCTTACAAAAGCTAAGCAAAGAACTATGAAATAGGAAAATCTCATTAGAAACAAAGAAAAGAGTACTAAAGTGATCAATCCTCCTGTAAGGCAGCAAATGCTGGACAATTTCCTCACAGATGAAGAAAATACAGAAGGTAAATATGTTTCTACAGAAGGATGCTGAGAATACCATTGACAAAGCATGTAAGCAATGAAGAAGTTTTAAGGAAAATGGAAACGGAAAGGACACTACTGAATCAGAAATAGCTGAAATTTCTGGAGCACATAATGAAAAAGGAGGATTTGGAGAATTTGACATTCACAGTATTTATGTTTTCTTAGAAATCTGGGATGATGTGAATTGTGAATAAACATTGGAATATAAAGAAAATGATAAAAAAATATTATTGATTATGTAAAAATGTAGTTTACTCATTATACAAAATTAATTTATAAGTTATAATTAAAAAAAATAATTGAATTTTATGTTCTTTCAATAAAAAAAATAAAAAAATAAAAAAAAAACAACAGATATCCTCCTGGCGTCTATAAACTGAGGCCTTCTTTATTTCTAAACTACACTTTCAAAAAGTGAAAATATTACTGATTACATATTGGAATTTTTCCAACTTTTCTTGAAAAGAAGGAAACAAACTTTAAACAAAAAAAAAAAAACAAAAAAAAAATGATCACAGTATAGCAAAACTTTTTTGTCAAACGATGTCAATTGTTTTTTAGTCTGACGCCGGGGAGACATAGGTTTAGTTTATCATAAGACAAAAAAAGTGTAATTTTATTTTATATGTTTAATTTCAATGAGTTTTAGACAAAAAAATAAAAATAAAAAAGCTAGCCCCTGAGTTTACTAAATGATTTAGTAGTGTAAAAATCCATGGCTGGTAAACCTTCTCAAGAACTCAAAACACGCGTGCATAGCTAGGCTGAAAAATGACAGTTTCTGTTTCATGATCATGTAAACAAGATTTTTTTTCATTTCATTCAGATATTAAACAATTGGATTTTCAAAAAATACTTTTTGCTAAGTAAAGAGTAAAGACTAAAGAGTCTTGACTATTGTAATAAAGTTTATAAATTCTAATTTCTATGAATAAAACTTGGTCTTGTCACGATTTATGTTTTTCTAAGTTACTGCTAATATCCAATTTTAATTTCAACAAACTTTTTGATGTTGCACATTTCTACAAAAAGGATCTTTTAAAGAATCCTACGGGTTTCAAGGAGAGAAAAACAAAACAAAAAAAAACTCTTAATTCTGTATTTTTCTGTCTTTGATTTTACGGCCAAGTTCCAACATGATTATTAATTTTCATTTTTCAGACTTTAAAGAATGGG
Source organism: Acanthosepion esculentum (assembly GCA_964036315.1). Classification (NCBI taxonomy): domain Eukaryota; kingdom Metazoa; phylum Mollusca; class Cephalopoda; order Sepiida; family Sepiidae; genus Acanthosepion; species Acanthosepion esculentum. The sequence goes on along the minus strand of OZ038492.1, from coordinate 64,179,221 downwards.
CCTGTTTTGTATGCATGTTAAAAAGTTTATGCAACATGTTCCAATAAAAAAAATAAAAAATATTTGTTAGTCTTAAAAATCAAAATAAATGAAAATAGACATCAAAGACGGAAGCGGGAAAAAAATATTCAATGAAAGAAATGAACAAGTTAGACTACGTATGTCAACAAACTACCGACCCCCGCGAAAAAAAGAAAAACATAAAGGGAGATGCATAGTAATTTGACATTTGTAGAGTAGACATTTTCCGAATAAAGTCTTAGTTTTTTTTATAATTAATCATAAACGTAAAATCGACTTTGACTTTATTAAGTAAAATAAAAGTTAGTAGTAGGCAAGGATAGCACGGTATAATTTTAAAATGAATGCCCAAATTATTTAAAAGTAAGACTAAAAGAAACAGAAACAAAAATTCTATATTTTCCCTGAACCTGATTTTTTTTCGAAGGAAAACAATTTTAAAAATGGAATGTATACCGAATGCACATTATAAGTTCAGTTTTGTTTTCTCGATTTAGGGAAAGATTCGGTTAAGCTAAAAAAAAAACTAAAATTATTAATTTTCAAGTTTTTATATTATTTTAAAGATTCTTTTTAGAATAAAAAATACTCTACCTCCAAAGATAAAATGTATGGGATATTAATAAAAATAGAAGTATTCTAAAAACAAATTTTGTCGCATCAGGTAACAAACACTGCTGAACGTATCAAGACTGACGGACTGGTGATTCAAGGTTGATTTTAATTTTGTTTAAACAGAGTTTCTGTCCTTAAAGAAGTTCGGAGCAAAATATTAAAAAGTGAGAAAACACGAGAAAAAGTTTATACATTTTTCTGTCATTATTTTTTTCTTTACACAGCGAACGTTTAAAAATTAAAACTTTTACTTAGAAATGACAGAAGATTTTTTTAATTAACAGTTGTTAACACTGAAGATTTACTCCACAGAATTTTCTCAATTTGCAAAAAAGGCTTTCCTTTTTAATTACCCCCCCCCAAAAAAAACACCTGTTTTAGGATCTTACCACAGTACACAGTTAGTTGAGAAAATATTCTTAGAAACTTACCTTTGGCTTTATACAATTCCGTCGACGAAAAACATAGGGCTTTTCCCGTTTTTCCATTATTTTTTAAGAGTAAATCAAAGAGAAAAAATCCAATCCTATGCGTAGGCTTGATATTTTTACAGTGAATAAAATTGGAAGAAAACAAACCGAAACAAAAGTCAAAACTAGAAAAAAACAACAAAAAAACAAAAACAAACAAACAAACAGGTTTTCTAATAACAGCTAACAACAGGCCATAGAAAGTTAGACCTCCCCCCGTTCACCATTGGCACCTGTTAATCTCTTTCAATAAGAGTAATTCCTCTGCCTCAACCTTATGAGGCAAGGAGGACCACAGACTAAGCATCTCCTAACGGCTAACGGTCAAGCTGAAATAATCGGTTCGGATACGGACGACAGAGTAGCTAAATATTTTTTGTATTAACTCAGGACCTCTAATTTGTCTTTTATTTTATTTTTTGTTTTCCGTTCTTTGTTAAAAAAAATTTTTTTAAATTTTTTTCAAAATGTCAAACGACAAAATTCTAAATTTTATGCCCTTCTTGACAAGTTGTAGAACGTAAAATTGTCGTTGTTGACTCGTTAGTTGTTACTAAGTAGTAATATAATTGTAATCAAAAACAAAAAAACAGGATCCACACAATTAGTGTTTGTGTTATGCCTACACAGAAAAGTACACTTATATATTCGCAAGCACATCCACTCACACTTTTTACACGCACTTAGAGAAGTACACAGTCACACATACACATGTGAACGAATAACAGTTAACACAAACAGTGACACCCACATCGGACTTTTGACGCTTTGGCGTAGAAAGAGACATTTTTATGATTTTTACAAGTAGCAAAAAAGACTACACATGAAATGATGAAACTTTCTCGTTTCACACATTAAAGAGAAATGCGTTTTATCGGGTTTCAAACTTAGACAATTATATCGGCAATAAATACTTCTCCTCAAGTCCAACACTAAAACCACGTGCATATTTCATTTAGTCAACGATTTCATTCATTCATCCTTTTTTAGTTTTTACAATGAAGTTAACCATAATCCGAATCGTCTGTCTCTAAAATAGAAAGGAAGAAAGAAAGAACAGACTTTATTTTAATTTTTAAAAAAGAATAGAGATAGAAGGAGTATGATAGCTTCAGATGATAGAGTCGTTCAGTAGGACAGACGTAGAGATAGATTTTTAATTCTCCTCTAACGCACATGCACTGACAAAACAATTTTAAATGCATTCACTCGTTTTTTTTTAGCAAACGATAACCATGCTATGCTATGCATGTCAGTGTAAAATCAATCACACAAGCATACACAGGTGTGCGATATGTTCACTTTATTGTTTTTAGTAGCTAAATAAGTGTACTGTAAAAAAAAGTAAACATAAACAATGAACTTTATGTGTAGTACACAGTCATTACATTCCACAACATTACTCAACAACTCACACGTGTTCACATTTGCACTCACACAAAATGTATAACAACGGATAAGTCCGAGAACGAGAGTGTCTTCCACATTTATTCATTGTTAAAGTTATTTCTAAATATAAATAAATGTAGTTTTAAAAGGTGGAGTTTCCTCTCAGAGTGTAAGTGTTAATTTTTCAATAACTGGGATTGTGTGTGTGTGTAGAAAACGAAAATATCTAAACGACAGTCTGTTTTTTGGTATTATACATACACACTAAGTCAAAGTAGATGACAAAAAATATTTTCTGTATTTTTGTCATTCACTTTTTTGTATATAGATGGGAACCATTTTCAAGCCAAGCTTTTTTATAGATTTTTTTTTTAAACCGACAGTAGCTACGAACGTTATTTCGTTTAGGAGGTGCACTCGTCGTTTCAGTTGCTATCCCGTTGTTGTTATTATTATCTTAAAAAGTTATAAGCAATTCTTCTCTATTTGGGCCGGTTGCTATTGATTTTCTGGTTAAGAACAAAACAAAACAGGTATCATAACTCAAACACGTGTACCCACTACTAAAAATAGCGGGTTATAATTTTTATACGCGTCCTCTCATATCACAGTCACACACTTATTTTGTCTGCAGTCGGATGTGCACATTTATTATTTGATATACAAATCTCAACCATTAAACTGCTGTCCTTACTTTGTCATGTTTTGCTTTCACACGAATTTAAAACAGGTCCATACATTCATGAACAAAGAGAGACGCACTAAAAAAAAACAACAAATTTATTCGTATTCAATCAGATATTTACACGCATACAACTGATTCACAGAGTAGCCCAGTATATACATACATACACACACTCACTAATTTACTTATTTAAACACTTATCGATACTTGGAACACATACATCTACCATATACACACATCAACCGAAGTTCACACAATATAACTTGCTGTTCCGGTATTCCCACTATGAGCACTCCCCAGCCATAATGTAAGAAGCAAGTTATAACGACTGTCACTAGTAACTTAAGTTGACTAAAGTAACTTTCTAGTGCAAAGGGTGGTCATCTCTTCATCGTTAATATTCCCAGGAAAATCAGTTACTAGAGAAGCGGAGATCATTATTTACTTTTTTTCTTTTACTTTTCATTATTAAAAAAAAGAAAAAAAAACTCGACTTTCTAGGAATTGGGATAAAATATTCTCTATCGCTGTCTGTCTGTCTGTCTGCCACTTACACTAATGTTCACTTTGAATATTCAGAGGGAAGGCATATATCCACTTTTCCCTGCAATCATACCTTTTGGCAGATATCTTAGAAATGTCTCCTCACTAATAAGTGTCATGTAATGATGTCTGTAAGAAAAGAGAATGGATGACTAGATACAGGCACTAGTTTCGAAATGCTATTGGAACAGCAGGTGGGATAGTTATAGGAGAGTGGTTTCCCAAAGTAATCATTCACCCATTTTCCTTGAATTATCTTAGCATGCATGTGACAAGACATTTTGTTAAGGTTTCTGGTGATGGGACAGAGTTTAAGAGAAATTGAATTTATGCCTTTACCAAATTAATTTTTTTTTTTTTGACAATGATGTTCACCCTGTACAAGGCTCAAAGAGTTACTCAAGGTCAAGGGTTACAGAGTAGAGGCGCTGGTTATGTGGACGTGTCAGGAAATTAACCATTGACTCTTGACTTGAGCAAGGCAAGATTGTCGTGATCAGAGAAGCATCTTCTTGGGAGTCAGTTCCACAAAGCAACTGTTCCTGGGAAGATGCTGCCCAAGTGGAACTTACATCTCACCAATGAAATATGATGAGAATGAGGATAATCTGTTATAATGTGCATGGTATGTCGAGTCATGAAGGTTAGATTTGGTGGAACTAAGGAATTTAGTTCATCTGAACCCTTTTCATGGAAATAGTGATAGAGCAGCAAGAGGCTTGCAATGTTTTGTCTGTGGGGAAAGGATTGTAAAGTGGAAAATAATTTATCACCCACAAGGACACAGCAACACTTTTGGACTCTATGGAGACTGGAAAGTAAAAACTGTGCAGCTCCTGTCCAGATATGGCAAAGGTACATTATTTTCTAAAAGTACTCTATTTTCCAAATAACCTGATCAGATTTGGAATTTAAACTTGGTTGCAGATTTCAATTTTCCAGTATTCTCCTTTTTCTTAAAGTCTTTTTATTTACCATATACTGTTTGTACCATTCATCTTTTTTATATACTTAGCTGATCTATTTGTCAAATTCACATACACATATAGTAAATAAATAATGCAAAAATATACATTCACACACCCACATGGCTAAAACAAATCAGAATAGTAAAAGTGGGTATGTTATTTTCTCTTAGATATGCAGTAAGAATACACTAGTCACATGTTGCATCATTTTAAAAGAAGCACTGAATTCAAAGAAACACTTTTTTTCTGGTGATTCGGATATGAAAGACAAGTGTAAATGAGGTACTTTGGTGAAAAGGAGAACTGTCATAGTCCTCATCAGGAAAAGTTTGATCTCCTACATCTTGTCATTCAAACAAGTCAATTGCTCAGTGTAGCAATATGAAGGAAAAGTTTGTCCAGGTTATAGCAATTCATAAAAAAAGAATTCCTTTTGAGTTCCACCAAAAGCAGAAAAGGACTCCCCGAGTAAATTCCATTTTTTGAAATGTTGAAAGTTCTCCTGAAACTAGTGATGATAATTTTTGTCATTTTGGATTCTTGTAAGAAAATATCATTTTAAAAAATATTTTTTGAAATAATTTCACTCCAAGTAAGGCAATAAAGCCACTAAGACGCAAGGCTTACTAGAGTGTTAGAGAATATGAGAAAAAAAAACTATTAAGAAGAGAGAATAATAAAAGGACAGGAATTAAGACAGAAGATAACAAGATTGCATTTAAATTTTTGAAGATCAGTTGACTGGAAAGCAAGAAGCTAGAAGAGAGTTCCACAAGTGAGAAATGCGAGAGAAGAAACTGTTAACATAGTACTTACAGTTGCATCTGGCCATTTCGACTGTAAAATGATGAGACCCTGCCATAAATTAGGTAGTGCACTTAATTTCATAAAGTCTAGGTACAATGGAGAAAAGTTCATCAGAACAATTACCATAAAAGTATTTAATAGTAAAAAACACAGGGAAGCTATATTACAGCAGCAGGAAAGTAACTGAAGCCGAAATGCCAGGTCAGGAGATTTTCTTCTTTTGGATTTTATCAGGAATCTCTAAATCCATGGCAGAAGCACCAGGTCATATGTGGCAGTAATATTCAAAGCATGGACAAATAATATATATATATATATATATATACATATATATACATATATATATATACATATATATATATATATATATATATATATATATATATCTTGAACGATAAAAATTATTAAAAAAATTAATTATATTAATTAATAAAAATTAATTATATTAATTAATAAAAAATTAATATATATATATATATATATATATATATATATATATATGAGAAGCTGCCCGGCTGCAAAAAATTACATTTCCAGACCAAAGGTAGCCGAGTAATCCATACTTTGCTGCTGTTTATCGTCTTGTGAGACAGGATGCATGACACCAAAGACTATGGATCGAAGAAGACCAAGATCCGCTCATACGCCTGACCACGAAGGGCACATTGTACAGGCTGCCGGAGATGATCCAGATATCAGCACACGTCTTGTGGCCCAAGCAATTTGTGCATCTTATAATACTGCCTGTATGGTACTTCAAGAGCAGCCCCTGAATCCGTATCGCTTGCAGAATCTTTCACCCTCTGATCACTCACCACGGGAGAACCTTTGCCAACGGTTTATTGCCCAAACTGCCGATCCGTTATTTGTCACTTCCGTCTTGTTTACAGATGAGGTAAAATTTTCAAGAGATGGAATAACATGTTTACACAACCAACTTTTGTCGGTGGATCGGAATCCCCATGGTACAATAGGGGCTAAATATCAGCATCAGTTTACACAATTATTGTGTGGGCAGGAATTGTAGGTGGCTGTCTGGTAGGTCCGTATGTTCACTCAGCATGTCTTACAAGAGCTGTCTACTGGGACTTTATTTCGAACACACTTCCAGACCTGCTAGAGGAAGTACCCTCTAATAGTTTTAGTCCATGCAAGATCGATAGGTAGGGGAGGACCAATTCAATCTTTTGGATTTTTATCTGTATGGCTAACTATAACAATTGTTTTATACTGCAGACACTAATAATACAGAGACGCTTCATCAACATGTCATGGGGGCCTGCAAAACCTTTCGACACCATTTGGCAGAATTTGAAAGGGTCCTCTAGTCAATCATCCGATGGGTACATGTCTGTGCCGAAGCAAGCGGAGGACATTTTGAACCTTTGTTAGGAGTTACCGAAACAAAGTCCCTGTAGACAACTCCTGTAAGACGTGCTGGGAGAACATACGGACCTACCAAACAGTCGGTGAAGTACAATGATGACCTTTTGGACATATGTTTATATGGACATTTTACCTTATTTTGTGCCAGGAACCCACCCCAAATTTGTAAAAGTATTTTTAATATCATGAAACCACGTGTAATTGATGTCACTTAATGGTAGAGTATTGATCTCAACACCAAATTCTCGGCTAATTATATTTAGCACTAGCAGCATGGCCCGGCGTTGCCCGTGCTTGATTCAAAAATCGTACGACTCATACAGCAATTGCTATTACTTGACTTAAAATATTTTTGCCCTTCCTTACCTTTAAATGAGTGCCCTTTGCCGTTCTGATGTTGCTACATGCCTTACTTCTTGCCTATCTCACACTGCAAATTTTTTCTAAGCTCTATACTAAACATTAAATCTTTTACGAAAAAAGAACTAAACAAAATGAACACAAAACGATCAGCTTTAAAAAAGGACTCGTAACTGGAAAAACTGAATGAAAAAAGAATGGTAACAACAAATACGTTTTCACACCCAACTCAGTTCTGCAGAATCAGAATCAACGTTGAGTTTAAGCAAGCGAATGAGCCAATTGGAGTAAAGTGCCATGCAGGTTTAAATTTTTCCCACTTGTGACGAATGCAGCTATCGATTTTTTTTGCATGCTAGCATGCTAGTTAACATTCGTGTCAGTCAGCTGTTGACTCATGCTGGCCAATAGAATCTTCCTGCCTATTCGTGGCAGCCAGCTGTAGGCTCTCACTCTGGCCAGTAGAAAATGGCCACAAACTACATGAAAACTATCGTAGAAGCATGAAAAAATCAATTATTTCCACTATCGATGGGAGATGGGAAATGCAATGTCGGTCTTGGCCTTTCCACTAATTTGGAGCATGTGCATGTAAATTTTGGTGCAAATCCGTGGTCTGCTTTCTGACTGAAGTACTTGCATAGTTCTAACCAATTCCACAAAGCCAAAATTTCAAACACTGATTTTCTAGGTAAACATGATTTCTTCACTTGGAAGTTTGGCTTAGCACACTCTTCTTCTGACATGGTTTCTACTATTGCAAATATCATTTTGTTTCAGAGAAATATGGCCGATCTCATGTCTGAAATAATATATATTCATTTTTGACTTTAGTTAGAGATTGGTGTTCAATTAAAATTTTTTCTAAGAAAGCAGTACACACTTGCCACCAATAGGAAGTCTGGCTTAACACATTTCCCATTCTGGTCTTGTGCTATACTCACATTAACTGGGTAAATACTAAGAATTGATGACATGGAATTAAGATCAAAAGGAAACCTGAAAATTGGTGTCAACTACTTAAAGGCTACATATTATTTCCTTCCTTTCTTGTATTAGCCATTTGGTCATTACCTACTTTTCTTCACTGTCTTTCCCTGGCTGGTGCATCAGTCTGGGCAAACACTCTTACACAAAAGCATTTCAAAGCTGACCTTGAGTCATTCCTTGTCAATTAAATGATACTGAACACTTAGCACAACCTCTGACCTAAACTTTCTTATTACTGACTACTGCAGCCCTGGTGAACTTATACTCTCCAAATGATTATCATAGAATTGAGCATTGAGGTTCCTCAAAATATCACTACCCCAGAGACATGACATGGAAAGCCAACATTTTCTGAAAGTCCATTATTAAAAATAACTTTATGTTGCATTCTAGATAATGATCAGAGTAAACTGTCTGTAGAAACAAGACTGTAGGCAACCCCATTTTCTGCCATACTCAAGTAGATGAATAACTAGAGGATATGTTGCAGAATTATGAATAAATTTTTCTGCACTTTCTATCTCTCTCTCTCTCTCTCTCTCTCTCTATATATATATATATATATATATATATATATATGTATATATGTATGCAGGTGTGCAGTGAAATAGGAAAGAACACGTTAGGTAGATAATCCGGTGTTCCTTAATATTTAGCTTTATTTTCAAAAGGACAGTGCTCCATACAGAAGTAGAGCTTATATTATAATAATATTTTTAGTTTTTAAAAATATGATTCCTCCGCTACATAAGAGTTCTCATGTTTCAAAAGCGAAATTATGTTAGGGGTCTCGGCTCTCGCTTTTGAAACATGAGAACTCTTATGTAGCGGAGGAATCATATTTTTAAAAACTAAAAATATTATTATAATATATATATATATATATATATATATATATATATATATATATGTGTGTGTGTGTGTGTGTGTGTGTGTGTGTGTGTGTAAATTATATTCAGATAGAGTGTATATTTAAAGGAACAAAAAGACAACAGGAAAAACTGCTTAGCCAACACATTTCATCCTCTGAGGGACTTTATCAAGGCAAATGTAAAGATTTATTTTGTTGCACCTTTTTATATACAAAAGCAAGGATCTCATTGGTTTATCAAGGTTTTTAAATTTGAGAATATTCATGAAAATACATCAGGTGGTTGAAAGGTCAGTCAAAACATTTGGATGACACAGTGTGCTATAATTCAAAGTCTGGTAAGACAAAAGTAAGCAAGTAATATTCAACAAATATATATATATATATATATATATATATATATATATATATATTGACATTAAATATCCATGTATATTCCTTATATGTAAAGAGATGACAGATATTCTTTGTATATTTTTCATAATTTTGTCTAGTTAATCTGTGATCTCACATGTTAACTAAATAAAAAAAAACATAAAAAAATATCCAAAGAATATCTTTGTCATAACTTTTTATATAAAGAGCATACATGGATATTTATTATCAATATGAATTTTGAACTACCTCTTGACAAACAACATCCCTATCCCACCAGCTATGGATTAAATAATATCTGTATCTGGAGAAATCATTGTTATTCCAAAATACAAAATTTGTTAATGCAATATTTCCTCGAAAAAAAAAAAAGAATTATTCTTACAAAACCAAAAATATATTTTGACTTTAAATAACCAACAAAGTGTTGATAAGCCATAAAAGCAAATCACTGAATTGACAAACAGAAATCCCTGATAGAAGACAACATAAAACTCACACAAAAAAGCTGACATGAACATGGCCATTGTGTTCTCACATGTCCACTAAATAAAAACATAAAAAATATACACAAAATATCTGCTGTCATTATATATATATATATATATATATATATATATATATATAAATATATATATATATAAATATAAAAGTCGACATGGAAGTCAGGACTCAGGGGCGACAGTCTGTTTCATTTTAGTGCAATCGTCAGGCAATCGTCAGAGTTGCCTGACGATTGCACTAGCATGAAACAGACTGTCGCCTCTAAGTGCTGACTTCCATGTCCACTTTTATATTTACACACACTCTATCTCTGATATTGAGTACTTTATCCCATAAATATAGCACACTTTAAGACTATATTTCTTCATATATATATATATATATCATACAATCGGAATTAAAATACCATTATGTAAATTATCATTTACACTTAGTAAAATTAAATTTACAGGATTTTTCAAACAGTCAATGGATGATAAATTTATTTGTCTGATCTCCACTGGGTATATTATATAAGTCATCTCTTCTCTCCTTTCCTTCTTTTTCTCTTCCTTTCCCCTCTGACCACCACTCATATCAATAATTACACTACTTCCTGTTTTATTTGCTACCATCCCTTCCTTTCTATTCTTCATCTTATTTTTCCCCTGTTTTTCTTCCTTCCTTTCCTCCTCCTATCTGTGAATTTTTTATTTAAAAAATTTATCATCCATTGACTTTATTCCAATTGTATGAAATATATTGCTCTGTTTATTAAAAAAAACATTGAGCTCTATATGTGAATCAGTTTTAATATTTAATATTGTGTTAATGGGATTCACTTGGATTATATGCCAACGGATTACTACCTGTATATATATAGATATATATATATGTCATCCACAGATAGACTGTTTCGCTGTTTCACAGCTCATCAGTGTGGCTAGATGTCCGGTTGCCTCTAGCTAGGTTCGAAACCCAACTGAATTTGTGTTAGTCGGAACTTCTACCAGTAAGCCGTCGGCGCACGGCAGGGATGAAGGTGAATTTTAGCGTGTTTATTTTTAGATTTAGATAAACACACAGTGACTGACAGTGACTCAATTCTGCTGAAGAGTCGTGCAATATTAGCTTAAATAGTCACTGTTTACAAACTCACACCTTGAACCAAAGAACTCAACCGAAATTAATTTTTCTGGAGCCAATATATATATATATATATATATATATATATATATATATATATAAATTATTAAAGTAGTTCATTTAACTTTTTTAAACCTGTACTTTGAGTTTCATTTAATTTTCATCTAATCCTTGGCAGATTTTATTGTTAACAGCAAAATCAACTTCAGATTGTGTAAAACTTTCATGAAGCTCAGAAAGCAGGTTGAAAAAAAAGATAAGTAAACTATTTATTTTATTTATTAATAATTATTGATGCTCTATCACTTGATATTGAGTTCAATATTGATATTGTATTTGCTTGCATTGAATGTGTTGTCTTCCAAAAATACCATGATAAGACATATTTTTGTAGCATAAAGTCTTTATTATTTGTTTATATATATATATATATATATATATATATATATATATATATAAAAGTGAACATAGAAGTCAACACTTAGAGGCAACAGTCTGTTTCATACTAGATGCAATTGTCAGGCCTGACGATTGCATTTAGCATGAAACAGACTGTCGCCTCTAAGTGTTGACTTCTATGTTCACTTTTATATTTACACACGCTCTATCTCTGATATTGAGCACTTTATCTCATAAATATAGCACATCTTAAGACTATATTTCTTTATATATATATATATATATATATATATATATATATATATATATATATATATAAAGAATTGATTTATTTTTAATCCAACATTTTTATTACTAAAAATGTTATTATAGTGGATACTTCATATTTGAAACTGACACCCCATTTTTATGTAGTGTATGTTACAAACTCTGTCTTTTGGCTATCCTGAGAAATTTTACTAAAGAAAGATGGAGTGGGGAAGACCCCCTAAAGGAAACCACATTTTTCTTCTATTTATATATAAAATTATGGGTCTTCTGTTAGTCCGTTTGTCACACCTTCTAAAATAGCCATACATTGACCAATCAAAACCAAATTTTCGGGAGAAGTGCAAACAGGTAAGGGAGGTACAAAATACAGTTGGTTTTAGTAGGGTGCATAGCTTAGTACAATAAATGTTTTATTAATTTTTTTGAAAAACTAAAAAGTTTTATTATTTAACACAGAAAATTCTCCCAATATTTTAAAAACAATTTAATGATTAAAATCACAAATACTTATTATATAAAAATGCAATATTCTTTTTTTGTATATTGTTTAATTAAGTTATTATATATACAAACATCCAGTTTCCAGTTCCCCCTGCATTTGTGTGAACTATAAACAAATCACAAGGCCAAAGCCTTCAAAAAGTTGGAATTTGGCTCCAGAAAGAAATATTTACACATGGCCAGTTGAATGTTGCATGCTCAAGAATAAGAAATCCTAAGAATATATTCTTCACTGTTAAAAAGGAAAAAAAAATCTTAAAAAATATTGTTTAACATGAAGTCCTATAAAATTAAATTCAAAAAATCTTAAAACCATGTCAAATTATTTTTCCAATCAAATCAGCTTATTCAAATTTCATCAATTGGTTTGCAAAATTGAATGAAATGTAGATTTTGAAAATCTTGACAGAAAATGTTAGTGATAACTTCAACAATACTAAACGCTGTGAGGATTTTAACATGCTTCAGCATATTGCACAAAAATTCTTGTGATGAAAATTTCTCCAGTGTGCAAATGTAATACTTATGTTTAATAATAGGAGGACATTTCTTGTTATTAAAGTTAGTTATAAACCACCTTGCATTATAAATAAATATTTGTTTATTTAGTTATTACTGCCATTAAATTTTCAAATGACTTCCAATCAAATACTGTATATACTTGTGTAACATGTGATCTCATGTATCATGTGACCCTCAAATATTCACTTATAAAAAAATGATTTTATCATGTATCTTGTATATCATATGAGTTCCTTTTTCAAGAGATAAATTACAATAGAGTAAACTCTTTATCTCATAATCCCATCTTCTAGTTAAATTAGTAACGCTATATTTATTGTATAAATGTGTACAGCCAAGAAATAGCTAAACATCTTATAAACATAAACAATGGAAAAAAGATGCATATCTTCTATGTCTGTATTTTATAATACAATATTAATATGTGGATATTACAAGCATTATTATTAGATACAGTTAAGTAAAACATCAGTTTTATCAAAATTATGTTTGTTTTAAATACAGCTATACTTTTTGACTACAGTAAATGGATATATAGTTTGGTCAACGGCGTAGCCAGGGCCAGCAGTACATACGCTAATTTTATATCTGGTGTATGATGCAACCCCCCTTAAAATTAGATTCAAAATTAGGTCTTCAAATGGTGCATGATACACGAGTAAATATGGTAATTGGGGCCAACTGATTTTAATAAAATATGCATTTATTAGATTATCTGTGATTACAATAAATGGCTTATTTTTCTTGATTTCTCAGTTACAATGCCTGGTATTGGCGCCTATATAAATACAGAAACACATTTTCCATTTATTACTTTGAAATCAATGTTTGAAAGTAAAGAAAAGAAACAGGAAAACTGTTGCTTCACTACAAGTGACTAAAATTAGCAGAGACAATAAAAATGAAAAAAAATTGTACGAATCATAAAAATTTATTTCAAATTGTCTGAGAATATTAAGCTGACCGTTTGTTGTATCATAGACCATTATTATGCCTGGAATTTCTCCAAGAATTTCTCAAAAGACTTTTGCAAAAATATCTGAATATTTCAAAAAGCTATTTTATTGCTTAAGAATAATTTTGTGAATTTGATTTTTGACCAATATATAATTATATCCATATATGTGTGCATTATTGCTGATATCTCCTGATGAGTGGACAGAATGATTATGCAAAGGTTCTTCTCTGAAAATCGAGAGTTAAGGTGCTGAAAATAACATCAATCAGCTAAATGACAAATGTTATTTGTATGAATCCTATATATATATATATATATATATATATATATATATATATATATATATATATATATACATATATATTGCATTAAAATCGTCAGTCTAATTGTGATTATACAGATGTCCTTCTTGAAAGACCAGCAGGATACCTATGTCAGTATTGTGAAAATTTGAAGGTCAGGCATCAGGCTGAAGCTGCACATGAGAGTGCACAAGGGGAAAGTCACATTCAAGACTCTCCATAAGTCACATATTTAAGAAGGTATACAGGAGTGAGACTGGCTTACAAAGTCACCTGCAGTCCCATGGCTGTTCAGCTCGATGTTGAAGGGATTGCCTTCTTCTGTAAAGTTAAATGGAAGTTATCATATGCATCAGCAGTGCTTGACAGCGGCTTTTCCTAACTTCTTCCATGATAGCCATGATACTTTTCTCATATCTCACAATCTCATTTCTCCATTTTCCAAATGGCCTTTTTCTCTTGCATTAGTTATCTATTGCATACCAATCAGCCAACATTTAGTGATATATCCTGCTACCAGGCTCCTTTGTTTGTTAATTGACCCATTGATTTTGATAAGAATGTAACATATATATATATATATATATATATATATATATATATATATATACATGCACATACATACACACATACAGGGTGCGATGGGCAAATTGTCGCCATTTTAAAATTTTAATTTTGCGTATTCACAATTTTTTGTTTTTGATTTTGTTAACTGCACAGTATAGTAGGGTCAGTTGCACAACATCTGTTTCCCACAAGCACCACAACTGGTTTGCCAACAACAACAGTCATATCCAGACTACTGGAGCAGAAACACCAACCCTACTGAGCACCTATAATAATTTAATAACCTGTCCTCCACATCCAAGAAAGAAGCCTACACTGCATACAAGATGAATGGCTTAGCGAGCGGGCCAACACCATCCAGGCCTATGCAGAGAGGAAAGACATGAGGAACTTCTACAGTACTCTCAAGGCTGTATACGGTCCCACTTTGTCTAGTTCATCCTCTCTCCTCAGTGTAGATAGGAACACATTGATCTCAGTCAAGGAGAAGACAACTTGAGCGCAGGGTAGGATACTTAAGCCGTGTACTCAACCAACCATCAGTCATCAATGAAAAAAGCCATTGCAAGACTATCACAAGCCCCAGTCAACACTCTGGTAGATTTACCAACTAAAAAAGAAGTTACCAAAGTCATCAAGCACTTATCAAGCAGCAAGACACCTGGTGCCAACTCCATCCTGGCTGAGGTCTATGATTCTGGTGGCCCAAAACGGAATGAAAGTCTCACAGGTCTGTCCAGTTCAATGTGGACTCAAGAAAAGCTACCACAGGAACTTAAGTCAGTCAGTTATGTGCCATGCATGATACATGCTTAGGAGATCATGTATCTTTCGATACATAACTGAGAAGGCAGATTTTTTCCCGCAGTAGGTTGCCATTTCTTTCTGTGGTAGACCAGTTGCCATCCAAGGCTATAGAACCCGGTCTGCCCAGCTATTTAACCATAGTTGGAGGGAGAAGAAGAGGATTCATACCTTTCCCAAGAGTATTAGCACATAAGTGAATGTAATGGATTCAACTGGAATTTGAACTCAGCTCTCTGATTCCTCAGTCCAAGCTGCTATCCATTACTCCACCATACCTTAAGTACACTGCCATTATCCATCTCTACAAGCGCAAAGGGAACAAGAGCGCCTGGAACAACAATGTGCTTCCTTAGATTTGTATGAGAAATATACCATGTGAACACCAATTCATCATATCTGGTTTGATTAGAAACATTTACAATAACTTTTTAGTTATATGACATTTTATGATACAACTTGGGACATGTTTATCAAATTATAAATCAATAGATACAATAGTAGAATTATTGATATTTATTCTTTAAATTTCATATGTATAAAGTTTGTGTAGCATACCTATTGGACGATAATGAGTATGTTTCCATTCATATAAATACAGTAGTAAATACTGTATGTTGGTCTGCAGTTGGAATTCACTTGACTCAGTTCTAGCAGTTGACTACTTCTACATGCTGCTGGCGAATCTTATATGTGTTGTTCTTGTCCTAAGTATTATCATGCATTACCAACCTTCATTTGATTATTCTTTTCAGTAACTTTCCCTAGGTTACAACAGTTTGTCATGAAGAAAGATTTAAAGTTAAAAATGAGAAACAAAATATTGTAAAGTTATCAAGTGATGGGAACAGAAATTTGGAAATTGCCAAAACCAAAAACTGGAAGGATATCATATAACATTGAAAGAGAAGTTGAAAACATTGGCAAGAAAAGAACAAGAAAAAATAAATGGATTTGAGAATGTAAAAATCTCCCCCTCCCCAAATCTTACAATCTAAAAATATTTTTTGGTTTTAAATAACCTGCAAAGGGTTGATAACCGATGAAAAACAAATCAATCAATCAATCAAAATAGGAAATGTCTATAAATGTTTCACTTTCATTCAAGCTTCCTCAGAAAATGAAATATGAAGGGGAAAAGTAAATTCTGGTATTATTTCATTTTCTGATGAAGCCTAAATAAAAGTGAAACATGTTAAATTTATAAATCTTTCCTATTTTTTTCTTATCGTATTATTCTGCGGAATTCATCCCTTTCATAGGTTGAGCACTTTGGAAGAAAGGGAATTTGTCGGCTACTGCTGATTAATGCTAAAAGCTCTTCACTATGAATTGAGCCCTCTGGTAGTTGGTAATGCTTATATCTTATATATCATGCGTTAAAAATTATCTTTCTCCATAGCATGCGCTGATGGCCTAAAGGCAAGAGTCTCCAATTGATGTCAAATCTGTTCTTGAAGCAATCACATGTGATACAGCAAAACAGTCTGTCTGTGGATGATTAGATAGATAGATAGATAGATATGAACAGAGTGGGATAGATAGATAGATAGATAGATAGATAAATAGATATGAACAGAGTGGGATAGATAGATAGATAGATAGATAGATAGATAGATAGATAGATAGATATGAACAGACTGGGATAGATAGATATGAACAGACTGGGATAGATAGATAGATAGATAGATAGATAGATAGATAGATAGATAGATATGAACAGACTGGGATAGATAGATAGATAGATAGATAGATAGATAGATAGATATGAACAGACTGGGATAGATAGATAGATAGATATGAACAGACTGGGATAGATAGATAGATAGATAGATATGAACAGACTGGGATAGATAGATAGATAGATAGATAGATAGTGTTTATGTATTTATATCAACACACATATACATGTGTTTTTACATTTCATCATAATCTGTTACAGCTACTCTGAAGCTGATGGTATATGGTCATAATGGTATATGGTCATAATGGTATATGGGCATTCAATGAGGATTGAACTTGTTTCAGTGGCAAAATGAACTCTAAATTGAGTTCACTAACACACTTATTGTTCCATACTATTTTTATCTTTTTAAATAAATGATTTTCGTCACAAGTTTGTAGCAACTCATGTGGTAGGAAATACTTATTCCCTTAAGGCAAAACTAAATATCCTAGCATTTATGATTGTGTAAAAGTATCCAGCTGAAACATTTCCATCTGAAGAAAATGGGACTACACCCAACAGTGAGAAAGCAGCTGACTCATATAGTATTGTTTTCAACCTTGATTATGTTCACTTAGCCCTACAATGTTTTAGTTATAATAGATTAAATCCCGAATAATTTTCTTTTCAACTATTAAGGAACATAACATCATCTGATAGTTATTCCTATTCAGCTTTTCAGATGTGAATTTTTAAAATAATTTTCTTATTTTTTGAAAAACACATAACTAAACATTATTTACAATATTTACATGCAAACTATTGCCTCATATTTGTTGTTGTTATGACAATGTTTCCCATGGGACAATAGCCTAGTGGATTAAAGTGTTGTTTCATAATTTGGTAGCATAGTAATTGTGAGTTCAATCCCTAGGTCAAGCAATGTGTACTTGGATTCAGTGGAAAGAGGGCAAGAAATAACTGAACAGGACTAAAAATAAGAACAAGGTAAGATATTCTTAGGTATGGGCAGTGAAACAAGAACAGTCTATCCCTGTAGATTAAATAAAGGGTTCAGTTTGGAATTCTCTGTAGGTTACCTGGATCAACAAACACCTGATGAACGCTGAAGAGCACAATGACCAAAACATTGTGATAACAACAACAAAGATTATTTGATTTGTGTTTTATCATCCATTTGCAGGTTATTAACTCATAGCTAGGGGGAGAGAGGTTGATTCATACCTCTCTTAAGAGTATTTGTGGGTAAGTGAATATAACAAAACCAACAGGAATTGTAACTAACAATTCCAAGCCACATCTAAGCTTACAGCATCAAGAGTTTTCAAATGGTCACCCATCTAGGTACTGACCAGGCACGATATTGCTTAACTTCAGCAACGAAGATGAAGCCCATAGTCTGCATGCTTATGGTGTCAATAATCATAAATTATTGCTTTTGATACTTTTTCTTTTTAAATATTTAAAGATCATTGTGTGTCTCTGTGTAAACATGTTTAATACGGATACACTAGACTGGTAGATACATTGTATGTACAGAAAGACATATATTCTGTAAAGCAAAGTTCAACCATACATTTACTGTTTCTCTGAATAATTAAACAAACATTTTAATAAAAAAACAATTGCATTGATCCTACTTTCTCTGAAGTAGATGCCTAGAGAGATTCCTTGCCTAGATAAGGCTCAGATGAGTCAAAGACAATAACGGAAGCAGAAATATTGAAAAAGGTATTTGAAAATATTCCTGTTGAAGTCAAAGGAATTCAATGTGTGGCTTCTGACATCAAAGACAATGACAATAATGAAGAATATATCAAAGGCAATGCCATTCAGAAGCTGTTATCACTGTGTACGATTGAATATATGTCTAATGATGTAGCTGGAGATGAATAAATGATGACAACATTTATATCATTATTAATAATAATTACTACAATAATGCTAATCATTGATGTTGCATTGATTGACATTACTATTGGTATTGCCAGCAGTTAGAATAACATATTGCCCTGGGGAATGGGTGGCTATAATAATAACAATAGTAAGGAGAAGGGAATGAGGAGATGATGAAAGATGAGAAGGAAAGATCGTTAATCACACTGGCCTCCATCTGTTAAGAGTGATGGTGGATACTGCAGTCTTTGCAGCCATTGCTGAGCAGGTAGCATAATATGAAAGATTAGATTTCCCATGTAGATTACACACCCAAACCTTTCCTTTTTTGGCATCATGACATGCCAGTGACAAAATCCAGTCAAGATAACTGGCTCAAGAACAAAGCACAGGAAATGTTGAATTTATGCCTTTTCCAAAGACATTAATAGAAAAGTGCTCTGCCTAAGTAGTTTCTATCAGAATTTTAACACATTACAATAAATCCAGTGTCGATATAACTGTTCTAACCTAGGGAAAGTTACTGAATAGAATAATCAAACGAAGGTTGGTAATGAACGATAATACTTAGGACAAGAACAACACATATAAGATTCACCAGTGGCACGTAGAAGTAGTAATCAACTGCTAGAAGTGAGTCAAGTGAATTCCACAATGAATCTCCAACTCTAGACCATGTACAGTATTCACTACTGTATTTATGGGAATGGGGGCATACCCATTATTGTCTGTAGGTATGCTACAACAATAACTGACATAGAATGTTGGATGCATGCCATTTACAAAGCTAATTATGGAAAAGTGCTCCATCTAAGTAGACTTAGAATTTTAACTTGTTCAATCCATTCTCAAGATAATGGCTGTAGGATGAACTACAGGGAATGTTGGATTCATGCCTTTTCCAATGATATTAATTGAAAAATGCCCTTAACTCATTTCAATAAATCTACTGTCAAGACGGAAAGTTGGGTTCATGCCTTTTGCAAAACTATTTATGGCAATGTGCTCAATCTAAGTTGACTTTCCCAGAATTATAATTTCATTCAATCCAACTCCCAAGATAACTGGTTAGAGGACAAAATGCAAATAAAGTCGGACTCATGCCTTTCGACAGGGCATCTGTGGCAAAAATGCTCTTAGTCAGCAGAAGCAAAATTTGAATTCAGTCCACCAAATTCATTTTCTCAATTAATAACTATTTAGCACAATAAAGATGAGAATATAAATATAGTCAAGAAAAGAAGCTGGAGGGGATGTGATATAAAGAAGATCAAAGTAGAGAATCTGTTGAAAAGAAAGGCAAACGTTTTGAATTCATCCGAGCAAGGAGATTGGGGGGGGGGGGGGCTGAGTTTTGAGGAGAAAAACAGAAAAAGAAGAAAATCTGTCAAATAGTGAAAGCAGCGAATCCAGCATAAGAGTAAAATTTAAAGAGAGTATGATCAATAGCAAGAATGTGTTCAAGGCCAGTATGTCAAATATAAAAGTAACAACTTTGTCAGTAATCACTAGAGAACTTGGCCCTCACAGAAATAAATTCAAACAGTGACAAGGTATAAGAAATGAAATAATTCAAAAACAGGTTCTTTAGTTGTGAAAAAATATAAAATGGTAATTTTGTGGATTTGTGAACTGTTTGATTTGTTTTTAACAGCTTATCAACCTTTTGCAGGTTATTTAAAGCCAGAAAAGATTTTTAATGAAATTTTATTTACAATTTAATTTTTTTTTCCTCAACAGTAGTAGATATCTTTGCCTATCATCTAGTCTGTGCTTTTCACCAGTCTTTTAAACAGGAGTAGATGTTTATCCCTTGTTTCCTGTTTAGGATTGGGTTTCCAGTCCTTTCTAAAAAGTTTTTTTTTTTTTTACTCACAGTAGCACTTTGCATCTAGTGGCATTACTTGGACTGAAGTGATTAAAAAAATAAATGTCTCTTCAGGATGTAGGCAATCTTGTATATTCACAGCAGTCAGAACTTCTTGAAAAAGACTGTAGAGTGGTTTCCTGTTGCCTTTGTCATGGTTTTTGAAGTCATCCTTATCCTAAATTGACTATTACCCAGGGCTAGTGAGCTCAGTCTACCTTGCTATTTAACCCATACCCGCAATAGAGGAGAAGAGATGGAATCATAACTTCTAAAAGGACATTTGTGCAAGAGTAAACATAACAGGCTAGGCCAGAACTTGAACTCAGTTTTCCTGGTTCCATTTTCAATGCTGGTAGCCATAGACATCTACAGGGAATTTTACATTAGTTGGAATTCTTATAGGAGATATTTAGCCATAAAGAAATTTAATTTTTTTTTTTTTGATGGACAGGGAACTATTTATAACTTTTGGTTTCAGATTTAAATTGTATTTAATCACAAGTTGTCCACAAAAACTTGTGAAATTTCCAAAGAATTCCTCAATGGTCAGATTCTAAAAAAAAAAAAGAAAAGAAAAAAGATGGAAGCAATAAAGTATAATAATACTAACATTCCAAGAAGAAAATTTTGTTGTCCATTATCTACCTCATTTAGTCATTTTTGAATTTCACGCTATATCAAAGTGATATAAATATATTAGCCTTTGAATTTTTGGCTTCTTTAATAATTTTGTATTTTCTATCAAGATAAAAAAAGAAATTGTTTTTGGCTGAATATTAAACTTATGCAGACAGCATCAATGAAAAGTACATAATTATATATCACTTGGAATTCAAACTACTTCTTTTATCATCAATATCTCGGTATATTTAATTTTAGGCAACATTATCATTGCATTCACTATCAATATTAATAGTCTCTTGGTGAATATCCAAATAATGATGACTGTTGATAAGTGAATCTTTACACAGGGGTATCTGTTGACTTTCAAGTAGAGGTCAAGTGACAGCATGTCTCCTAAATAATGCAGAATTCTTTTTACTGCTCTTGAGAATTTTAGTAATGTGGAAGGGCTTTAGTTCTTTTTGATTCTTTTAACTTTTTGTAGTGTTTTTTTTTTTTTCATCTCACTCCAAGCATGGCAATAATGCCACTAAGACAAGTAGTTACTGTGAGAGAAAATGAGAAGACTTTAAGAAACGGAAAAAAATAATAGGTACAATTGTCACTATTATGTTCTACATTTTTTTTCAGTTCTTTGACTTTCACTTTGGTCTGCTGGGAGAATGACATCCATTCTCTTGTTTATGATGACTCAATCAGCTCACCTGAGGAATCCCATAGAAATGTATGTGTTTCTATTCTCTAAAACAGCTCCTGGTTTGTAAAAATTCCACTAATTTACATGATCAAGTTATTTTCTTCTTCTTCTTCTTCTTCTTCTTCCATTTTTCTATTCATATTTATCCTTCTCATTACTTTTAATAACATAATAGCTGTCAAAAATGATAAAATTATTTATATTGTGATCAGTACAAAGAAAAAAAGTACTGAACTGTTATCTGACATCCGTCTATGGGTCAGGAAATGCTGGACAATCTCCTCACAGATGAAGAAAAGACTTGAAGTAACAGAAATGTGGTTCTACAAAAGGATGCTGAAGATACCATGGACTGAACATGTGAACAATGATGAAATTTTAGAGAAAATGGAAACAAAAATGAAACTGATACTTAGCGTCAGGAAGAGACAGATGAAATTTCTAGGGCACATAATGAGGAAAGAGGACTTGGAAAGTCTGATACTCACAGGACAGATTGAAGGCAAGGGAGACAGCGGAAAATAACACATAACATAATTAGTGAACTTTACTAAATGGATGGTGGAACAAGGTTTTGGAGAAAGAACAGAAAGACAAAATTTTTTAAGATCTACAAAAGACAGGAAATTGTGGAGAGCCCTGCTTGTCTACATCCTGAGGATATAATGAAGAAGGCAAAATTTATTAAAGCTACGAAATATAGGAAGTTGTGGAGAGCCATGATCGCCTACATCCTGAAGGGACATGACAAATAAAGACAACGGCTTTTGACTAGTATATGTGCAATCTACTTAGGATCAAATTGTTGCTCAAATGTGTGTGTGTGTTTGTATATACAGGGTGGGTGGAAAGTAACTAGATATTAATACAAATCATTATTTTCAGATGCTTGAAAATTTTTCTTTGGATTGTAATAATAATTTTTCATTTCCTCTCAAGTGAATATTACATTAATAATTTTTTTGGGGGATAACAATGATTTTTCTAGATAGAACTCCTACTATTTAAGCCAAAACCAAGAGAAGGATAAATGGATACATATCATTTGGTTGGATGAAATGGTTATCCATTGCTATTTATATTGTTATTATTACATGTATAATAAATTTTCAGACAAATTTTCATATTATTATCTTATCGTTATGATTATTTATTTACCTCTTCCTTTATTTTAAAGGTGGGGGTCAGTTGTGACTAACTTTTCTGCATGCTGTTATATATTTTTATTTGGGCATTCTTAATTATCAATAATTTCTCAAATATCTTTTTTTTCAAATCTTGTTTTCTTATATTTATTTTAAAACCTATTATAATAAAACTCCCCCACTTATGAATGTTCAGATATTTGCACTGTACACAGTGAATTCTTCATCCTCTCTGTACATGGCTTTGTATGCTGTAAAGAATTCATGGCAATGTATAACCTTTGTGCCTGCAAAGAAATGGTGTGTCAAAAGGACAGTTATTCTCTTGACACTGTTATTACTCTATATACTTTGGATTCCCACAGCAATTTACAAGATTATAATAATATGTTAACCAAGTAGAATGATATTTATTATTTACTTTTTATAAAGGTTTATTATTTACCATTTCATAAAGAAATAAATTTAAAAAGAAATGTTTTTATCAAAAATTTTAAAAACATTTTTAAAATCATCAAAATATATAAACTATCTACAATGCAATATTTATTATTTACTATTTTATAAATAACAATGGAAACAAGTTTTTTTATTCAATCTAATAAATAAATAGAGTTTAATATCTTTTTTGTCAATTCTGAAGAATAAAGAAAATGTATAAATCTATTTTGATATGTTTGATTTTCATTAAAATTCTCATCAACACTTTTTAAAACAATAATCATTACTGAGGGAGTCAAAAGTGTATACAGTAATAGTGGTGTCAAGTGATTAGCCATCCTTTTGATACACCATTTTTTGTGGATATGAAGGTTAAACATTGCTGAATACATTATATTTTCTTAATGTCATTCACTTTGTGCTAGACAATTTTTCTCATCAGAACCTATCTTATATATTTCTAAGTTTACCAATTTGTCCTTACTTTGAATATTGCTGCTACATCTGATCTGGTGCTCTTGCCATATATTTAGAGATTCTTGATAAAATCCAAACAAGAATCTGCAATGCTACTGGTCCTGAACTGACATACTGGCTTCAGTCACTTTCCCACCAATGTAATGTAGCTTCCCGGTGCCTTTTCTATAAATA
>OZ038492.1:64024778-64149778 GCA_964036315.1 Acanthosepion esculentum | reverse complement strand
ACTAAGTAGATTATGCATTGTTTTCCTCTATCCCTCTTGCCTTCAATATGTTCTGTGAGTATCAAATTTTCCAAGCACTCTTTCCTCATTATGTGCCCTAGAAATTTCAACTATCTCTTCATGACGTTAAGTATAAGTGTCCTTTTTGTTTTCATTTTCTTTCTCATTGCTCGCATGTTCAGTCCATGGTATTCACAACATCCCTGTGGAGAACTACATTTCTGTTGCATCAAGTCTTTTGTTGGTCTCTGTATTTTCTTTCTATATTATTATTTTCATCTTGTCACAGTGTTTTGGCCACTGTACCCCTGGCTTTATTCTAATGTCTGTAACATCTGGAAACCTTCAGGGAATTTTGGGTGAATCCTTATATTTACTTACCCTTTTATCTATTTTAACATGGCCTATGGAGTAAAAGCATTAGTTTTGTTTTCTGAAAGCCACAAGTTCAATTTCTAGACCAGGTAGTGCAGAAATACATTGGTTTAGTGAAAAAATACAGTAGTACCAAAAGGAAAAAAATATCACACTGAAGAAATCAGAAATCCCTAGGAACGATGCTGAAAAGGACAAAGTAAAAACTGATAACAATATGCCAATTAGGTGGTTAATTTGGATATTAGAAACACAAAGACCCAAAGATATCATGGCTGAAAATAACCAAGATGAGGATACTAGTTACAAAGAATCAGTGAATGACTTAAATAATCTGTGGAGAGTACCAAATTTTATTTAGACTTTAAAAACAGTCATTTTAAAATTTAATTATATATATATATATATATATATATATATATGTATATATATATATATATATATATATATATGTATATATAAATAAAAAGGAAAGAACAGTAAGATACAGTGGTTTAATAATTAAATTCAGGGGCTTTAGCTTCCATTTCTGAAACATGGTCATCACTGTGTAGCGGTAAAACCATATTTTAAATCTATTAATTTATAATATATATATATATATATATATATATATATATATATATATACAAAAATATATAAAACAAAGGGTGAAGAAGAGCAAAGACAAGAAGAAAATATTCACCATCAAGTGGCTGGTCAAAAAATATGACAATAAAAAAATAACAAAATAAATAGGTTAACCAGTAATAGCACCTTGCTCTTCAGAGTCAATTGAAGACAAAAACATAGATATGCACAATGATTAAAAAAGAGAAAAAAATTACTACCAGAAAACCTGCAGGATAAATCACAAACAAATTACAATTAAACTGTGTTTTTTTTTTGTAAAACTGTTTCACCCCAACCAAAGTGATAATGTCACTAGGATGCAGGGGGTTACAGAGAGTGAAAGAGAATGTGAAGACTTGAGTGGGGAGGATTGTGGAAAGTTCAGTAAAAGAACAGGGTTCAAGAAGATGGAAAATTAAGATTGATGTCGCATTTAAATTATTGAAAATTGTAGTGATCAGAGAAGCAAGAAATTGGAAGTGAGTTCCACAGAAGAGAAGTGCGAGAAAAGAAACTGTTAAAACAGAAGGTTGCATCTGGCTAGTTCAACAGCAAAATGGTGAGACCATTACAGATGGATGGCTGCTTAGATTTAATAAAAATGGTCTACCAGGTGCCAATCTGAATACATTCTGCTGATCACTGATATTTTTTCAATCCACCACTTTAAGGTGAGTATTTTTTTTCTCATCCTTGCTCTTCTTCCAGATTTGTTTTATATATTTTGTACATGTACTTATATATACTTTTAAAATGTCCATTTTTTTTTTAAGCCCTGACAGTAATAACCTTTAATGCAAAACATAAAACTCACAAAATGTGAGAATTCATAAACAATACTGTTTTTATTTATGACGATTTTGGAGGTTCTGGATTATTGGTTATCATTTGGTTTTTCATCTTTATGTGCCATGTCCCTTCAGGACGTTGGCGATCATGACTCTCCACAATTTCCTGTCCTTCATAGCCCTTAATAAATTTCACCTTTTTGTTATTTCTCCTAAACCTTATTCTGCCATCCATTTACTCAAGCACACTAAGTATGTTTTGCACTGTTTTCCTCTGTCCTGTGAGTATCAGATTTTCCAAGTACTCTTTCTTCATTATGTAGCTTAGAAATTTCAACTCTCTCTTGATGTTAAGTATGCTTCCTTTTTGTTTCTATTTTGCATAAAACTTCAACATTGCTCACATGTTTAGACCATGGTATCCTTAGCATCCTTCTGTAGGGTCCTATTTCTGTTGCTTCAAGTTTCTTCTTCATCTTTGAGGAGATTTACAAAATTCACATATAGGAGGACAGATATCACATAAGAGTTCAGTACTCTTTTCTTTGTTTCTAACAACATTTTTCTGTTTGTTAATACACTGCATAGCTTTTGGAAGGCAACCTTTTGCTATCACAATGTGCCCACATACTCCAGTGTTGCACTTTCTGTCCTCTTAAGATATTTAGGTTTTTGTACTTGTTTGATTTTTGCTATCTCCAGTTTGTAAGTAATTCAAATTTTGGGCTCATACTTTTGCTAACAATCATACTATCTTCTTGCAGTTGATGTTTAATCCTTTCTTCTTGCTTTCCTTCACTACTTTCTGTAGGAGTTTTTATAGTTTTCTTTCTGGTGCATGTTTTCAATGTGTTATCATAAATGATAAATCTAAGGTATTCATTGGAATCATTTTATGACTTTCATCTTTTTTATGGTTAGGGTGCATCTGATTCTTGTAGAGTAATTTAACAATATGGATATACCTTATACTTGGGACACATAATGAGAAAAAGGGGCTTTGAGAATCTGTCACTCACAGGATATATTGAAGGCAAAAAGTGCAGAAGGAAACATTGAGTTATATATATAATGAAAATGTGTAAATGGATAACAGAACAGAAAGGAGGAGTAAGTGACTGAACAATGCTTAGGGTTACATGGGATAGGAATTTGTAGAGAGCCATGATCACATATGTTCTGAAGGGACAAAGCTGATAAAAGAAGAGGATTCTATTCATTATAAGATAATTAGTTAACTGGAATAAAGAAAAAACTGCCAAGGAAATTAATTAATTTTCTATTATATCACTTTTTTTTAAAATTCTATATTTCAATTATTGAATTTTATGTATAAGTTATTTCCCTGTCAAAGCAAATAATATTTTCTTTAGGATTTTGTGAGAACGTTTATTTCTTGGTCATGATAAGAAAATCAATATTTCTAAAGATTTTATGGATTCAGCACAAAATTAAGGATGCTATATGCAGACTAATATCCTTATCATTTGGTATGATGGTATATGCAGACTAATATCCTTATTATTTGGTATGATGGTATATGCAGACTAATAGCCTTATCTTTTTCTCTTTCTACTGATTTTTTTTGCTACCATTTGCAGTTATAGTTAGAAAAATAAAGTACTTAATGTTAAGCCAACACTGTTCAGCCCCTTTTATCTGTTATTAACAATGGTATTTAGCACACAAGAATTTATCATATGGAACTTTAAATGTTAAAAATTAGCTGCAAAATACTGAAAATTCATCTTTTGCCATTTTTCTGTTGAAACCTAAGCATTTGTCTTGCAGCTGGCTCATAAAACAAGAAAGGCTGCTAAAGATAGAATTTTTTCCTGTTTTTTATTTTTAATTTTATTTTTAGATCCTTTCTCTTTATTCTTCTCTCGATGTGTTGAAAAGAGATCTATTAAGTTTAGCTTAATTTGATACAGAGCCACATGATTAATAGAAAGACTGTACTGCACCAAACTTTTGAAACCAGGTGATTAACTTTGAAATCAGCATTAAAAACTATTCCTTTTACCTGAGTTTATACATTAGTGTTGGCAGAAAAGAATCAAAAGCTTTAGCCACCAAGCAAACCTAATCATGTCATATATTTTATAAGTGTTTCATATATTCTTTTGCTAAAATTCTGCTTATTAACCTGATGATACTTATTCTTGGAGGGAATACTTTCTGCAAGTACCCAATATCTTATCCAAAACCCTTGAGACACTTTGGAATGAATCATTTTGGATTTCAGAATGACAATTCAAAACAGATAAATCTGTTGTACATGAATAACAATATCTTTGTAGCAAAACTTGTCGTCTTGCATTTGGAATGAAGAGGCCGACCTAGCTATCTAAATTTTGATTTTTTACCCAATCTACCCACTATTATTACAGACCTCTGTTTATTTTATTTTCTACTTTTTTTCCAACCTGTATGTTTATTAAAATCTACTCTCCCTTCTTTTTGGTTTTAGAAACAAATTCTGAATTAATATTCTAACCTACCCTTTTATTTTGAACTTAAGCATTAAGAATTCACACTGAGTAGTGATAATTAAAAACATTTTATTTGTAAAGTGATGAATGGAATGAGATAGAAAGAAACCCCCAAAATACAGGCATACATTTATTAGTAAACATTTTATATATATATATATATTTATATATATATATATATATACATATATATATATAAGGTGTATTTAAACAACAAGAATTCATCCAAAAAAGTTTTATTATATAACACCAACAAGGTCTTTTAAAGTTCTTTTATTGTCTTTATACTTTCAGACTGAGGTGTTTTATATTAAAATCAAAATTTATAAACTGTCCAAAGTTCAATTATTTCATTCACAATTCAATAACTGTGACAGAAATACTCAAATGTAACAAAAAAATGCATTTTACTTATAATTTTAATATAAAACATCACAATCAGTAATTTGAAAGACAATATAAGAAGTTTAACAGAGAGACTTTTTTGGTATTATTTGATAAAATTTGTTATATATATATATATATATATATATATATATATATATATATATATATATATATATATACATAAAACTTCAAAAACTGATTTCTTTTTCACCATGGAAAATCTTACAGATTTTTGGAGTATTTTATTTTTTATAATTTTGAATAAGAGATTGTATACTGGTACATCAGTGCAAAAGAAAAAAAAATTAAACAAGTAATGTTACTTTCCAAGATACTTTAATATACATTAAAGTTCTACCTGACTCTATTATTCTATACAATATTTAAAATATACTTGTTCTTTAAATCAATTCACAAGATGAAAATGCTACTAAGACACAAGAGGCTACTGGGAATGAAAGTGAATGAGAAGGCTTTAGAAGGAGCCACTGAAAAGATATTCTGATGCCAAATACAAAAGAAATGATGATGTCCCTTATTTTGACAGCATATCTAGGTACACAACATTATCCCTTCTCCCATAGGGTGCCAATATGAAAAGGTTATTTGGGGATCCTGTCCCAAAGCAACCAACAGAGGATTGGCCATGGAAAAACCATAGATATTAGGTTGAGGAGAGTGATTGTAAAACCTTTCTGTTGTGTGTTTTGTCCATGGCTAAAGTAAAAATGAACTTCACTGGGAATTGAAAATACTTGAATTCAAAGGGTAATTTTGTCAGAATTAGGGGATCCTTAGAATGAATACTTCATCCTGTTTGCTCTTCATTGTTATGACAGTTGATGACACCAAGGAGCTGTTTGACAGTTAAGCAAATTCCATTGCACAATTTCAGAGAATTGAGATTTCTGGAAAGCATAATGGAAATTCCATCTTTTAGTTGAAAACCCACAGAGAGAAACACCAGGAAACTCAGTAGAGTTGAAATATTAACTGGGTTCTGAAGAGCTTCTAAAGTAACTGAAACTATATAATTTGACTAGTACAGCTGAAACTCGCCAGGAATCTAGTTTAAGTTTCTTTCGTTAACTGCATCATCTATTGAACAAACATTTTTTGATCAGAGAGCAACTGGTAGTTTATATTGCTTTGGGTCAGTTTATACATTTTGTTAGAAACAAAGAAAACAGTACTGAACTGTTATGTAATATCAGTACTTATATATGGCAGGGAATGCTGAACAATCTCCTCACAGATGAAGATGAGACTTGAAGCAACAAAAATGTGGTTCTACAGAAGGATATTGAGAATACCATGGTTTGACATGTGAGAAACAACAAAGTGCTAGAGAAAATTGGAACAAAAAGAACAATTACACTTACATTCAGAAAGAGAGAGTTGAAATTTCTTGGGAATATTGTGAGGAAAGATGGCTTAGAAAATTTGACACTTGCAGTACATATTGAAGGAAAGAGGAACAGTGGAAAGCAGTGCATAACCTTCCTAATAAGATTGTGTAAATGGTTGGCAGAAAAGGGATGAGGAGAGATAGTAAAAACACAAAATTTACTAAGGACTGCAAAGGACAGGAAATTGTGGAGAGCCATGATTACCAATGTCCTGAAGAGACATGACACATAGAAGAAGAAAAAGAAAAGGTCCAAGTTTAGCCCTGGGAATTTTAGAATTTTTATCTGAAAATGTTTTTTGGAATTGCACAGAATTTTACAAACAAGACAGGAAAAAAATCAAGTTTTCAAGCTCTTTAAGATCTTTTGTTTGACTGAAAAGCTTGTTGTATTCAAAATTGACCTCTAGTGAGGTCATGTGAATTTGGAGGCCAGCACAACTTATCCTGTCATATTTTTCTGCTCAAGTTAACTACATCAGTTAATTTACCTTCAAGAATTTAACTGTTTGGCTGCAATGCAGATCATGTTGGTCACAAACTAATTCTCTCTTCAATGACCTCCTGTGACCTAGGAAGTTGAATTTGATCCTATCCAACCTAACATTTGAGAGGTCAAAAACATTTTGTATTTCATAGGAAACTCAATATCTTGGTTCATTCTGCCAGAAATTGTTTCATTTGGTTCCAAATGTTATACTGTGCTTACTGATGGCTTCTTGTGATCTCTAATGACCTTCAAGGTCAACTTCACATACCCTCTGTTACAATTGGATCATGTCCTGTGATTCTGCAAACCCCAAATTAGGTCAAATGTTTGGTTACCGGTATGAAACTAACATTCAATTTGACACACTCATTTGATGAGATCAAAATGAAATATATATGGTCATAAATGATTATCATTACAAGATAATATTAAAATATAAAAAACAATTACATACAAGTGTGTTATAATTACAGCTTTATGATTTTTTAAAAAGATATTCCTTGCCAAATTATAAAGTGTATTTTCTATGATAAGAAATACAGTTTTGATACATTCTTCATTCATCTTGTGCTATACGTGTATGTAAAAAGTATATATTTCGTCGACTTACAGATATTTAGATGTAGCAGAACAGATATTATCATGAAAAATAGTCTGGGTGAGCAGAGTTTCAATTCCAGGTTAATCTGTTGTGTTCAGTTTTGCAAAATTTTCCTTGTGAAAAGCACAAATCCCTCTCCTCTTCTCTCCATTTATGAGTTAAATAGTAATGTAGACATCATTTAATAGCTTCCACTGGAACCAGTCTAAGAGAATGAAAACTCTGAATTCAAAACCAACCTAAAGAGGGATAGGACTTAACCAGGATAGGAGTTAGGGGACTCTTATTTGATATGAGGATAGATATTTGTATTTAATATTTATTTTGTTCTGAAAGAAGAGAACATAGCAAAACATTGTTCTGAAAAGTGTGTGTTTGTGTGTATGTGTATATATATATATATATATATATATATATATATATATATATATATATATATACACATACACACAAACACACACATTATATATATATATATAATATAAAAGGCTCAAACACTAATATTCCATGGTTATATTTTTTTTACATTGGAATCGTAATCATGATCCAATTCAACAGAACTAAAAATTTAAAAAAATTTGAATTTCTTGGTCTGATTATGATTCCAGTGTAATAAATTATAACCATGAAATATTAGTGTTTGAGCCTTTTATATTATATTCTTACTCTGTCCTGGGAATTGAGTTCTACCTGGATTCTATCCTCTTGGGAATTTATATATATATATATATATATATATATATATTGACCACTGATATTATATATATATATATATATATATATATATATATATATATATATATACATACAGGGTGCTATAGGTACATTGTTATAATTTAATTTCATGCATGTGCATTATTTGTTTTTGATTTTGTCAACTGTACAGTATCGTAGGGTCACCTGGGCACCATCTGTGAGAAAAAGAGCACCATGACGTAATTCACTTTGCCAGAAATTTGGAAACAGCATGCTTTACTGCTTGGCATTCATGAAGAAAGCTCCAATAGGAACATTTCAGAGTTTTGGGTATCAATCTGGGGACAGTGCAGAAGATTTGGAAAGAGGTGGATGAGTCTCATGGTGATTATGAAGATGTTTGGAGTGATCACTAGTGATAGCGATGTTATGCCTCCATTCATCTTCACACAGGGCCTCAGACTCAACACAGAGGCCTACATCAAGTGCCTTGAGGAGGTAGTGCTGCCCTGGATCAAGAGGGTGGCTATTAGAAGACCCTATGTCTGGGAACAGGACTCTGCACCATGCCACACAAGCAGGAGAACAGACAATTTCTGTGACCATATCACCCCTTACATCCATCCATCTAACTCCTCAGACTGCAGCTCCCTTGATTATTATATGTGGGGTGCAGTTGTGTGAGAGACCATTAAAACTCCTTGTAACACCAAAGATGAACTGAAGGCTAGGATTATGGCAGTATTCATCAACTTAAACAAGGAGATAGTCCAGAATTGATGCAGGAGATTCCGAAATCGTCTGAAGGCTATAGTTGAAGCCAATGGCGATTTTATTGAATAAATTTACTCTTTAGTATTTCAAGATATTTTTGTATAATTTTGGTAAATATATCTGTTAAAATCAGATATCAGTGTTATTTTGATTTTTGCATAATTTAGATGACAATTTATCTATTGTACTCTCTCTCTCTCTCTCTCTATATATATATATATATATATTATTTATTTATTATAATTTTATTATAATAAATTAATTATCGTTCTACTATCTGTATCGAGCTCTTTTTTTAATTAACGCTGCAAACATTGGATTTTATATATTACTTTTGTTCTCATCGCATCGGATATATATATATATATATATATATATATATATATATATATATATATATATGTCTGTGTGTGTGTGTGTGTGTGTGTGTGTGTATACATACATACACAGACACAGAGTAATTTTTCTTTCCCCACCACTTTCCTTACTCTTTTATATATGACTGATTTCATCAATAAAACCATTATTTGTCTGAAGGAAGTCCTTCTTGCAACAAAATGTGTTACTAAGAACTTCAACCCAATTTGTAATTTCCTTAACTATATTGACTGTATTGTTTAAAATTGGCTCCATTTATGGGGGGAAGTGCTCAATATTGTGTATAGAATGTGTATAGATATAAGCAGTGTGGACACAGAAATCAACACTGCATGGTGACTAGCAATTTCATGCCTTAAGTGATCATCAAATCTTCAGATGATTGCTTTTGGCTTACTTGTGGGATTTTTATACACATACAATACATCACAGAGGATGAAAAGACTTTAGAAGGAACCAGAAACCCAATGCTAAACAGGGAACAATATAAAATGTATATACAATATATAGGATGGGCCAGGTATGTGAGAACATATCCATAGCATGACAGAAATAGAAAATAACATTACAATATTATGGAGCAAATTTTAAGAGTCTCTTTTTTTTTTAAAGAAATACTGAGAGTATTAACATCGCCGCCTCTAATCTGACATGGAAACATACAGGATAGGAAAAGGCATGCTATGCCGGTGGTACAAGCTGCCCATTACAGCAACTTGAATACAGCAAGCTTCTTGAAAGTGGCTAGAACAGGAGTAACAAGAAGTAACATTGTGGGGTGGGGCACAGAAGTACCCACAATGGTATACACACATGCATGTGTGTACGTATATACACCATATATCACATTATTAATCAGTTTTAATTTTTCCTAATTTTTAGAAAACCAATCAAATAAGTCACACTTTTAATGCACAGGATATTTCACATAATAAATTAGAGTAAATGACATCCGTGTTTATTGGATGTATAATAGTATCCATAATCTGGTCAGTATAGTATCAGAAATATTATCTGGTCATCGGACGTGATAATTTGATTTATGAGTCCCACTAGGGCCAGTGAAAGGGTCTCATGGGACCCCATTGAATCTATGATATGGACTCCCAACATCTCAATTTTCATAAGGTAGTATTCGTATAAAATACACATTTTATTGTAACCTAATTATGTACAATAATGGATCATGTACAATATCAGTGAACAATTCAACTAGAAAAATTGAAAATAAACATAATGTATTTAAATATAAATTAGAGACATGTCATAATAGATAATTCCAAGCTATCTTCAGACCAATTCCCACTATTCCTTTTGCAGGCTCTATATATAGGCCACTGGAGGATTAAGGAAAGTTGGGATAGGAAGAAACTAGCCTTCCCAGTTCCTTTGGTTCAGGCTAATACTTTCAGTTATTTCTGGTCATGAGCTTTGGTTTGGTTATTTTATTTATTATTTAAAATTTTACATATTTATTTTACATATTTTTCTTTGGTCAGATTTTTATAAGCAGAGTTTATTATGGTATTTTTTTAGTTTTCTTTTTTAATGGTGTGGTTGTAGGTAGCATAGTAGGAATTTTTTTTTTGTCTGCATTTTGCAATGTGCACTGATCTTTTGTTTAGGAGTTTAGATTGTCTGAAATACTGATTTCTGTCTTCACACTATCTATATCTACAAATACTTTTTAATATTGTGCACTCTTCCCCCATAAATATTGCAAATTTTAAAACACACTCTCATATGTGAAGGTTTAGTTAGTTGATAAAAGAAAGTTGAGAAGATAGAATAATAATAAAAATAATATTTATTGTATATTATTAGGTCATTAAACCAAATTCAAGTACAATGAAAAAGCATACTAAAAATGGAATTTTTACACACAACTGTGTCCTTTCTTAACAAAATATAAAATCAAATTGAACATTTTGGTGGGGGGGGGGAATTATTTTTGTGCAGGTTTCATTTTACTGATTAAATCTAGTACATTTTGGCTAGTTGTCTGTCTTGATTTAGGGTTGAGGTGTTGATAGATAGCTTTTTGTGGAAACTGTATTAAGCATGCCTAAATTTCTACTTAAACTGAGAATGTGCAAATTTATTTTAAAAATTATTTTTAGCACAGATTTCTGGTGTCTTTTTCTTGCATTTTAATGATTTTACTAAAAGGATGCATATAACATTATCAATATTATGAACTGGTTGGTTGAAATGTGAAGCTGATGATCTTGTCATTGATAGTTTTCTTAACGTTATTAAACCAAAGATGGAATTCTGTCCCTGTTTGACTGATATAATTTCTTACATTTCATTTGTTGGGAAAAATTAATTATATTACATTTGAACTGGCACAAATCAAGGGAGGACGTTGGATTCTGTAAAAAGCATGTGTGGACAATCTATCTCTACTACACACACACACACACACACATATATATATATATATATATATTGTCTTTAATGAAACTTTTATATAAGTTTCATTAAAAACAACTGACAAAGTACTCTGGTTAAGTTTTTGATTTAATTTTTCTTATGTTCTTATAATTTTCTTCTTTTCTGGACATAAATTATGTAGAAATTGTCTGAATGTTCTGGGTGCTAATTTCTACATAATTTATGTCCAGAAAGAAAATTATAAGAACACAAGAGAAAGAAAATAAAAAAAACTTAACAACAGTACATTGCCAGTCATTTTTAATGAAACTTGTATAAAAGAGGAATTTCTGACCAAATTCACAATTTATATATATATATATATATATATATATATATATATATATATGCATACATACAGATACATCTGCATGATTCTGATAAATACATAGATAAATGCACATATGCAAGTGTGTGAATAGTACATTCCTAATCTTACTTACTCTACTCATGAAAGGCAATCATTTATTGAAGGAAAAGTTACTGAATTGAAAAAGCTGTTGTTATAGGTTTAATATTTCTGCAATGTTTCCTCAAATATCATTGGCAGAGATACAATAGATGGTAAGTGCTGTCAGCTACTTACATAGATAAATATGCCTGTGAAATATATTTTATTTTCTGCATTGACCTTTGGGCTGGACCAAAGGTATCTCTGTTGAACACTCTCAGCCCAAACAAAGATAAACGGTCAGCACTTTAACTCTCCCTTTCAGTTGGATTGAGACAACTCTTAGATACTCTGTTTCGTATCATGTGCAAAGATAGCGAGATATAGTCTCTTACTTGCTGATGCATATTCACTTTACATATATATGACAATCTTAAGTTTGGTCAAGTGGTCAGAGCCCAAAAATTGTCAGCCAAGGAAATTCGAGGTTCTATATGAAAAACAGCTCAGTGAGTTTTATTATCACACATTAGTTTATTTGGGTGATATAAATAGGAATTACAACAGAGGTATATGCTCTTTGGGAGATATGATTCTGCAAGAAATGGGTTAGCTTTGAGGTACCAATCTTCTGGGAATGTAAAGGTGAAAAGCAATGAAATACATTTTGTCTTTTTTTTTTCCTGAAGCAGTTTCATGGTTAAAAGTGTAATTTAAGATTGTTTTATATCATGGTTGCCTCTCTATATCTTTTCTATAAATACTTTCATGGTAATTGTTTGAATGAGCTCTTTGCTATGGTACCTAGACTTTCTGAATTTAAGCACAGTACTAGACTGGCATGGAGATGTCATCATTTTACAGCCAAAATGGCTAGATGTAGCCATAAGTTCTATGCTAACAGTTTCTTCTCACTTGAGGAACTCTCTTCTGGCTCCATGCTTTCCAGCCAATTTTAATCTGCAAAAATTTAAATGCAATGTCAATTGCTATCTACTGTCCACCTGACTACTTTCTTCTCTTTCTGTTAATTATTAATGTTTCTGTTTCTAATTCTTCCACACCCTGTAAACTCCTTGTGATTTAGTTGCATTAATGTCTTGCTTGGGGTGATTTCAATTAAGATAGATATATATATATATATATATATATGTATGGTAAAAATATAGTTTTAGGGTATGCTATATTTATGGGTTAAAGTTCTTGATATGAGGGATAGAGCATATGTAAATATGAAAGTGGATATTGATGTCAGCATCCAGTGGTGACAGTCTGTTTCATGCATAATTGCAATCTGCCGGTTATATATATTAAGCATCAAACAGACTGTCACTGCTGGGTGTTGACCTCAATGTCCACTTTAATATATATATATATATATATGTCTATATCTGTTGCTTTGCATGAATTATTTTCCACGCTACAACCTCTTTCTCAATGGCTCAACTAATCTATTACTATTTCCATGCCAAATATTCAGATGAGCTACATTCCCTAATAGTACTTTTAAGACATGCACAGCTAAGTCAGGTCTCTGCAGTGGCATAGCTAGAGTGTGTGCCACCTGGGGCAGCCTTTGAGTTTGCCAACCCCGGCCCCCACAAAAAAATATATATTGCACAGTAACTCACTCTTAAAGTTATAAATCTAGTCTGTGTACCATTATAATATTACTTTCACATCCACAGATATATTATGTTTTAAATATACATGCCAAACATACTTTAACAGTTAAAAATCAAAAATGACATATAGGGAAAATGTGTAAAAAAAATGACATATAGGGAAAATGTGTAAAAAATTAAAACCCTCTTTATTTCTGAAATGAAAATTACAACTTTCTACAAAGTAACTTTTCTTGTTGGCAGATTCTTCAATGACACTGTCAAAAAATATTTCATCTGACAATTGTTGCTCTATAGACAGTAGGTAGGCCAATATATAAGTCATAGTTTAAGTTATTTGAAATCTAAAAGTTGCTTCAACTGTGAGTACTGTCCCGACATTAAAACCACTTTTATTTCAATACAGCCTATACAGGCTTTTAGCCTACAGCAGATAAAAAAAGTGCCACCCCCATAAAAGTGGCACCAATGACAGACCGCCTTCCCAGTCTAGCTACACGACTGAGCCTATGCCATGTACACAGGAGCACACCATCCACATTCCCTTCGTATTCCATTGTTAAGATGGAAGTTCTATTCAGACAGCTTCTTGCCAAGAGCTGCTGCTTTGTGGAACTAACTCCCAAGTGGATGGTTCAGTGATCACTACAATCTTAACCTCTTCAAGTCCAGTGTTAACCATTACCTATCTTATAAATCCTTATAATTTACAATTCTTACATCCATAAAACAACTCCATTCAGTAACCTTCTATCTTGAGTGGCCCTTGGCTTTTATATTGAGTGAACAATTGTATAAAAGAATGTCATGTTACCTTTTTGTTCATACATAAGAATATAAGCCTGATACACTTTTCACATAAGGGTGTGCATTAAACACTTAAAACACCATCACATGACAGGCAACACATGTGTTTATTTATTTATATGGAAAAAACAAAGGTTATGTCAAAAGAAATATAAAAATACATGCTTTATCAATGGCATTTCATCAAGCATATATTAATAAAGGGTTATTGAAATACACATAACTAAATTTAAAAGTAAAATCATTCAAGATTTAGGAACAGCAATGAAAATCAGAGCAGAATGAATAAACAAACTGAGACAGATTTTAAAAGCATGTAAATAAGAAAGTTGAGGTTTAACAAAAATAAAAATGGAGCTGGTCTAAAATCTTCAGTCAAACTGAGATTCTCAATCCAAAAATGTTGGTTTTGTTTTATGGCATATCAACTTTTTCCAGGTTATTTAATTCAGTCGTACAATAGCTAGATATAGGTTTGGTCTGAACAAAAGTGAAAAAGTACTGGGTTAGAAACAAAGTTCCTGCATAACTTTCGATAAAAAATATGTAGAAATTTGTGCAGGAACTTTGTTTCTGACCCAAATGAAATTGTTTGGTTTGCACAAAAGACAAAAACATAGATATAGGTTTGATCTACACAAGAATCAAAGTAGGAGACATAAGTATGGCAAATAGGTGTCCACTTTTTGACAGGAGCTTATCCGTCTGTAAGAGAATGCAGTTGGTATATATTTGATCCCGACCAACATGCACTTACAGTTCAAGAGACATGATTCAATATTTTTTGTAGGACCACATTTGAAAATATATCTATTGTTGCAATGGAATGTCCCACACTCCCTATCGCCTATGTGGACTGACTATATCAGTAGATATATATAGTGTGTGCACAGGATGTACTTGCTTCGGGAATTACAAGCTTGCTAACTGATTTCCTGTCTTTCAGTAGTGTATTCTCTTTTACAATAAACCTCTCTTTCTTTCATCTATGCCAGTGTTGCTGTTCCTTTCACTCGAGTACCACCTTTGTCTGTTTGTAACCTTCTTTAAGGATACAACATCTATTCAATAATAGGAAACACAATGTCTCATTATCTATTTATCTGGTCACACAGCCTTCTCTTATTAGTCACTGTTATGATGATAAGAGTTATTATTTATAGTCAATAAGGGAATATACCTTGTGTTACCATAACAACAGAATATCTCACACATAATTAGGGGAGATCATTCAGTTAATACAGAAAATATTTTTAAAATTTCTTTTGTGTTATCTTTCTTTGGATATTTTTATTTCTAATGATTTCAAAAGCAAAATTCTTTCAAACATGTGACAATATTTGCACAGATAAAAAAACCTAAATTAGTCATGCATAAAATATAACTGATGCAACTGCAAAATTATGTAAATACTGCTGTCATTACTAAACTAATATATGTATAAATATAAACATTGTATTCTATGTATTTATACACACACATATACCTTTTTGATATATGTTTTAGGTGTATAATGTTCATAGACAAATAATAGTGTATATATACAGATCTCTACCTGCATATCTAATATGACATACATGCATGAAGACATCTATTTTAAAATGCAATTGTGCATAAGCAAATCAATATATGAATAAAGACAAAAAAAAATATCTTAGCTGACACAGTTTGTCCTCTGATGGACTTTATCAAGGCAAATGTAAGGATTTTATTTTGCAACAAGTATTTATAAACAAAAGTAAAAATGTCATTAATTTTTCAGAACTTTTAAATTTAAATAACACTCATAAATATTCATTAGGCTACCTGAAAGTCAAGGTAAATTATGAAGGATGCTAAGCGATATAATTTAATGTCTAATAAACAAAAGTGAGTAAATATTGTTGCTTTGAATTTTATTTTTTTATAATGTAATTATTATTTATATTATTTTAGTTTTGGATTAATTTGTGTATCATATTTTTTTAAATAATAGAATGTTTTGAATTTAACCGTTTTTTTTTAATTTAAAAAAAATTATGGTCATATATGTTTTCTCTCTTGATATATACATACATATATGGATACATTAAATGAGAAAAATATATACACAATTGAACACATATATACAATCATAAACAGACATAATTATACAGATGTTTACTAAAAGGTTTTTACATACATATCAATATAGACATGTGACTACTTTTGAGAGAAAATGGAAAAGCTTTTCACTGACAATATATTTTGCCTTCATTAAGTAGGCCTTTTAAATTCAGAATGAAGGAAAAAACTGTGGATTTTTCATATTAAAACCATTAATGCCTGTTTGTTTTAATATTAAAAAAGTATATAGTTACTTATTTTTTTATTCTGAGTTGAAGATGCCTACTTCATGAAGCTGAAATGTGTTGTCAATAAAAAGCTTTTGCACTTTCTCTTATTTCCCCACTTTTGTTCGGATTGTATATCCTACAAACACGCATAACTACTTAGATACATAAAAACTAATTATATGCGTTTGGAAAGTAAGAGTATGCAACAAGACAAAATGTGCTAAGTACAGATTAAGTATAGCTACACATGACATAAAATTCACACAAATAAAGGTTATTTTTATTTCTTAAAGTTATTCTCTTTTATTAGCAATTTAAAACTTTGGAAATGGCTTTTAAACCCTGTTATTGTAGCCTAATTTTTTTATGAGTATGCTGATATAGATACATGAGTGCACACAGATGCTTGAAACGAAAACATTAGTTTAAAATGGTGTAACTCTTGACAAACAAATTTTGTATGTATGTGTGTGTTTTTAAAAGAAAATATTGAAAAGGGTTAATAAAACACACAATATATTGAAATTTCTGACAGGAAAATGTATTATAAAGAAAAAAATGCTTTTCTGAAAATATTCATGAATAATGAAAATTAGAGCGACCAGAAGAGAAATGGAATCTTTGTGAAGAAAAGAGATACATGCGATCTGAGCATGCTCATCATCACAAATTTTGTTATTTCAAACCATTTTTTTTTTTTACTAGGGGTAGGGGAAATACCATACTAATTGTGAAAAATAGTATGTGTAATATGCAGAACATTATTGATAAGCCTACTCCAGAATTGATTAATTTCGGAGGTATATCTTATTCCATGGTGAATTTGCCTGACCAGATATTAAAAACAAAAGCCTTTATAGTCAGCTGATTATTTATAAAAATAATCAAAGTATAGTGAACTAATCTAAAAATGATCATATTTATTTTAAAGGGTTTAATCTGTCAGAGTTAATTCCAATTGTAGAGAAAGTTACAAAAAATTTAAAGTTCTAATCTTCAGAGGTCAAGTGATGTAACTGCTGGGATTCAAGGAAGTTAACTGATATCTAAAATATGTGGAAATTGCCTCTTTCTGGTAAGCGTTTTTAAGCTGAAATGAGAGACAAACCTTATATGTGAATGTG
Source organism: Acanthosepion esculentum (assembly GCA_964036315.1). Classification (NCBI taxonomy): domain Eukaryota; kingdom Metazoa; phylum Mollusca; class Cephalopoda; order Sepiida; family Sepiidae; genus Acanthosepion; species Acanthosepion esculentum. The sequence continues at coordinate 64,132,076 of OZ038492.1, read as the reverse complement.
CATTGGAATTATTGAGGAAAGTGTAATAAATAACCTTATCAAATACTATGGAGAGTAAGTATTTTTTTATTGTATTGTTGTTTACATCTACATTTAAAATTAGTTTACTCTGAGTATATCTCCATTTCTTTCTCTATTAGTTTGTATTTCATAATGTGCTATTATTGCTTTTGCAATGATTGGTGATATTGTGTATGAGCCTGATCTGAGGTTGACCTTGGAGAATTGTAAGATCAGTGCTCTTTCAATGCATGTTCGTCTTAGTAAATTCTTTCCTCTTCTAATTAGAATTCTTATTTCAAATTAAGTAGACATTAATGGTTTCAATATAAATTTAAAAAAACAGTATCTGGCCATAGAATCTGATAAGTTAATTTATTACTCATTTCTAGAAAATTCCACTACACTTTCCTTATACACAGGGTTTATCTCTCATTCTGACCTGAAGATGCTTACCAAACAAAGTTGAAATGCATTGTCTGTAAAAGCTTTTCCACTTTGTTCAGATACTATTCTGCATCCTACTAACTCTCATATCTAAAATATCTAAGCTGTCAGTTTATACAACAACTTTCTCAGACCAATGTTTAAAAATGGATTTGAGTGAATGAAACAGGTTTTAGCAAGGACCAGACTTCTTCAAAACTTGTGGCCTGGCACTACAGAATCATAAACAAAGAACTGTACCAAATAACAGAAACTTTGACTTCAACAGCAGAAACAAGTAAAATAGATATCACACATATAGAAAATAATGATATAATCAAAATGTTGATGTTCTACATTTTTTTAAACAAAAGTTTCAGAATGAAGCCTCCATCAATACTGGGAAATGAGATAGCATTTAGAAACTTGAGGAACCTATTTTTCCTGAAAAATTGTTTTTACTAAAAAGATTTTATAAATTTCAACCAAAGACAGCAATGACTACTTGGTCAATGAATGCCAAATGTTTCCTGATAAGCAAGTGGCTAATATTACCATCACCATTTTATTTAAAACAAGAGTGGGTAATTAAAATTTCAATGAACTAAAGAAAAATGTACTGTATTGAAAGTAAAAGAAAGTTTTTTAAAGTGCTGCATTAAGATAACAGGACAAAATAATTTTGATAATCATTTAAATTTCTTTTTTTAAATCACATATTATATTTATAATAATCAGTGATAATTTTAAAGCAATAGTCTGAATTTCGTTTAGCAGCTCGGATTGAGGAATCAGAGACCCGAGTTTGAATTCCATTTCAATCCATTACATGTTAATACACTTGGGAAAGGTATGAATACTATTCTTCTCCTCTCAGCTATGGGTAAATAGCAGGACAGACTGGGTATAGATAACCTTGGATGGCAACTGGTGTACTGCAGAAAGAAATGGCAACCTACTGCAGGAAAAATCTACCTCGTCAGTCATGTATCTCGCATGGCACATAACTGACTGAATCAGTACAAACAAAAGAGTAATGAACTGTTATGTAATATTTGTCCTCCTATATGGAAATGAATGCTAGGCAATCTCCTCAAAGGAAGAGACTTGAAGTAACAGAAATGTGGTTCTACAGAAGGATGTTGAGGATACCACAGACCAAACATCTGAGTCAATGATGAGGTTTTAGAGAAAATGAAGACAAAAAGGAAATTTATATTTAACATCAGGAAGAGACAGTTGAAATTTCCAGGGCACATAGTGAGGAAGGAAGGCTTTGAAAAGTTGATACTCTCAGGACAGATTGAGGGCAAGAAGGACAGAGGAAAACAATGCAAAACATATTTGATGAGCTTAACAGGGTTTATGAGAAAAAAAAAGCCCAAATTTATTAAGAGCTACAAAGGACAGGAAATAGTGGAGAGCCATGATCACCTATGTCCTGAGGGACATGGGACATGAAGAAGAAAAGAAAAAGCTAAATAATTATTAAAGCTTCATTGAAAGACTAATTTCAAAAGAACTGAAATCATATAGTTAAATTCATTTGTCTGGGATGGTGGAGTTGTATAATAGGAATTACAAATAAAAATAACCTTTTTTTCCAATTTTTATATCACTGTGGATTAAGCACTTTAGACCACACACACATTATATATATATATATATATATATATATATATATATATATATATGTTCCTAGACTTTTGAACAGGAGTAGATGTTTATTCCTTGTTTTCTGTTTAGGATTGAGTTTCAGTTACTTCTCCTAAAGTCATTTTTTTTCATTCTCTTTCACTCCCAGTATCCCCGAGCATCTTAGTGACATTATCACTTTGCTTGGGGTGAATTAATTATATATATATATATATATATATATATATATATATATATATATATATATATATATATATATATATATATATATGTATATATAATATTGTGGTGAAGGCAAAAACATAGTTGTCTCCCACTTGAACTATTCTACTATAACAAGTAATACTTGAACCTCACATGTGGTTGATTTGCTTTGAATAAAGCTTCATTACAAGTTAAAAAATTTGTCTGTTTTCTATATATATATATATATATATATATATATATATATATATATATATATAACACTAAGGAGAAAATGGAATTTTTAATGGCTGCTGCTGCTTTAATGCATCACTATTTGTCAGAATTGAATGCTATGGCAGCCAGTATGGCATTTATATAGCATGTATATAATGCATTAAAAAATTCCCTTTCTCTGCTGTGTGCTGATAGCCTAGGGGTAAGAGTCTCTGACTGATGTCAAATTTGTCAAGTTTCGATCCCGGCTTAAAGCAATCAAATATCTAACCACATTGATGAGCTAAGTGATACAGCAAAATGGGCTGTCTGTGGATGACTATACATATATATATATATATATATATATATATATATATATGTATGTATATATATATATAAAAATATATGAAAAATTTCTCAGAGTTAACCCGTAGAAAAAGACAAGATGTAGAAAGGTAAAAGACAATAGGAAAACTGTATTATTAGCTGATGTGTTTCATCCAATGTAGACTTTTTTAAGACAAAAATGAAATGAATTTATTGAAAACAAAGTAACTACTAACAACAAACAAAATGTCCAACAATAAAAACAATATTTCTATATGTGAAAGTACTTGACATAATTTTCAGTTGACAATATGAATACAATAGCATGTTCTAAATTCTTCTAGTTGCTAAGGACATTTTGTTTGTTGTTCATAGTTACTTTGTTTGCAATAAATTCATTTCATTTTTGCCTTGAAAAAGTCCACATTGGACAAAATGCATCAGCTAATAATAAAGTTTTCCTATTGTTTTTTTACCTTTATATATATATATATATATATATATATATAGATAGATAGATAGATAGATATATAGTAAATTTTATGAAAGTTAATATGGGTTCATTTTATAATGCAAATTTATTATGTATTGATGCCCCTATGAAAACGAAGACAAATATGCTCATATGATGTGAATTCTTATAATGTAAATAAGTTTAAACATTTTTGAAATAGGAAATTCTTTTTTCATATATATCAGCATTAATTAAGCACTCTAGACTATGAATTAAAAAAAAAAACATTAAAAAAAAATGTCATAATGAGCATATTAGTTTTGTTTTGTATAGAGGGATCAATTTAGAATAAATTTATATAGAAAATTGGACCCCCTATTAACTTTTATAAAATTTAATAAAAATCTTTATTTTTTGCCTTAGATATTCCTGATCTGTGGTGCTTAATTTATAATGATATGAAAAAAGATATGGAAAAAGTCACTTTTTCTGGCTGGTGTGCATATTGTTCGACTCCATATGTATGTAATATTCACAAACAAGTAATTGTGTGAGTTGTAAAGCTATGTAACTGTTTACAATTAGACATCCTCCTCATTAGACATATTTTGGTGGGAGGAAGATAATTGATTGCCAAAACTTGGAGAGGAAAGGCGTTAGTATCCCAAATAAATAAAGCAATATAAAAGCAACAAAAAATCAGAATTATATATCTTGATGATGTTTTCCATCCTTTTTGAATCTAGAAAATGAATGAGTAAATAAAGATTTACTCCCCACACCTACTGCACTCAAGTGGGATAGATTCAGAGGCACACCCTGATGACTGTGGTAATGGAAACCAAAAAAATTAAAATATTTGGGAGAACACCCATCATAAAATATGACCTTGTGTTATATGTTACATTGAGTGTGTAGGCTTGCAATACTTAAAAAATGAACATGTCACCTTTTGCCATTATGGAGGTGGTTTTAAATCACAATCTCAAAGACAAACTGCAACTTATATATGGATGGAATTTAGGACACAAATTTAGGACTCTAAAAACAAATACACTTGGAATAACAACTAATTGTAGTAGAATTAGTGTTAATTATCAATGTCTTGGAATCTTTAGAGACTAAAAATGCTAACTGTAAAGGCTATTTCTCTACACATCATGCAAAATCTTTGTGGAACAAGATACAAATTTATTTATTATCCTGCATGTTACACATATAGACAAACGACATAAATCACACAAGAGAAATAAAATGAAACAAAAATGTTATTATGTTATTAAGAATAAAATCAATACTAAGACTACAAATATTGTGATTAATAATGATGAGAATGAAGAGTTAATAAGTTGTTTATATGAATTGAATGGAGAAAGATGGACATGTTAAGTAAGAGTAATCTACTGAACACGCATTCAGGCACAATGAATCTCCTCACCAGATTAGGGATACTGTGACAGCAGAACTGGCAGTTTGCTAAAGACTGTCCCCTCACACCGACAGGGGACGGCGATGAGAATTCGGCATATAGGCTGTTTGTCTATATAAACAATAAAATTCTAGGTCATTACAAATGTCCATTTTAATTCCACCAGATCAAACAATGTATATATTTTTCTGCTTTTTTGTGATTGGGAAAACATTTTTTTCTCTCACCTCATATTTCATACAAGCCTTTCTTTGAATATATATATATATATATATATATATATATATATATAGCATGATGAGAGGCCACGTATACTTTCTTGATATGTATATAATATCTGGATAAAATAAATGAAACAAAATTGGGTGTTTTTTTTTATGAAAGTATTTATTTCTGTGTTTTTGTATATATTTAATATTTCAGACCACCTCGGTCCTTTCTCGGAAATCAAATGAGATACTGTGTTTGTGTGTTTGTTTACAGTGTTTGTCGTGAGGCGTGGATGTCACGTGATGTGGAATGCGACTGTCTCATTTGATTTCTGAGGAAGGACCGAGGTGGTCTGAAATATTAAATATATACAAAAACACAGAAATAAATACTTTCATAAAAAAAACACCCAATTTTGTTTCATTTATTTTATCCAGATATTATATATATGTATATATATATATATATTTGTGTATTTAGGCAGCAATCCTTCTTTCATGCACATTACATTAAAAACGACTGACAAGGTGCTTTTATTTAGTTTTTTATATAATTTCTCGTGCGATCTAATAAAGTTTTTCTTTTCAGAGGATAAATTATATAAAAACTGTCCGAATGTTCTTTTTTTCGAGCGCTTTCGGCTATACATTTAGCCATTATCAAGGATTATATTTCAACTGTTAGAATTAGAAATAGTTTGTTATATGTATGTTTTATAAAATGTTTCATTTTTTGTTTCAAAACACGGTCAAGATATTATGTCCATGTTCATATATATATATATATATATATATATACACATTAATAAATATACATATTATCCCACACTGATACCATGATTCAGAGTTTCACCTGAAGATTGTGTTGTGCATGAAATTTCCAAGTCGTGCTATCAGTGAGGGTTAATATGTATGTTTATTAATATATACTTAATAGCTCTGTTGTATTACATTGAGCACTGTTTTATTAACACCAGCACTATATGTATGTTATATTATAATTATCTCTCTCTCTCTCTCTCTCTCTATATATATATATATATATATATATATATATATACATATACATATACATATACATATATATATATATATACATATATATATATATATATATATATATATTTTTGTCATCCACAGACAGACTGTTTCGCTGTTTCTCAGCTCATCAGTGTGGTTAGACGTCCGGTGGCCTCTAGCTAGGATCGAAACCCGACTGAATTTGCGTCAGTTCGAACTTTTCCCACTAAGCCATCAGCTTACGGTACGGGATGAAGGTGAATTTTAGCGTGTTTATTTTTAGATTCGGATAAACACACAGTGACTGAGAGTGACTCAATTCTGTATATAAAAGTATATAACAATTTTAGAATTGAATTTACATATGGTATTATTTTTAAAAATCCAAGTTACCCATGTTGCAAATGCTTTAAATTTCTGAATGAATAATTTTTTTTCTTTATAATTGTGAAAATTAACCTTAATCAATGGGGTGAGTTGGTTGGTATTCATTGCCTTTTCTTACAAAATTTATTGAGTTCTATGACTTTTTTAATTGTTTTTATATTAGTATATAGTCTCTTTAAAAGTAGAATTATATTAAATGTTATCATTTTATAATGAATATGACTAAATTCTCCCAATTACACGTGTAATATCAGAGTAGACTTGGTACGCTAACCTTTGTTGGCAAACAGTCTAGGAGAATGATAAAAGGGAAAATGGGAAAACTACTCCATTTATATTTTTAAGAACAGCCATTGGTGAAACTTGTAGATGTTTAAGTAAAGGAAGTTGTGAAGAGTTATGATCTCTTACATCCTGAGGAGGTATGGGGATGTTTTGAAAAAATTAATAAGTGATTTTTTTTTTCAGAAATAAAAGTTAAAAATAACTTAAGAAACATGATAAAAATTTCTGGCCTTAAATTTTTTTCTTTTTTTAAAGATAAGTTTCATGTGGATTAATTTCCTTGTTTTTGTTGCGGGTTTTGTATTCTCTGGCAATTCTTGAGTGTTCAAAACATGATAGAAAGCAACAAAGATGAGGAAATTAATCCAAACAAACCAAAATACAATGGTAAAACTTAAAAAAAGAAAAGAAAAAGAAACAGAAATTACAGTTAAATTAAAACATAGAAAAAACTTGTCATTACAAAATAGTTTTTGAATTCCATTTTCAACATCACTAATCTGTAGTTGGTGATTTATTTCTACTATCAAATTTCAAAGTTGCTTTTCAAGAATTTTTTGCTATTTCTTAAATGGGAAAATTATGGTGTTTTTAATCTACAGAAGGGTAAAGACAAATAACTTCTGAAATTTCTCTTTTTCAAATAAAAATAGTATATTGGAAATATGAGGTCAGATAAAAAAATTATTCCCTCTTTTTTAATTTTTTTTTTATTATATCTTAAATTGGAAACAAAAGCCACACAACACGAAACACATCTTTTTACAAGAAATATATATTCAAAAATTAAAAATCAAATAAAAAGCAGAAATAAATTACATTGACAACAATAATGAAATTTAATAAGATGAAGAGAAAAATCAAGCATAATAATAATAATAATAATAATAATAATATTGACAGTTTTATGAATCAAAGAAAAGAAAATGATAATTTTCAAATGATAATAATTATAATTAATTTTAATTAAAATAAAAGTCATAATTAAAATAAAAATAAATAGTAATTTTTTAAGAAACAATGAAGATGTAAAATTAGTCATATAAATATTATCATCAAGAAATAATAAAATAATATAAGAATAAAAATAATATAAATATAAAATAATATGATAATAAAATAATTAAATAAACATAATAATAATAATAATAATAATAATAATAAAAACAACAATGACAACAATAAGCAGTATAAGCATAATAATAAAATAATTTGTTACAATGAAATAATAACAATCAGAAGCAATATTTAAATACACAAATAAAAAAGATGAAAAGTGATTTATTTTCTAATAGGAACAGATTACCCACCTCACCAAAAATCCTTGATACAAATTCAGGACTTAAGTTAAAAATTCTCAGAAGAGTTAAGCAATTTTTTTTTTTTTTTTTTTTTTAATCATTATAAAAAGATTATCGTTAAATTAATCTCTGGAATATGGATTGGTCGTGTCGACAGATGTTGCTCTTTGATGGATTTTATCTGAGAATTCTCTGTTAATTTCACCTTTTTTATTCAGATATAACACAATATCACAAGACAAAAGTACACAACATAAGATTTAAGACTGAGAAAATGGTCACAAGCATAGTGAGAAAATTCAAGGGCCAGAAAAAAACAAACCAGTGAGAGAGAATTGTAGAAAAAAGTTACTAATAAAATCAGAGAACATATGAGAAACTATTGAATGTGTTGCTTAAAAGCGAGAAAAAAATAAAAGCATTAAAAGACATTACTATAAATTAAATGTGATTTTCATAAGTGTTTACTAAATTAAAAAATTCATTTTTAATCATTTCACTACAAGCAAGGCAATAAAGCCACTCAGACACAAGGGGTTACTGTTGAATGTTAGAGAATATGAGAAAACAATTAAAAGAACAGGAATTAACAAAAAAAAAATATAACGATTGATACTGCATTTAAATTTTTGAAGATTGAAGTTGACTGGAAATCAAGAAACTGGAAGAGAGTTCCACAAGCGAGAAGTGCAAGTGAAGAAACTGTTAGCATAAAACTTATGGTTTGATCTAGGCATTTCAATTGACTTAGCTTATTATCATAAATATTATAGATTAAATGTAATGATTTTTAGCCAGAAACTAAAATAGGGAGTTTTTTTTACCAAGGAGTAGATAGGTTCACCTATCATCTGGTTCACACTCCTCCCCAGCTCTTTCGAACAGGAGTAGAGGTTTATCTCTTGTTTCCTGTTTAGGATTGTGTTCCCGGTAGATTCTAAAATTTTCTCATTTTCTTTCACTCTCAGTAATCTCTTGCATCTTAGCTACATTATTGCCTTGCTTGGGGTTAATTGATTAAAAAAAAGTCAAAATGATGACTTTTTCTTTTGATTTTTTTGCCAAATATTCTTCAAGTAGTTTTAATTTCATCACCATTTTGGAGATTTTCAATATTTTGTGTATTTATTTTTAAAAATGTCTATCTGGTGGATATATTCTTTGGTCTTCTTCAGGTGTTTGATTAATCCAAAGTTCTTCAGAAATTGCTTTACCCTTATGCTTTTTCTGAAAGTGTAAAATTATCAATCAAAACATTGTGTTAAAAAAAATTCAAAGACACAAAGATATATGTTGACCAATATGTGAAACTAGCAGCATGGCCTGGCGTTGCCCGTGCTTGATTAAAAATCGTACGTTTAGGTAGTTTCCTCTTACTTTTCAACGAATATGTGTAAACTGATTTGCAGTACAAACGGTAGTTACGCTCACCAAGCATTTTATGTGACAAAACATACTGCCTCCGTTGAGATTGACTGGAAAGCCTCAAAGAGGCCTCTACCTCGGTTTCCTCTCCCCGCTTTCTCTTTGCCGCAGAGGCTCTTTTAGAACACCTGCTAAGGTTGCCTTGCCATGGTATTTGGCACGCTTAGCAAAGCTGCTGCATCGGTCATTGCCACAGCACTCAGAAGAGTGCAAAGCAGAGATTGAAGTAGACTCCAGCTGCTTCTCCTCCAAGAAGGTGCACTCAATGGAATCCTGCTCCTGTTTCCCCTTAGCCGGTGAGGCTTTTTTAGAACGCCTGCTAAGGTTGCCTCGCCTGGGTGTTTTTGCAGCCTTTGCAGAGCTGCCGGGTTGGTCATTGCCACGGCATGCAGAAGAGTGCAAAGCAGAGGTTGAAGTAGACGCTATATGATCATCTGTAACCGGAGTTATTATGTGCTCCTCCACAGTCGCCTGTTCTGCATGTGTAACGTTAACGGTGTTAGGGGTCTTCAGTTGCTGACGTGCGGATGTTCGTCGTGTAGGAGCCATTTGAAGGGTTGTAGAAATGCTGTGTAAGAATGTGAATAGAAGTTGATGCCGGAGCTGAAGCAGTGCAACCTCGTTGTATACGAAAACTAAAAATGCAGTGGAGCGGTATGGAAAAAGCTTCTCCTAGCTATGGGCCGTGCTTTCTGTCAGCACGAAAACGTCACTGTAGGAAGAGGTTACGCAACCAAAACGTTGAAGCGTTGAAGGTTAAAAAGTAGTGAAACACTGAGGTGTACTGGGCCGCGTAGTAAAGGCAGAAGAGAAGTAACTTGCAACAGCAGTTAACTGTCTAATAGCAAAACTGAACTACGAAAAGGTAGAAATAGGTATGGAACGCTAAGTTGGACTGCACTGTGCAGTAGAGGCAGCACGTGGAGATAAAATGGGTAATGCAAACGTTTAAGCAAATAGGTAACTTGCGGTAACAGGAAGCTGTCAATTAATCCAAGGACAGATGCGTTAATGGCGATCAAATCAAGACGTGAGTGTGGATGCAGCTGCGCTGAAGGTATTTAAAGGGTGCGTGACTTGTCATTGATTGGTGTAGCCTGGATAATGGCCATGACTTAGACCAATGAATGAGCTCACGCAAAATGGAAGATGTTAGCGCGCATTCACGCATACACGCATGATTTGGCAAGTGCAAGGCTTGGCCGTAAACGGGGTCAAGCTGCCTGCTGCATATGCAGCTTGGCTCTAACGCATGTGATAACAGTGATGAGAATGCAAGGAGCTGCAATGAAGCGTTTGCTCGTTTGGTTTGTGCGACAACGAAAAGCCGCTAACCGTTTGCTGGCATTAGCTTTGAAATGGATTGGGAGGAAGTCCTGCTGTTTTAGTGCAAAAACTCCTCGTCAGGTCTGGGATGCGGCCTGGGCTAGGGGAAAAGGTTTAAAGAATTAGAAAATGGACTGTTGAGGGCGGAACCATTTTCACTCAGCATGTATGTGGGTTTTTTTCAGTAAAGACGCGAATAAAGGAAGTGCTTATTTTGGTAAGATGCGACGATTAAAGCAAAAGTGTTGACAAAGTCGAATATGTCATTTGTGGCTCAAAGTCAGACCTGGTAGCAGGGATAAAAAAGCCAAATTTCAATGGCCCTGCACCCATTCCACAATTTGAGGTCTAATGTTTTCTTCCACTCCATTGCACGCACTAACCTGTTTCTTCCTGCGCATACCATGACCTTAAATTAATCTGCATTTAGGAAATACTCAACCGGAAAAACTTTTTAAGGGTTGACCAATTGTCGATTTGCACTCTGTTTGGGGGGCGCTCAGAGTTGAAACTTCTCATGGTGACTCGCAATGGCCTCCTCATAAATCCGGTCAGTTTTCACTAAAAACTGATATGCGGTTCTGGCGCAATCTGGTTGTATCGGTTTTGGGGTTTTATCAATTTTCCATGCTGTTTAGGGGTCCTTGGTCATGAAACTTCTGGACAACACTTCTAATGGTAGACTCTAAGAGGGTGTCAAATTTGGTTGAAATGCAATCATTCTTTCTGTAAGCAGATTTTTTCGATTATCGATTTTTTCAATTATCGATTTTTTCGGAACCTAGGTCCGAACTCAAAAATCGGGCTCCGTCATGTCCTTACGGCAGCCATTTGCAAACTTGTGGTGAAAACCACATCGGAATCAGGTGAGAAATGCGGCCTGGGCAAGGTAACAACACCCACGACAGACACACAGACAGACAACATGAGAAATATAGATAGTACATAAACATATTTTGTTATTTTACTCCTAGGTTTATAAGAGACAGCAAAAGAACAAGCTTGTTTATGACACATGATTGTTTATTAGCTTTTTAAAAATTAGATTAATGCTAAATTTTTGTCCCACAGATATTTTGTATTAAAGTTTAAATAAAAAATAGCATATTTCATGACATTTTAATGTTTAGATTGTAGCAAGTCTGAATGCAATCTTTAATCTTTGTGCCCACAAAAAAAAGGTGTGTAAAATGGCGCTTTTTCCCTTGATGTGGCTATTATTTTAACTACTTTCACTCCTCTGCAAAGTTTATAGTTTTAAAAAGTGAAGATTAGAATTGTAATAAAATCTAAACATATGAAAGTGGATGTGTATGATTTTTGTTCTTGAAAATTTGAAAGCTCATTTATTTATTAAAATTTGAAAGCCCATTTATTATTAAAATTTGAAAGCCCATTTATTTATTAAAATTTGAAAGCCCATTTATTTATTAAAATTTGAAAGCCCATTTATTTATTAAAATTTGAAAGCCCATTTATTTATTAAAATTTGAAAGCTCATTTATTATTAAAATTTGAAAGCCCATTTATTTATTAAAATTTCAAAGCCCATTTATTTATTAAAATTTGAAAGCCCATTTATTTATTAAAATTTGAAAGCCCATTTATTTATTAAAATTTGAAAGCCTATTTATTATTAAAATTTGAAAGCCCATTTATTTATTAAAATTTCAAAGCCCATTTATTTATTAAAATTTGAAAGCCCATTTATTATTAAAATAAAATATTATTATTAGAAAATATTAAACCCTATTTATTTGTTAGATTTTTTTTACAAGAATAATTTTATATTTACAGCATTATAAAAATGAATACAATTAAAACCAATGCAATGCAATATTTATCATTTACCAATTTATAAAGAAATAAATATGAAAATAATTTTTCGTTCATAGATTTATAAACATTTACTAAATTAACAAAGAAAATGTCTAAATTCACTTTCATATGTTTAGTCTTTATTACAATTCTAATAATCATTTTTAAAAACTATAAACGTTGCTGAGGAATGAAAGTAGTTAAAACAATAATGGAGTCAAGGCAAAAACCATTCATTTTACACAATGTTCTTTTTGTGGACAGCCAATCTGAACATATTTCCCTTTTTCTGATTTACTTCCCTTGGAACTAATCTAAATTAAAATGATTAAAGATAAAGTGTCTTACAAAAAAACAAATGTCAGTTTAAAGCATCAACCAACTGGTTGACAAATGGTTGATGTTATTCGTTCCTGTTAATCATGAAAGCTACCTAGATTATATAGACTGGAAGAAGGAAAGACAAAAGAGACTTAAACACTGGCTTTGCCTAAATTAACATTTGCAAAACCTGTGTACAATGAGTTAATGTTTATTATTTATTTTCAAACATTTTTGTAATAAAAAAATTAGTTAAGAAAAAACAACATCTGAGAAGATTTCGCCAGATGATAGTCACCTGGTAAAAAATCAATTAAATGTGAAAAAAAAAAAAAAATAGAAGAAAGTAAAGATTAATCTCTGAGGGTCTGGTTTGTTTTATCTGGTTTATTGAAAATCAGAGAAAAAAATATGGCAACAAAAATTTTTAACCAGCAAATAAATGACAAACATTGCAAAAACTTACAGCAAAAAGACAATATTTATAGCATGGAAAAAAAAATCATTGAAAAGTTGAAAAAAATGGTTTAAAGAAAATGTGATATGTGTATGGAAATTTGATGAAGTGAAAGCAGAAAGGCAGTTTAGTATGGTTTATATAAATATATAAAACATTTTCAGTAGATTATTGTAAAGTTTAGGCTAGATGGCAACGAATCTATACTATCTGGCCCAAGGACTGAACTCATAATTACTATGCTACCAGATTCATGAACCAACACTTTAATCCACAATGCTATTGTTCTGTAGGATAGTCTTGAACCTACAACACAATCAAAACATAAACCTGAAAACTTGAATCATGTTCTTAAATAGCCTCGTCAGATCAAGACTTTTATATGGATGTCACACATGGCACCAAACATGTTCGGAAATATCTAAACTGTTAGTTGTATGCAGCTGGTTTCTCAGATCAACGGTTAAAAATGGCTTTGAGCAATTGAAGAATGTAAGTCTTAGAGACGATCATTCAGAGCTATCTAAATTGTCAGCTTTATACAACTGCTTCCTAAGATCAATGGTGAAAAAAAGCTTTGAGTAACATCTGAGGGTTCTGGTAAAGATCATCCTTCTTTGAACACTGTGGACTGGTGCCACAGAATCACAAAGAACTGTACCAAATAACAGAAACCACATCACCTGAGGACTGCCAACAGCAGAATCAACTAAAATAGATAGAACATGTAACTCAAAGTGAATATAATGATAGAATATGTTCTGAACCTTCAAATAGATGGTTCGGATGGAAACCCCCATCAATACTGGAAAGAGTGATGAAAGCTACTGGACTTGAGAAACCTGTTTTCCTAAAAAAAGTGTTGTAAGAGAATGATTTTATAAATTTTAACCGAAAACAGTACTGGCTGCTCAGCCAATGAATGCCAAATGTTTCCTTGTAGGGAAACGGCTAATATTACCATTATATTACTGTTAATTCTGATAAGTGTACATTTTTGACAATGAGCCATTAAATTTCTATGATGGATTTTAAGATATCAGACAAGACCTGATAATATTTTCTGAATTTTTTCTTGAAAGCAAGCATTTATGATTAAACATTTCCTTAGAGACTGAGAGCATGCAGGTGGAATTAAAAAAAAATCAAGAATAACCAGAAGGACAATAATGTACCTAAAGAATAGTGTTGGGAGTATTTACTTTAATAATAATAACAGGACTGCTTATCAAAAGTACAGCATTAAGATAGAAAGAAAGAAGATAAATAAAAAAAATATGTTTGTAGGTAATGTTCTGAAGTTTCAAGATAAAATGTTTTTATTGTAATATCTATTTTTTAGACTACTGACTCTATCTTATGAAGAATCTAGTTTTTTTTTTTGGTGGAGGTGCCTAAAAGAAAAAAGGAAAATAAATACAATCAAGTATTTAATAAATTAGAACACCTTTCAATAGAAGCAATAGAAATTTTTTAATGTTTTTGTATTTTAATCTTACAGAATTTTAGAGCAGAATTCTTCATTCTCTTGAGTAGAAAGTCAATAGTGAGAAGGAAAAGAAATAAAAATAAAAACAAAACAAACCCACTATTCATTTCAATCAAGTCAGAATATTTACCTAGTATGGAAGAAAGTGAAAAGTTAACAGAAACTATGAAGAATTTCGAGCATTTTTTTCTTATATGGCAGTGTCTAAAAGAAAAACTTAATATAAATAAAATCAAGTATCTAATGAATTAGAATACCTTCTAAGGGAAGCAATAGAAAATTCTAAACATTTTTTTTTTTTATCTTGAAGAATTTTACAGCAGAATTCTCTCTTAACTTAACCTGCAAGTCAATAGTGAGAAGGAAGAAAAATTGAGGCTGAAAATGCTATGGATTGAACAATTTAAGCAGAACAGAAACTAATAGGCCATACAAATATATACACCTTTGTGCAAATTAATTGAAACAAAATGAATAATTCTGTTATTATTTAGTTTTTTTTGTTGTATTTTTCCAATGAAAGATGAGCCAGTGCACATGTTAGTACATCGTATGTCCATTCCATAAAAAAGTCGTTCTTTGCAGATTGACCACAGATTCTTGCTTGGATCTAAATCAGGACAGTTTCTGGGCCAGTCTATTGTACTTTGATTTAAGTGTTTCTGCATAGCATTACAATTTTCATATCTTCCTTGGAGTAACGTCTATTGCAGATAATGGCCATAGGACAACTAATTGACATATATATAAAATGTATGTTGTAAGTAATTTCATTTTTGGGTTTTGTTTACCCATTTTCATTCACAAGGCTTGGGTCAACCCATGATATAGTTTGTCAGGCAATTTCCAGTATGTGCCACATGCTGGGATTGTTTACCTAGGCTAATGTTATAAAGAAGTCATGGTAAGATTTGAAGTTGAGTTTCATAGCTGGGGTGCTAACATTCCAACCACTTGTCCAGGCACCCATAAATATGATGGCTGTCAACTCATTAAATGTGAATGGTCATCACTGACAAGCATTAACAGTCATAAGATTGACAATGGCTCTTCAAGCCTTCAAGTAATTTGCAAGATTTATTGCACAGATAGCAGATGTAGATGCTTGGGATTACCTGTAGTTTCATGCACTTATTGTCAGTCTTAAAATATATTTACTATAGAAAATGGAGGATTATTGTTGTTGTGTCGGAAACCTACCACCCCTCTTGAAGATGAACTTGTCTGCATCTAAAGACTTTAAATAGCGGCACGTCAAGAGACAGAGTGCGAGAGAAAGTTCTTGGCTGAGCTAGTTATAGACTACTCAGGCGATTTCTGTACCTTTTACCAACCATTAAAACCCTTTTTATTGTTACGTGTTATTTGTCGTTTGTCTCTACAAACCCCAAACCAACATCATAACAATTGTATAAAATTACAAGGTTGATGTAAATAAGTATAAAAATATTAATTAAATTATCCCTGACTTGTTTTTTTTTAATTGAATATTGATTATTTACAAGAATGTTTTTCAGAGTTACTTTTTATTCTTGAGGATAGAATTAAAGTAATAAGGAAGAACAATAGTAACAGAAATAATGGCAGATAATTTGAAAGAGCATAAAAAAGTCATTGTAGTGATAAAAAGAGAAAGAAAGTAGCTGAAGGGAAGGGAAAAGACAAAATAAGAAAGAAAGAATGGATGAATAAAAAGAAGAGAGAGAAAAGAAGAAGAAACTATCATATGAATAAAAAGAAGAACAATTTAGGAAGGAGGAGAAAAGAAAGTAAAAAAATATTAAAACAAAAAACAAGTTAAAATTATTAAAAAATGAAAAAGACAAATCCTAAAAGAAAACAAACCCACAAATATGAAAATTTGTATAAGGAAGTCTTCAACAAATTAAATAGAAATCAATGAAATGTAACTCCAAATAAAACTGATTTTTAGAATGGAGTAAAATTCTTCAAGCTTCAATAAGCTGATTAAAACCTTAATGAAGAAAAAGAAAAAAGAAAAACTTCCTTAGAAATCTCCTATGATTATATAATAGAATAATAAAAACATGGTCATATGACAAGAAAAAAATATCTTACAAATATATCTTTTTAGCAAGCACAAAAGAATGTTTTACTAAAAGCTGGGAAACAAATTCAACTTCTCAGCAGAGTAAAAAACATGAAACTATTAAATGTCGATGATGACAGAGATAAAATTTTATTTAATTTATTTTTTTTGATTTGAATAGGGTTTTGTTTTTTTTAAAAGATTTTCAGTAAAACTGTTCTGACTGTTTCTTCTGCAAGCACCTTACAACTACTGTTGGCTACTATTTTTTCCCTTAAGATTTTTGATTTTGAATGTTAAACTATTTATTTATCTTTCTGTTAGCTTTGAATGATGATCAGGAAATTATAATTTATTATTATATATGTTGCTGAGGAACTATGGGTGGGGGGGTTGATTGACTAGTTTCAGAACTGTTCTGCTTATGTCTTCTGCTAACACCTTACAACTTCTTTGCAAATTCACCCCAAGCAAAGCAGTAAAGCCACTGAGACACAAGGGGTTACTGGGTGTGGAAGAATTAGAAAACAGAAACATTACTAAGGAGTGAGAACAAAAGAAGAGTAACCAGGAGGGTAGTAGATAGCGATTGACATTGCATTTAAACATTTGAAGATTTAGGTTGACTGGAAAGCAAAAGGCCACTGAGATACGAGGGCTTACTGGGTGTGGAAGAATTAGAAAACAGAAACATTACTAAGGAGTGAGAACAAAAGAAGAGTAACCAGGAGGGTAGTAGATAGCGATTGACATTGCATTTAAACATTTGAAGATTTAGGTTGACTGGAAAGCAAAAGGCCACTGAGATACGAGGGCTTACTGGGTGTGGAAGAATTAGAAAACAGAAACATTACTAAGGAGTGAGAACAAAAGAAGAGTAACCAGGAGGGTAGTAGATAGCGATTGACATTGCATTTAAACATTTGAAGATTTAGGTTGACTGGAAAGCAAAAGGCCACTGAGATACGAGGGCTTACTGGGTGTGGAAGAATTAGAAAACAGAAACATTACTAAGGAGTGAGAACAAAAGAAGAGTAACCAGGAGGGTAGTAGATAGCGATTGACATTGCATTTAAACATTTGAAGATTTAGGTTGACTGGAAAGCAAAAGGCCACTGAGATACGAGGGCTTACTGGGTGTGGAAGAATTAGAAAACAGAAACATTACTAAGGAGTGAGAACAAAAGAAGAGTAACCAGGAGGGTAGTAGATAGCGATTGACATTGCATTTAAACATTTGAAGATTTAGGTTGACTGGAAAGCAAAAGGCCACTGAGATACGAGGGCTTACTGGGTGTGGAAGAATTAGAAAACAGAAACATTACTAAGGAGTGAGAACAAAAGAAGAGTAACCAGGAGGGTAGTAGATAGCGATTGACATTGCATTTAAACATTTGAAGATTTAGGTTGACTGGAAAGCAAAAGGCCACTGAGATACGAGGGCTTACTGGGTGTGGAAGAATTAGAAAACAGAAACATTACTAAGGAGTGAGAACAAAAGAAGAGTAACCAGGAGGGTAGTAGATAGCGATTGACATTGCATTTAAACATTTGAAGATTTAGGTTGACTGGAAAGCAAAAGGCCACTAAGATACGAGGGCTTACTGGGTGTGGAAGAATTAGAAAACAGAAACATTACTAAGGAGCAGGTGCAAAGGAGAATTAATCAGAAGGACAGCAGATAGCGATTTAAAGTTTTGAAGATTTAAGTTGACTGGAAAGAATGGAGCCAGAAGAGATTTCCATAAGCGGGAAAAGAAACTGTTAGCATAGAAATTACAGTTACATCTAGTCATCTCAATTGTAAATTTATGAGACCTCATCGCCAGTCTAGTACTGCACTTAAATTCATAAAGTCTAAGTACTATAGTGAATAGCTATCCCCCAGCTACAGATCAAATTGGGCTCCTTGCAATTTTTAGAATTTTCCAAAGCTAAAATTGTCACTGAAAGGAAAAAGACTTCAGACCAAGGATGAGAATGGAGATTTAGGAGACCGCAATGGGGTAGCTGATGGTGGACCTGAAAGAGACTTTGCAGACACTTTTGGAAAGTGGAAGGGGGATGCTGAGGTAAGTGTGAAGACACATGAAGAGTATTTTGAAGACAGATAAAAAGACCCATTACCTTAGATAAGTTAATTTTTTTTCTTGTTAATGGCTGGATACTGTTTGCATTTTAAGTTATTTTTTTTCTTGATATGACATGTTAATTTTAAAGATAGTTTCCATGTAGATATTATTTTGCTGACAGTTAGAAAAATATCACAAAAATTAAGTAAAAGGAAAATGGAGTTCCTGTTAGTATTTTTTTGTATTATTTACCAACAATTCCTCAGCAGGAAGTTTTAGTTTAAGTTTACAGCAGATCAATCAATCAATTGAAAATGAGATCAATATAGAAACTCAAAAAAAGATTATTGAAAGAATATTTTCTTACAAGTGATGAAGATTTATTTTTAACTTTCTTTCTTTTCTTACTTATATATTTTTTCTCCTGATTTTTGTTATTTTTATCATTTGGTCTGTGTTCCACTGAGCTTATGGTGGAAAGATAAATTATATGAGACTGGCTGCTGAGAAGTCGAAGTAACACAGACAACATGAGACATGGTAAACTTCACAACTTTATTCAAACTCCTGCTGGATTCAGAAGTGCTTACAATCATGATGATAATCAACATTATTGACGTTGTCATAACATTTTTTTATTGGTTTTCATAAGAGATTCTTAAGCTAGAGAACTCATATTTCTGAAGCTCAGTGTAATTTTTGATTTATCTTTTTTGTAAAATCAAAATATCTACATTGGATTACTGCTGCTATGTATAGGCTGGAGTTGCCTAATTCTCACTTTTCAGAGTTCAAAAGCATTTGCACAGCCTTGTGGGTGATGAATTGCTTTCCACCCTACAACCCCTTTCCCACAGATGAAAAGTTGCTAGCCTCTCACTACCCTGTTGCTATTTTCCTGGCAGATGTTTGGTCGAACTACATTCCTTGGTTTCACCAGTCCAGACTTTCATAGCTAGGACATGCCAGGCCAAATACAGTGAGTTGACTCATCCTCACTTCCTTCATATTCCATTGGTAGGAGGAAGTTCTACAGAACTGTTGCATTGGGGAATAGACTCCTGAGAGGATTTTTCTTGATCACCAAAGTTAAGCAGTGTCATTACTTAGATGGGGTACTGCTTGGGAACACCAGGTACTATAAGCACACTCCAAAATATGTTTTGGTTTTAAATAATCCACAAAGGGTTGATAATCCATAAAATATAAACAAATCAATCCGGATCACTGCAATCTTAACTTCTTCAAGTCTAGGGTTAACTGTTATCCATCTTATACATCTTCATAACATGCACCACTTACACCCTCCCTGTATGTCCTTACAACCAACAACCTCATTTAATAACCCTTGACCTTGAGTAGTTTTGGGGGTTTGTATCAAGTGAACAATAGTAAAAAAAAAAGAAAATGCTAAACAACTTGCCAAGTATTGGTCATGAGCAGTACTTTATAGTAGACTAAAGCCAATGGAGAGAAAAGTCTTTTAGTGAGAAGACAATAGCTGATTCTGCAAATAAGTTCATAGATCTATGAAAAACTGGTTTGTTGACATCTGCAAATAACCTACAGAACGAGCAAGATACATACATGAAGACAGCAAAGATTGTTCATAGCAAGTCACTTCTGATTTTAAGTTGCACGTATACTTTATGGTTGCCTATTTCCCACTACTAAAAGAGGTCATTTTTTAATTTCTACTATCAAAGAATAGCTGATTGTCTGTCCATACACAGCCAGCATGTGATTTATATGCATAATGTATATATGTATGCCTGTGTTGTGTGGAAGTTAATTACATGTGCTTGTACTATTTAGATTATACACAAACACATGCACACACAAAAACTTACACAATTTGACTATGTTTGGAATAAGACTTAAGAAATAATACATTCCCTTGCCATTTAGCCTGGGTTATAAGTAATAAAAATATAGTTGGAAACAAGAAAAAAAATTTCAAATCTTAAAAAAATCAGATAATTACAAGATTTTATTGGAACATTTTGGAAATCATTTGATAATAAATAAAATTATTTTTCAAAGTTTCTTTTCTAATTTTGGAGAAATATTTTTTTTGGTCTGACATTGAATTAAAATATAGACATTCACACACACACAATTTGAATGAAATTGAAATGAACTAGTAGTGAAGGATAATTTCATTTTCTGTCTGAGAACAATCGATTTAGATTTGAAATTTGATCATCTTGACATGAAGTTGCAAGTACAGAATTAGAATTAAAACTAAAAGTAAAGATTTAATATGTTGTATGACAAAACAAGAAAAAAAATCATCCGAACTTGTCTTAAAGCAATCTACATAACCTGGTTTGGTCTTGTGCCATACTAAATAAAGAAGTATTTTTTATAATGGTGTTCACTCTGTACAAGGCCTGAGGTCCACTAGTGGTAGAGTAAGATGTGCGTGGAAGATAACATTTTATTGTAGACTTGAGCAGGATCAGACTGTAGTGACCTGGGAAGCATCTTCTTGGGAATTGGTTCCACAAGGTAGTGGTTTGTGGGAAGAAGCTGCTCAAGTGGAACTTACATCTCACCAAAGAAATATAAAAAGAATTAGGGTGGTTTGCTACAATGTGCCTAGCATAACTGGTCCTAGCTGTGAAAGTTAAGACTGGGGGAACGAAGGAGTGTAGTCTGTTTGAACACTCTTCATTGAAATAGTGATAGATGAACGAGAGGACTTATCATCTATGAGAAAGGAGTTGCAGGGTAGAAAATAATGACAAAGCTGACAATTATTTATATCAGATTTCAAATAAATTATCTTCCATCAACAAAAATGTAGCATTATGAATGTTGAGTTAAAATGTTGAAATTGAATTCAAATAATCAAGAATTTGCATGAATTAAAAAACAAAATGAAAATAAAAAATTATGGTTTCAAATAAAGCAGTAATAATTATTTCAGCAAATAAATACAAAATCTTTTTTTAATTTTATCTTTGAAGTCAGTGTGAAATGAAGCAGATACTTCTGAGTAGAAAAAAATCTATCACCAGATTAAGGAAATCATACAGCAATGTGTGTGTGTATGCAAAGTTGAACTCTCTCTGACTGTGTGTGTATATGTGTTTGGACAGGTTGCAAAGTTGAACTCTCTCTCTTACTGAATGGCCTGTTTGGTATTAGAATTAAAGTGTCTATGTATATACTCATGTCTTTGGAGAGATAAACAAGATCAACTCTGGTTTAACTGGTGGACATTGTTCTTTATATAGAGGTTAGTAGGATCTGTGACCTGTAATAAAGTCCCAATTTTGGCTAATAAAAAAAAAAGTACTTCATGAGTTTATGGGTAAGTTCTGCAACAGAAATTCATAGTAAATTGATCCAACCTCTAAAAAACGTTTTCTAACAATGCTACAGTCACATATTTGATACATTCCAAAATTTCATAGTTAGGGAATCTTACTATCCTATAAAAAACTGGACCTTATGTGAAGAAAGCCTTAAGAATGGTTTTCTTTTTTACTTGAATTCGTAGGACTAAAAAAACTGATTTTTGAGAATCAAAATAAAATGTTCCAATTGGTAAATAAATTTAAGAGGGGTGCTTCATTTAATAATATAGCAACTTATCCACATGTTGTTGGCTGAATAAATTGAAGTTTGAATTAAATTTTAGTTCAAAAGAAGCTTTTCTGATTGGCTGTAAAATAATTGTTTATTACACTGAACCATACATGATGGATTTATTTCAAGTTACTACTTGCCCTCCAAATCTTTTCTTGGTTCTGCTTTCATGGCTAGGACCCACCATGCCACTTATACAGTAGCAAACCACTCATATTCCCTTCATATTCCATCAGTGAGAAGTAAGTTTGACTCAAACAATTTCATTCTGTGAACCACTTCCCTGGAGAACAGGCTCCCAAGAGGATGTTTCCCTGATCACTACAAGCTTAACTATTATCTTCCTCTCTTATCCATATAAACTACTCCCTAATGTAAACCTCTTTCTTGAGTGGCCCTTGGGCCTTGTACAGGGTGAACAATACAGTAAAAAAAAAAATAATACAGCTCCATGAATAAGTCCATAGCTTAAGGAAGAAAAACAAATTTCACATATTTATTTATCAATATAATCTCCTTCTTTGTCAATGCCCTCCATTAAGCAATGAATATTAATAACATATATTGAAAATTATACAATGAGAATTTCAGGTCAAAATTCAGCTAATATATAAGGTTGCAGATTTCTGGAGCTGCCCAATCTTCTCTTTCCAGCCTTCAAAAGTGTTTATGCAGCATTGTAGGTGATTAATTATTTTCTACCATACAATCCCTCTCCTACAGATTCAACATTGCAAGCCTTTTGCTACTTTATTGCGACTATAGAGGGAAAAAAAACGCTGTTTCCAACACAATTACATACCCCAAACTCACAACTCTCTGGATCAAGTCACTGGATCCCACCAACACTTTTATCCACTGGGCCTTGTGTCCTTGGCCCAGTGGATAAGTGTTGGTTGGATCCATGTGTTCTTGGCCCAGTGGATAATGTAAATAGTTTTATGTCATTTTACTATTTAAAAAGAATGTTCAGGTGTGTTATGCAGATTTTTGACGGATAATTTTGGCCATGATTCAAATCAGAGTTTCCCTTCACCTGGGTACTGAATTATAATTTATACTATTATCCAACAAAGTCGAAACTTATCTGATTCAAGTGATGCTGTCTTTATTTAAAAACCAGTGTTTATTTTCCAATATTTTTGTTGCCCAGCTAAGATAGACGTCTATCTAGGAGATTTTGTAGTGCCAACACACTTGAGATTCTATGAAATTGAAAACCTAATCTCTTTTACAATTCAAATACCAACTGTTATCATGGGATTTTTACTTGTAATTTGCAAATGATTTTCATTTGATGAATTGTTTCACATTAGGTTAGATAAAATCTAAAATGTGTTGCATTTTTCTTTCAATTTTGTTCATTTATAGCCTGTCAGGTACAATAGGTGAAAAATAATTCATCAAGAGTAGGAGCAATAATATTTGTTAATGGAAAATGTTGTTTTTGAAATATTGGCAATATGTTATCAGGAAGAAAATAATGGTAAAATGCTGTAGTGAAGAAAAATGGTGAAAAAAACAAGGTAAAACTAATGAATGCCTGCATTTAGACAAAGTGTGCATGGTCAGCAATAAATATTAGCTATTTATAGATGTTGCTGCTGCAAATCTGCTAATAATATTCATAATAATTGAAGAGTAAGAGAAAATTTGGCAGTATTACACAGGAAAAAAAAAACTTTGAAAATTTTTCCTTTACAGAATTCATATTGTTACTTGAAAAAAAAAGGTTTATTCTTGAATTCATCAAATCAAAATATTCATCTATTAATAAAAAATGGTTTATCCTTGAATTAATCAAATTTACTTTATACAGCAGATATTTATTTTTAAACATAAAAAAATTCTTCCTTGTCAATGCACTTAATTCTGTGCTGAGTATTAATCACATTGCTTTGACATTATATAATGGAACTAGATAAAAAATTTAGCTAATAACTACAAATCCAGTCTTCAGACATTGATGCATTCTTGCATCTCTCTTTCTCTCATATATATATATATATATATATATATATATTACATGAATCATTCATACAAAAAGTAGATTAGTAAAGTTAATAATATAAATGATGAAAAACATCTTCGCAAACAAATTTATTAAAGTTTCATTAACCTACGAACCACTTGATGAATGTTATAATCCTTGTTTTTAATAACTTCAAGTTGTATAAGGTCTTCTTTTATTCTGCTAGTATTTTCGGCTGTACATTCAGCCATCCTCAGACATGGAAATTATTATTTTTTTTTTTTAGGAGATCCAGGTAATAGCAGACCTTATAAAACTTGAAGTTATTAAAAACAAGGATCATAACATTCATCAAGTGGTTCGTAGGTTAATGAAACTTTAATAAATATGTTTGCGAAGATGCTTTTCACCATTTATATCATTAACTTTACTAATCTACTTTTTGTATGAATGATTCATGTAATATAAATTGAACTGCACCATATATTTGATATATATATATATATATATATATATATATATATATATATTGGCAATGGGTTTTTTTTTTAATCATTGAGAACATGAATGTGATACATACCATCCACTGTAAAGACTGTTTAAAAGTTATGGAAGCCCTTATTATAAGAACCAAGAAACCTATCCTTAATAACATTAACTATGAACACAGACACAATGTACTGGCTATATTTGAAAATTAAGAATGCAATAACATTTAAGATCCATTTATTATAGTAGTATGAAAAAAAAAGAATCTGTGAAAATGGCTACCAGTTTAGCTGAAATTACTCAGCACCAATAAACTTGAAGAGAAATTTGACATTCATTAAGCCCAGAAAAGAAGACACTTACATCTAAACAATAATAACTCAATAAAAAGACTAAGCAAAAATACTTTGGCAGTCTTGTTTAATGAAACATGTATTAAAGAGGGATTGCTGCTTAAATACACAATTATACAAGTACATATTAGTCCCTGTCAAGCTATGAATATGCATGGGTATGAAATGGTATTGGGTTGGTCCCAACACCAGCCATTGGGTTTCAAGTTCAGGTTAAAGCCAGGATTTTGAAGGTTGATTTTCAATGAAGGTATTCTGTATCAACTGAGAAATCAAAGATTTAATCATTAATTTAATTATTTTATTTTATTTTTTTATAGCAGAATTCTCTGTTTGTACACAGGCCAAATTATAACTGATATTTTCCACAGTTCCCTCAACTTTAAAAAAATTCTTGCTTTGGTTTTGTTGGACAGTAGGGTTGCTATCCTATGACTACTACTACAGTTACTGACATCATACTCCTACTACCTTACCACACAACTCAAAGTATATATAACTGTTGAAGTATTGAAGATGTGATGAATATTAATTTATTGAGTATGATACAAGATTCTATATTGAGAGTAACAATCAAAGTATGATATAATGTGCAAGAACGAGCAAGATTAATATGAGGCCACTCATCAATATGATCACTTATGAATGAAGCACAGTAACAAATCAAATACAACTGAGATCAGCCATGAATAATAGTAAGATTTTAACTAAGCGTTGGGAATAACTAAGTGAACTAAGTGATCCAATGTACAAAAGTATAAGAGCTCAGAATGGACCTAAAGACCATGAGTTTTTGTCTGAGGGTATCCTGCTACAACCTGACCGGGATTAAAATAAATCTAAAATAATTATTCACTACTCTTCTGAAACTTAACTGACTTTTTTATGAATTATTGCACAGTAACATTAACATAGAGATATTTCCTCACTTAAGTACACCAAGCAAGCCACTAAATTAACAAAGTACTAGCGAAATAAAAAAAAACAGAAAAAGCTGAATAAAAAAAAATAAAAAAAAAACAGTGGGAAAGTTTCCATAGATGTTTACAATTACATCCACACATTATCTATATATGAATAATAAAAAAAATAAAACTGAACACTTCAATTTCAGCCATGAGTAAATGAGGGCACTAATAGTCACAGGGTCTATTTACAGGGGGACGGGGCTCATAGACAAGCTATGCCTGACCTGGATATTAGTAGATCTAATAACTAACAAAGATCTTATTTTAATTAGCTTTATTTTTTTTTAATCACTTCACCTCCAAGTAAGGTGATAATGCCACTAACACGCAAAGGGTTACTGGGTGTGAAAGAAAATGAGAAGACTTTAGAAGAAACCAGAAACTCAATCATAAACAGGAAACAAGGGATAAACCTTTAACCCTGTTCAGAAGACAGGGAAGGAGATTGAACTGGGCAATAGGCAAACCTATCTACTAAATCTAAATTTGCATAATTATTCACAACTCTTCAGCGACTTAACTGGCTTTGTTTTCATAAATTATTGTACATTAAGATTAAAATAGAAGCATTTTCTCACCTATGTACACCGACAAAGTACTAGTAGAATAAAAAAAAAAACACAAAATTCAAAGCTGAATAGAAAAAAAAAATTAGTGAACCTATTTTTTTTAATCAATTCACCCCAAACAAGGCGATAAAGCCACTAAGATGCAAGGGTCTATTGGGAGTGAAAGAGATTGAGAAAACTTAAGAAGGAGCTGGAAACTCGATTCTAAAAAGGAAAGAAAGGATAAAGCTCTACTCCTGTTGAAAAGACTGGGGAGGAGTGTGAACTGGGCGATAGGTGAACCTATCTACTCCAATTAATTTTATTTTTTGTACTTTTGTATTCTACCCTGCTTTAATAGTAGTTTTAAAGAAATGTTTAATGTACACCTTTTCCTCACTAAATGCTTTACTCCTAAAATGTGCCAGTACTGGGCATTTGGAGTAAGGCCTCTTTTTTTATGGAAGTAAACTTCTTCTATGTACTATGTCCCTTCAAGATGTTGGCAATCATGGCTCTCTACACCTTCCTATCCTTTATAGCTCTCAATAAGGTTTATCTTTTCACCATCCCCCTCCTCTTTGTTTTGCCATTCCTTTACACAAACTAGTTAGCTGTTTCCACTCTGCACTTCTTACCCCCAACATATCCTGTCAGGGTCAGATTATCCAATCTTTCTTTATTTCCAGTGTCTCCTTATGAACATAAGTATAAGTGTCCTTTTTGTTTTCATTTTCTTTAAAACTTACTCATTACCCACATGATCATTCCATGGTATTTTCAGTATCCTTCTGAAGAACCAAGTATAAGTGTCCTTTTTGTTTTCATTTTCTTCAAAACTTACTCATTACCCACATGATCATTCCATGGTATTTTCAGTATCCTTCTGAAGAACCACATCTCTCTTGCCTCAAGTCTCCTCTTCATCTCTGAGAAGATTGTCCAGCATTCACTGCCATATAGGAGCACTGATATTACCCAGCAGTTCAGCACTCTTTTCTTTGTTTTTAATGAAGTTTTTTTGTTAGTCCTTTGCTTAACCTTTTAATGTTTCACTATTCCATTGCAGTTTTGGATTTTGGTGTCACATAATCTGTGTTAAAAGACTACTCAGATACTTAATTTATATAAAACAAAGAAAAATAGTACATGAATAGAAAATAGTAACAATTGTTATCTAAAGAGGTCAGTAGTGTCTCATAAGGAAAAAGTGGCCATGACAAAAGTTGTAAATACCTCAACACAATATCCTGTTCTCACAACTTTTTACTAGACAGTTGAGAATATTTATTTAACTAGTATTTTCTTAATTTAATGGCTACTTCGCTGTAAATCGGTGAGAATACATTTCATCATTGACTTGATATGCTATGTTAACCTGAATGCTTAATAGACAATAGTTAATGAATCAGAGTCTATTAAGTGACTGAAGTGCAGTTATAAATTACACAAACTTAAGCTTTATCTGTTTACAGGATCAAATAGTTGCTACAACATACCCAAAAGATATGGCAAGTAAAATTTATTTTAAATTGGCTATAAGGAACAATTGACAATATGAACAACCAAACTGACCTGGCATCTTGTCTTCAATCATTTTCCATAACACAGCTTCCTTGTACTTTTTCTATAAATAGTTTCCTGGTAGGTGTTCTGATGAGCTCGCCTCTTTGGTAACTAGACTTCTGGATTTAAGCATACCACTAGATTATTCTTGTATTATTTCAAACTTGGTTGATACAGATATTATAGACAACATTTTGAGCAAGTACCCTCTAGTAATCATCAGGTGTCCATTGATTGGCTGATATGGGACATATATTGATTATTGTGATATTGTGTCAGTTATTGTCTGTTTCTATTGAATTGGTGCTTCACTACTTGATTTAAGGATTGAACTCATGACCCCTAGATGACAATAACATGTATAACCAACTTCTATATCCACTATGTCATTAGCAGCTAGAGCTCTTCATTTTACTCTTGAAATTGTTAGATGTAACCCTATAAAGTGATTCACCCATAATAAAAGAAAGGAAGCTGGAGAGCCATGATTTTTTTATCCTCAAGAGCCCATGGTGGAGAAGGTAACAGGAAACCACTCCACTATTTTTCTTAAGAAGTCAATATGGGAAAGGAATTTGTGGAGGGTCATGATCCTTTATGCCTAAAATCAACATTGTGTTTGAAAAAAAAAGAAAAATAAATAAAATTAGAAATATTTTTATCAACTATTTAATTAAAATATTACTTTAATTATATATATAAAAAAAATACTGATAGCAACCATTTCAATTTCTTAGCTGTAATTTCAAGGGAGATAAACAAGTAAAACATCATCCTTAATATACAGAGTGTGATGGATAAATTGTCTAAATTGCAAAAAAATTAAAAATAACACTGACATCTCATTTTAACAGAGATATTTACCAAAATTACACATAAATATATTGAAATACTGAAGAGTAAATTTATTCAATAAAATTGCCATCAGCTTTAACCACAGCCTCCAGATGACATCAGAATTTCCATGCAACTCTTCTGGACAGTCTCCTTAAGTTGGTGAATGCTGCCATAATCCTTGCCTTCAGTTCATCTTTAGTGTTACAAGGAGATTTGTTGGTCTCTTGCTCAATTTGTGCCACACACATAATAATCAAGGGGGTTGCAGTCTGGGGAGTTAGGTGTCCAGATGTAAGGGGTGATGTGGTTTTAGAAATTGTTTGACTGGGTTCTGCTACTTGTGTGGCATGGTGCAGAGTCCTGTTGCCAGACATAGGGTCTTTCAGATTCCACCTTATTAACACAGGGGAGCACTACCTCCTCAGGGCACTTGATGTAGGCGCCTTCATGTTGAGTCTGAGGCCCTCACCAACAAATTCAGGAGTTCTTTTCTTATTAGAATGATCAGAGTAAGTTTTCTAAATTGCCATACATTGTAATCACCATTACACTCATCCAGCTCTTTCCGAATCCTCTGCACTGTCCTTAGATGAACACCCAAACACACTGAAATGTTTGTTTTGGAGCTTCTGACAAGAATGCCAAACAGTACAGCATGCCATTTCCAAATTTCTGGCAGAGTGAATTATGTCATGGTGCTCTTTTTCTCACAAATGCTGCCCAACTGCCCCTACTATACTGTGCAGTCGACAAAATCAAGAACAAACAACACACATGTGTGAAATTAAAGCCACCCGACAACTGTTGTTCATAGATAATAAGGAAAAGGGATCTGTGGAGAGCCATGAACACTTTCTAAGCATAGCTTAGATGTAGTACAAGGCTGAAAGTATGGGGGAACTCACAATTCAGCCATAATTGATCAAGCAAGACCATTACACCACCCGGAAGTGCACAAACTGTGATCACATATATACATGGTATTTTAAGAAAGAAAGTTTTATTTAATATTTTTTTTGTTTTAGATCATGTGACACACCTTAATTACATAGGAATGTATGTAGATTTTACAGGATAAGTTAAGCAAATGATAAATTGTTTCTGAATCTCAAGGGAAACTATTATCTCTTATATTTAACAGTGTGCTATATAACATCACAAACTTCAAAATGATACATTGCTTGATACAATGTGCAGATAAAAGTTGTAAAATGGAAGAGAGTTTGAAGATATCACAAAATAAAATGAAAAAAATGTGATTAAAAAAGTCAAAATGTTTTGTGCTTTTTTTCATCTTGTTTTTTTCAGAATTTTATTTTTATTAATGCAGTTGACAAAGAGTGTCATAAAGAGGCAATGTGCAGATTTAAATGTAGCTTTATTTATTTTTTTTTGGAAGTTTAATTTCTTTGAAATTGGCAGAGGAAAGGGTTTTGTTTCTGATTCCAAGCAAGAAACAGTTGTATTGAAACATTATCCTGAGAATTTGTTGCTACTATTCATATTTCAACAATACTAGTTTACTTACATACATATATGTGCCTGTATTGTTTGTTTGCTTTTTTTTATTTATATTCACATCTGTAAATAACTGAGATATAAACTGTAATCAAATTTCAGATTTTACAAGCATTAATTGAAAGGATAAAAAAATCTTATTTTAATTCAAGTAAATTTTTGTTACATTATGATGACATCATCTGGAAATCTAAATATAACCATTCATTTAGTAAGGACCATTAAAAAATACTGCTTCCTATTTGATGCAATAGAAACCCCACTCCACCAATAATTTTAATTCTGTTGTAATGGAATGTCCCACACTCCCTATTGCCTATGTCGACTGACTATATCAGTAGCTATATATAGTGAGCACAGGATATACCTGGGACTTGCTTTGGGAATTACTAGCTTGCTATCTGATTCCCTGTCTTTCAGTAGTGTATTCTCTTTTACAATAAACCTCTCTTTCTCTGATCTATGTGCATGTTGCTGTTCCTTCACTCGAGTACCACTGTTTGAAACCTTTTTAAGGATACAACAAATTCATATTTAATAATACAGTATTATGGTGAGGTACAAGTACTGGTCTATAGCATTCAGTTATGTATTAACTTTCCAGATAACTACCCCTCTTCCATGTATCATGTTCCTTCAGGGCATGGACAATTGTGGCTCTCTGCAACATCCTATCTTTTGTAGCTCTAAGCAATGTTTCTATCCTTACTATTCTTCCCTGTCCTTGTTCTGCTATCTATTTACAAAACCTCATTAGGTTGGTTACTTGCTGTTTCTCTTGTGGGTTATCTCCAAATAGCTTTGCCAGTCATTAGAAGTCATTAGAGGGAGATGCCAGGCATCTATAAAAAAGGGACACTTCCTGTCTTCAGCCTTTTCTCTTTCTGTACACATCCAGCGTGCTGTAGTGACAACATTCACAGAACCTTGTTGGCCCCATCTACCTGGGCATGGGGATATCTTTCACCTTAGTGACTGAACTTTACACACACACACACACACACATATATATATATGCTAACTTTTAATGTTTTCTTTGTTTTGCATGCATACTTGTGTATTTTCTCTCTCTTACTCAGTTATATGGAAACAAAAAATATAAAATATCACCTTGTTGAAATTCATTCATTTCCTTACACCTGACATTTATGTGTGCAAAATATTGTTGCCACTGCTTTTAGTCAAACAAGAAGTAGTACTGGCAACATTATGGCAGCTACCAATGTGACTTCTTCATGCACCATCTGCAACAGTTTGGTACCTTCAATGCAAATGCTTACAATACTCTCTGTCTCTCTTGCCTTCAGTATGTCCTATAAGGGCAAAATTCTCCTAACTGGTAGCCATATCCCATTGTATGATCACCAAAGTTAAGCAACATCAATCCTAGTCACTACCTAGAAGGGTAAACACTTGTGAATATCAGGTGCTGTAAGTTTCGATGTGCAGGTAGTGTAATAGATAACAGCTCGGGATTGAACTCAGAGAGATGAGTTCCAATTCCAGTCAGGTTTGTTATATTCATTTCTGTAATAAATTTCGGTATGTAATCCCAAAAGAATTATAAGTTATTGACATTTGGAAAAATGTTCATGAAAGTATGTTTCGAAAATAATATCCAATAATGCATTTTGCCTCTAATGGCTTCATCAGATGGATAATGAAAAGATGTGTTGTGTACGTATGCATTTGTGGGTGTTTAAATTTAGATTTAATTATTTTAAACACACACAAATGCATACACATGCAACAGATCTTTTTAAAATGCTTCTGAAATGTTAAATAACTAATTTATTTTGTTGAAATATACACCATGTTGATGAATGACTGTTTTCCAACGTTTCTCTAAATTCTTGATATCATCTTTAAAAAAATTCTCATCGTTTGATATAATAAAGTGTTCAAATGCTTTGATTGCCTCTCCCTTATTGGAAAATGTTTTATTGCATGTGAAAAGCTCAAAATGCTTAAATAAGTGACAATCAGCAGGAGAGATAGGTGAATATGGAGGATGCGGGCCAAATTTCATTATTCAGGCGATGCAGCTTTTGGACAGTTGATTGAGAAGCATTGTCGTGCAGCAAAATTGGGCCATCCCTATTTGCAAGTCTAGGATATTTCTTTTTCAATTTTTCATGAATACACTCAATTTCTTCACAATACAAGGTTGCTGTTATTGTTTCCCCTTGAGGCAAGGATGAATAATGAATAAACTCTTTGAAAAAACCACCATGCAGTAACCATTAACATTTTAAGATGCAGTGGAGGTTTTGGATATTGTTCTGGTGATTTACTTGCATCTAACCACCGGCCTACTCTCTTACTGTTGTCAAAGAGTATCCATTTCTCATCACTTGTAAGAATTCAATGCAAAAATGGTTCTTTTTCCCAGTTTGTACCCATACAGTAAGATTACTCGGCATTCTTTCATTTTAACCATTTTCTTATGAGTAACAGTATATTGAAGATTTTTTTTATATACTAAGGAGGTTACTTTGTTAGACAACTGGATCAACAACCAACTAAAAAATTGTTATTTCATATGTGACAACCTAATACATTCCAGTCCAGTACCCTTTTCTTTAAGTGGTTCCTTGTATGGCATCAGTTACGGTAATTTCCATGTCTGATATTTGTACAGTTGTTTCCACACCATATATAATATTTGATTATAGTGGAATCAATACAGGTTCTGTATTGTGGCTGAGGTAGTTGTTCTGATTGTCAGGACTTAAATCAAGGTAAAAGCCTGGATTTTCAATGATTTTCAAGGATCTCTCTACTTGGAAGATTTGGTGACAGTTTTCTTATCCTGTATTTAACATTATTTTACTCAAATAACAAAAACCACATCAAATGAACAATTCCAACAGGAGCAACAACTAAAATGGATAGCAAATGTAAATAGAAGAGAAAATAATGATATAATCAAGCTGTTAACTTTCCACACGACCTAAAGCAAAAGGATAAGCAGTTAAGTTAAGGAACATCAGTTACATAATTAACTGTCCCTACCTGAATACATGCACTGGAATTGCATGTGCACTTAGTTTAACATCTCCACCTAAACTCCAAAATTTTATTTACTAATCTTTTACTTATTTTTATTATTATTAGCTTTGTCTTTCTTTCATCTTTAATTATTACTATTATTTTTCTCACAAAGGTTATAGGAATATATTGTAAGGCAGATCGTTCCCATTTTTTTTAATCTAACATATTTCAAGAGTATTTTTTCAGTTTATTGTATTTTAACCAGCTTCATAATTTGTAAATAGAGTATTGTTTTTAATCAGTTTTAATGAATATTGTTGTGTATTTTATCTTTTACATTATTTGTGTAGAGTTAAAACGCACAACATGCTTATGGAGACCAAACAGTTATTTGAAAGTTGAGAATATGTCCATTTAAAAGTTAGCTGACCTGTAATAATTTGAAGAATCAGGTTAAACAATAAAAACGTGATAGCAGGGGGTGAGTTTATGTCCCCCCCCCAACTACAACTAAAAACAAAATCGTAAATATTTAGAGTAAGGCATGAAACCATACTTAGGAAATAACAAAAGGGGTTACCTCCTTGGTTATCCAATGAAACTGCGATCCAGCAAAAGAGAAAGAAAAGAAGCCAGTCGCTACTGTGGACCATTTAAAAGACAGATCGCACAGTGGATTGGTTGTTACAAGCATCCAGTTGGGTGCATGGAAAACGTGGTCTATTCTCATGTAATTCATTAAAAATGCCAGAGTATTTGCTAGTGTTTGATTGCGAGGGGCAATCAGGGATCGATATCCCCTGATTGAGTAAACTTGGTGATGTGGTGTATGATGTTGAAAGACCGAAAACTCCCTGATGGACCAAGTCAATTTACATCACTGATGACTCACTCTGGTACCTATTTAAGAGCATATATTTGAATTTGAATTATATACTTTATTTTTTGATAGGAGTATTTTGGGTATTCTGGAGTCACTCAAAATAGAAGGTTATGTTAAGGAGTAGTTTATATGGATAGGAGGGGAAGATAACAGTTAACTCTAGACTTGAACAGGTTAAGATTGTATTGATTGGGGGAAACATCCTCTTGGGAGTCTGTTCCACAGAGCAGTTGTTTGTGGGAAGAAGCTGTTTGAATGGAACTTCTCACCAATCGAATACAAACGGAATGTGGGTAGTTTGCTACAATGTAAGTAGCATGGCGGGTCTTAGCTGTGAAGGTTAATCCTGGTGGAACTAACGAATGTAGTTCTTCCGAGTACTTTGCATAGAAGTAGTGATAGAGTAGTGAGAGGCTAGCCACACCTCACCTGTGAGAGAGAGGTTGGAGGGTGGAAAATAATTCTTCTCCAACGAGGCATTTTGAATTCTGGGAGTTCAGTAAATCCCCAGATTACTTCATGGTTACGATGCAGTCTTCATTAATCTTGTTTTGACTTATGCCATTTGCATTGAGCATTCTTTTTTTAGTGACTGACAATGGGCAGTGATTAACCCTGACTTCCAGTTTCATGCGCTTTCATGCAATCATCAGGCAGTCGGTAGCTGTAGTTAGCAAAATAGGAACCCTTATGACCACCAGGCAAGTCCAAGATGGTGAGTCAACCAAACTCGCCAGGGGGAGGGCAAACTATCCTGCCAAGATTGAAATAGCCAAAAAACAAAAAAGTGAAACATACCACCAGAAAAGGCTTGCCAATGTAGCAAAAAAACAGTAGAGGAGCTTCAAGCAAATAAGTGCTCTAAAATACCAGGCCACTAAAGTCACCCATATCAAAGCATTTATAAATAGAGAAAAGGATAAGCAGCTCCCAAAAGAGTCTGCCTAAGACTGCACACTGGAAAAAAGAGTGTTCAATGCGATCAAAAATGGCAGAGCTTTAAGATTACTAAGGAGTGAGAGCAATAGAAGAGTAATCAGAAGAACAATAGATATTGATTAGCATTGCATTTAAATTTTTGAAGATTAAAGTTGCTGGAAAGCATAGAACCACAAGAGAGTTTCAAAAGTGAGAAGCAAAATGAAAGAAACTGTTAGCATAGAACTTATGGTTACATCTTCCCAACTCAACAGTAAATTGGTGAGACCCTGTCGCTGGTCTGGTATTGCACTTAAATTCAGAAAGTCTAGATACCATAGCAAAGAGCTCATCTGAACAGTCTCCATAAAAGTGTTTATAGAAAAGGCACAGGGAGGCATTATTAGAAATAAAATAAAACAGTTTATTTATCTCATGAATCTGAAATCAGAGATTAATAGTTATTATTGCTCTATCACTTGACATCTTGCTCACTATCTGCAAGGATTGATTGCTTTGAATGCATTGTCAGATTGGATTGTTTGCTTTGAATGCATTGTCAGATTGGATTGCTTGCTTTGAATGCATTGTCAGATTGGATTGTTTGCTTTGAATGCATTGTCAGATTGGATTGCTTGCTTTGAATGCATTGTCAGATTGGATTGTTTGCTTTGAATGCATTGTCAGATTGGATTGTTTGCTTTGAATGCATTGTCAGATTGGATTGCTTGCTTTGAATGCATTGTCAGATTGGATTGTTTGCTTTGAATGCATTGTCAGATTGGATTGCTTGCTTTGAATGCATTGTCAGATTGGATTGTTTGCTTTGAATGCATTGTCAGATTGGATTGCTTGCTTTGAATGCATTGTCAGATTGGATTGCTTGCTTTGAATGCATTGTCAGATTGGATTGCTTGCTTTGAATGCATTGTCAGATTGGATTGTTTGCTTTGAATGCATTGTCAGATTGGATTGCTTGCTTTGAATGCATTGTCAGATTGGATTGCTTGCTTTGAATGCATTGTCAGATTGGATTGCTTGCTTTGAATGCATTGTCAGATTGGATTGTTTGCTTTGAATGCATTGTCAGATTGGATTGCTTGCTTTGAATGCATTGTCAGATTGGATTGTTTGCTTTGAATGCATTGTCAGATTGGATTGCTTGCTTTGAATGCATTGTCAGATTGGATTGTTTGCTTTGAATGCATTGTCAGATTGGATTGCTTGCTTTGAATGCATTGTCAGATTGGATTGTTTGCTTTGAATGCATTGTCAGATTGGATTGTTTGCTTTGAATGCATTGTCAGATTGGATTGCTTGCTTTGAATGCATTGTCAGATTGGATTGTTTGCTTTGAATGCATTGTCAGATTGGATTGATTGTCTTGAATGCATTGCCTTTCAAAGTTGTTAAAAAAAGAATGCATTCTTTGAAAGTTACCCTATTTGATTGCATTTTTGGCAAAAAAACCAAAAAAACTGTCTGTCACTATATATATATATATATATATATATACACACATATATAGCGAGAGAGAGAGTGAGAGAAAGAGTGTGGTGGGAGAGATAAAATAAATAAAAATAAAAATTGATAAATGCCTGTTAAGGCATAAGGAATAGTTTTTGGGACAAACAATATTTGCTGGGAGAAAGTGGGCTAAAAATAACACAAAAAAATAGCTAGAAACATTTTTGCTCATTTCAGGAGATTTTTTTTCTCCTTTTATTTTTTTCTTATTTCTTTTATGTATGCTTCAAATGTGAGTCACTTTTTTTATAGCCAGGTTTGCATAAGAGGTAAAAACAAAAAGCAATATTTTGCCCAAATAGGGAAGCCTTAAGCATCCATTAAGGTTTCCAGCAACAAAACAAGAAACTATAAAACCCTTTTTTTGAAAATCAGGCTGAATTGTTAGAAGGCACAATTTCAATACTGCATGAAGTAAATGTATTATCAACACTGATACTCTTAGGAAAAATAAACTCTGATTGAAAGAAACCAAAGAAAGTCAAGTATCTTAAATTAAACTTCAGAATGTGGCTGATCATAGCTCTCCAAAACTTCCCGTCTTTTGCTGCTCTAGGTAATTGTTGTAAAGTGCAAGATTCAAGACTTGACTGACTTTCTCATTAACATTATATATATATATATATATATATATATATATATATATATATATATATAATTATATTTTTAAGAAATTTTAACATATAATTTTAACATAAATAAAGTATAATTATCGAAAAAATTATATTTGCTTTACTCTGTATTGAGCACTCTTTTAAGACTAGTATTTTTTGGTTATTAGAATTTATTTCATATATACCAATCCTATACTTTTATATATATATATATATATATATATATATTCAAGAGAATTTGCTTATATGTTCAATATCACTACAGTAATTCCTACTCTTTTATGACTCCTCTTTCTCTCTGTAGTACTTGTTCTGTTATCCATATACCCAAGATTTTCAAGTAGGTGCTTTTCCCTGCTCCTTTTAACTTCAGGGTGCCTTGTGAGTGTTAAACTTTCTAAGCTTCTCTCTTTATGTCAATCCAAAACCTTCAGTTATCTCCTTTACATTGTTAGCAGCAATTTCTTTGTAATTTCTATTTTTCTGAAAACAATCCTTTTAGCTCTCTTACTCTAGCCATTATATTTTTGATATTTGTTGGTACAACCACATCTTCTTCTTCAATACAAGTTTTTTTTCATCTGCAAAGAAACTATCCAACATTCACTATAATATAGGAGAATAAAAATTAAATAGAAGGAAGTCTTCTTTTTTTTACCCCTTTTAGTAATGTTTCTTAAGAGATTTTTTGATATCTTAATACTTTGCTTAGTTTCCTTATTTAAATGTGTTTTCCTCAAATCCTTAGCAGTATTGTTCTTTCTCATCTTTATGTTTATCGTAAACATTACTAACTTTATTGTTCCATTCTATGTTTACCCCTAACAAAATCCTTCCTTCCCCAGTTTATCCCTAACATTATTGCTCCATCCTATGTTTACCCAACATTATTGTTCATGCCTAGGTTTACCTCTAACATTATTATTCCTTCCTAGGTTTACCCCTAACATTATTATTCCTTCCTAGGTTTACCTCTAACATTATTATTCCTTCCTAGGTTTACCCCTAACATTATTATTCCTTCCTAGGTTTACCCCTAACATTATTATTCCTTCCTAGGTTTACCCCTAACATTATTATTCCTTCCTAGGTTTACCCCTAACATTATTATTCCTTCCTAGGTTTACCCCTAACATTATTATTCCTTCCTAGGTTTACCCCTAACATTATTATTCCTTCCTAGGTTTACCCCTAACATTATTATTCCTTCCTAGGTTTGCCCCTAACATTATTATTCCTTCCTAGGTTTACCTCTAACATTATTATTCCTTCCTAGGTTTACCCCTAACATTATTATTCCTTCCTAGGTTTGCCCCTAACATTATTATTCCTTCCTAGGTTTACCCCTAACATTATTATTCCTTCCTAGGTTTACCCCTAACATTATTATTCCTTCCTAGGTTTACCCCTAACATTATTATTCCTTCCTAGGTTTGCCCCTAACATTATTATTCCTTCCTAGGTTTACCCCTAACATTATTATTCCTTCCTAGGTTTGCCCCTAACATTATTATTCCTTCCTAGGTTTACCTCTAACATTATTATTCCTTCCTAGGTTTACCCCTAACATTATTATTCCTTCCTAGGTTTACCCCTAACATTATTATTCCTTCCTAGGTTTACCCCTAACATTATTATTCCTTCCTAGGTTTACCCCTAACATTATTATTCCTTCCTAGGTTTACCCCTAACATTATTATTCCTTCCTAGGTTTACCCCTAACATTATTATTCCTTCCTAGGTTTACCCCTAACATTATTATTCCTTCCTAGGTT
This sequence comes from Acanthosepion esculentum, assembly GCA_964036315.1. NCBI lineage: Eukaryota > Metazoa > Mollusca > Cephalopoda > Sepiida > Sepiidae > Acanthosepion > Acanthosepion esculentum. The sequence continues at coordinate 64,092,663 of OZ038492.1, read as the reverse complement.
TGCCCCTAACATTATTATTCCTTCCTAGGTTTACCTCTAACATTATTATTCCTTCCTAGGTTTACCCCTAACATTATTATTCCTTCCTAGGTTTGCCCCTAACATTATTATTCCTTCCTAGGTTTACCCCTAACATTATTATTCCTTCCTAGGTTTACCCCTAACATTATTATTCCTTCCTAGGTTTGCCCCTAACATTATTATTCCTTCCTAGGTTTACCTCTAACATTATTATTCCTTCCTAGGTTTACCCCTAACATTATTATTCCTTCCTAGGTTTGCCCCTAACATTATTATTCCTTCCTAGGTTTACCCCTAACATTATTATTCCTTCCTAGGTTTACCCCTAACATTATTATTCCTTCCTAGGTTTGCCCCTAACATTATTATTCCTTCCTAGGTTTACCCCTAACATTATTATTCCTTCCTAGGTTTACCCCTAACATTATTATTCCTTCCTAGGTTTACCTCTAACATTATTATTCCTTCCTAGGTTTACCCCTAACATTATTATTCCTTCCTAGGTTTACCCCTAACATTATTATTCCTTCCTAGGTTTACCCCTAACATTATTATTCCTTCCTAGGTTTACCCCTAACATTATTATTCCTTCCTAGGTTTACCCCTAACATTATTATTCCTTCCTAGGTTTACCCCTAACATTATTATTCCTTCCTAGGTTTGCCCCTAACATTATTATTCCTTCCTAGGTTTACCTCTAACATTATTATTCCTTCCTAGGTTTACCCCTAACATTATTATTCCTTCCTAGGTTTGCCCCTAACATTATTATTCCTTCCTAGGTTTACCCCTAACATTATTATTCCTTCCTAGGTTTACCCCTAACATTATTATTCCTTCCTAGGTTTACCCCTAACATTATTATTCCTTCCTAGGTTTGCCCCTAACATTATTATTCCTTCCTAGGTTTACCCCTAACATTATTATTCCTTCCTAGGTTTACCCCTAACATTATTATTCCTTCCTAGGTTTACCTCTAACATTATTATTCCTTCCTAGGTTTACCCCTAACATTATTATTCCTTCCTAGGTTTGCCCCTAACATTATTATTCCTTCCTAGGTTTACCACATCATTTTTGTTTCTTCCTAGGTTTATCCCTAACATTATTGCACCTTCCTAGGTTTACCCCTAACATTATTATTCCTTCCTAGGTTTACCTCATCATTTTTGTTTCTTCTTAGACTTATCCCTAACATTATTGCACCTTCCTAGGTTTACCCCTAACATTATTATTCCTTCCTAGGTTTACCTCATCATTTTTGTTTCTTCTTAGGCTTATCCCTAACATTATTGCACCTTCCTAGGTTTACCCCTAACATTATTATTCCTTCCTAGGTTTACCTCATCATTTTTGTTTCTTCTTAGGCTTATCCCTAACATTATTGCACCTTCCTAGGTTTACCCCTAAACATTATTGTTCCTTCCTAGGTTTACCCCTAACATTATTATTCCTTCCTAGGTTTACCTCTAACATTATTATTCCTTCCTAGGTTTACCCCTAACATTATTATTCCTTCCTAGGTTTACCCCTAACATTATTATTCCTTCCTAGATTTACCACATCATTTTTGTTTCTTCCTAGGTTTATCCCTAACATTATTGCACCTTCCTAGGTTTACCCCTAACATTATTGTTTCATCTCATGTTTACCCCTAACATCCTGAACATAATTCTTCCTCACTAAATTCACCTTAAGATTATTGCTTCTCTTTAAATTTGCATCTAGCATCCCTAACATTGTTACTAAATCTATTCATAATAATGACCCTTATTCCAAATTGAGCTCTAAATTAAGCTCATGATTCATATTCTGTAACACTTGCTTTAATTTTTATATTAAGCCTTATCCCTTTCATATCCAAATCTTATCAATGGCATCCATGTTTCTTCCCTTCTGAGTTGCAATTTGGATTTCTTCCTAAATTTAGATTCATCAAAGTGCCATCCTTAAGAACACTAATCCAAATTTGTTAAAAAAGACATTACAGCCTATTGCATCTTAAAAAAAATCCCTTTCATCTTTGATAAACATTATATTTTAGATGCAAAATTATTGCTTCTAATTTCCTCATTGGGCCAAGAAGACAAGGATTATAGATTCATCACAGTAAATGGTCCACTCACAAGATATACATTTCTGAAAATATAGATTTTTAAAAATATAAATATCCATACGTAAGCAATATCACAGATTGATTCATTGATTGATTTGTGTTTTATAGCTTATCAGCCTTTTGCAGGTTCTTTAAAGCCAGAAATATTTTTAGAGTGTAATAATTTTATAGCGATAATAAATATTTATTGATAAAAGTCTTACTAATTAACTCGCAGTTGTGGGGAGAAGAAGTAAATTCATACCTTTCCCAAGAGTATTTGCCATACATGAATATAAAGAACCTGATTAGAATTGGAACTTGGTTCTCAGATTTCCAAATCCAAGCCATTATCCATTACATCTCACACACACCTAAGCTTATGCCACATAGTTTTCTGAAGTGGTCACCCATGTAGGTACTGATCAGGCTTGACATTGCTTAACTTCAATGATCTTGCAAGAACCAGTGTTTCAACATGATATGGCCATAAGCCTATCACAGATTTAGTTTATGTCCACATATGACAAATTAAAAGGGGTTTTCAGTGGCGATTAAATTCACTACAGTAGTAATAATCTACAGTGGTGTATGTTGTTTATTATCACAGGGTTTTGCACTGTGATGCCATACTGAACCATCTACTCTGGTATGGGTGTGCAAATCTGAATCTATGTCTATAGGGCTAATTGGATGTGCAGGTGGTGTAACAGTTATCAGTGAGCCGAGTTCAAATCCCAGCTTAGTCTATTGCATTTACTTTTCACATTTGGTGCCTTTGGAGAAGGTAAGAATCCAGTTCTTCTCCCTATTACTATAGTTCAAGTAGCTAGATAAACTAGGCTCCCTTGCCTTGGGTGGCTATCAGTCTAAGAGAAAGAATACACTAAATTCAAAACCATGGAGAAGGTCATGAGAAACTGCTCCTCTACCTTCCACAAGAAGTCATGGCAATTCAAAGATAATAAAGAAAAGAAAGTTGTGATGGACCATCACTAATGTCCTGGAGAGTCATAGTATTAAAATAGAAAGGATGATAGATTAACAACTATACATGACAAAATAAATTACAATATTTTTTTAAGCATTTCCAGGTCATTATATTTTGTTAAACTTTATCTTTCTTGATTATCAAAAGTTTTTTAATAATGTTTCAGCAGTAGAAAAGGATAACCACAGAAATAATTTTAAAGTATTAAAAAGAATATTTATTTATATTTTGACAATAATTTTTTGTTAAATTTAATTTTTGATTGAATATTTTCTTTCAGAAGCCCAAAGATTATTTGCTGTTTCCCTCTGACTTTTGCCTTTAATATGCCTTGTGTGTGTCAAATTCTCCAATCCCTCTGTAGTGAAGACCATCATATGCAGTGGTTGAAGTGCTTTGAATAAAGCTTCAATACAAACTTAAATGTTCAACTCCTTTTTAACACCTTTTTATCTCATTAAGTGCACTAGAAATTTCAACTCTTTCTGATTTTCATTTTTCTTTTGTAGTAAGGGTCTGAAAGATTAACTTGCTATTTTTAAAGTACAGTAGCAATGATATAGATACTATTTTTAATTTTCTGCAATTATAATGATCTCATACAAGAGAAAAACATAAAAATGAAAACTTTATTTTCACCACAGAGAATTTTGTTTTTCTTCATAGCTCACTGCCAAATTTATTTTTCTTCTAAAAACAATAACTTTAGAATTTCAACGCAAGTAAATTTTGCTAATTTTTTATTTCAAATATTCATGGCTTTAAAAATGCATATTGTTTTAGACTTTAACATATCACCCCAAATTTAAAAGTTTGTTGATATTTCACCAAATGGAAATTGAAGTAAACACTTCTGTTTACTAATCTGAAGAGAAATATATTCTGAACGAAAAGTTTTTGTTTTTTTTGCAGGGGAAAGATGAATACCATTGTGTCAATTTTATGTCTGAATAAATTCCCATCAAATAAACACAATATTATTGGCTTAAAAGAGTTTTTTTGCTGATGTAAAGAATGAGTAGAAAATATCTCATATAATAAATAAACAAAATAAAGAGTTAGGAAAGGTCATATTTTCAGTGAACATATATCTTTCATAAAACCTGACTTTATTTTCCAGAAAATAATTAAAGAAGACAAAAATAAAAGCTTTTTTTTCCTTTTGAAACAAAAAAAAAAATGGCAGATGCAGGTTAACAAATGCATCCATTTTCTCATCTGTTTTATATAATAAAGAAGATTTTGTCAGTTTGCTATGTACAGCCAAACAGTTTCAAATTTGACATACATACTTAATTATTTTTATAGATTTAAATAGTGCCACCAAATGGGCGTTTGACAAAGTTAATTGAGTTAATAAATTTTCCAGTTCCGTTATTATTAGCATCAAGGGAAAATCTATTTCTTTTTTATTATTTACTATTTTATTTATTGATTTTATTTAATTTTCCCATAATATACATGGCCAAACAGTTTCAAATTTAAAATACATACTAAATGGATCCAAGGAATGGTTTTAACATAAGTTTTTTTATTCCTTATGGGAAAAGGTACTCTACATCTTTTATGTTATTTAGAAATATATTATTATAGTAACAATTACTGTTTGGAACCATTTGGTCTTAAACTATAATTTCTCTTTTATTATTAATGTCCAGACAAGAAAAATATTTGTGCACTTTGAAAAAGCAATTTCATAGACATATTTTTCTGAAAAGTATAAATATCATATTTTCACTCTATTTTTTTCTATTGGAAATTTACCAAAAGCAAATAGAATCTATTTTGTTTGTCTTTTAGGCTACTGTTGCTGTATATACCTCTATGAAGTCACTCTAAAAAACCCACTGCCTATGCTCAAGACCTGTGCTGTTGGAAATGGATCTTGATAAACATGAATAATAAAAATAACTAATTATTATTAACAAAGATTGTAAAATAAACAAATTGCTTTTCTTTCATCTTGGTATATGTTGAACTACTTTTTAAGACTAAGTTAACATTTTATTGTCTTTATAAACAGTTGCCATACAAGTCTTGATTTCTTGCTCAACACCATTATTGCAGGTCATATAAAAATTTCTTTAGAGATTTAAGTGTGAAAAAAAGAAAAAGAAAGATTGTGGTGGCAGAAAATGAGAGAGAAAGAAAAAAAGGAGTATAGGAAGGAGGAGGCGAAAAGGGAGAAAGAGTGAGTGAAGATGAAAGTGAGAAAAGAATGCAAAAAGAAAAAGACAAAAAGTGATGGAATGTGATCAGATATAGACTATAAGAGAAGTACAGAAAATACCTTTTTGTAACGATTAGATAAGTATTTTCTTAATAAATTTTAAGATGAACTGGCATTTTTAAACATAGACATTCACATTGCTACCTTTAAGATAATAGAGAGTGTTAACAGAATTTTGGCCTGACCAAGAAAGGACTACCAATTATTATGTTTGATCATATTTGGGGAATTAGATTGTGCTGAAAACTTTTTAGCACTTTTAACAGAAACAGTGGTACCTTCAAGATAAATAATCATAATTTAACATTTTCCTTAGCCTCAGTTTTGACTATCAGTGATTTCTAGAGTCTTATATCCTATACAAAATATGAAATATGTATTACAAAATAGAATTGCAGAGACAACCAGCTTGAATAACTTTATAAAATTATTTTTTCTTCAGTTAAAAAAAAACAAAAAAACAAGTGATTAAAAAATTTCAATATTATATTAATTCAATAATAAATGTATCTATAGTCTACAGATTCATTTCATTACAATAGTGCTATGAAATATTTCTTTACAAAGTTAATACACTGATCATATTTTTCACCATGGAATATGGTCTGTCATATAACATAGCAAGGAAAAGGAAAAATATATTGATATTCAGTTAATGATTCATCCATACTTAAATGTCATTTTTTCGTATTTTATTATTTTGACTTGTAATAACAATTTATAACCATATATCTTTCATTCTGAGGTCATCAAGGACTGATGTATCAAACAGGAGTTTTTAGGTTTTTATCTGATACTGTCAACCCAACCATCAGGATATAAGATGCATGGTAATTTCTGGAGCAGTCCTGCACCCATTCATTATTTTCACAAAAAAATCGGGTACAAGGCCATGAACTTTAAAATTCTAATGGTTAATGGCATGCACAGCAGAATTAGTAGGCTGAGTTAAAGTTCTGGCCAAGTCTTTTATAATATTCACACTAATGCTCATTTCTCCACTCTCCATCTATGGGTTAAATATCAAGATATCTAGCCTTGGATGTTAGCCAATCTAGTGGAATGGTTACTTTGAATTCAAAACTGAAGAAATCAACAGAAATAGTTCACTATGTTTCCAAAGCAATGGAAATTCACAGATAATAAAAGGATTCTGTGTAGATCCATGATTGCTTACATTCTGAAGGAACATGGCCTTAAAAATTATTGGAATAAATTTGTTGAGATGCATGTGATTACAGATCCGTTTTCTTTATCACAAATAGAAGAAAGTTAAATGTTATGCAGACATTTAAGTGTTAAATCTGAAGTTTTCTGCCTTCAATGTTGATACTCTTAGGCATTTTCACCTATTTAGACTTGAGTAAATTTTAAAATGTTACAACCTATGAGTAAGAAAGTTTTTTTGCTGTTCATCATGAGATGTTTCAAGGGATGTTTTACAGATTTCTGTCTAGACATTATGAAAATATTTTATTCTTTCGCATCATGCAAGCTGTTTACCATGTCTACTTTTGAATGGTATTAAAAGCCTCTCTGGCCATGCATCATGTCTTTCAAACTTGAGTCTAATGTTGCCAGTAGTGTGCAGGGGTGTGTGTGTGTGTGGGGGGGGCAGAAGGTATGATGGCCCTGGGCATCCAATCAGAGTGTAATAAAAATTTAGTATATATTTAATTTAAATAAAGTGTTTATTTCATGTTTCATCTGTTTTTACAAATTTAAAATGTCTTCCTTTCTCACATTTCTCAGTACTAGGCCCTATAGGTCACCTACATGAGTCTTAGAGACACACAATGAAGTAGATGGCCCCAGGTATAACTATACATCACCAAGCTTCTGTATGTAACTACCTCTAGCTCAATGCTTAGCCACTGAATTATCAAGTAAATAAGAGATATTGTATTCATAATAAAAAGTTTTATTTTGTAATAAAAATTGACTTTAATTTCTGTTTTCTTTAGTTTTCCAACAAGAAAATCTAAAATGTTCCATAATAGCCAAGAACAAATAATTATAAGAATTTCCTCAGATACATTATTTTAAAAATAGACTGATATGATCTATATTTTAACAGATGGATTTCTAAATCAAAAGATGGTAAAAAAAGAAAACCCTGTTCAGCTTCTGGATCTTGTAGTAAAACATGAAAGAAGTACAAAAAAAATGGTCCTTTATGCTGGAATTTCTGATTATAAACATTCACGAAAAATCCAAAATTTCTACCCCAAAATTTTAAGAGGGAAATATTATAATAGCATTGTTAATCTTCATGAATTGTTCCCCTTGAACACTCTCCTAACTAGGAAGAGACAATCTCATTCAAAAGTGCCTAGCAGCTATCTTTGAGTGGAAACTCATGTGGAGAACAAAGCAGTTTGTATAAATCATTCTCTCCTTATCTCTTGTTAGAGTTCCTTTAATTTAAATTTACAGGCATGCTGTAATCTTCTGAAAAAGTAAATCCATGCACAAATTTTGCTTTCTTGAAAAGAGTAAGCTTTGCAGCAGATAAACATTGGCAGCAAAACTGATTTTCATTACTAACAATCAATGTTCAGTTGCTTGGACAAGTTTATTTTAGAACATAATTACATGATAAATGTTTTTTTTTCTTTTTTTTCTGGTTGACCAACATAAAATATCTTGAAAAAGAATTAAGTCCTAGATTTTTGTAGTGTGGGAATTACCCGACTTTGTCTGTGGAGATGCCCACTTGGTGACATTCTATTCAGAACTATAAAATGAAGGAACATAAACACTCTCATCCTCTTTTTGATCAGAGATGTTGTGACAAGATTCTTTTCTCTGGAGAGACACTCTCCAATCAAACTTACTGGAGACTGTACTTACGGCCTTATATCTAAGCTACACTTAGTAAATCATGAGAAGGTGCCTGGTTCTGGGGATGCCAAAACTATGGCAGCTGCTTCCTCACTGCACTAAGAGAAGTGACGATGGTATAATATTGATGCCAGCATAACAGTAGTCAAGGGAATTAAGTAATCTTTGTCTTTAGCCTATATTGTTTTAAGAGAAATATTTTATAAATTTCAGTTCACAGTAGTACTAGCTTGTAGCGGACCGTTAGGGGTGAAGATGTGAAGAGATATCAGAAGGTTAAACTTTCCTGCTGGCGGGTCCAGCTACATGAGAATGTCGGACTTTAATTAAGTCCAAAGAAGACAAAGAAAACAAACAAGACCGATATACATGGGTAAACAAATATATATTAATAACAAAACAAGTTAAACAAAGACATGGACTGTTACATAGAGTTTGTATGGAGAAATTATGTGTGTGTGTTGTAAGTGTTCGTACGTACGTGTACTGTTCTTAGCGTGTTCCCAGAATTTGGGAAACGCTGTATCTGAGAGAGGTCACATATTGGCCTAAGTGAAAAAGTGAGAGATTTTACCTCACCTCCGTGCGAGGTAGCTGCCCAAGGCCTGAGTCGAAAAAGAGAGAGAAGGGTCAGCCAGTATTTATAGCCAGGGGAGAGAGAGACCCCTGTTGAAGGATTAAAGAACTGAGGAGGAGCTAACTCCGACAAGCTGCTCGGACAGTAAATGTTCTTATAAAAAAATAGCTAATATTACTATTACCATTACAAGACTGGATTTATTTGAACATTTAGTGAACTTGAGAAATATGTTTTCCTGAAAAATTGTTTTAAGAGAAAGATTTTATAGATTTCAACTGAAAGCAATATTGGCTGCTTGGTCAATGAATGTTGAATGTTTTTGGATAAGGAAATATCTAATGATACTATTACTATACAGTATTTTCTTGTTCAGAGCACCCATGTCACAAATGAATGTGACACAAGGTCAATTTAAAGTGGGTTTAACAGCAATACTATGGAAAAATTGCTCAGGCCCACTCAGCACTTCCCCTTTGGGGACACCTCAGACACCAAGCAATAAACCTAGCTCCCTCCCAAAGGAGGGGTACTGCTTGAGGTGATAGCCCCCCCCCCCCCAGGCTTGAGGCTAATATCAATTTCAACCTCCCATGATCAAAGTGAACTCTGAAACAAGGGAAATACACAGTAGGGATTGAACTCAGTCCTTCCATGATCTCAATCAATCAGTCTTTTATATATATTGCTAACAAACAGCATTTATAATGTAAGTGGTGATATTTAATTTGCATAACAAAGCATATTTTAATAAAATTTTTATCTGTGTTACTTACTTTTAATTCAAATTTTTAAATTTATCATGTATACATAATGTTTCTGCTAATAAAAAATTTTAAGTTGTTGCGTTTACATTGAAAGAATTTTTATCTACTTTGAAAAAAACTCACTTGTAAGTTAGAAAACCCATAGCATCAATATAAGCATCATTGTTATCTGATATTTCACATTACTACAAATTACTCGAATGGAGCTGAAAAAAATTTTATGGGATTATCTAAATAATCCAAAATAATCTTTTTAATTAGATCTTCTTGAAATTGTACCAAATTATTTGGTCAAGTGAAACAATAGGATGCTGCCACATCTGGTCTGGTGTTCCTGCTATATATTTTAGAGATTCTTCAGAAAATCTAAAGATGAATCTGCCATATTATTAGTCCTCATCTGGCATCTTTGCTTCAGTCACTTTCCCACAATCATAATGTAGCTTCCCTGTGCCTTTTTTATATATGTTTTCATGGTAATTGTACTGATGAACTTTCCTCTATTGTATCTAGACATTATGAATTTAATTGCAGTACTAGGTTGGCTGCAAGGTTTCAGCATTTTACAGTTGAAATAGCTCGTAAATTCTATGTTAACAGACTTCTGGCTTCTTGCTTCCCAGTCAACTTTGATCTTCAAAAATTTAAATGCAATGTCAATCGTTATCTTCTGTCTTCTTAATTTCTGTTCATTTATTGTTCTCTCTACTTTATAATGTTTTTTTCCTCTCTTCATATTCTCTAACACTCAATAAATCCTTGCATCTTATTGGCTTTATTACCTTGCTTGAGGCAAAAGGATTAAAAAAAAAGAAAAGTTTTCTGAATTAAATATTATTATTTGTATAAACATTGGAGAATTATTTAAATGTTTCTCTCCTGTTCAGCTCTTTATAATATTGAAAATATAATTACAACAAAACATAAAAAGATTCAAAAGCATTCTAGAACTAAACGAATTGTAATTACAGACAAAATTAAATAAAAACAATGTAAGACTAAACTAATTATATGGTGAGGATTTCATTTGTTTGGACTGTAAAGTTTTTACTGATTATTAGAAATTATGGTAAATTATCCACTTTCTTATATTTATCTGTTACAAGTGTTAAACAATTTCTCTGGACCATTGTTAACAGACACAGAATAAGTGAAATGTATAATGAAATACAACAGAATTGCAACTATTTGAAAAATTTGATAAAGCAGCTGAAAAACTGCCATATAGATAGGATTTTAAGTTAGTTCATTCAGAAGTCAAAACTGAATTCTTAAGCCATTACCTCAAATAGAAGATGGTGGATTTGAAATATTTATTGAATCGCAAATAATTTGAAAATCATTACCATGTTGAACTATTTAATATCTAGGAGAATTTCATAAATAATTTCAAGTATGCACATTTTTTGGAAATCTAGATTTTTCTTTTTTAATCATTTCACTTCAAACAAGGCAATAATGCCACTAAGATGCAAGTTGTCAATATTTACCTATTCCCAACCCAAATAAATGATTATGTAGTAAAATAGAAATGACAAATATATACCTATTCCCAAACCAAGTAAGTGCTTAGAGACTTAGATATAAATGACCAATATTTATCTATTGCCAACCAAATAAATGATTATACCATAAAATAGAAATGACAAATATATACCTATTCCCAAAACAAGTAAGTGCTTAGAGACTCAAATATAAATGACCCATATTTATCTATTCCCAACCCAAATAAATGATTATATAGTAAAATAGAAATGACAAATATATACCTATTCCCAAACCAAGTAAATGCTTAGAGACTCAAATATAAATGACCAATATTTATCTATTGCCAACCAAATAAATGATTATACCGTAAAATAGAAATGACAAATATATACCTATTCCCAAACCAAGTAAGTGCTTAGAGACATAGATATAAATGAGCAATATTTATCTATTCCCAACTAAATAAATGATTATACCGTAAAATAGAAATGACAAATATATACCTATTCCCAAACCAAGTGCTTAGAGACTCAAATATAAATGACCAATATTTACTTATCCTTGAACTAAGTAAATGCTCATATACACACAAATATAACAAAATAAAACAAAAATGACTCATTTCAGTATTAAACAACCCAACAAGAGTTGACATATTTCTGTTGTCAGTAATAGATCACTTCAGATGACAGCTTATTACAGCCGTCTTCAAATATAGAGCTTAGCCTTGAAATTTGCTTAGTATTAACTATTTAATACTTATAAGAAAGTACTAAAAAGACCTCAGTCCAACCAAGAAGAATGACCTAAGACACTGAAATATATATGCTATTGTACATATTCATGCACATAGTTTCTTTCATACTTCCACAAAAAGAAATTCTGATGTCTTTGAAATACTGATTTTGGGAACTGGGTCTGTGAGAAATTTTTTCAGCACTCCCTTATAGAAAATAATGTAAAGCAAATTCCCAAAACCTGAACATAGCTGAAGAAGGAATAATCTGAAATGTTGAGAACAACAACAAAAATGGTGAGAATAGTCAAATAATACATGGAATAATGAAAATACTTTCTTTAGGAAAAAAACCCAAAACAAATATAATTATTTATTTACTGACCCTAAACTTTGTCTGAAAAGAATAGATTATAATGAAAATACTTAATCTGAAGAGAACCTATTTCTAGGTAATCGATAAAATGAGATTGATTTCATTTACATTCAATTTTATGGATGATGTGAATAAACACTGAAATATTAACAAAATGAAATCCACTAATTTGATGATCAAATACTGATTAATTACAAGCATGCTTTTTTTCAAGTGTGGATTAAGGATTAAAACAAATTAGTTTTAGCTAATGGTTGAACAGCAGACTGGAAACCCAAAGGCTCAAGGTCTAATCTCAAGTTTCTGATTGTGGAATTTCCCGATTCAAGGTATATGAAAGCTTATGACATTGGAGAAAAAAGTGAGGTTTCATCTGAACTTTGAACTCATCTTAATATATCCCTCCTAGCACTCAAGTTGTCATTTAACCAATTTAGAAGACATTATACAGTAAAGATAAACATACTGTAATGTGAATTTTAATTCTTTTTTCAACCAAAGTTTTATCTATCAGTGAAAAAAATTACAATTTCAAACAATACTGTTCATATATGAAAGAGTACACAGTCTGCATAAAATATGGCTTGCTGCTCATATCTGCGTATGCCTGTTTGCTGGGGGAGGGCGCTACCTAATCCTTGTTGCAGACACCTGCCCAGACACATTTGTGTTTGTTCAACATCCACAGAGCCATACTGCAACTATACTGAGTGAACTTTAATTACAGTTTCTAGAAGGATCAACAGTTTGAATGAGGTTAGTATGCTCAACCCCTCAGTCACAATGACTTGTAACTTTGTGCTAACACAACTATTGACAAACTCCAAACAGTTCTGTCTACCCAATTTCACTCATAAGACTCAAGTCAAACTATGGTATGATTTTCAAGCATTTTCAAGCTGGGATTATCTCACCTCCCTGACCATGGTGAGATTTGAACCTGACTATGATGGTTGGAATTCTATCCACATATCCATGTACCCACTTGCATAATAGTGAACTCTTTGAATCACTCAGCAAATAGTTCAGTTATCTCCTTAAAAGAAATAAAAATCCTATAGTATAGAGAAGCACTGACGTAGTTTAATCTAGCATAAGGTCATATTTTAAGGACTTTCAGGTAAAGATTAGATTTGTAGTTAATAGCATAGAATAATCTTTCTCTTGTGACTAGTATTAAACTTTTTATTTAATAAGCTTTGTTTACATGGCATAAAGCCACAAGCTGTTTACAGGACTTGGTGTTCCTAAGTGTGGTCAATATTATACATGAAAATTCTTTAAGACTTCTAGAGTTCTGCTGATTTTTACAAGTATAAAAATGTTTTCTGGCTTAGAGAAATATTTTATCAGGAGTTGTTTGGACCATTGAACTCATTTCATGCATTGCCTTTGTTGTTATCAAAATGTTTTGGTTGATTCACTCTACCAACTTCCTCAGGTGGAAGTGACTGGATGAAACAATGTAGCAACAACAAAAGCAATGCAATGAGTGCAATAGTAAAAACAAAACAAAAAAAAACAAACCTTGAAATGACAAAGATTTCTCTCAAAATTACATATTTTTTATTTGTTTTAAAACTATAGTGTTTAAGCAAATCAACTGTTATAAAACTATCATGTTTATGCAAATAATTTGTTATAAAATTATTATATTTATGGAAATAATGTTATGAACCTAAAATGATTAAGAAAATAATTTACTATGAAAATAAGTTTATGCAAATAATTTATTATGAAACTATCATTTTTAGGCAAATAATTTTTGAAACTATTATGAAACTATCATGTTTATGCAAATAATCTGTAATAAATCTATGATGTTTAGACAAATAATTTGTTATGAAACTATCTTGTTTAAGTAAATAATTCTTGAAACTATTAATTTTTATGCAAATAATGTTATGAAACTATAATGTTTATGCAAATAATTTGTTTTGAAACTACAATGTTTAAGCAAATAATTTGTTACAAAACTATCATGTTTATGCAAATAATTTGTTTTGAAACTGTAATAGTCACATAAATAATTTCTTTTGAAACTATTATATTTATGTAAAGCAAAAAAGAAAAGATTGAGGAGAGGAGGTGATGCAGAATAAGTAATTTTAATTTCAACAATCCAAGAGGAAATTTAATGACATCTCCATTTTTCTGCAATGGATCTCACCTGATATATTATTTTTAATAGTGTAATAAGTTAAATTGTAGGCACAATTGATTTGACTAAAATACTTGACCCTGATCCTAAATCTTTGAAGAAAGATCACTAAAGATAGACAAAATAATGTCTAAGTCTTAAACGGAAGTCAAATTGTCTGTAAAATCATAAGACTGCTTTCAACAAGTGTTGAAGTACCAAACTCAAAACCTATAGTCTTCTGCTTGTTGGCTAGCCATTTAGCAATCACCAAGATGTAAATGAATATATATATATATATATATCATTATTTTACAAGCATGTCAAAAGAATTGTTTCTCATAGAACTGAATTTAAAAAAATCACCCCAAAGAACTAAGTAAAAGTATTAGTTACTATTATTATAAATTTGTAGTTATTTTTCTAAAAATGCACGCAAAATTTTCTGCTGTAAAAAATGGATGAAAGAAATAGGGACAAAGTGAATGATTAGATCAAATATGGACGTTTCTTTTTTAGCATATTGTCATTTTATGCAGGTTGTTCTGTTGAATTCAGCCACAGCTTACCTTAGGTGGACTCAGACGTAGGGAGTTAGCAGAGGAAGCCTTCCGTGCGAATCTCTGTGTGGGAAACTATGAAGATAAAAAAAGAGAGAGAGAGAGAAAAAAATGGGGTGAGATTTTGAGAATTGAGAGGCTAAACACGAAAATATTTGAAGAGGAAAAAAACGAGGTCAGTGTTCAAATGTTATCATATTATGAAAAGCCTTTTCTGATTCTTGAAGTTTTTCTGACAATTTTGGAGTTTTCAACATCTCTGAAAACAAATATCAAATAATAACATGGTTATTTTTCAGATGTTGGAATATTGTGAAAGCTTTTTTAAAATTTTTGATAACATTCTTTGATTTTCTCAGGAAAAAAAAACAAATATCAAATGATTGCATTGAGCAAAAATCAATTCAATGGCATAAACTTTGTTTTAAGATTTCATGCCAATTATTTCGTTTTCTGGTATGTTCTTTTGCATAAGCAATGGTAAGTACCAAACTTATTTGAAGAACATTAAGATTAGTATGAAGTCTCTTAATAAAATTTAATATTTGAGTTTATTGAGATTCTACTCTTATAAATTACTTGATATTTGTTTTCTTTTGTTTTTCCTTTGGAAAAGGCTCAAGAATGTTGGCAAAAATAATAAAAAAGAACATTTTCATAATATGCTAATATTTGAACAATGACCGGAAGATTTTATCAGCACAATCTGCTTTGAGAAAGACAACTCAGTAAAATGCCCATTTTCCTTTCTAAGCAAAACTATTTTAATAAGAGATTTCTTTTACTATAATGATTATAGATGAATTATATATATATATATATATATATATATATATATATATGGCAGAAGCCTGAACAATTATGGAAAAGTTTGTCTACAAGACTCTGGAGTCGAGGTGCTGAATATAACTTCAGTCAGCTAAGTGACAAATTTTATTTGTATCATATATATATATATATATATATATATATATATATATATGATACAAATAAAATTTGTCACTTATATATATATATATATATATATATATATATATTTGTGTTTGTCTGGAATGTATCCAGCTATTTGGAATATCTTGAGAACAGGTTGTTCAGCCATTCAGAAAGAACTTCATTGTGTATGCATTAGCAGACACTCTCCCAAAAGGTTACTCAGTTGCAATTGAGGCACCATTAAGTGCTTTGTGTAATGTGTGACCATCACATTCACAATAAATCAGTAGATTCTTCATATCTTGTTCAGGAGATTTTGACATCACATCATCCAGTTGTTCTGTCATCCACCCAAACACTAGATTCTACATTTGATTCCCTGTAATTTCTGACTTTTTCCAAAGATAAAACTGTGGTTAAAATGCCATGGTTGAGATTAAGGAGAGCAACTGATCTCAAAGAAGACTGTTCAGAAAAGTTAAGAATGATGTTGGGATTGGTATGTGAGGTTCTAAGGAAGTGGAATTTGGTAGGCTATTTTTTTAATTAAGTTTAAATGACCGGATATTTTTCAAACAACCTAGTATAGTTTTATCTTTTCAATAACATAAATTTTATAAGAAGATAAATATTTTAATGTATATGTTTAAATGGTGACTTTGCCAGAAGATGCATAACAATCTCAACTCCAAGGTTATCATTTTAGACTGAGTTCACTTTGTTGAGTTTTGAACTTTGAATCTTAGAGTTCTGATTTTGTAGTTTTATTAACTGAGCAAGCACTGAGGAATGTAAATGACTTTGGAAAAGTTTTAGTTGTAAATAATTTCTGTTTTGGTTTGTCAACTTTAATCTACAAAAAATAAATTACAATTACATTTTATTCAAGTATATATTCACCATTATTTGCAATGAGTTGTTGTCCCTTATCTTGGCAACTCTTCGTTACAGATTCCTCATGTTTCGATGTGAAAAAGTTTCTGGTAAACTCTTCAATTTTGTTTTCATAAGAGAAAGTTTTCCTTGTCAAAAGATTTTATAATGATTGAAAAAGGTAATAATTGGTTGCTGCATTGACAGGTTTGCATGGCCAGTGAGGTGGAAAAGATCAAGTGAGCTCAACAACTTTTACAGTGTTATTTTCACTGTATGGAGCCTTGCATTGTTATAGAACAATAGAGAACAGTTTCTCTCCTGATTTGCAAAGAGTGCTTTTTGACCAAATTTTGATGGTCATGTTGCAGCTGCTGGATGTATAAATGTGCATTTAGTATTTCATTGCATTTTAAGAAGTTTAAATGAATAAAATTACCTTTCTTCCATAGAGCTTTTGGTATTGGCAGTGGAGATTTATCCTTGTCACTCCACTGCCTTTTGCATTGAACATTGTTGTATGCAACCCATTTTTCATCACCTGTTATGATATTTTTAAGGAATGGCTACTTAAGATGATACATTTGTCATTACAATTGGTTCTTCAATATGAAAATTACTGATTACTTGAACTAATAATTATTTGGTAACTTTATTATCAAAAATATTATTGCTAAGAATCTATTGCAAGAATTTTAATCTTGGTAGTATTGATGTATTTGTTGCACTTAAGTATCATGAATTTTACATGTCAATAAGTCTTTTATTTAAACCTAGCATCTAAAACATGTTAACTACAAGCTAACTTGTTTTAGATGCCAGGTTTAAAAAAACTAGTTCCTTGAGAAAGAGTAATGGGAAGACAATGGAAAAAGAATTCTTGGGGTTGGCTGTAGAGGAGGAATGCTGACATTAGAATCTGTTTCCACACAGTCTTTTTTCATGGGAAGGTAGAGGTGAGGGCTCAGTAGGTTGTCTTTCGGAAGATGAATAGTTAAAATAGAAAGGTGATTCAGATAGATATGTGTTAGAAAATTCAAAATGTCCAGTTTAACAAGAGGTAAATTCTTCCAAACGAAACAGGATGCAAAGAAGTAAACTGGGAAGATGGATAATAGAATTGGAAAAAAATAATATCATGAGGCCATGGAAGCAGCTGTAGTTGAAAATCAACAATGGATTTATAGTGTACAAATGGTTATGGAAGAGATTCAGAAACAGACTATGAATTAAGTGGAGTTTTGGTCAATTTTGGTAATTTTTAAAATTTGAATTTGAAAAATTTTGAATGGATTTTTTAATATTTTCTTCAAAAATAAAACTTTGTGTTTTATTTTGTTCAGTACTGAAATATAAGAAAATAAATTTTGTCCCATATTTAACAATTAGCACACAAAATGCGACTTCATTCTGCAAGCAAAAATCTGTTGGTGACTCTGATCTTCAAATATTCTGTTTGAATTTCATGATTGTGTTGTCATATCCTGCTATGGCAACAGTAGAAGTGAAACTGAGTTTACTGCAGTTGTGAAGATTTGAAAAAGAATGAAGAAGAAGAGGAAGAAATAATAATAATTATTGCAGAGTGCTAAAAGTTAAATATAAAAATAAAATTTGGCAAGAAATCTTTTGTCCTGTATTAAAATATAAAGAGAGATGCTTTGTATTTTATAGAAATATTGAGTTGGCCATGTTCATTCTATTTTTGATAGATAGCATTAGGAGAGTTTAGCTTTAACTAAGTTCATAATTTTTTTTTCTCACATGACAAGTGAAATATAAACAGGAATTTCTTTTTTAAATTATCAAAATTTGCATATTTTTGTTAATTAATTCTAGCATTGAAGACGAAAGAAAATAAGTAACATTTTCATTATATTATACTTTTCTTATTTTAAAAAAGGTAAAATTGCAACTCAGGTGTAAAAAAATAGATTTGTGTATTTTATAGGGGAGATAGTGTGAATAAAAAAATGTGTCAAAAATAGTTTGCATGATTTCATGCTGAAGATTTCTTGCTAAATAATACTTCATACTCAGATAGCCCAGTGAATGTATGTATGTATGTATGTTACGGCATTCACCCTGGATCGGTTAAGCCGGCTCCTTACAAGGAATTCACCATGTCCGGAACGAAGGCTGACCAAGCACGGCGATCCGTTGCCAATGCTGAAACGAGCGACAGCCATTCCCGATTCCAACGGCAGCGAACTCCTGAAACGGAGTAACAAGGGAGTTTGAACTTCACACGCGGTCCCCACACCTCGCGTGCTATCCCAGTGGAGGGAGGAATATGCTCTTACTTGCCGCAGAATTTCCACAGATGCAGAGGCAGGAGTAACCAAGAGGCCGCCGAATGCCGCTGCAGATGCCGAATGGTTTTGAATTCAGAGTTGACCTTCTCCTAGACTAGTTGCCATCTTAGGCTATAGAACCCAGTCTGTCCTGCTATTTACCCATAGTTGGAGGGAGAAGAAGAGGATTCACACCTTTCCCAAGGGTGTTAGCACGTAAGTGAATGTAACAGATTCGAGTGGGATTCGAACTCGGCTCTACGATTCCTCAATCCGAGCCATTATCCATTACTCCACCGTGCCCAGTGAATGTGGATAACAATCAAACTAAGACATTACTTGAGAATAATAACATTGTATGATGCTAGAAATAAGTAAATCGGGTATTGAAAAATCCTTTCCAATGGCTTGGTTATGTTAGTAAGCCCACAATGAAAGGTGCATAGTTTATAATTGTATAGAACATAAACAATAGTGAGATGAATGAAATGAACAACCATCAACTGTACAAAATTCCAAAGAAATTGCATCCTGGGCATGACGATAAACTACATTTGGCAACAAGGTCTCTGACTGGAAGATTGGATGTTTTGAGGTGCATGAAACCACCTCTTAATTGCAGTTGTTCCCAGGTCCACCCTGACCTGAGGTGGTGGTACTTGTTAAGATCCTAGCTACGGGAAAATAGTGAACCCAAAAACAAAACACTATGAAAGTATAAAAATAACAGCAATATGATTTTAAAGCAAAATTACCAGCAATAAATTTTATAGTAGAATTACCAACAATACATCCGTAGTTGAAGCCATAAAATTGCGTACAAAATATTTAGATTTCAGCATTAAATAACCCATAGAGGGTGATAAACAAAATCAACCAACCAAAGAAAGTGAGAGTGGAAAGGAAATTTTATCTAGTTGATTTGAACAAGCATGACATCTTGTGAGACCAAGGCAGCAATTAACAAAAAGTGGCCAGAATTAATTAATAGAAAAGGCATAATATTTCATTGGGATAATTCTAGATATGTTTCTTTGGTGGCTATGTAAAAACTGTTACAATTTGACTGGGAAATCATCTTTTTTTTTTATTCATCCATCATATTTAATAGCCATAGCAACTTTAAATTGACATTTATACTTGTTTCTAGAGAATTTTCTTCATGAAATAAATTCAGATCCTTGGAAGATATCAAAATGCATTTAGATCAGTTCTTTACTAAGAAAAGTAAAATGTTCTTAGCGGAATGGTAAATATATTGTTCAATAAAGTTAATGTTAAAAGTTTTTTTAAATGTTTTTTATAAGTAAAACTAAAGTAATAAACGGAAGAAACTCTTTGACCAAACAAATACAAGGATTCATTTTTGTTTTATACTGTTTTGAAATAGAAAAATTAAAATTTTTGTTCTATAGATAACATATTAAATATAAGATTATATACTAGATCTATAGTATCATAATTCAACTTCTGTATGTATGACTGTGACCATTACACAACAAACACGACACATCATAGTTTCTCTTAGAACAAAAGCATTAAAATGTTGGAGAGTAAAGCAATTTTCAGTCCACTCAATCCATCAGTTCCTGAGTAATTTTTAATTATATATAATTTGGCAAAAAAAAAAAGAAATCAGGCATGATCTCCCAACTGCTAATTACAGAATGATTTTGCGGTTATTTCTTAATAAGGTAAATAAGTGGAATAGACAGAGAAGAATCCTTAACATTTTTACACTTCTCTCCATCATCTATTAATAATGATAATTATGCTTACTGATAATTAGAATTTTCAAATAATTATAATTTTATGAGTAGAAAGTAAGTTGGATTTGAGGGGAGGGGCTACTGAAAGTGTGTTCTTTAATTTTGACTTCACAAATATTTTGCTAAAGTTAGCTATTTTTGCTAAAAGTCCAATTTAAAGGCATATAAAAGTGTATTTCATTCTCAAAGTGTGCCTGAAAAATGTGAAAGACTACTTCCTACTATGGAAATGGTAATGATTATATTAACTGCTTCCTTATAAGGAAACATTTGGCATTCAATGATTGAGCAGCCAGTACTGCTTTTGAATGAAATTGATAAAATCTTTCTCAAGTTTTTCAACAGAAAATAAGTTTTTCAAATCCAGTAAATGGTATCACTCTTTACATTTTCCTTCCTAAACTTTTGTTTGAAGTAGTGTGGAATGTCAACATCTTGATTATATCATTATTTTCTCTTTGAGTTACATATGCTATCCATTTTAGTTGTTACTGCTGTTGAAAGTTTTCAAATGATGTGGTTTCTATTACTTGGTACACTCCTTTGCTTGTGATTCTGTAGCACCAGTCCATGAGACTTGAAGAAAGATGGTCTTCTCTATGAGCTACAGTGTTTATTTGCTCAATGTATATATCTAAGCCAATGTATATATCTAAGTCCTGCAGAATGCCCTGTGGAGTCCAGGGATGCAGCCTCACTATGCTCAGAACTGTTGTTGTTGTTTCTGTAGTGTTTTACTGCATGGAGTTGCTAGCTCCAACACCTGAAATCAGAGTTGTTCTTTTCCTAGACTGGTTGCCTGCCAATGTTACAGAGCTCAGTCTACTCTGCTATTAACCCGAAGCTGGTGAAGAAGAAGAGATGGCTATTTGTGTGAAAGCTAATGTAAAAGCCTTGGCAGGAATTTGAACTCTGCACACAAATCTCACTTACTGTACTGAAAACTACTATGCTATGTGGATATCTGTATGAACAAATGTAGACTGTACAAACTTTTTTTACTAATATTAATAAAATCTCATATTTTATAAACAATGACAAATAGGATATCATTGCTTAAGAAATGGCTAAATTATGAATATTTCCTGAGTACTTTTAAAAATGTTTTAAAATATTAACCTCAACCAACAATAATTCATAATGACATAATATTTTTCTCTGGCAATGAAAATAAAGCTGTTTCACACTTATCTAAAATCATAAGTAAACTTCCTGCTAAGCTGAATTTGAAAAATTTACCTCTCTAACTTGAAGAGGTGAAAAATCTATTTCAGATATTTTTTTTTCAAAATTAATATGAAAACAGGGTTTTCATTTATGATGTGAATAAGCATGGCTTTTCGTTTGAATCATAGATCTACAGATTTCATTCCAGTATTCCAATCAATGATTAATTATTTCCAGATCTTGTTGCGTTCTGAGATTTCTGGAATTAATTTTCTTTTTGTTTTACCTTTAAGCTACTTAAAAATGGAAAGTGCACAGAAAAAGTAAAAATAAAATTTTCTCAGGTTGACAGTTGTTCCATGACTTGACCCTGAAATCAGTAATTGGTGGTTAAAAATTTGCATGGTATTTTTTTTTATTGATATATCAAATATGCACAAGATGAATGAATAAAAAATGTAAAGGAAAATTTTGAATAAAAAGAGGCAATAATCAAAAATAAAAAATATTATCAATTGAAAACAAAGACATATTAACAATAAAAACAAATAAAAATTTAATACTTTTCATTCTTATTTCTATAAAAAAAAAAATTAGAAAAAAATGTAAGAATTCCATTGATAGAAACTTTTCATGTCAATTCATTTCTAGAGAAAAAATACAATGGAAGACAAGAGTTTCTAGAAATCAAGAATAACTGGTCATTCACTTAGATAAATTAATTCTTATGAAAAACTTTCAATATTTATCTCCTTTTTTGTCTGTTTGTCTTTCATATATATATATATATATGAAGTATTTTTCAAAAGGAGCTTCAGGCAATCTTCTAAGTAAAAAAGATATTCTTCTTTTTCTGTGTCATGTCCCTTAAAGATATGGACAATTATGGCTCTCCATAACTTCTTTTCTTTTGTAGTTTTGAGTAAGTTTTGTCTTTTCACCATTCCTCCTGATATCTGTTCTGTCATCCATTTACGCGAGCTTGTTGGATAGATAACTCAGTTTTCCTCTGTCCCTCTTGCCTTCAATATGTCCTGTGTGTATCAAATTCCACAAGTTCTCTTTATTTCAACTGTCTTTATCTGATTCATTCATTTTGTTTCTATTTTCCTTAAAACTTCCTGGTTACTCACATGTTCAGTCCATGGTATTCTCAGCATCCTTCTCCAGAACCACATCTCTTCTTTCCTAAAGTCTCTTCTTCATCTGTAAGCATTCATTGCCATAGAGGAAGACAAATTACATCATAGTTTATTACTCTTTTCTTTGTTCTTAACAAAATTTTCCTGTTTTTTCATATTTTGCTTAGCTTTTGGAAGGGGCATATTTTGCTATTCCAATGCATTTTTGTGTCATATATTCTGTTCTCTGTTAGACACTTCCTAGATATTTAAATTTATTAGCAGGGCATATTTTTACTCAAGATGTTGATTTTGCCTCTGTAGATTCTCTGTGGTCTATACGAGTGTAATTTTGCCATGATGTTTGTTGCAACTGGAGATTTGGTACCAAGTAGGTTTTTATTAAGGAGTTGATAGTTTTAATTCAGAGATAATTTTCTTCTTGTTTGGTTGCCAATGAAGACTAGAGAGTGCAGACTTCCATGTTATTTTCCCCATAGCTGAGGGTATTCATGGGAAGTGAGCACAAATGATTTATTCAGAAGTTGAACTTGTCTCAATGATTTCATTTTCTGATTCTTTCTTTCTTTCTTTTTAGGTGCCATGTCCTTTCAGGACATCGGTGATAATGGCTCTCCACCTCCCTCTATCCCTTGCAGCTCTTAACAAGTTCCTTCCTTATGCTACCTCCCTGAGAACATGTTCTGTCATCCACTTGCTCAAGCCTGCTAGGTATGTCATGCATTGTTTTCCCTTGTCTCTCTTTCTGTCTATTCAACCTGTGAGTATCAGATTCTCCAGGCCCTCCCTCCTCATTATGTGTCCCAGAAACTTCAGCTGCCTCTTCTTGATGTTAAGTATAAGCCTCCTCCTTGTGTGCATCCTCTCTAAGACATCATTGTTGCTCACATGCTTGGTCCATGATATCCTTAGCATGCTTTTGTAGAACCACATCTCTGTCGCCTCAAGTCTCTTCTTCATCTTTGAGGAAATCGTCCAACATTTGCTGCCGTAAAGAAGGATAGATGTTGCGTAACAGCTCAGTATTCTTTTCTTCGTTACCAAAGAGATCCTCCTGTCTTGCAGTAATCTGCCCAGCTTTTGGAATGCATCTTTGGCCATCCCAATCCGTCTACGGATCTCGGTGTTGCACTTACTGTCCTCTGTCAAAACACTTCCCAGATATTTAAACTTCTGCATCTGCTTGATTCTAGTGCTCCCGACCTGCAAATTGAATTTCTGGCTCATCCTTTTACTAATGACCATGCATTCTGTCTTTTTGTAGTTTATGCTTAGTCCCTTCTTCTCACTCTCCGTCACTACCTTCTGTAGGAGATTTTGTAATTTATGATTAAATAACCATAATTTCATCTGTATATCCACACTAGGTGGTGGTATATTATTTTGATATAAATGAAAATGCAGTGGACCAAATAAGTATAATATATTTAATTATTATTTTGTAAAATTTCAATGAAAGATTCCTTCAAGATATAACAAGGAAGATTCTATTCAGTGGACTCCATCTTCAATAAAAATTAATCAAGTCAACCCAATATGAATATTAGCGACAACACTTGTAAAATCACAGTTAAACATGTCATCAGTATCTTTCTTTCCTTGTTTGGTCTCATTTTTAATTATTTCATTTATTCTTTCTTCTGTTTCTTTCTTTTTTCTTTTGTTATTTTCCTTCTGCTTCTTTCATTTCTTTTACTTATTCTTTGTTTCTTTTCTCGTGTGTTCCTTTTTTGCTTTTTTCATTCCTTCTTTTGTTTCTTTTTTCATATGTTTCATTCATTTTTGTTACATGTTTATTAATTTCATTCATTCTTTCTTCTGTTTCTTTTTTCTTCTGTTTTCTTCTTTATGCTGCTTTCATTTCTTTCTTAATTTTTTATTGTTTCTTTTGTTTTTCTTTTCTTTCTTTCTCTCTTTCTTTCTTTCTTTCTTTCTTTCTAAGGTTTCATTCATTTTTCTTTTTTCTATTTATGGTTTGTTTTTCTTTTATTTCTTTATTTTTAAAAATTTTCTTCCACTTTTTTTTTCTTTTTCTAATCCTTTATATTTTCTTGCATTACCTCTCAACTACCCACCCTCACTTCTGGGTTATCACCCTCCTCCCGCACATTTCTTTCTTTACTCCTTCTCACTTACTAGTCAGTATTCTCACTTCATTTCTTGAAGGCCATTGGAAAAACAGCCTTGTGTTTTACCATTTATTATTGAGTCATGAATCCAAATATCAACAACAAGCACATTTGGAATGCAGGCGCCATTCTTGAACTGAAGAGAAGCATTACTCAAAGCCTAAGGACTCATTTATACCAGAATTTTCTAAAGATATTTTTTGAACTCAGAGAACATGTCATGTATTTGTTAAGGAATAGTACGAAATGAGTTTGGATGGCACTTCTTTGATTTTGTTTGCCATATTCACTTTTAACTCGTAATTTTAAAAAATAAAATATTATGTTCATTCATCAAGCATAAAAATTATTTTTGTCTTGCATGTTTGGAACATAACTAACATTAGTAGCGTTGCCATAAGGTTAGGATTTAGCAGTTTTAGTATACTGTAGTTACTGATTTGAAATTCAGTAGTTAATTATAATGGGGTATATCAAAAGCATTTTTGCTTTAACAGCATTTTACTCCAAATCTTATTTCATGTACAAATGTGATGGCTATCTATGATGTCAATATATATTATCAACATCAGCTTTATTTAATTTTGTGAAATCTGTGTAAAATATCATTTGAATGCTACAAATGTTTACCTCTTTATAATACTGTAGGAATTCTATTTATATAAAATATCATTTGAATGCTACAAATGTTGGTACTTCTCTGATGCTGAAGGAATTCTATTTATATAAAATATCATTTGAATACTACAAATATTGGTACTTCTCTGATGCTGAAGGAATTCAATTTGTATAAAATATCATTTGAATGCTACAAATGTTTACCTCTTTATAATACTGGAGGAATTCTATTTATATAAAATATCATTTGAATGCTACAAATGTTGGTACTTCTCTGATGCTGAAGGAATTCTATTTATATAAAATATCATTTGAATACTACAAATATTGGTACTTCTCTGATGCTGAAGGAATTCTATTGATATAAAATATCATTTGAATACTACAAATATTGGTACTTCTCTGATGCTGAAGGAATTCAATTTGTATAAAATATCATTTGAATGCTACAAATGTTTACCTCTTTATAATACTGGAGGAATTCTATTTATATAAAATATCATTTGAATGCTACAAATGTTTACCTCTTTATAATACTGGAGGAATTCTATTTATATAAAATATCATTTGAATACTACAAATATTGGTACTTCTCTGATGCTGAAGGAATTCTATTTATCTAAAATATCATTTGAATACTACAAATATTGGTACTTCTCTGATGCTGAAGGAATTCAATTTGTATAAAATATCATTTGAATGCTACAAATGTTTACCTCTTTATAATACTGGAGGAATTCTATTTATATAAAATATCATTTGAATGCTACAAATGTTTTACCTCTTTATAATACTGGAGGAATTCTATTTATATAAAATATCATTTGAATACTACAAATATTGGTACTTCTCTGATGCTGAAGGAATTCTATTTATATAAAATATCATTTGAATGCTACAAATGTTTACCTCTTTATAATACTGGAGGAATTCTATTTATATAAAATATCATTTGAATACTACAAATATTGGTATTTCTCTGATGCTGAAGGAATTCTATGGTGATAACTTTCTTTTTCTTTAAAGTACTGCAATCAGAAGAATTTGCACTATACTTTTTTTTTTCTTTTTTTTTAAGCATTTCACCCCAAGCAAGGCGGGAAGCCACTAGCACGCAAGGGGTTACAGAAGATTTGGAGCAAGAGCAGATAGAAGTGATAGAGAGAAGGATAGTGGATAGATCAAGGCAACTGGAGATGTCGATTGACATTACATTTGAATAGTTGGAGATTATAGTTGTCAGGGAAACAGGAATAAGGAAGGGAGTTCCACAGGTGAGAGATGTGAGATATGAAGCTATTGGAGTAGAAGAGATGGCTACATTTAACAGTTTCAACAGTGAAAGGGTGGGAGCGGGATGCAGGCCTCGTAGGATGCTTAAATTCATGAAGTCTGGGAACCAGTGAGTGCAGCTCATTGGAGCAATTACCGTGAAAGTATTTGTAAAAAAGACAGAGAGATGTGATGAAGCATCTGTGAGAGAGCGACTGCAGACGAGATGCCAGATCAGGGTCAACCACGTTGCATATCCGTCTCTGGATCTTATCAAGAACCCCGAGGCAAACAGAAGGGGCTCCAGACCATATATGGCAGCAATACTCCATGCAAGGGCGAATGGTTGATTTGTTTGGGAGCCATAATGAAAGGCAATAAGTTTCCACAAACACAAGACAAATGAAAGAGAATGAATGCATAACAATCCAAAAATTTTTCTCCCCGGAATCGATCCTCCAAATCTATGAATCGACCATTCGCCCTTGCATGGAGTATTGCTGCCATATATGGTCTGGAGCCCCTGCTGTTTGCCTCAGGGTTCTTGATAAGATCCAGAGACTGATATGCAATGTAATTGGCTCTGATCTGTCATCTCATCTGCAGTTGCTCTCTCACAGACACGACATTGCCTCGCTCTGTCTTTTTTACAAATACTTTCACGGTAATTGCTCCGATGAGCTGCTCTCGCTGGTTCCCAGGCCTCGTGAATTTAAACGCCCCACGAGGCTGGCATCCCGCTCCCACCCCTACACCATGGAAACTGTTAGATGTAGATGTCTCTTCTACTCCAATAGCTTCATGTTTCGCACATCTCGCCTATGGAACTCCCTTCCCTATTACTGTTTCCCTGACAAATACAATCTCCAACGGTTTAAGTGTAGCATCAATCGATATCTCCAGTTGCCTTGATCTATCCACTTCCCTTCTCCACATCCTTTCATTCCTATCTGCTCTCGCTCCAAATCTTCTGTAACCCCCTTGCCTTGATTGACCCACTATCTTTCTCTTTTACCACATCCCCTCCTTTACCACTCCTATCTGCTCTTCCTCCAACCCTTCTTTAACCCCTTGCGTGATAGTGGCCTCCAGCCTTGCTTGGGGTCATACGCTTAAAAAAAAAAAAAAGCTTTAATAGAGATTGTGTTATAAGTACAAATTGTTGTAGGTTTGGACTTACAGTATTGTAATTTATTTTATCAAATATAAATGTTAAACAGTTAACCTAGAGAAACAATTTCAGTTGCTTGTATTTTTAAGTAATCCTTATGCCAGAGTACAAGTCACAAATCACGTAGCACAGTGCCAAAACCTGCAGCAATAACTACCAGATACTATTGTTTTCTTCTATTTTCAAACCCATTCAATACATTATTAAAATTTAGCTTTATGGATTTTCAATATTTATTATCCTTAACCAGTCAAGAATTTAAATAAAAGCACAAAGTAAATATGACTTGAGTCATTGAGTATTTTATTTAAATGACAACCATCACTAATTTGGTTTAATGTTATCTTTATGAACAGAGAAAGGAAGGAAGTCATCATAGAGACTAAGTCAACAATTACAATATGGCTGACAATGTAATTTTTTACCCTCTCAATATTCTAATGTGACAGCTATGAAAGTTAATAAGCTCAGAAGTAAAAATAAGTAAACATGAGCAGAATTAAATTACGATCCCAACCAAATACTCCAGATAGAAAATAGTTCAAATTTGCTTATATTAGCTGAGTGTTTCATGCAGAAGAACAGAACCACAATAAATGAGTAAAAGAACATTATGATTTTGTGGTATTGTATAATAATAGTGTCCACACCAAAATATATAAACAGCTCTCTTATTACCCAGAAGTTAATTGTATTTTTCACATAAATATAATTTATAACAGAGTCAAGGAAGAAAAACACCAAATTTCTATTGTTTATATTTAAATTAACTTGGTCAAAAGTTGTTTAAAATATCAAAACAAAGAGTTTTGCAAAGTTATCCACATAAATCTTCAGTTAGAATAGATCAGTCTATACATATCTACCTATCTATCTCAGTCTGTTCCTATCTATCTATCTATCTCAGTCTGTTTCTATCTATCTATCTATCTATCTCAGTCTGTTTCTATCTATCTATCTCAGTCTGTTTCTATCTATCTATCTCAGTCTGTTTCTATCTATCTATCTCAGTCTGTTTCTATCTATCTATCTATCTATCTATCTATTTCAGTCTGTTTCTATCTATCTATCTATCTCAGTCTGTTTCTATCTATCTATCTATCTCAGTCTGTTTCTATCTATCTATCTATCTATCTCAGTCTGTTTCTATCTATCTATCTATCTCAGTCTGTTTCTATCTATCTATCTATCTATCTATCTCAGTCTGTTTCTATCTATCTATCTATCTCAGTCTGTTTCTATCTATCTATCTCAGTATGTTTCTATCTATCTATCTATCTATCTATCTCTCTCAGTATGTTTCTATCTATCTATCTATCTCAGTATGTTTCTATCTATCTATCTATCTGTCTCAGTATGTTTCTATCTATCTATCTTGTGATTAACACCTCTGTATCACCAGAAGATTTCACTATATAGAGAAGGTTGAAGTGTTGATATCTATGTAATGGAATATTCTGATGACATAGTAAAAATATGACATGTTTATACTGGAAATCCTGTGTTAAAGGTTTCTTTTAAATTGTGATTGGATCTGTAGATAAATAAACTTATAAAGCAAGATTTGTTTAAATCTAATAGTTTCAACTGTTGATATCCTCTGATGAGTGAATGGAGTGACTGCTGGAGAGTCTCTCTACAAAACTCTAGAGTTGGAAAGCTGAAGGAAACATCAATCAGCTAAGTGACAAATATTATATTTGTAATAATCCTATATATAATAAATTAATACAATAATATCAAAATCCACTACTTAGTTTCATGCAAATAAAATATGAAACCAATAGCTAAAATCATAGAATTCATATAATCTAGCTGTGGCAGGTATATACTACCCTGGATGTATGTGCTCTTTTTAAAGTTTTATCTTATATTCTTCTTATATATATATATATATATATATATATATATATATATATATATATATATATATATATATATATATATATATATATATATATAATATGAAAAAATTACTTAACTTTTAGATATAAATTTTTATCCTGACATGAATGTTTCTTGGTAAAATTTCAACAAGAAATTTTACTAAGAAACATCCATGTCATTAACACTCTGTTTTTAATATTATTTTAATATTTTTAATTTTGAGCAATATATACATACCTGCTGTTTCTTAAATCTCCTTATATATATATATATATATATATATATATATTTTAAACATGTAGTATTGAATGTTAAAGGCAACATAGTCTTGCATATTTTCTTTTGAATTTTCTCATATTCTCTAATGAGACTTTTTATTTGAAAATAATTTCGAAATATGTATTGTCCGTACGATGACCTAGCGCTTTCGAACATCATTGTTCATCTTCAGGGTCAATATTTTTAGTCAAAATATTTTTTTTTTTTTTTTTGAATTTAAAAGGACTTTAACGTTTTTAGTTTGTAGAAAAGTAGCAACATGATTACGCTACAAGATAATTGGCAAATGTTTGTTTAAAAAAAAAAAAAAATTTTGACTAAAAATATTGACCCTGATGATGAACAATGTTGTTCGAAAGCGCTAGGTCATCGTATGGACAATATATATTTCGAAATTATTTTCAAATAAAAAGTCTCATTAGAGAATATGAGAAAATTCAAAAGAAAATATGCAAGACTATGTTGTCTTTAACATTCAATACTACATGTTTATAAGAAAAGTTGCTGCCAAATTACACACATATATATATATATATATATATATATATATGATATATATATATTATATATATATATATGATATATATATTATATACATATATATATGATATATATATTATATACATATATATATGATATATATATTATATACATATATATATGATATATATATTATATACATATATATATGATATATATATTATATACATATATATATGATATATATATTATATACATATATATATGATATATATATTATATACATATATATATGATATATATATTATATACATATATATATGATATATATATTATATACATATATATATGATATATATATTATATACATATATATATATATATATATATTATATACATATATATATATATATATATATATATATATATATATATATATATATATATATATACACACACATACTGCTCTGCTAGGATATGAATGGTACACTTGCATTTTCAGAGATGGTGGACAAGCATTCTTTAAGCATTTCACCCCATGTAAAGTGGGAATGCCATTAGTACACAGGGAATTATAATGGCTGAAAGTGAGAGAAAAGACTGAGTATAGGAGGGCGACTGAAGAAAGGATAAAAGATGAACAGAGTTCAAGACAACAGAAGATGACGACTGATGTTGCATTTTAATCTTTGAAGCTTGTAGTTTTCAGGGAAGCAAGAAAACAGAAGGGAGTTCCACCGTTGGGAAGTGCAAGAAAAGAAACTCTTAGATTAGAAGTGGTAGTTACATTTAACTATTTCAACAGTAAAATGGTGGAAACTAGATGTCAATCTAGTAGCATGCTTAAATTAATGTACTTGGTGCACCAGGGGAAAATAGCTCATCAGAGAAGTTGCCATGAAATTATTTGTAGAAAAGACAGAGGGAAGCCACGTCATGTCTGTGAGAAAGTGACTGAAGTCGAGAAGCCAAATCATGATCAATTACATTGCTGATCCTTCTTTATATTTTGTCAAGAACCTCAAGATGAAAAGCAGGAGATTAAACAAGAACAACAATTTCTCATGGAATTATCAACTATCTTTCAAACTAGTAATTAAAAAAAAATTACATTATTGAATGAACCTTTTATGGTCATGTAATCATTTGATAAGGACTAAAATTTTTAATACACAGAATACATGCAAATGTCCATATAAAAATCATTTTATGTATCTAAGATTAAACTAAGTCAATCTTACACTGCTCTGTTTGATTAAAATTAAGCATTTTTAAAATTTTGAATATTATATTTACAAGGCGTAATTATGTTACCTGTATTGGTTTAACTGATATTTTATATATATATATAAATAAATGAAAAAGATGTAAATATACAATGACTGTTATAATAACCAATGGGTTCATCAACTAAATATTGAAATGAACATTGACGAAGTTTAAGTGGCTGTTTATTATTCTAGTATAAGGACATTAATGTAGGAGTACTTAGTGTGGGTTCAACTCACTGTAGTCAAAAAGGGTTACGAGATAAGTTAAGGAAGCCAATGCTCCATTCTGAGGTATCAAGATGGCATTTGTTTATCTTAATTTTTCCCTCTGTAATAAAAGAGGGATTTTTAAAAGCAGTTATAAATATATAAACAACATTTAAATAAAAACAAAAATAAATCAAACAACTTAGATCCATGTTGTACAACAGGACTTAGCATACTTCCAGCTCTTCCTTTCTACTGTGACAATGAAATGCTCCTACTTATAAATATGACAAGTAGCCACATTAGAGGAGGATTTGAGTAGTATTTGGTTTACTCAAGTTTTTCTGTTCTATGCATGAATATTTAATAAACTTCTTTGTTTCTTCTATCTAGTCTTCTGTTCTTTTGATACTCTCTTTAACTATCCTTCCTAGTTCTCAGCTATTTTGAACAAAGACAACATTACAACAATCTGGTTCATGTTCAGTTAACCTTGCTGATACATAAATAAAAGCTAGTCATGCTCTGAAACACTAATAAATTAATAAGTGAAGAATGGAAAAATCAGCTGTGTAAACTAAAGAATAAATAATAAATTGGTAAGCACCACTTTCAGTATAAGAGAAGCTAATAACTATCACAGACCAGTCAGTCTTTGAGAGTTCTTGGAATAGAAGAGGTCAACTGAGTAGGGCAGATAGAAAGGTTAAACTTGCCAGTAATTAACAAACAAAAAACAGGGAATAAGTGTTCAGAATAATAGTAAGTATGTTTTCTAGTGGAGATGCTACCTTACCGAGATGGACATTGTCTTAACTGTATGCCACTATTGCAATCACAGCCACTTTTGTCATTTCAACATCATTATTGCTTTTTAAACAGACTGTCTAAGAATGGTGCCTGCAGACTTGGATGTCTGTGGACAAGAGGGAGGTTGCAGCACAAGAGACTCAGCTGTGGGTAGACTAGATGCAATGGATTGACAAAGAGTTGAAAAAAAAAGTAAATCATCAGGGGAAAAAAAATAAATAAAACAAAAGAAGGAAAGATGGTTGTTTTATCCATGGCATTTAATTCCCATTTCTCAATTATTTTATCCAATTCATTCATTCATTCATCCTTCCTTCCTTCCTTAGCTTGAATTTATAGTGTTCCATTTATTTCTTTTCAAGCTTTCTTTCAATCTCCCTCTTTTTTATCCTTTTGACTTTTCATTCTTTTCCTCTTCTTTTCTTTCTCTTTTCTCCTCTTACTTTTTTCTTTTCTTCCATTTTCTCTTATTTTTCTTTTCTTCTTTCATTCTTCCATTTTCTCTTATTTTTCTTTTCTTCTTTCTTTCTTCCATTTTCTCTTTTCTCCTTTTACTTTTTCTTTTCTTCTTTCTTTCTTCCATTTTCTCTTTTCTCCTTTTACTTTTTCTTTTCTTCTTTCTTTCTTCCATTTTCTCTTTTCTCCTTTTACTTTTTCTTTTCTTCTTTCTTTCTTCCATTTTCTCTTTTCTCCTTTTACTTTTTCTTTTCTTCTTTCTTTCTTCCATTTTCTCTTTTCTCCTTTTAATTTTACTTTTCTTCTTTCTTCCATTTTCTCTTTTTTCCTTTTACTTTATCTTTTCTTCTATCTTTCTTCCATTTTCTCTTTTTTTCTCTTACTTTTTCTTTTCTTCTTTCTTTCTTCCATTTTCTATTTTCTCCTTTTACTTTTTCTTTTCTTCTTTCTTTCTTCCATTTTCTCTTTTCTCCTTTTACTTTTTCTTTTCTTCTTTCTTTCTTCCATTTTCTCTTTTCTCCTTTTACTTTTTCTTTTCTTCTTTCTTTCTTCCATTTTCTCTTTTCTCCTTTTACTTTTTCTTTTCTTCTTTCTTTCTTCCATTTTCTCTTTTCTCCTTTTAATTTTACTTTTCTTCTTTCTTCCATTTTCTCTTTTTTCCTTTTACTTTATCTTTTCTTCTATCTTTCTTCCATTTTCTCTTTTCTCCTCTTACTTTTTCTTTTCTTCTTTCTTTCTTACATTTTTCTCTTTTCTCCTTTTACTTTTTCTTTTCTTCTTTCTTTCTTCCATTTTCTCTTTTCTCCTTTTACTTTTTCTTTTCTTCTTTCTTTCTTCCATTTTCTCTTTTCTCCTTTTACTTTTTCTTTTCTTCTTTCTTTCTTCCATTTTCTCTTTTCTCCTTTTACTTTTTCTTTTCTTCTTTCTTTCTTCCATTTTCTCTTTTCTCCTTTTACTTTTTCTTTTCTTCTTTCTTTCTTCCATTTTCTCTTTTCTCCTTTTACTTTTTCTTTTCTTCTATCTTTCTTCCATTTTCTCTTTTCTCCTCTTACTTTTTCTTTTCTTCTTTCTTTCTTACATTTTTCTCTTTTCTTCTCTTACTTTTTCTTTTCTTCTTTCTTTCTTACATTTTTCTCTTTTTTCCTTTTACTTTATCTTTTCTTCTATCTTTCTTCCATTTTCTCTTTTCTTCTCTTACTTTTTCTTTTCTTCTTTCTTTCTTACATTTTTCTCTTTTCTTCTCTTACTTTTTCTTTTCTTCTTTCTTTCTTCCATTTTCTCTTTTCTCCTCTTACTTTTTCTTTTCTTCTTTCTTTCTTACATTTTTCTCTTTTCTTCTCTTACTTTTTCTTTTCTTCTTTCTTTCTTCCATTTTCTCTTTTCTCCTCTTACTTTTTCTTTTCTTCTTTCTTTCTTACATTTTTCTCTTTTCTCCTCTTACTTTTTCTTTTCTTCTTTCTTTCTTCCATTTTCTCTTTTCTCCTCTTACTTTTTCTTTTCTTCTTTCTTTCTTACATTTTTCTCTTTTCTTCTCTTACTTTTTCTTTTCTTCTTTCTTTCTTCCATTTTCTCTTTTCTCCTCTTACTTTTTCTTTTCTTCTTTCTTTCTTACATTTTTCTCTTTTCTCCTCTTACTTTTTCTTTTCTTCTTTCTTTCTTCCATTTTCTCTTTTCTCCTCTTACTTTTTCTTTTCTTCTATCTTTCTTCCATTTTCTCTTTTCTCCTCTTACTTTTTCTTTTCTTCTTTCTTTCTTACATTTTTCTCTTTTCTTCTCTTACTTTTTCTTTTCTTCTTTCTTTCTTACATTTTTCTCTTTTTTCCTTTTACTTTATCTTTTCTTCTATCTTTCTTCCATTTTCTCTTTTCTTCTCTTACTTTTTCTTTTCTTCTTTCTTTCTTACATTTTTCTCTTTTCTTCTCTTACTTTTTCTTTTCTTCTTTCTTTCTTCCATTTTCTCTTTTCTCCTCTTACTTTTTCTTTTCTTCTTTCTTTCTTACATTTTTCTCTTTTCTTCTCTTACTTTTTCTTTTCTTCTTTCTTTCTTACATTTTTCTCTTTTTTCCTTTTACTTTATCTTTTCTTCTATCTTTCTTCCATTTTCTCTTTTCTTCTCTTACTTTTTCTTTTCTTCTTTCTTTCTTACATTTTTCTCTTTTCTTCTCTTACTGTTCTTTTTTCTCCTCTTTCTTCTTTCCTTTTTATTTTCTTTTCCTACTTCTCTCTCTGCTGTCCTCTACTTCTTTCCAATTACTACCACATTTTTCTTTCTTTCTATGCAGTTTAGACGAGAGTTTATATATCCCTATTTTCTATTTTATTAAACAGAGAAATTTATAACAATCGGCATAGACTGAAAAGAAAGATTGTTCATCCAACAGGAATCGAACCTGTATCCTCTTTTCCATCAGAGAAACTGCTACTATAGTCAAAACATGCCTTTACGTTTATAGTAATAAGTAACTAGAAATATTAATTTCTTTAATAGGTAATTAAAACCTTGTTCAATCAATCCAGCTTCCATGATTTAATTGGTAAATGTACATTTTGACTATAGAGGCATTTTCTCTGATCATAAAGGAGATACATATTCAATTTCTTTTTGCGCCAAAAACTTTCTTTAATAGGACATCTCGATCTAGGCCAGTTGTTATTAATTTCACTGTTTCAAAATTTAAAAAAAATCTGAGATAGTAACTTAAATACATGTACTCACTAAAAATAAAATTTATAAGAGGAAATATGTATGTATGTATATATTTAGAGCTCTTTTTATTTTTAATAGAAATAATTATTATTTTAATCTTGCTTCCATAAATATGCAAATATTTTCAAAATTAGTTTAACATTTTCCTTATTTCACCCAGATGTATTGTTAATCAATACTACAGGCAATATATTTTCAAGCACTTTTTGATTGTGCGAGATAGTATCATTAATTCTGCTAAATTTTTAAGTGATATTCTTTACTCTCTGTGGTGAAGGCAACCACAGTTGTCTCCCCCTTGAACTACTCTATTATAAAAGGAATAGTCGAACCTCACTTGCGAGTAGTGGTCAAATTACATTGAATAAATTGTAAAACTAATACATCAT
Source organism: Acanthosepion esculentum (assembly GCA_964036315.1). Taxonomy (NCBI): domain Eukaryota; kingdom Metazoa; phylum Mollusca; class Cephalopoda; order Sepiida; family Sepiidae; genus Acanthosepion; species Acanthosepion esculentum. The sequence goes on along the minus strand of OZ038492.1, from coordinate 64,055,984 downwards.
CTGCTTTTCTTTATACTTGAGAGAAATGTTCTGCTCAACAAAAAAACATGGAAAATGATCAAAGTCTTAAAGTTTTCAGTTTCCTCAAAGATATTTTTATTGCAAAAGTAAACAATTTACAAAGTTTTTCCCTTGTGTTTTTCTTGTTTAACCTCTTATACTTTTTATCGTTTAATTGTCTGAGATTTTTTCCCAGGTGTCTTGAAATAATATTGTAGCAAAATTGCACTTAAAAGTTCAAGGTTTTTTTTCCTATTATACAAAGTCAGTCCCAAACTATATTACAAAAAGGAAAATACTGTCGTGAGATTTCAATAAAAAAAAACAAACAATCAAGATGGTTGTACTATGAGAGATATGCACAATCCGATGATGAGATAAGAGAATCAGACCAGTAATCGCAAATGTTCAACTTTTAGGAAATGTTTTTATCTTATACAGTCAGATTTAACATTGGATTGGAAAATACTGTATCATTAAATATGAAAAATAAGGTTTTAACTTTTGTCAGATAACAGCATTTCTCCTTATGTATCAAAGAATTTCATTAACTCATTATTTTAGGTGGAACTCTGTTCTTTTGGACTTTGACTACAACTCTTACATTGAGTAAAATCTTCAATATTTTTTTTAATATACCTCCTGTCTGTAATGATGATAGCAGTTAATTTTGTCAAGGAAGGTATTATAGAAAGGCTGGACTACTTGTATTTAATTAGCCTACCTCTTTTCATTATCCATAAACACAGATTATGTTGACTGATGACAAGTCCCAGTTCAACAAAATCAAATGAATAACAGTCATAAAACTATAAGTCTTTCTTTTTCTCTGTGTTTATTTAGTAAAACACCTGTTTTGTGATTTCTTTTATTTTTTAATGCTATACCCCTTCGGTATGTAGGATTGCCACAGACTGAGTGCCATGATGTCTTGGAATGACAGCAGAGCAGATTTCTATTGCTTTCTCCATGGTTTTGAATTTAGAGTAATCATTCTTCTCAACTGGCTGTTATGAAAGTTTCAAGAGCCCAGTCCGCTCTACTTTGTGTAAAACTGAGTGCAACAGACAAGGGTGGAATTGTATGTCAAGCCTTATGAATAATAGAAAAATGTTTAATATTCAAGTGGAAAAAAAGAACAGAAGCTTATGTAATGTTTCCATAATTTAAAAAAAAAAATTATTACTGTTTTTGGGATACAGTGTTCTAGATGGGACAATGAATAAGTGGGTTGAGTGAGACATTTCTAGATGAGCAAACTTGGACCTTTGTACCCACAAAAAAAGGAGTTTCAAAAGGATGGTTTTTGCCTTGACACTGCTATTATTTTAAATACCTTCACTCTTTGGCAGTGTTTATTGTTTTAAAAAGCAATGATTAAAATTGTAATAAAACCTAAACATATGATGAAAGTGAATATATACATTTTTTTTGTTCTAGAGAATTTACAACAAAAATATTAAACACTGAGAGCACTATGGCTGAAATGTTGGGATAATAATAACAAAGATGTAGACAATAGTCCACATGTAAATAATATAAATTCTGGCCATTGTACTTTCTAAAGTCAGTTCAGAATTTCCAACTGAACTCTTAATTTAATCTACAGGGTAGACTGCTTTCATGTTCTCTGGTGGATTAGAGTGTTGCAGTGGGCTGAAAGGTGTGAGTGCCAATCGACCGTACAACTAAGAAAGTGGACACAAGGGCAAGGATAGGTAACGGCAATAGCAAAGAAGGATGGCAAAACACGGATGGTCAGTTGAAGACGATGGGTATCGTGTCTTTATTTATTTGTTTGTGAATTTGATGGTATAATAATTTTGAGTTCAATCCCTAGGTTGGGTATCACAGACTAAATAAGAACAAGACAAGATATCCCGAGAAAGACTGTGAGTGAAATAGGTAAAAAGAGACATATAAGCTAAGCTAGATGGACATATAGGAAGAAACAGAAACAAACATAAAATAATCAAACGAAGGAGATAGTCTTACATTGCAAGAAGAAAGGAATTATCTAAGGTCAAGGATTAAAGCAAGCATTACTAACAAAGTGAATAGGGCTTATAGGTGTATACAGTGGTCTCACCATTAATCATGGTATCAGTTACACAGCTGTAACTGTAGAAATAAACAATTTGACTTAATAGTAGTGCCACAGTACAAGAGTAGTGATGCAAGCATTTTGCATGTGCCAAAGAGAAACTGGAAAATGTTTCCTTTAGGCAAAAAGGTCAAAGTTCTTCACTTAATAAGGTCAGAAAATATATATATATGTTAAAGATGCTAAGATCTACTGTAAGAATGTATCTGCTGTCACATCTCTTTTATTACAATATATTTTTGTCATTGTTTTATTTTATTTTATCACTGGAGGAACAAATAATGGAACTGCTATCAGTGCAGAAAGTGAATTCAGCATGCCAAGTTCAATTGCCGCTCAGTTCTGTTTTATCTACTTCACACTAATGTCCTTGGAAAAGGCATGGAACCATCTTCCTCCAGCTAGCAAAATAAATAGCAAGTTAGACTGGGATCTCTTGCTTTGAGATGGCAACCAGTCAAGGAGAATGAAAAACTGAATTTAAGATCAGCCTGCAGAGGGATAGGATCTGTCAGACTACTTTGCCCTAGACACACCATTGCTGCCATGTCTGCAGTACATGTGTGTTCCTACAACCCTAATGGGTCATGTGACTTGTGATGTGACAATTTTATTCTTACTGATGTTAATCTCTTATTGTATCTAATTTAAAAATTAAACTTTGTTAAAGGTATGTATTTTTTTTTTTTTTTAATCATATCACCCCAAGCAAGGCCAGAGGCCACTATCACGCAAGGGGTTAAAGAAGGGTTGGAGGAAGAGCAGATAGGAGTGGCAAGGGAGGCGATGTGGTGAAAGAGAAAGACAGTGGGTCGATCAAGGCAAGGGGGCCACAGAAGATTTGGAGCGAGAGCAGATAGGAATGAAAAATGAAAGGATGTGGAGAAGGGAAGTGGATAGATCAAGGCAACTGGATATGTCGATTGACGCTACACTTAAACCGTTGGAGATTGTATTTGTCAGGGAAACAGTAATAGGGAAGGGAGTTTCATAGGCGAGATGTGCGAGACATGAAACTATTGGAGTAGAAGAGACGTCTACATCTAACAGTTTCCACGGTGTAGAAATATAGATATAAATATGTAGAAATATAGATATAAATATGTATAGAAATAAAAATAGTATATATAGGATTTATTTATATCTGCTATTTCAGGCCATCTGTAAAGGATATCCAAGCATATCCCTATAAATAAGGGAGTATTACTGTAATGTAAATGCATTACTGAAGGTTTACTCAAGAAATATATTGTGACGGAAGAGATGCATTGTAAATGAAAGAAAAAACAATTTCATTAGTCAGGAACTAAGTCAAGCATTACTCATAGAAGAGGGCCATTATATGTGTAATGTAAATGCTTTGCTAATGATTTTATTGTAGAAATGAACTGAAAACAACAGGGATTGTTAGTGGTCAGGAATTAAGTCAAGTATTAGTGATAGAAGAAGGCTATTATAATATATGCTTAATGCAAATGTATTGCTAATGTTTTTGTTGTAAAAGTGAACTGAAAAATAATCACTTTTTATATTTTATCAGATTTTTTTTTTTTTTTTAAGCGTATCACTCCAAGCAAGGCTGGAGGCCACTATCACGCGAGGGGTTAAAGAAGGGTTGGAGGAAGAGCAGATAGGAGTGGCAAGGGAGGGGATGTGGTGAAAGAGAAAGACAGTAGGTCGATCAAGGCAAGGGGGCTACAGAAGATCCGGAGCGAGAGCAGATAGGAATGAAAAATGAAAGGATGTGAAGGGAAGTGGATAGATCAAGGCAACTGGAGATGTCGATTGATGCTACACTTAAACCGTTGGAGATTGTATTTGTTAGCCAAATTTCTGTATTGGTGCAGAACCACAGAGGATATTTTAAAGAAAGTACTTAAATTCATGAAGAAACATAATAATAATACCTTGACACAGTCATAGGTTGGTCATTGTCAAGATTATAGTGTCATTGTAAACTTTATGATCTTGTCAATAGCTGCATGGTATATGCTATGTCAGGGCTACATGAGGCATTGAATTCAGAGTTGTCTTTCTCCTAGAAGGTTGTCAACCAAGTCTGAAGAACCCAGTCTGCTCGTTACTTGTTTGGCTTTGTATACACTTCATTCCATATGTGGATGTGCTAGTGGTGGAATGGCTAGTGGCTTGGACTTCTGCCCAGCACTGAGATGAATAAAAAATAATATTTCCTGTCATTCAGTGCTTAAAAGTAAATGAGAATTTTTTTTTAAAATAGACCTTTTCAAAAATTCTTAAAACATCTCCACAAGACATTATTAAAAGTACTGTTGAATAAAAGTCACAGATCTTCCTAATCAATTAATTAAATTTAATAGCTATAACTTAATTTCTTATTAATCTAGAGGATTTTATCTATATGACTGAATTTGCTTGGATGGTTAAACCTCCTGTTAATTATTCTACAGAAGCAATTAGCCACCCATATGATCCTAGCAAATGGCATGAAAATCTTATTGGCAGATAAAGAGTATTATAATCTGGGATAAACTTAATTTGATGGTCTCTGCTATACAAGCTTTGTATTGAGCTGGTTAGCAATGGTTATTGATTGAGTGATTCTTCAGCTTACCACCCTCTGCAGGTTATTTAAAGCCAGAAGATATTTTTAGATTGTAAGAATTTAAGAAGAAAAACAATTGTGTACAAAATATTTAGATTTCAGCATTTCACCTATAGTGATGATATGTCGCTAAACAGAAACAACCAACCAACCAACTTAGGGAATAAGAGTGTGCGTGTTTGTATGTGCATAAAATGATGCAATTATATCATTAGGAGTGGCTATTAAAATTACTTGACACATTTCCCAATATCTGACCAAATGACCCAAAATTCTAATATTTGCATCATAATTTTTTGGGGAGTCCCTTCTTTTAGTATTTCTCCTATAATTTCTTGATAATAAAAGGGTAAATCAAAAATTATCAGCTATTTAACCATAATATATCTTTAGGCTTTCTTGCACTGCCTTCTACGCATGCACACTTATAGTTGATACTACTGTGGACATATAATCAAAGTTAGAGCTTGATTATACCAGATTTATTACTGCTGTTACAGTGCAAGCATGGCCATACTGTTAGCAGTGTGCACCAAAGGGAAACAAAGAGCAGTCATCTGATTTCTCTGGTTGGAAGGTATGTCAGGGGATGAAATTCATTGGAGGCTTTTTACACAATATGATGACAGTGCACTACAGCATAGAATTGTGTACGAGTGAATCGAGAAGTTTAAAAGTCGTTGGACAAGCATGATGCATGGAAGAGCAGCAGGATGCTCATCAATCTCCACAACTTATGAGAAGATTCAGCAAGAGATGGTAATGGCAAACTAGTGATTTATCATCAATGAGGTTGCATGTTCTCTGCAGATTCAGAGCACTGCTCTTTGGTGCACACTGCTAGCAGAGCGGCCATATTTGAACTGTAACAGCAGTAAGAAACCTGGCATGATCAAACTCAAACTTCAATCACATGATTACAATAGGACCAATTATAAGCATGCATGAGCAGAAGGCAGTGTGACCAACCTAAAGATATGTTACAGTGAAAATGTATAAAACTTTTGACTTACCCTTGTATAATAATTTCAATTATTGTTTCATACACATGTGAAAATATTTCTGATTATCAATTTGTAAATACAAATTTTGACAGCTTATTAGAAGAGACAACAATTAATTAGACAGAGAATCAATAAGTGATACAAAGTAAGAGATGAGAAAAAACGCATCCTTGATCAAAATAAATTTGTATTAAAATATATGTGGTGGGTATGTGGATAAGTGGTTAGAACATTAACCTTGCAATCATGAGACTCAGGTTCAAATCTCACCATGGCTGATTTATCTGGTTGCTGTTGATCAAAATCACAAGTTATTGTGATTGAACATTTTGGTATACTGGCATTGTTCAAACTGTTCATCATCCCAGATTCTACACATTCTCCCCAAAACTGTGATCTATGGGTGTTGAACAAACACAATCGTGCCAAAGCTGGCATCTGCAACTGGGATTAACCAGCTGCTCTAGTAGACAAGCATACTTGTAAACAAATGGCCAACCATATACAGTGTGCAATAGATAAATTGTTACCATTTTATATTTTTAATGTCATGCATGTATGCTTGTTGTTTTTGATTTTGTCAACTTCACAGTGTAGTAGGGTCAGTTGGGCACTGTCTGCGAGAAGAAGATCACCATAACACAATTCACTCTGCCAGAAATTTGGAAACGGCATTCTGTACTGCTTGGCATGTGTGCCAGAAGCTCCAATACAATCATTTCAGAGTGTTTGGGTGTCAATCTAAGGACAGTGCAGAAGATTCAGCAAGAGTTGGATGAGACTAATGGTGATTGAGAAGGTGTTTGGATTGATCATTAGTCATGGCAATATTATGCCTACATTCATCTTCCTTCCCACTGCTCTCAGAGTCAACATGGTGGTCTACATCAAGTGTCTTGAGGAGGTAGTGCTGCTCTGGGTCAAGTGCGTGGCTGCTGGAAGACCCTGTGTCTAGAAACAGGACTCTGCACCCTGCGACACAAGCAAGAGAACCCAGGCATGGCAGGCAGACAATTTCTGTGATCACATCACCCCTTACATCTGGTCACCTAACTCCCAGACAGCAACCCCTTTGACGACTATGTGTGGGGCCCAGTTGAGTAATATACCAACAAAACTCCTTGTAACACCAAAGATGAAGTGAAGGCAAGCATTATGGCAGCATTCAGCAATTTAAAGGAGACCACCCAAAAGAGTTGCAGGAGATTCTGAAGTTGTGTGGAGGCATGGTTGAAGCCAATGGTGATTTTATTGAATAAATTTACTCAAGAAATTTTTGTGTAATTTTGATAAATATATCTGTTTAAATGAGATGTCAGTGTTATTTTCATTTTTGTGTAAAAATTAGATGACAATTTATTCATCGCACCCTGTATGCACATACATACGTCCATATATATATATATATATATATATATATATATATATATATATATATATATGTATGTATGTATGTATGTATGTATGTATGTATGTATGTATGTATAATACCATAATACCAATGGGTTGAATGTTGATGTATTTTTGAATTAGTTTCCATGTTCAGACAAGATGAACTGACATCAAATATGGATTGGAACCTGACAGAATAGAATAAGGAACGAATAGAAAAAGATTTCTTTTTCTCCTCCTCCATATTTCATTATTTGATGAAGCTTTAATAAAAGCGAAACATTAGATTTATGAATGTTTCTTATTTGTTTCTTATTGTATCATATATAATACAACAAATGTGTTTTGTGTTTCACCAAAAATCCATTGACCAGTGTATTTCTGGAGAATAATGCATTTAATGTAAGCAGTCTTTATGTGTAAGGTGCTCAATATTAAGAAACAGAGCACTAATAATAAACAAATAAAATAAAAATTCAAAAACTTAACATCCCAAATTCGTGTTTCATTCATCAGTGTGTTAGATAGTTCAAATAAACTCAATAACAGATCATACATGATATTTGATGAAAAGATTTTGATAATATATGATATCAAATTGCATAATGAAATTCTTTTCAATGGCCACTCTTCTATAGCTTTATCTTTGAACCTACTTGGTTCCTTATTTTCACTAACGACCTTCCTGATGTCATCAGTTCCTGACTTGATATCTATGCTGGTGTCACAACTATTGACTCCCATCTTAATAGTAAGTTTAATAGTTTCAATAATATCCAATTTGTTGTTGATCTCAAAAATGATCCTCATTCTGTTGTTAACTGAGGCAAGAAATAGGTTTATGCCACTTCCATAAATATTTTCATGGTAATTTTTCTGATGAGCTCTCCTCTTCGGAATCTCAACTTCATGATTTTAATTGCAGTATGTGAATGGCATTTAGATATTATTATATTTAAAATAAACAGGAATTAATGGTATTTATTGAAAAACTATATTAAAATAAATGGACCGAAAACTGCATTTTAGAAAATTAGTTAAAATTTTTTTAGAAAAGTAACCTCTCTCTCTCTCTCTCTCTATATATATATATATATATATAGAGAGAGAGAGAGAGAGAGGTTACTTTTTTTTTTTAATTTTAACTAATTTTCTAAAATGCAGTTTTCGGTCTCTCTCTCTCTCTCTCTCTATATATATATATATATATATATATATATATATATATATATATATATATATATATATATATATATATATAGAGAGAGAGAGAGAGAGAGAGAGAGAGATAAACCTGTAATCCCTGTATAATACATTGACTGCACAAGCACTGTGTTAACCAGAGTGTTTTTATTAAAATTTTAATTATGCAACAGTCAGTCTCTATCAGCACCTAAAGATTTTGTTGTGCATGAAACTCCAAGTCATGTTACCGGTGATATTATATTTATTAATATATACTTTATATCTCTGTTATATTACATCAAACACTATTTTATTAGCACTAGTACTCAATGTGATATATATATATATATATATATATATATATATATATATATTGCTCCAGATAATTTCTGTTAAGTTAAAGTGTAAAATAGCTTCAAAGGAAAAGGAACTCCAAGTAATTTCACAGAAGGAGCAACCGATTAATCTGTTTAAATTCACTAAACTTTTGGGTTGCACTTCATACACGCAATGCATAAAACAGGCTGAAATAAATGGATTTTTTCAGACTGCCTGACAGGTGGGTAAGTATAAAGAATAGCAGGTATTTAAGAAGCAAGTAAATTGAGTAGGCAGGGAGATTGAAAAATAAAGAGCAGGTGAATATGAAAGTTGGTGTGAAATGCATGGTTGCCTCATTACCAATGAATGGAAGCGACCTTTTCTATGGGAAATTAACACCAGACCTCCAGAGGAGAGACTAACAGACTGACACAGAAATAAGCTGGAAAGTGATTGTGGATTGAAAGATAAAAGACTAATAGAACTTGACTCCAATCAGTCTCTGGAAACACAGACCTTATCAATTCTCTTGAGTCTTTTATACATTAATGCAGATTATAGAAAACTTCTCATATGCATCTATCTTAATATGTTTGTTTCAATCTTCTAGCAATCAATCTTGGTTTGTTATTTTCTCTAGCTTATTCTATTCAGATTTATCTAAATCTGTTCATAATGATCTATTGCTCTTAGTCTATTCATATCTATCTTTCTTTTTATCTATCCATACATGTTTGCTATTGTCTCTCTCTCTCTCTCATTGTCTATCTCATTCTATTTAGATTTATCTACATATGTTCATAATGATCTATTACTCTCAGTCTGTTCATATCTATCTCTCTTTTCATCTATCTATACCTATTTGCTATTCTCTCTCTCTCACTTTGTCTAACTCATTCTATTCAGATTGGTTCCTAATAATCTCTTGATTGCTCTCAATCTATCTATCTATCTATCTATCTTTACCTCTTTGCCATTCTCTGTCTGTCTGCTTCTCTCTATCTCTTGAACTATCCTTATTTGTTTGCCACTCTCTATTTGTTTCTCTTTCGCAGTCTGCTCATATCTATCTAGTGCTCTGCATTTTTCATGTAGCTTGTTTATATGTATCCATTGTCGTATCCTTATAAAAAGAGGTGCCGAAACATTCTCAACGCAACCCATGTCCGAACAAATGATCAAATGATTTTGAAAATTTTTTAGAAGCCATTTTTGATCAAGAAAATAATTTTTCAGTATCCTCTTGTATATATATTCCCATCTATCAGTTTGTTCATCTCTCTCCCTAAATACACACACATTTTACACTGGTGTGTTTGTTCGAAAAATGAGTATGTAAAAATCTACCTTCCTCTCTACTGGGCACTGGTTGTTTAAGGGTTCAATCTCCGACTGATGCCAAATCAGTCAGGTTTTGATCCCAGCTTGAGGCAATCAGATGTCTAGCCACAATGTGGATGACTATATATATATATATATATATATATATATATATATATATATATGGTATATAACTGTTATATATACTGAATATATATATGTGTGTGTGTGTGGAGAGAGAGAGAGTGCTTATAAATGTTATACAGAGTTGGTACATACACACACACACACACACACACATATATATATATATATATATGTATGTATGTATGTATGTGTAATTTGTCAGCAACTTTTCTTTTAAACATGTAGTATTGAATGTTAAAGACAACATAGTCTTGCATATTTTCTTTTGAATTTTTTCATATTCTCTAATGAGACATTTTATTTGAAAATGATTTCGAAATATGTATTGTCCATACGATGACCTAGCACTTTCGAACATCATTGTTCATCTTCAGAGTCAATATTTTTAGTCAAAATTTTTTTAAACACACATTTGCCAATTATCTTGTAGCGTAATCATGTTGCTATTTTTTTACAAACTAAATAAACGTTAAAATCCTTTTAAATTCAAAATTTTGACTAAAAATATTGACTCTGAAGATGAACAATGATGTTCGAAAGCGCTAGGTCATCGTATGGACAATACATATTTCGAAATCATTTTCAAATAAAAAGTCTCATTAGAGAATATGAGAAAATTCAAAAGAAAATATGCAAGACTATGTTGTCTTTAACATTCAATATATATATATATATATATATATATATATATATATATATATATATATATATATCAGAATAGTTTTATTTGTACAATAAAAACATTCTCAGAGTATTAGAAGATACTTCTATTCATAATTGTAAGGCATCAAACTCATTCCGAAATATCTAAACTGTCAACTACATAGACTTGCTAACTCAGATCAATGCTTAAAAATGGCTTTGAGTGAATGAAGTCTGCAAGTCTTGGAGAGGACCATTCTTTTTCAAAGCTTTGTGGACTGGTGCTTTAAAATCACAAAGAACTGTACCAAGTAATAGAAATCACATGTCTTGAGGACTTCCAACAGCAGTAACAACTTTTCTTTTAATCAGTATCACCGCAAGCAAGGCAGTAAAGTCACAAGGGGTTAGTGAGTGTGGAAGAATTATGAACAGAAACATTAATAATGAGTGTGAAGAGAAAAGAATAATCAGGAATAAATAGATAGCAATTGATATTGCATTTAAATTTTTGCAGATTAAAGTTGGTTGAAAAGCATGGAGCCAGAATGGAGTTCCATAAGAAAGAAGTGCTAGGAAAGAATCCAAAATGGATAGCATGTGTAACTCAAAGAGAAAGTAATGATATAATCAAGATGTTGATGTTCCACATTACTTCAAAGAAATGGTTAGGAAGGGAGCTCCCTCAATACCAGAAAGAACGGTAACATTTTAAAAACTTGGGAAACATATTTTCCTGAAAAAATTGTTTTAACGGAAAATTTTCCTGATAGTGTCAAAGAGTGCTGAATGTTTCCTTATAAGGAAACAGGTTATATTACCATTAACATTGGTGGACATAACTTAATATCTGCGATGCAAACAACAAGAAGCTAGAAGTAAAGATTAACCATTAATTATAAGATGAAATGCAAGTTGTGGAAAGAAGGCTCAACCCAGATTGTGAATTATGTGTCAGGGTTATCAAAATCAAGGCGCAGGAATTTAACCATCTGGGTACAATCCAATGGGTAATATAGTAATAAATTATGGAAAGGGTGATATAGAAATCCCAAAGCACGACAAAATAGTAAAAGACACTTTTCAGAAAATGAGGAAAGTATGAAGGAATCAAAAATATGTTCTTAGTGGTGGACTGGTATGCAGTGTCCAGTCTCTTGTATGCTTGAGACTTGAAGTGACTGCAATGTTGTTCTATGTGAATGCTGAGAACATTATGAGTAGTTGATGTGAAAAATGTGGAAGTTGTAAGGAGAATAGGAATTATAAAGAAATTACTGGTAACAATTAGAGAAAGCTAAAATTTTGGAGTCACTTAATGAGGAAAGATGTGTTGTTAATATTGCTTATTATAAACACGGCATTTATTTAGATATTTGTATCTATAAAAATAATGTATAAACAAGAAATCTATTAAAATAATTGTTGAACTTTGTCCATTTCTCATAACATATGATGTCATTTGTTTATGTAAAGATACGCTTCGAGCAGATATGCGAGAGAGAAATCATGGGAAATCTGTAATTTAAAAGCAGTAATTCAACGTTGCCAATCAGACACTTCCTCTGTAGCTAAATGGTATAGCATGTCAGGCTATATGATGGCTCTGTGTAGGATACAGGTTTGATTCCTGTTAGAGGACACATATTTCCTATGAAATTTCTCAGACATTCAGGCTGGTAAATGTTGTTAATACAGAACATTTACTTAAATATTTGTATCTATAAAAATAATGTGTGTGTGTGTGTGTGTCATTTTGTTGTTATGAGGTATATATGTATATTTTACTAACCAGAAACAGGAGTCAAACAAAGCTCATCATAAAAAACCTATTATTTTAACTTTGTGTGAAACTAAGCTTAGTCAATTATCAAGCTATATATTGATTTTAATTATATTTCACCACTTACAATTGATTTAGACGACCTACAGGTGGTTTATTGGTCAGTAGCTTGGAATGAGAAATCAGCCAACAAGGTTTATTACATTCACTTTCGCACAAATACTCTTAGGAAAGCTGGGAATCCGTCTTTTCTACTCCCAGAAAGAAGTTAAATAGTAGGGCAGATTTGGCTCTAGTCATGGTTGGCAGTCAGTGTAGGTGAAAGACAATTCTGAATTCTAAAGCGTATGTAATCCTGGCAAAATGCTTACTATACAGTCATCAAAAAAATTGCAGATTTCACAATGATTATGAACTTGGCTGAAGTCAGTGTCATAAATCAACATTTTATGATTGATCTGTAACTCGATGAAAACTAGAGAGATATTTCCACATACTTCTACCGTTGTTATTAAATAACTAAGCAAAAATCAGTTTATCGAGAGATATGATGCTGGGGAGATAACTGCATAATTTTTAATTTTTCCTTATATTTTGGATTATTGTTTTAATACATGCAGTAGCACTCAATAAAGAAAAAAACTGTCGATCTGTAACAAAATTTAATCAATTCTTCCTTTGGCAGAAAATGTGATGCAGAGATCCAAAGGCACATTAAAACAGTGAAGGATGCTTTCCAGAGGCTAAAGAATGTATGAAGGCAAAGGAAAATTTCATTAGAAACAAAGTAAAGAATACTGAACAACTCTATATTGTGTATCTTTCTATATCACTGCGAATTCTGGAAAATTTCCTTCCCTGGAGATGATACTTAAAGCGACAAATGTGGTTCTATAGAATGGTAATATTTTATTTTTCCTTATAAGGAAACTTTCAGGGTTTATTGACTGAACAGCTGGTGCTATTGCTGGTTGAAATTTATAAAATCTTTCTCTTAAAATAATTTTTCAAGAAAATAGGTTTCTCAAATCTACTAAATTTTATTGCTCTTTCCAGTATTGATGGCGACCTTCCTAAAATTTTGTTTGAAGTAGTGTGAAATGTCAACATCTTGATTATGTCAATATTTTTCTTTGAGTTACATATGATATCCGTTTTAGGTGTTGCAATTGTTGAAATTCCTCAAGTTATGCAGTTTCTGTTATTTGGTATAGTTCGTTTGTTTCCGCTTCTCTAGCACCAGTCCATGAGGCTCAAAGACTGATGCTAAGAATAATATGGACAGAATATGGGAGCAATAATGAATTTTAAAGGAAAATGGGAATGAAAAGGAAACTTTATACTTAAAATCAAAAAGAGAGAGTTGAAATTTCTGGAGCACATAATAAGGATGGATAGCATGGAGAACTTAATACTCACAGGGTTTATTGAAGGCAAAATGGGCAGAGGGATGTAGTAAATAACCGACCTAATAAGTTTATGTAAAAGGATGGCAGGTTAGAGTAAGAATGATAAGAAGGCTAAAATTATCAACTCATTGCAGGTTATTTAAAGCCAGAAAATATTTTTAGATTGCAAGAATTTTATTTTTGAGATATTCACTGTTTAATGATATTTTACTAATTAATCAATAGCTGGGGGAGAAAAGGTTGAATCATATCTTTCCCAAGTTTATTTGCATGTAAGTTAATATAACAAACCCAAAAGGAACTAGAATTCAGTTCTCCAATTAACAATTGGAAGCCATTATCCATTACACCACCCATACATCCAAGCTTACAGAACTTGGTATTCCCAAGCAGTCACTCATCTAAGTTTGACTTTGCTTAAGTTTGGTGTTCATATAGGAACTGGTGATTCAACATGACGTGGCCATAATCCTTGAGTCTTGTATTGATATAAAAAAATGCATAACTTTTGTCCAAGTTGGCAGAGGTAATAAGAACATAGATCTATGCTTTTATATTTCAGCAACTGGGAGGTTGAAATATTTTAAAATGCTGAAAGTCAGTAATAAAATTTGGTGTTTCTGCTTCAAGTTTCAAAATCAATTTCTATCTCTCATGTCAGCCAATCAACAGGTAATTAACTCACAATCCATATTTGATTCCCTTGACATCAATATTCATGTATCAGCGTACAAGGCAGAGATTGTGATTCCCAAGAAGGTGTTACTGTGAGATATAATGTTGGCTCCTTACTGTCCTTATAAAACCAGAAAAATCCACGCTTTCTGAAACATGTCTGTTCCCAAAGGTTTAAGACAAGGGATTATACACAGTAATAATTTATCAGACCATTTGCTTAAAAGCAAAGGTTACTTGCAAGGACTACTTGCTTTACACCTCATAAAACTCATAACTTTGGTGTCAGATACCTGAGGGAAGAATTGGGGGAAAAGTGGAGAATTTTAACAGCCAAATCGAATCAGGTTTTGGTAAATTGCAGTAGTGAGGAGACAATGAGCACTGAAATCAGAGAGTCATTATGCACACATCAATACAATACACTTATTTCTTTCATTGATCTCTCCAGGTGAGTGCAGGTGTAAGTATTATTGTATTTGTCTATGATGATGTATACTTCTATAAGTGTGGTAGAATGTCTGTTCACCTTATTGTGTACATCAATGTGTATGATATCTGTATTTATATTTATAAGAGTAGGTTATTTATGTATATATATATCTATTTCAGAAGGTGCCTATGCATACATGTGTGTCTATCAAAAGACAAGCATTCTGATCGCGCAAACCCTATTCTGCATGACTAATCAGCCATTCATTTGTTTATGAAGAAAATATAATTGATATTTTCTTTTTTTTAATCATTTTACCCCAAACAAGGCAGATTCAGAATAAAATCTGAAAAAAATATGACACAAGATACTCATGAAAAGCAAGAAGTGACTCTCTTCCAGCTTTTTGCTTCCCAGTCAACTTTGATCTTCAAAATTTTAAATTTATATTCTGTCTTCTTAATTTTTGATCTTTTATTGTTCTCTCTCTCCTTAATGTTTTTCTTTTTCTTGTATTCTCTTGCTTTCAGTAACCTCCTGTGTCTTAGTGACTTTTTTGCCTTGCATGGAGTGAAAAGATAAAAAAAAAAGATTAATCATTAATTATAAGATGAAATGCAAGTTGTGGTCAAAAGCCACTAAGATGCAAGGGGTTACCAAGTGTGAAAGAACATGAAAAAATGTTATTAAGGAGAGAGAACAATAAAAGAACAAGAATTAGGAGGACAGAAGATAATGATTGATATTGTATTTAAATTTTTGAAGATTAAATTTGACTGGAAAGCAAGAAGCAAGGAGAGTTCCATAAACAAAAAGTATGAGAGAAGAAATTGGAAGCATAGAACTTACAATTACATGTAAGCCATTTCAACTGTAACTGATGAGACCTAAATCTGATTAGAAAATTTAATTATGATGGTATTTAATTAATAAAGCAAACACACACACACACACACACACACACACACACACACACACACACACACACACTATAGTTCAAAAGTTTGAAGCAACCCCCAAATTAGCATGGGATGAACTTGACAGAAGAGTGAAATCTTCCGATCCAAAAGATGTAAAAGAGTCATTGGAAAAAGAATGGAATCAGTTGTTAAACTTATACATTGAGAAACTTTTGCAATGAATGCCAAAAATTTGTGCTGCAGTAATCAAGGCTAAAGGAGGATATTTTGTCAAGAGCAAAAGTTAATCATAAAATGCTTTTTTTCTTTTTGTCATAATAAAATTTCTAATGAAAATCATGTCTCAGTGTTTTTTTAACCATGTATAATAATCTTATCTTATTTAAAGTAAAAAAACACCTTTTTTTGAGCCAATTTAAAAAATTATCCGGGGTGGCCTTAAACTTTTGAACTGTAGTGTGTGTGTGTGTGTGTGTGTGTGTGTGTGTGTGTATATTTATAAATATATAATAGATGCTGAAAGGTTTTTTGTTTGATCTCCATCACCTATATCATAAAATCTAAACCAAATGAATAAACATCACTTGCTTTTTTTAATTTCAAGGCCTTCTTTTCAATTTTGAAATGAGCAGCATTGAGAACATAATCTTCACTCCTGCACAGTGTATATACATCTACTTGTAAAATCTATAAGACTGATGTATTATCTATCTCAAGTTGCTGGTGTTCCAAATAATTAATAAGTTTAAATAATTAATTAAAACCATGCTCACAACACAACGCTACTTCTGACATGAAACACATCTGTTTACCTTCCATTCTACATCATTGATAATGGTTACTACAAGCATGTTGGGTATTGGTTAATGATCAAAAGCAAATGCTTTTAACACAACATTGAAAATCTGACTTGCAGTTGGAAAAAGAAATTGCAGAGACTGACATGTCTACACCAAAAAAACAATATCCTGTCTGGTGGCAAAAGCTGCTGGTGTTATCAGGAGTGGCAGTACCACCTTAGTCACCAAAACTGTGTTACCTCCCCTGGTTGATGGCTGACAAGGGCAGGGTATCACTTGTGCTTTCACACATTGTATGTAGAAAATACATAATCAAGTGTTCTTCATTTGCTGCCTGCAAATCATTTACTGCATGAGCACTATCCATTCATTTGTTTTGTAGCAATAACAAAAATAATTAAGCACAAGTTTTCATTATTTAATCATTATCATACTAGAATTAAGTGCAGCATAATAAACTCCCAAAACTGCATAATATAGATTATATCTATCTATTAAGATTTATGGGGGAAGAGTGCTTCATATTGAAGTTAGAGTATATGTAGAGAAAGAAGGATAGGGGAGGGCCTACTATATCTTGATGGATGGAAACAGTCACATAAACCAATTTATGGGAGGGGTGAATTCTGTTTTATGCAGTTCTTCCGTAATATGACCCTGTTTTTACATACAGACAAAAACAACTTGCTCACTACAAAGATGCATTCTTGTTTCCATGTGACTGCATCTCGACTGGTAACCATTTGTAGTTCACACCAGTCAAGATGAAGCTGCATCGAAACAAGAATACATCTTTGTAGTGAGCAAGTTGTTTTTGTCTGTTTGTAAAAATAATAATAAATAATTATTGCTCTACTCTTGGTATTGAGCCCTCTTTTGAATTAATGCTCTGAACATTAGAATTTATATTATTTTTGTTCTCATTACATTTGTATATATATATATATATATATATATATATATATATATATTTAAAAGGTTATTATTGTGGATACTCATATTTAAAATCAATGACCCATTCACATTTTTATTTTAAACAGTGTGTATTTCATCTATAGGCATGCATATTTGAAAATCTTAATAAAGAAAATGTGCTCTCTGGTAGGAATTGAACCTGCATCCACCTTTGTAGGAGAAACCACCATTTGATCTGGCATGCTTTATCACTCAGCTACTAAGAGTGTCACAGTCCCAGTTTAAGGAAAGCACACTTTCTCACTAATATATTTTTCTTGAAGGCCTATATCAGTTTCATATTTGTAAATAAACCAATATCTAGGGAATTAATGAATTTATGTTAATCTGATATTTTTATTTTTGCTTCAAATACAGTGTATGACTATCTCTCAGTCTGCATGTGATGTGTGCATGTACCAATGAGCATATTTTCTTAATGAAGATTTCTTGAATATGAATATGCTATAGATGTAATACACACTGTTTAAATTAAAAATAAAAATGGGGCATCTATATCAAATAGGAGTATCCATTATACTAACATTTGAAAACAAAAATTGTTTAATTCTTTAATATATATCAGGTCATCCCATAAGTTCTGTCCCAATTTTGAATAAAGAAAACAAGTGACCAAATGTTACATTTAATTACAGATTCAATCAACAATGTATTTTCCCTGATTATCTATGATTCCTTCTATCTATTAACAAGCTTACTAATTCCATTACAGTAAAAATTCTTTTGGCTTTGATTCAAAGAACTCACAAATGTCAGTTTTAACCTCTTCCTGTGTTACAAAAGCTGTTTCTTCCAAATGATTCTGTAAGCTACGAAACAAATGATAGTCTGAAGGAGCAAGGTCGAGAGAATAAGGTGGATGAGGAATTTTCTCCCAACCAAGTTCTTCGATCTTTTGTGACGTGATTCTTTCTGTGTGTGGTTGTGCATTGTCCTGATGAAACATCACCCGTTTTTGATTCACTAGAGCAGGTATTTTTTTTCTCAAACCTTGGTTCAAACGCTCTAATTGCTGACAGTATATTTGAGCATTAGGTGGTAAGAATATATATAAGTATATTTGTTGCATTAGGTGGTAAGAATTCAAAGTGGATTATTCCTTGGCAATCCCACCAGATTGAAAGAAGAACCTTTTGCCCATGAAGTTCCCTTCTTGGCTGTGGCTGGGGTCCTTCCCTCTACCAAGCCACTGTCTATGATGCTTAACATTTCGATAAAAGATCCATTTTTCGTTGCCAGTCACAAGTATATCCAAAAAAGGTGAAACAAATTGGCGAGAATGGAGAGAAGAGCAGATATCAACTCGGGATTTGAGGTTGTTTTCAGACAATTCATGAGTTACCCATTTTCCAAGTTTAGGAACTTTTCCAAGTTGTTGAAGATGACGATGAACAGTTGTATGGTTTGAACTGAGAACCACTGCCAATTCCTCAACTGATAAAGCAGGATTTTCTTCAAGGACTGATTCAAGAACTGGACGTCCGGTTCGATCTTCATCTTCAAGGGTGAAATCTCCACCTCTGAATTTTGCAAACCCTCTTCTGCAAGTTTTTCATTCACACATTCCTCTTCATAAACTTAGTGAATGTTTCTAGCCGCTTCGGCTGCTGAGTTTCCTTTCTTGAACTCATAAAGCATTATGTGCTTCAAATGATTCTTGGGTACTTCCATGTTAGCAGGGTTTTAATCAAACAAAATTTAATTTTATTGTTCTCTTAAATAAAATTTGACCAGTTTAAATGCATCTAAACATAAAAATAATGTTCAGCTCCATTAGACATTATAAAATACTCTTTAAATTTCATTCATTTTAACAAAAAGTTAAAATTCAGACAGAACTTATGGGATGACCTAATATATAGTATTAATAAAAATAAAATTTGTCACTTAGTTGATTAATGTTCTATTCAGCACCTTTCACTCTGGAGCTTTGTAGATGAACTTTTTTGCAATCATTTGTCCTCTCATCAGGAGGTTTCAGTAATTAACTGCAGATTTTCTCATTTTTGTTATTTTTATATGAGTAATTTATGTACTAGTTATTGGTGCTATACAAACACACACACATGCACATCTATATTTAGTATATAGAGGCAGCAGATCGTTATTCACACATATATTGGTAAATGTAACAGACAATGAATGTCTATTATATTTTATCATGAGCTGTTCCGAGCATTATATAATGGCTTTAGTTGGACACTTGTTGTCTTTATTTTCTCTGGAAACTAAGGCCATTATATGACGCTTGGAACAATATAAAAAAAATACACATTCAGTGTCTGTTATATTTAACAATATATGTTTGACTATATATATATAAATATATATATATATATATACACACACACACACACACATGCACACACATATACAAAAGTCACTCTAAAAGCAATCCCTACTACTTTATTATGTTGACAGTATGCTAATTGTGGTCAAACCTTGACACCAGTTTTTTTATTCTCCGTTTGGCAAAATGACATCTGATAGGAAAATACATACCAAGCAGAAGTATGTCATTGAAATGCAATTTGCATAAAAAAACTTCTATACCTATGGACATTTATTGATGTTTGCTGAGAGCAAACACTGAATTTGAGCATAGGTGATGGATAATGTTTTTCAGCAGATGCAACACAGTAACATATAAGTCACATTCTTGCTGGACCTGCACAGAAGTCAATCAAACCTTCTTTGATTTATATGTATATGTGTGTATTAATTTACACCTATCAGCCAGCCTATCTCTTATTTTCCTACGTATCTGCTTTTATACCTGAGCATTTATTTACTCTGACATCTCTGTACATTGTTTGATTCCAATATTACCCTTTGTACACATACATCAATTTATATATATATACATATATATATATATGATAGATATGTTGTCCTTCTAAATCAACATATTTAATTACATAATTGTATTAGCAAATTCCTGTAATGCTTTTCTGATCAAATTGGTGTTAATTAAATTCTTCACTCTTTGCATTAAATGCTTTTATCCATTCTCCCAATTCTTTGACTCCTTATTGTCTGCATTTCCTTTTGGCCAAGGTTATTTATTGTCATGGCACCAACAGGTTGATTTACTCAGGCAGAGAATCATGTACTAAACAGTCCGCCACGCAGACACTTTCTGAAGACAGACAGAGAAAGACAGGTTGATAAGTATTGTAAATTTTACCAGTAGATCAATGCACTCTGTGCAGGGGAGATTATTATGCATGGATGGTCTTGTGAGGTTATTTGCCTGAGAAATCCACAAATCAAAGAGCTTTATTTGGACTTCAGCAACTGCAGATAATGAAGAGAGAGAAAAAGAAAGAAATACACTTCTAAAGATAGACATCAACAGACTCAGATATGAAGAGAATGAGTTAGATAGGAATATTCCTTGACAGAGATAATACATCAGTATGACAGATTTTACAAGTAGATGTACATAATTTTTGCAGGAATGAAGATGATATATGAACATTAGATGATCTTTTCAATGTGAGGCTACTTGCTCATGAAATCCCCAAATGAATGTGTTTTATTTTGACACCAGCAACTGTCGATAGATACTCTGCCAATACAAATATAAACAGACCAAGATAGATAAATAGATAGATAGAGACTGAAAAAGATAGACATAGAGAATGATTTAGAGATACACACACACACACACACATATATATATGTCTATATTTCTGAGATGAGGTATTATGTACAGTATTTACATTAGTCGGACTATTGTCCTCATCTTTGTCACCATTTCTGTCACAAAGTTTCGGCCGTTGTACGCTCCGGCCTTCTTCAGGTGGTTGGAATTTCGAACCGAACCCTTTATGTCGAACAGTCTACCCCAGTGATCGAAATAAAGGGTTTGGTTCGAAATTCCAACCACCTGAAGAAGGCTGGAGCGTACAACGGCCGAAATATTGTGACAAAAAGGGCGACAAAGATGAGGACAATAGTCCGACTAATGTAAATACTATATATATGAGAGAGAGAGAGAGAGAGAGAGAGAGAGAGAGAGAGAGAGAGAGAGAGAGAGAGAGAGAGAGAGAGAGATAATGTATCAGTATTACAGATTTTACAAGTAGATGAATGCTGGAGTGAAGAAAGTTATATATGAACATTAGATAGTCTTTTCCATGTGAAGTTACTTGACCAGGAAATTTGGACTTGAACTTTGGATTTAGATGGATAATACATCAGTCCTACAGATTTTACAAGTAGAAGTGAAGATGATGATATATGAACATGAGATCTGTTCAATGTGAGGCTACTTGCTCATGAAATCTACAAATGGATGTGTTTTATTTGGACATCAGCAACTGTGGATAGATAGATAGATAGATAGATAGATAGATAGATAGATAGATAGATAGATAGATAGAAATAGATGATGATATATGAACATGAGATCTGTTCAATGTGAGGCTACTTGCTCATGAAATCTACAAATGGATGTGTTTTATTTGGACATCAGCAACTGTGGATAGATAGATAGATAGATAGATAGATAGATAGATAGATAGAAATAGACTGGAAAATATCGATATAAAAAATATTAGATATGAAGTGAATTAGAAATATTCACTGAGATAGATAGATAGATAGATAGATAGATAGATAGATTATGCATCAGTATTACAGGTTTTACAAGTATGTTGTGCAGGAATGAAGAAGGTTATGTATGGCCATTAGATGATATTTTCAATGTGAAGTTACTTTCCCAAAAAATTTGAACTTAAACTTAGGCAACTGCAGATAGAGAATAACCAAACAGAGATAGATAGATACATATATAATGACTGGACTGAGATAGATAGATAGATCGATAGATAGATAGATAGATAGATAGATAGATAGATAGATAAAGGACCAAACTGAGATAGATAGATAGATAGATAGATAGATAAAGGACCAAACTGAGATAGATAGATAGATAGATAGATAGATAGATAAAGGACCAAACTGAGATAGATAGATAGATAGATAGATAGATAGATAGATAGATAGATAGATAGATAGATAGATAAAGGACCAAACTGAGATAGATAGATAGATAGATAGATAGATAGATAGATAGATAAAGGACCAAACTGAGATAGATAGATAGATAGATAGATAGATAGATAGATAAAGGACCAAACTGAGATAGATAGATAGATAGATAGATAGATAAAGGACCAAACTGAGATAGATAGATAGATAGATAGATAAAGGACCAAACTGAGATAGATAGATAGATAGATAGATAGATAGATAGATAAAGGACCAAACTGAGATAGATAGATAGATAGATAAAGGACCAAACTGAGATAGATAGATAGATAGATAGATAGATTTTAAAACATAAATACAGATACATAGTCACAGGATAGATTTATGTAGAAATATATGAAATGAAATAAATAGATTATAAAGAGATTAAAATATTCTTAAAGGTAAATAGATAGTTTTAAATACTGATATAAACACCTTGCAGTAAAGAGACAAATAGGTATATAAAGATTGATATGACTGAAAGTTATGAATAAGTGACATATTTCATTGCTGACATATATACTTCCCACTGACACAAGCAATTGTTAGTGTTCAAGTTCTGGTGAAAGACAAATTTTAAATGCTGATTTTCAAGGTAGGCATACCACAAATGAAAAACTGGTACAACACAGTCTTCTTATCCTGCATTCTATCTCACTTAGTGAAACAAATTAAGCTTAGTAAATATCAGTACAGAAAGAAATGTATAAAGAGAGGGAAGTAAAGTACGACTGGCAAGGTTTGACAATTCTCAACAATAAACCTAAGACCAGGTTCATATGTAATATCACTGACCATCGCAAAAGCAATAATAGCACAATTTGGTATATGAGCTAATAGAAAATAAAACAAGAAATGTATTTAGTGGGCTGATTTAAAACCCACCAGAGACCAACAGCTGTAATACATACACACACACAAACATATATATTTCACGACGCTTGACTCTACATTTGAATGATAACATTTTTAGGCATTTAAAACAACATGCCTGGCCACGTACACAATTCTGGAAAATCCTCGTTGAAAACATAACTATACTTAAACATGAAAACAATAAACAAAAACTCAAAATTCTTGAAGCTATATACATAAAACAGTTGAAATCTAACCTGAACAACATGAACTATGAAATCTCCACAAATATTCTTAAATGCTTATAATTGATGACTAAAGCCATTGATTTATACCAACAGCTCCCCATACTTAATACTTCTCGTTTTCACTCTCATGTGGTCATGAGTGACATCACGAGCTGCGATGCGATATTCGCTTCTGCGTCTTGTATACAGGAGTTTGTTGTTGCTTTGAAATTTTTCATGCAACAAAAACAGACTATCATTATTGTTTAGTCCGTGTATTGTTTGATATATTGAAATGTAATTGTCATCTTTGATAATGGCTTATGTAAGCTGAAAGCTTAGATAGGGTTTAAACATGTACCAATATGGTGATTTCCTTTCGTCTTTCAATGATAATGTTATTAAGCTTATCAGACAATATGAAAGGAACTTACTTAAAATAAATAGACAAAACTTCTCTATATTATTTAATGAAACATGCATCAATGAAAAATTGCTGCCTAAATATACACAATATATATATGTGTGTGTGTGTGTGTGTGTGTGTGTGTGTATATGTATGTGTGTATGTATATATATATATATATATATATAACAAGCAATTTCTAGTCTCTGGGTTTGATAAGGTAGTTTAATTTATTGCCCCACTTATTGTCAAAAATCCCAATGCACACAGTTTTGTCTTACATTCCAACCTGAAGAAACCAAACCTAACACACATCATGTTGGTGAAACATGTTGTTTATAAGCTTTTTCCACTTCCAATCTCTCTCTCTCATATATATATATATATATATATATATATATATATATATATATATAAAGATTAATACAAATATAAAATTTGTCACTTAGCTGATTGATGTTGTAGTCAACACCTATCTTTAAAATTGACTACATTTATAGAAGAACAGTGGACAATATTGGAGATAGTGTTATTTACATGTGAATGATCATGATGACTATCAGTTTCACCTCTCAAATCATCTTCAGATCATGAAAACTGACAATCATCATGCAGTGATGATTCCTATGTCTACACTATATGTGGATGTGCGTGTCTAATAGAGAAGAGAAAGACAGATTGAAACAAGTTTAAATCCTGCATTCGTACTGAACTGTTCTTAAAATGAATTATTTTATTTTTTCAGCATAGATTTTTAAAAACCAAAACTAAAAGACATTTGTATGTCTCCGTCAAGTTGAACACACCAAGGAATACCCTAGCTCTTCCTATTTAAGTGCAATGGGCAAGCCTGGTTTCTTAGCAACAATTTATTGTAATGGTGGGGAGTGCTGACCCAAATGCTGAAAGCTACAGATAAAATTTTGAGAGGTATAAAACATATTGAGTGAGACCTAAAAACCTCAGTTAGATATATAAATATATTTGCACAAATTGAGACAGATATATAAAGACAGATTGATAGGTAGATATATACAGATTTAGATAGCTATGTACAGATTTAGATAGCTATGTACAGACTGAGATAGATATATAGATAGACAGGTATGTACAGACTGAGATAGATAGACAGATATGTACAGATTAATATATATATATATATATATATATATATATATACACAGACTGAGATACATATATAGATAGATATGTATGGATTGAGATAGATATATAGATAGATAGATAGATAGATAGACAGATATGTACAGACTGTGATAGTTATATAAATAGATAGATAAATATGTACAAAGCAAAAGAATAGGTTACAAGTACGAACAAATGGATTTGGATTTATAAATATGTATGTAGAGACTGAAATAGATAGATAGATAGATAGATATGAACAGAGATAGATAGATAGATAGATAAAAAAGATATGAACAGAGGTAGATAGATAGATAGATAGATAGATAGAAAGATATGAACAGAGATAGATAGATAGATAGATAGATAGATAGATAGATAGATAGATAGATAGATATGAACAGAGATAGATAGATATGAACAGAGATAGATAGATAGATAGATAGATAGATAGATATGAACAGAGATAGATAGATAGATATGAACAGAGATAGATAGATAGATAGATAGATAGATAGATATGAACAGAGATAGATAGATAGATAGATATGAACAGAGATAGATAGATAGATAGATAGATAGATATGAACAGAGATAGATAGATAGATAGATATGAACAGAGATAGATAGATAGATAGATAGATAGATAGATAGATAGATAGATAGATATAAACAGGTTGAGAAAGACACATCAAGAAAATCAGTCAAGACACATGAATTAAGCTAAGTATTACAGATTTTACCAGTAGATGAATGTACGCTGTGCAGGGGTTAAGAAGATTATAAACAGATATTGGATAATCTTTTCTGTGTGAAGTTACTTGCTTGAGAAATCCACAAGTGAAATCAGTCACGTGATTTAGAACTGGTATATTTATCTCTTTCCCATCAGTACCAAAGTTTTGAACTCAAGTTCAGATTAAAAAAATTTCCAATGTTGTTTTTCAAGTCATACTGGCCCTCTCTACTACATATATTGTTGTAATCATAAACTTCTGTACCCAATTTTCTTGGCATGATTTTATTAAATACAGGTAGGAATATGCTATAAATGATAAATAATTTAAAAAAAGCTTTTATGGAAAAAAGAAGAGAAAAAAGAAACTGATCCATATTTGGAAATATTTTTTTTAAAAATAACCTTAT
This sequence comes from Acanthosepion esculentum, assembly GCA_964036315.1. NCBI lineage: Eukaryota > Metazoa > Mollusca > Cephalopoda > Sepiida > Sepiidae > Acanthosepion > Acanthosepion esculentum. The sequence continues at coordinate 64,029,473 of OZ038492.1, read as the reverse complement.
ATAAATATAAATACACATCATAAGAAATAAAACTGCATTTTTTTAAAAAAATAAAATATTAATAAAAATAGACATCCCAAAAAATAAAATTGCATTTTTTTAAATAAAACCTTATATAAATAAAAAAACAGACATAAAAAAAAGTGCTTTAAATATATCAATTCTTAAGTACATTATGTTAGGGTAGGAATTTTTTTCTAAGTCAATGTCTTAACAATTACAGATTTCAAAAAAGAATTTATCTAATGATAATGATTTTCTAAATACAATCTAATATAACATTTTTAGCCAAGTGTTCTTTAAATATTGTATAAATTAGTTTCAGATGGTATCTTGGGTATATAGTTTTATTGAGATGCAAATTCCTTAAATGAAGCCTTGTCACTTAATTTTTTACTAACATTTCTTTCATCTTATTTCTGTTGCTTTTTATTGAAACTCTCAGGCTGAGACTTTCATGTGGATGCCCTGCATAGGGACAAACTTGTTCAGAAATATCTAAACTGTCAGCTGTATACAAATGCTTTTTAAGATAAATGGTTAAAAATGGTTTTGAGCAAATGAAGCCTGTAGGTCTTGGTGAAGACCAATGTTCTTCAAACCTTGTGGACTTGACTAGCATTAAGAATCATAAACAAAAAAACTGTACCAAATAAAAGAAATCATATCATGTGAAGGCTTTCAACAGCCGCAACAACTAAAATGGATAGCACATGTAACTGAAAGAGAAAATAATGACATAATCAAGATATTGCTATTCCATACTACTTCAAACAAAAGATTCAAAAGGTGTTGTGGCCTTGTTAGGGCTAGAAACAAAGACACAAAAAGAGGAATTGTGTTAAACAAATATATTAACAGAAACAGTAATACAAACATACAAATGAGTGTGTTACAGCAAGTATGTTCAGTCCGACTGTCAGAGCTGACGGCTGGAAACTTCCCTCTCCAAAAGGCAGTGCCTGCTCCTATTTATAGCTGGGAAAGGCCATGCATGCGTGGGTAAATTAACATAACAAAAGGAAACCCCTATCATTACTGGAAAGGGCTGTAACAGCTACTGGATGTGAGAAACCTATTTTCTTGAAAAACTTTTTTAATAGCAATTCTTCGTAAAGTATATGGACAAATGACAAGCCTCAAAAACATTTTAACCTACATGCTTCATCATTAAGTAGCCTATGAGTCTAAGGAAGCTGCCTTACAAGTAATAGTTTTATTTCCTTTCAACCATATAGCTTCTTTGTAAACTCTACAAAGCAAAAGTATTGCTTGTTATTCATTCTCTCTTGAAGACAATTTCAAGTTCAAGTTCACTTAGTGAAGAAGTTGGTAGAAACAAAAATCTCTCATGGGCTTAAGTCTTATATATTCCTTTTGTTTAACTAAATTCACATCCTATACAAGGCCCAGGAGCCACTCAATATAGAGTATTATGAAATGAGGTTATATGGACGTAGGAGTGGTAAGGAGGAAGTATTGATTATGAGGATATGTGTAATAGGTAATGGTTGACACTAGGCCTGAAGAGGTGAAGACAGTATTGTTTGGGAAAGCATCCACTTGGGAGTATGTTCCAAAAAGTAACAGCTCTTGGAAAGAAGCTGTCTGAATCAAAGTTCCTTCTTACCAATGGCATACGGAAGGAATGTTGATGGTTTGACACTGTCTTTATGGCATGGCGTGTCTTAGCTGAAAATGTCTGAACTGGTGAAACTCAGTAATTTAGCTTGTCAGAATATTTTCCATGAAAATAGCTGAGTAGCAAGATGTTTGCAAATCTGCATCTGTGGAAAGTCTGCTGCTTAGATGTTGTACTTGCAAAATCTTCAATGATATGAATTAGTTTACTCTTCTAACAAGTGTTCTGAGAAATAGAACTCAAGATAACACTTTCCAAAACAGAAACTATGAATGGAAGCAGAGATGGCACCTGCCTGAATCTATCATAAAAATTCAGGATGTGAAGTCAAATTAGTAAATACTAAACACTTCAAATACTTTGCTGTAGAGATCAGTTATAACAAATTTAGTATAGAAGATAAGGAAATTGAACATAGAATAGACTGTGCCAGAGGTGAATTTCGCACAACACTGAAAATTGTGACAAAACCAAAACATTAAGCTGAAAGCTCAAGTCATGTTCTTAAACAGCCTCCTCAGTGGAAAGATGGAAAAGACATAACAGAACCACTATTTAGGTTCAGTGAGAAAATGAAAGAAAGAAAGAAAGGAAGGAAGATAAAAGATATGATAACACACTCATGTGTTTCAGCTGTTTTACTGAAATGGGAAAAGGTGACAATTTCAAATCTTTTCATTTGAACCCACTTCTTAAAATAACAACCAGCATTCATATTCATGTTTATTATTGCAATATTTTGTTAAATTTGTTAAGCACAAATATTTAATGATGTGACAAAGGAATTTCTGATATTTATTGTCATAAAACTCAGCATGAGCTTATTCAATCATTAACTTAAGAATTAAGATTCAGCAGAAACTTTAAATAGAAAAACCACAATTTTCTGAACTATTTCTAATTATTTATAAAATATATATATATATATATATATATATATATATATATATATATATATATGTATATGTATATATATATATATATATATATGTATATGTATATATATATATATATATATATATATATATATGTGTGTGTGTGTGTGTGTGTATGTATATATATATATATATATAGCATATATTTGTAATATATATATAGCATATATTTGTAATATATATCTATACATATATATAGCATATATATATATATATAGCATATAGTTGTAATATATATCTATACATATATATAGCATATATATATATATATATATAGCATATAGTTGTAATATATATCTATACATATATATAGCATATATATATAGCATATATATATATATATATAGCATATAGTTGTAATATATATCTATACATAGCATATATATATATATATATATATAGCATATATATATATATATATGCATAGCATATATATATATATATATATGCATAGCATATATATATATATATATGCATAGCATATATATATATATATATGCATAGCATATATATATATATATATGCATAGCATATATATATATATATATATATATATATATATATATAAAAGTGGACATGGAAGTCAGCACTTAGAGGCGACAGTCTGTTTCATGCTAGTGCAATACTGCACTAGCATGAAACAGACTGTCGCCTCTAAGTGCTGACTTCCATGTCCACTTTTATATTTACACACGCTCTATCTCTGATATTGAGCACTTTACCCCATAAATATAGCACACTTTAAGACTATATTTCTGCATATATATATATATATATATATATATATATATAATAGTTTATATATCTATAATAGTTTACTTGTAACAGATCATCAACCACTTCAAGGGAAATTCCCAAATATACCCATGTTTGAAACTTGACTTTTTTTTCAAGAAGATAACAATTTAGGCATAGGCATCCCTTTGAATCCAGTCTTGTGCTTTGAAAAGAAACACCAGCTAGCTTATCATCCCTCCCCTCCAGGGCCACTGTACTAGTCAACTGGACCTTTTAGGGGCCTGAGATATAACGTCATCTGTCCAGATAATTAAAAATAAAACAGACAAAAATTAAATGTACTTAATTACTCATAAAATTTATTTTTGAAAGGGAAAAATATTTGAATTGTATGCACACATATTGCAAGAGTGAGAAAGCTAATCTGGGAAACCATTACTAATGTGGTGATGTAACTATCTATTCATTGGCTGTCCCAAACTTACATTTCAAGTTTTGTAGATTAAAGTTGGCTGGAAACCATGGGGGGGAAGGGAGTTCCACAAGTAAGATGTGTGAGAAAACAAACGGTTAGCATCGAACTTACGGCTACATTTATTTAGCCAGTTCAACTATCAGTTGATAAGATTTTGATGCCAGTCTAGTACTGCATTTAAATTCATGAAGTCTAGGTATCACAGCTCATTTGAACAATTACCATGAAAGTATTTATAGAAAAGGCACCATATGGTTGGGGGGGAGGAGTAACTGAAGATGAGCTGCCAGATCAGGACCAATAATATTGCTGATCATATACATACACACTGTAACAGTGAGGTTTGTGTCTATATGCTCATCGTTGATTGTGTACATATATATCCATCCATCAGATCAACCATTTTGTATTCATAGCTTTCCATCTCTTAGAGTTGTTGCCAATCAATGTTGAAAAGTTTATTCTGTCCTACTTTTTAATCCATACCTGGGAGAATATATATATATATAGAGAGAGAGAGGGAGACGGAGATATTCTTATTAATAATAAAAAAGAAAATGAAACAACACTCAGTAACATCAACTATGAACATGGCCACAATGTGCTGACCGTGTCTGGAAAATAAAAATAAAAATTCCCATCACTCTAGAAACATATATAAAAGTCTACACATTCAGTTAAAAACAAAAAACATCCTTGATAATGGGTAATAGAATAGCCAAAAGCATTTGTATATATATATTTTTTACAATGATTTTCACCCTGTACAAGGCCCAAGAGTCACTCGAGGTAGAGGCTTACAGAGTAAAATGCACCACTCCAAGCAAAGAGATAATGCCACCAAGGCACAAGGGGCCACCGGAATTGAAAGATAAGGAAAAGGCTTTAGAAGGAACTAGACACCC
>OZ038492.1:63914778-64014778 GCA_964036315.1 Acanthosepion esculentum | reverse complement strand
ATAAGTCACAATCATTAAATATTATTTATAAGTCACAATATCACCAAATATCATTAAAAATGACATTGGATAAATGCTTAATTGTATCTGGAATATACAAGATTGATATTTTACAAGAAAAATTAAAATGTCTTCATTCTCTAAGATCAAACTGCTGCTGTTAAAATTTGACCCCAAATTAACAGTTAGTCAGTTATGTGCCATGCATATGATATATGCTTAGGTGATCATGTATCTTTCGATACATGACTGACGAGGCAGATTTTTTCGCCACAGTAGGTTGCCATTTCTTTCTGTGGTAGACCAGTTGCCATCCAAGGCTATAGAAACCGGTTTGTTCTGCTATTTACCCCTAGCTGGGGGGAGAAAAAGAGGATTCATACCTTTCCCAAGGGTATCAGCATGTAAGTGAAGGTAATGGATTTGACTGGAATTTGAACTCGGCTCTCTGATTCCTCAGTCGGAGAAACTATCCATTACTCAACCGTGCCTCCTAACTCTAATTAACACTACAAATTAAGATTCTAGTTGGTAAGAACAAGAAAATGCAAGTTCATGATATTTTTTCTTTTTAGATTTCATTCATTAAAATTATGGGTATTAACATCTGGTAGTAGTTAATGATAAAATTCGCCATAGGAGTCTAATTTTTACACCACTTTGGATGTTAATTTTTTTTATTTCATGGAAAAGACAAATGTATACTAAGATTCAAGTCTAGGGAGTCACTCAAGGTAAAGGATTGCTGTTAAAATTGGAATGATAAATGAAATGTGTGCTATGAATGAAAAAAGAAGCTAGTAGGACATGTAGATTATGATGATAAAGAGAACAGATAATGATTGACCTTTGTTTGAAAGAGGTTAAGATAGTGTAATCAGGGAAGCACCCACATGGGATCTCTTTTTTACATTCAAAAGATATCACATAAAAACCTAACTCTGATGAAATTATTTAAGAACAGAAAACTAAGTTTAAAAAATATTGTGTGTACCTGTGGAGCTTTAGACCCAACCCCAATCATCTTCTAAATAAATAAACAGCAAATTCTGTTTGTCCATCCGTTTGTCTGAAACTCCTCTAACTTAGGCCACACTTGCTCTACATAGACATATTATACCTTTTTGGAATCAGGATAATCCCAGGATTGAAAATCTGCCCTTCATCTAGTGGTTGAACATTTAGCATTGGGATTTGTGTCCAGATGAAAAGGGAACAGTTAAAAATTCAAATTTTAAAATAACTGAAAGAAAAATAGTCATTTTGAAAGTTTTTAATTTATATTGAGTTTATAGTAACATGAAACCACTTTGTGAATTTGAAAAAATTTGTTTTAAATTTAGTTTAAAATATCTCCCAAACTTTGTGAATGGAGGGAATCAATTTAATTTCTTCAAAATGCCAGGGAATCAGAATTAAAGTGATAGGTTTTGTTATGTGAGCTTTTGAAGTTCTGCAGAGTTTGTAATTTGAAGGACTTAGCTCAACTGAAGTTCCACGTAGTTTGTGATTTAAGAACTCAACTTTCACCTGAATTGGAATTTGGGCCCAAATTGGTCTTTTGGCCAGTATTGGGCTTATAGCCCAAATCAGCGTTAAAGTGAGGTTTAGAAGTTCTGCAGAGTTTGTAATTTGAAGGACTTAGCTCAACTGAAGTTCCACGTAGTTTGTGATTTAAGAACTCAACTTTCACCTGAATTGGAATTTGGGCCCAAATTGGTCTTTTGGCCAGTATTGGGCTTATAGCCCAAATCAGCGTTAAAGTGAGGTTTAGAAGTTCTGCAGAGTTTGTAATTTGAAGGACTTAGCTCAACTGAAGTTCCACGTAGTTTGTGATTTAAGAACTCAACTTTCACCTGAATTGGAATTTGGGCCCAAATTGGTCTTTTGGCCAGTATTGGGCTTATAGCCCAAATCAGCGTTAAAGTGAGGTTTAGAAGTTCCATATAGCAAATTGAGGAATTCAAAGTTATTCTTTAAAAATTATCATTGCATTTTTATAAGCTGGACCAGAGTTCCCTTTCGTTTGGGGGCCAGAGGCCTAATTAGCCCTCCACAGGAGCTAGCTTAAAACTCTGTATAGAGTGTGGCTTTTAAGCTAGTACAAGATAAAACTTTACGCAAAAATATTTAAACAAAGTGAATATCAAGGTTCTTATATCTCAGAGCTGAAGGCAACAGGGTATGCAAAACAGTTGCCCTCTTTCGATTTTTTTCCTTAATAATTTCACCCCAAGTAAGGTAGTAAAGCCATTACACTCGTTTCTAGATTGGCATCTGGGTCTCACCCATTTACTGTTGAAATAGCTAAATACAACTGCCACTTTTACTCCAACAGTTTATTTTCTCACATTTCCTACCTGTGAAAATCTCATCCACTTCCCTGATAACTAGTCTTCAAAAATTTAAATGTAACATCAATTGCCATCTTCTATCTTCTTAAATCCCAAGTTTAACAAAGATTACTGAGTGTGAAAGAATAAGAAAAACATTATTAAAGAGCAAGAGAAATAAAAGAAGAGGCGTCAAATGGAAAGTAAATAACAATTGACATTGCCTTTAGATTTTTTAATATAAAAGTTGGTTGGAAAGCCAGAAGACAGTTCTACAAATGAGAGAAGAATCTGCTAGCATAAAGCTTACAATTATATCTACCCATTCAATGGTAGATTGATGAGACCTTGCTGCCAATCTAGTACTGTGCTTAAATTCATAAAGTCTAGGTACCAAAGAAGAAAGTTCCTTAGAACAATTATCATGCAAGTTTTATAGAACTTACAGTTATATCTAGATATCTCAACTGTAAAATGATGGGACCTTGCTGCCAATCTAGTACTGCACTTAAATTCATAAAGTCTAGGTGCCAAAGAAGAAAGTTCATTAGAACAATTATAAGGCAAATTTGATAGAACTTACAGTTATATCTAGATATCTCAACTGTAAAATGATGAGACCTTGCTGCCAATCTAGTACTGCACTTAAATTCATAAAGTCTAGGTACCATAGATGAAAGTTCATCAGAACAATTACCATGAAAGTAATTTATAGAAAAGGAACAGGGAAACTACATTATGGCAGTGGGAAAGTGATTGAAGCCGAAATGCAGAACCATTAACATTGTAGATTCTTCTTACTGACTAGCATAGTACCCATCAAAAATAATTACAATGGAGAAGAACTACTGTGAATTCAAAACTCTGGTGATTGCAATTGGAAACCATGCCACTATCTTTCCAAAGAAATCCTAGCAGTTTACACATAATAAATTAAAACAATCTGTGGAAAACCATGCGTGCTGATGTCCTGAAGGGACTTGACATATAAAATTGAAAAGAAAGTTACTACCTGCTGGTTGTGAGTCATATACTGCAAAGCAATCATATCTGATTCAGCTGAAGGATAAATTAAGTTTCAAGAATTAATTAAATAGATAAAGTACCCTTCTAACAGGAACTGTAAAATGAGAACATAACTCCTATAAATTGAATCATGGATTCAGTTTGAAATTCCCAAAAGATTTACAAAGTACAACAGATACCTGAAGAAGGCTGTAGAGTCTTATAGTCACAACAGCTACAAGAAAAATAAGGACACTAATCAAGTCAAGAATGTGCACAGTGACATAAAGAGGTTTGGTGATACATGGGGCCATCTCCTTAATTGTATGTCCCTAAGACTCAAATAGTGGGGCCTATAGGGCCCAGGACCAAAAAATGTAAGAAAGGAAGACACTTTAAATATGCAAAAATGGATGAAACATAAAATAAACACTTTATTCAAATTAAATATAAACTAAGTTTTTATTTTACTCCTGATATGGATGCCTGGGGCTGTCACACCTTCTGCCCTCTCTTCTGCATGCTACAGGATGTGCAGGCTGTTTAATGGTTAATTGTTTGGAAAGTGGAATCGGCAACCCATGTTCAAATTCCTTCTTACTTTTGTACAAATGCTCCTAGGAAAGACATGAATCCATCCATTTTCCATCCACCTATGAGTTAAATAGCAATGTAACTAGCTCTCGAAACTTGAGTGGCAGCTAATCTTGGAGAAGAACCACTAGAGAAGGCAACAGGAAACCATTTCACTATCTTTCCCAACAAGAATCCATCAATAAAGACGCTGGAAAAATGGTCAGTTCCCTGTATTGCTGTAAGTACCTGACTCCTCCTGGTAGGCTCTACATTTACAAGAGCCAGATCAGACCAAAAATGAACAACTGCTGCCCAGTTTATTTTTCCAGTCTTGATAGAGTTCAAAAGTATTTATGCAGTCTTGTGGGTGATGAATTGCTTTTCATCTTACAACCTAGTTCCCCCAGATGAAATGTTGCTAATCTATTGCTATTTCATTGGAAAATATTCAAACAAGCTACATTCCTTAGTTCACCAAACTGAAAATCTGCCACAACATATACAGTGAGGCAAACCACCCTCATTCCCTTTGTATTCCTCTAGTAAGGAGTAAGTTCCACTTGGATAGCTTCTTCCCAAGAACTGTTGCTTTGTGAAACAGAATCCCAGGATGATGCTTTTCTGACCATTACAATCTTAACCTGTACAGGTCTAGGGTTAACCATTATTTTTCACACATGTCCTCATAAAATGTACCTTTTACAGTTCAAACAACAACTGCCTTCAGGAACCTTCTACCTTGAGTGGCTCTTAGGCCTTGTAGAGAGTGAAAATTAGTGAATCATTCAAGGTTAATAAAGGAAAGAAATCTGTGAAGAGCTAGGGTCAGCTATGTGCTGAAAGGCTATAGCATTAAAAAGAAATCAATCATTGTATAATAATGATAATTTTTCATTTGCAAAAATTCAGACAAAAATAATTGCTTCTGTCCACTAAAGTTTGAACAATGGAACAAATAAGAGTAACAATTTATGGTTTTTCTTGCAAGGGTTCTGTTTTTAAAAATTCTTGTATGTTAGATTACAGGGTGTATGAAAAATTTAATCAGAATCAGTTCTTTATGCACTGTCTCTTCAGGATGTGGACAATCATAGCTCTCCAAAACTTCCTATTCTTTGTAGCTCTTAGCAATTTTTTGTCTTTTTACTATCCATCTCCCTACCTGCTCTGCCATTCATTTACAGAAGTTCATTAGGTCAGTTACTTGTTGTTTCCCTCTTGCCTTCAGTAAGTCCTGTGGGTGTCACATTTTCCAGGCCTTCCTTCCTTCCCCATTATGTGTCTCAGAAATTTCAACTCTTTCTGATTCTCGGCACAATGTCCTTCTTGTTTCTAGTTTTCTCAAAACTTACTCATTGCTTACAAGCATACTGATCCCAGTTTTCGTGCCAATCACTGCTACACCTTGCATTATCTATTTATGCGTCTAATTTTGAAATGAATCACAAGCGTTGTGCAGATAATGGAACTCGTTTTACAGAAGTTGTTTATGTTGTCGATACATTCCAGCCAATCCATTCTACAACCTTATCCAGTTAGGTAATCAATATTTTCCAAGAAAGATCAAGTTCCATTTCATCAAGTCTATTTGTACTTTATGAAAGTTATGTATTTACTTGAATGGTGGTGACTTCGGTGTTAATTTACATGCATAAATAGACACACACACGCGTACACACATACATATATATATGTATGTATATCTAGGCAGCAAGTATTCATCTCAACACGTTTTATTAAATTCAGCCAATAAGGTCTATTTCATTTTTTATCGTATTTTTCAAATTTTTGAATAAGACATTGAATATCAGGGTTAAAAATTGTGAATAAACTGTCTAAAGTTTAGGTTTGTTTTGCTGTTTTTGTTGAAGTAATTTAAATCATTGCAAACTTTCAGCTCTCGATAAAATACTAGGATGTAGCCAACAGAATCTTGCCCAGCACATGGTTCTTGGTAATAACTGAGACAGTTGAAATTACCTGAACAAAAGCAACAGAAACAACATGGACTTCAGATAGTTCATTCATAATTTTGATCCTGATATACAAAATCTTATTTGAAGATTGGAAAAATACAATAAAAAATTAAATAGGCAGACCTTGTTTTAAGAAATTTTATTTGTGTCCATATATATATATATATATATATATATATATATATATACAGTGTAACCCGGATATAAGAGAAACCCGGATATAAGAGAGATTTTCTCTGGTCCTAAATTAGAGCCTGTGTTAAAACAAAATAGACCAAACCCGGATATAAGAGAAACCCAGATATAAGAGAAACCCGGATATAAGAGACTTATTCTCCGGTCCTGACAACTCTCTTATATCCGGGTTACACTGTATATATATAAAATGAATGTTTTTTTTTTTATAATCTGACATTATTTCTTATTACTATATATACTATATTTCGTGGATACATGTGTTTGAGTAGATATCTGTTTTATTAAGCAGTGTAATTTTTATTTACTAGCCTGAGTTTCCTAAAGTCTTTAATAAAAGAAAAAATGAAGGATACCAGTGTGAATCCTGCCAAACCCAGACTGAAAGACAAAAATTATACTGTTTAAAAAATACATATGTCTACTAATACATGTGTGTATCCACCAAATGCAAGAAAGTTCTTACTCCAATTCTACTGACTTGTTTGACTACCATTACTACAGAGTAGTTGATGCAAGCCAACTAAGCAGCTTGCTCACTTGATGCAGCTGAGCAGTTATACCTGGCAATGATAATAGAGATTTTTCTGGGTATAACCACTACCAAAATGCAATACTTCAAATTCTGTCGTTTTGCTTAGCAATGAGAGTCTCTGAAAAAGAACAATGCGAGTGTTGACTTCTTCTAAAGCCAGCTACAAGTGATGGGGGTTTTCTGCAGTTCCACTGTACTTTTCTCTCCTGATTTCTCTAATCTTCTCTTTCTATCTTTCGACTCCATCTTTTCTTCTCACTCTTGGTTTTGTATTGCACTCTAAATTATAAAATGGGGATTTTGTTTCATTTCTGTTCAATTTATTATTTATTGTATTTAATTTATAAACAAAATTTCTATAAATTAATTTTTATTTCATTCTGCATTTTTTTCTAAATTTTTTTTTTAATTCTCTAAATATAAGAATTTTAAAAATATAAATTTGTTTTGTATTTCAGATATTCATTCTTTAATTGCACAGAAATTAATATATATATAAATTTACTAACTAAAAATTCTCCCAGTTAATACTCCTTTCCCTGTTTTTTGAAAAGGAGTAGAAGTTTATCCCTTGTTTCTTGCTTTGGATTGGGTTTCCGGTTCCTTCTAAAACCTTCTCATTCTCTTTCATCCCCAGTTGCATTATTACCTTGCTTGGAGTGAAATGATTATATATGCACATACATATAATAAAAAAAATGAAAATATTATATGAGGAATAGTTTTCAGAATTTTTTTTACATTAAAGTACTTTATCTAATACAAGGAGTTGTCTTTATATTGAGGGGGAGGATTTTTCTCAATATGCAATAAACAGGAGACAATCTTAAAAGAGGTTAGTTGTAAAGTCATTTAAAGAGTCAAATCTGTGAAATTAATAAACAGAGTGGTCCGAATTGGAGGTGGAGTTGGGGAATCTCCTTAAAAATAAATAAATAAATGGAAAAAATTCCCCCACCTTCTATTAGGCATGGAAAAGAAAAGATGTATTCGGTGAATAAATTAAAAAAAATATCATACTTGGAACTTTTACCTACATCTAATATTTGAAATTTTAGTCAAAGTGTAAATTTTACTGAAAAGTAATTTGAAGTTGTTATATTCCAATATATACTTAAATTATTCTTGCAAGTAGATAAAAACTAATGTTCATCTGCTACAAGTTTTACAAGTGCAGTTCATGGTGTTATCGAGGAAAAGTAACCCCAGACTTGAAAAGGTTAAGATTGCAGCAATCAGGAAAACATCCTCCTCCCAGGTGTCTGTTCCATAAAGCAATAGTTCTTGGAAAGAAGCTGTCCAAATAGTACTTCTTTCTTACTTATGGAATATGAAGGAAATGAAGATGATTCACTCTTGTGTATGTGGTATGGCAGGTCCCAGATGGAGGATATTATATAATAGTTATTATCATTTTTTCAGTGTTGTCAGGCAAAAGGCCATAGTTGTGGGGCACTATTACAAATTGAACACAGTTGCTAAAGATTATGCTATGGTATGCCACAAGATCATATAACTATATCTCCATGACAGTTGCATTGTACAAACGTGAGTATTTTTTCTTCAAACAATATTTTTTATTTTCTATTTGTTTTTCAGTTTGTCTTTGCTCCATATATTTTTTCTTTCAATTTCTTTTTTTTTGATGATTTTTTTTTTAAGCATTTCACCCCAAACAAGGTGGGGAAGCCACTAGTATGCAAAGGGTTACAGAGAGTGGGAGCACGTGTAAAAAGATGTGATAGAGGAAAGGATGAAGAGAAGGACGAGGAATTAAATCAAGGTATCTGAAGATGTCAATTGACATTGCATTTGAATAATTGAAGATTATAGCTATCAGGGAAGCAAGTAAGTGCGATATATGAAGCTATTGGAGTAGAAGAGATGGCTACATTTAACAGTTTTGACAGTGAAAGAGTGGGGCTGAGATGTCATGTAGTTTGGGAACCAGCGAGAGTTGCTAGTTGGAGCAGTTACCATGAAAGTATTTGTAGAAAAGACAGAGGAAAGTGACGTCACATCTGTGAGAAAGTGACTGTAGACGAGATGACAGATCAGGACCAATCATAATGCATATCTGTCTCTGGATTTTGTCGAGGACTTTGAAATGAACAGCGGGGGGTTCTCCAGACCATATATGGCAGCAGTATTTCATGCAATGTATGCATTTTGTAAATGTTATTAATGGAGCTCAAAATTTGAAAAAATGTATTTCAAAGATCTATAGATAAATAAAAATTGAAACAATGCTCAGAGTATGCCATGTCCCTTTATGATGCAGATGACAGTGGCTCTCCACATCTTCCTTTTATCTGTGAATTACCATGACTTCTTGAAAAAGATAACAGAGCAGTTTCCCCACTGCCTTCTCCAATTCAATATTTTTGTTCCTCTATACTGGCTCCCAACCAAGCCTGATTTTATCCTGCTACTTAACCGTCGAAAGACAAAAGCATTATTGTAAAAGTTAATGCATCAGACTAGACTAGACCAGAATTTGAACTTGGCTTGCTGATTTTCCTTTCTATACTGATAGTCATTACACTATCTGCATATCGAAACTTAAACTAAAGCAACATCTTAGCAGTTATTAGGCTGGTGCAAAAATAATGTTGTTTTTTGACGTTCAACTTCATGTGAGAAAACGACATTATTTTTGCACCAACCTAATAATTTTGCAAGTCATTCCTTGTAATTCTCTTTATCATTGTGATCCTATTACACATGTTTTTGTGCCAAAAATGGTTTAGGATAATAACAAAATAAATTATGGGAAAAATTTAAGAGGTAACAATTTAAAAAAGCAACCATTTCACCCCAAACAAGATGATAATGGCACAAGGATTCAGGCAGTTACAGGGAGTGAAAGAGAAAGAGAAGACTTTAGCAAGGTGACATGAAGAGAAGACAATAAAGGAACAGAGTTCAGGAAGACAAAAGATGGCGATTGACATTGCATTTAAATTTTTGAAGATTGTAGGTAGCATGGAAGCAAGAAATCAGAAGAGAGTTCCACAGGTGAGAAGTGCAAGCAAAGAAACTGTAAGAATAGATGGCTGCATCTATTTCAAAATTGGCAATCTAGTATTCTTAAATTCTGGCAGTTGTGGCGCTAAAGAAAAAAAGCTCATTGGAACAGGTGCCACAAAAATATTTGACTGATTTTCTTTTACTGATATTGAAGTACTCTTAAAATTATTTCGGCTTTTATAAATATAAATTGAGACCAAAAATTGTTCACAATTTATCTATATATTAATACGTCTGGTCATTTGAGAGAAAGACAGAAAGAGAGAGATTGATGTAGAGGCGCAAAAAAGACAGTGAGACAAAATGGGACTGAAGGGGGTGGTCATCTTGGTTAAAAGCAGTTGTTTGTAGTGAGGGGTTAAATCATGTTTTGTGACCTCACAATCTGTTGAGAGCAAATTTGTCCCTGAAATAACTGTAAGTGACCTTTTGAAATTAAAATCACAGAGAGGAGTTGGTGGGGGGTCATCTTAGATGATGGCAATTATTTGTAGTTGGAAAGTGGGGTTAAATCATGTTTCGTGACCTAACAATCTGTTGAGGACATTTCATTATTTTTAAGAGAGGCTATATCACTTTTCTTATATCTGCGAATGATCATGGGTTGAAAAGTAAAGAGTGTAGCATTTAAAAATTTATTAGTAAACCCATGTAATTTACACAGATCCTGCTAGTATGTATTTATAAAAGCAGAAGTAATTTTAAGAGTACTTCACTGCCTATATGCATACATAAGTACAGTGTAACCCGGATATGAGACCCGGATATAAGAGAAACCCGGATATAAGAGAGATTTTCTCTGGTCCCAAATTAGAGCCTGCGTTAATGTATATATAATAGACCAAACCCGGATATAAGATACTCCTTCTCCGGTCCCAACAACTCTCTTATATCCGGGTTACACTGTATATGTACCACTAATGAAAAACAATACAGTGTAATCCGGATATAAGAGAGTTGCCGGGGGGGGTCTCTTATATCAGGGTTTCTCCTATATCCGGGTTTGGTCTATTATATATACATTAACACAGGCTCTAAATTGGGACCAGAGAAAATCTCTCTTATATCCGGGTTTATCTTATATCCGGGTTACACTGTACATTAGGTTTGAAATGAATTTTAAAAAAAATGAAAAAATCTTCTTCAAGCATTTGTTTTAGTTTTAATTTCAAGTTAATAGATTAAATTTAATTTTTCCAATAAGCAAAAATACTCAGCTGTATTTCAAAACAAATTTAAATTGATTGGAATAAGTTTACATACATTTTTTTAGGAATTACTAAAAATGAACGATTTCAGCAATATTTACAAACCTCACAGCACAATATAATTCTCTTTGTTAACAAATCTTTCAAAAATAAAAGATACTTTTCCGAAACTTTATTTGAGAAAGATTAGCTGATTCAATATTTAATTAATCTGATCTGAAACAAATATTGCTTTTAGTTTAAAATAATCTAGAAAAGCGTTTTTACATGGAGGTGGTTGTTTTATGAAGTGTTGGCAGCTATCTTGATAGGCTGATGTTTGAAAATTTATAACTAAACATTAAGGGCTACAAAAATAATTTTTTGGAAATTTCAGAAAATTAAATAAATGGTGGTAACAAATGTAGAAAAATAAGTATTTTACCAAGATTTTCATAAAAAAGAAACATTTCTAAAATAATTTCATTCATAAAAAAATGACATTATGTCAAATCCTGCTTTAGTGGTGAGGTCAGGTAAATAACACTTCAGTATGGGAAACATCCATCTGTCAATCTTTAACACTCTGTAGCAAGTGAAATTTTACCAGTTATTCTCAGTTAGATTTTATGTTTGTTTTTTTTTCTAGATTTAGAAGAAAGATAAATAGTTTGATACTAACTGATGATAGGCAGGTGACTAGGTCAGAGATATCAGTCCTTTATCTGACAAGAGACAAATTGAGGTTTGAAAATCAGAAAAACTGCTAATAGAAACAAACACAAGTGAGTAGGTTGGTACTTGTTGACTCCTGTGGTCCCAAGTGAATGTCATGCTAGAATACATTGATGCTAGAAAAAATCTAATCAGTGATTTTTTTCAAATTACATACTCTACTAATCTGTTCCCCAAACCCTGTCATGAAAGTAATTTTTATGAATAAGAACTATGCCAGTGTTCACTTTTCAAAAGAATTCTTACATGTCAAAATTATTAGTAACCGTGAAATTCCTTGGTACAGTATATGTGATAGATAGATGACAGAAGTTAAGTCGAGATATGGCAAAGAGATTTTATAGGGCTGTCAGTCTCACAAGATGCTTTGCACATTGTTATGAACCACCCTCATTCCTTTCATATTCTACTGGTGTGATGTAAGTTCCAGCTTCTTCCCACGAGCCACTGTTTTGTGGAATTGACTCCCAAGAGGATGCTGCTCCAATCACTATAATCTTAACCAGTTCAAGTCTATGTTTAACCATTATCTTCCCTGCATATCCCCATAAACTGTGTAAAAAAAAAATATACCTTAAATTATTTTCTTGGTTGTTTTGTATTAATTACTGTTTAGAATTCTTAAACTGTGCCTTTTACCCTGTAACCCTCTACCTCGAGTGGCTATTGGGCCTTGTACAGTTGGAACATTATTGTAAAAAAAAAAAAAAGAAAATATCACTGCATATGCCTTAAATTATTTTCTTGATTGTTTTGTATTAATTACTGTTTAGAATTCTTAAACTGTGCCTTTTACCCTGTAACCCTCTACCTCGGGTGGCTATTGGGCCTTGTACAGTTGGAACATTATTGTAAAAAAAAAAGAAAGAAAATATCACTGCATATGCCTTAAATTATTTTCTTGATTGTTTTGTATTAATTACTGTTTAGAATTCTTAAACTGTGCCTTTTACCCTGTAACCCTCTACCTCGGGTGGCTATTGGGCCTTGTACAGTTGGAACATTATTGTAAAAAAAAAAGAAAGAAAATATCACTGCATATGCCTTAAATTATTTTCTTGGTTGTTTTGTATTAATTACTGTTTAGAATTCTTAAACTGTGCCTTTTACCCTGTAACCCTCTACCTCGAGTGGCTATTGGGCCTTGTACAGTTGGAACATTATTGTAAAAAAAAAAAAGAAAGAAAATATCACTGCATATGCCTTAAATTATTTTCTTGGTTGTTTTGTATTAATTACTGTTTAGAATTCTTAAACTGTGCCTTTTACCCTGTAACCCTCTACCTCGGGTGGCTATTGGGCCTTGTACAGTTGGAACATTATTGTAAAAAAAAAAAGAAAAGAAAATATCACTGCATATGCCTTAAATTATTTTCTTGGTTGTTTTGTATTAATTACTGTTTAGAATTCTTAAACTGTGCCTTTTACCCTGTAACCCTCTACCTCGAGTGGCTATTGGGCCTTGTACAGTTGGAACATTATTGTAAAAAAAAAAAGAAAAGAAAATATCACTGCATATGCCTTAAATTATTTTCTTGGTTGTAAGAAGTAATATCAAAATTTTTTTCTCTGGCTTTCATTATTCTGTAGGAAGCAGAATCAATTCCAGATATGGTGGGCCACATGCTTTGTGCATTTTGGATAGACTGGGTATTCTCGGATGGTATTAAGTTCTGTATTCATCCTCATCATTATCATAGGTATGACTTTTTGTTGAAGCAGGACTAGGATTAAACTTGGCCAAAGCAAAGTGGGTCCTGCCTGACAGAGGATCTCAGTTTACTTCTCCATATATGCCTGTCACTAACATCAGTTAGTTCTAGGCCCAATTTTTGCCTGTCCTTCTGAAAAAAAATCTTCACAAATCATCTTTGGTCATCCTCTTCCTCAGGAAAAAAAACAGAAACTAGTGCTGCCTGATGACAGTACATTCACCTTAGGACCACAATAGTCAACAAGTACTGAACAGATTAACACGAAGAACTGAGTGATTCTGTTAATAAAACTAATAAATGATCGAATATGATCGAATCTTTATGTCCTTAATGACAAAATAGAAAACAAAGGATAATTTTTGAAAGATTTAAAATTTCTCATT
This sequence comes from Acanthosepion esculentum, assembly GCA_964036315.1. Lineage (NCBI taxonomy): Eukaryota > Metazoa > Mollusca > Cephalopoda > Sepiida > Sepiidae > Acanthosepion > Acanthosepion esculentum. The sequence continues at coordinate 64,001,108 of OZ038492.1, read as the reverse complement.
TTGAAAATGTTTCACTCTAACAGTGTCTGATTTAAACACAATTATCAGAAATATTTAAAAATATACAAGAAATAATAATAATTTATAAATAGCAGGACAGACTGGGTTCTGTAGCCTTGGATGCCAACTGGTCTAGGAGAAGGACAACTCTGAATTCAAAACCTTTGGAGGGTTGTTTGGGGACCTTGTGGCACATAGTGCAGCAGGTCTCTGTATTCAGCCCTTCCAAAAGTGTGGTTGGTTCTGCACAAAGCCTTCACCACTATAATCAAATCATATGTGCTGGTGTCTGGCTGTTGGTCCCAAGGAACTCAGCTGCTTGACTCTCATGTGTCTAATATGACGGGGGAGTCCACTATATGTATAATATACTCAGATACACATGGATGCAAAAAAGTAACTGATATTAACTAAGCATAAAGTTACTTGTAAAACAAAAGTGAGGATTATAATAATAATAATCTCACCACTATTTCATATACAAAAGAAAAATTGTACTCAAGAACACTGTTCAATACTAAGAAAAACACTCTTAATATAATACACTCAAAAACTTTCTAAGAAAAAAACTACCTTCATGGTGGAATATTTCAATCAACAAATCAGCAAAAATTTAAATAATAATAATAAGAATTATGAATGTTATTATTATTATTAACTTCTATTAACTTGTTAATCACAACATCATCGTAAGGTAGAGTAATTAAAAAAATCAAATAAATTCTACTTTATCACTAAGAAGGTGCAATTAATATTTTAATATTAGCCTTAAAACAATATGTGAACATCAAAAAAAAATCCTCTTTAAATTTTCATGTAATTTAACAACTTTATTTCAAGATAATTTTGAAAGAAGCTTTAAATGAAATGAAGATTGATAAAAATAATATGGCTATTTTTTCTTTCCTTGATATGAGAATTTGATAACAGACTTTGCCAACATAGTTCCAAGAACAAAAAGAAAAACTTTTCATCTTTCCATTTTTTGCTCCCGAAAAGCAAATGATATCAAGATGGGCTAAATATTGTTTTATCAGTTTATAGAAGATACTTAAAAAAAATTGGTCTCTACTTGGATCAACAGAAAAAAAATTCTTTACAAATGATGTCTTTGTTAAAGTTGTTCCTAGATCATAAAAATTTCCTATCAAGAAAGCTTTGGTTTTAAAAAACATTTTTGAGGTTTATTTACCACATTTTTGTCACTTGTAAAGAACTTATTTTTCTCATTAATATTACAGGTAATTCTGACAATAGTCATTATTGTTATTTCACAAGTTATTCAGCCTACTATTTTCATTATTACTGTTTTCATCAGTACATTTTGGCCAGTGTGTTATTTGCCCTTCATGAACTACTGTAGCTTAATACTGATTTAATACTGTTTGGATTTCTAAGATAACTCCTTGTCATTATTTCCAAACTTATTCAGACTTTGTGGAAAAAAATATACTCCCATATATTCCAATCAGATGGTGAACCAAGGGTCTGTTAACCAAGATTCCTGCAGACAAAGGTCTATCTGTGAATTGAGATAAACTGATATCAGATTCCTCACCTGGGGAACATATCAGTATTTCAATAGATAGTTTTAAAGAGATGTTGATGTTCTGTCTAGAAACAATATATTTACAATTGGGTTCTGACATATTTTGGCTATGGGTTTGCTATTATCTCCAGTGATGACAAACATATACATGGACTACATGGAGGAGATGATGAAATCAAGTATAGCTGATCATGTATGGAGGGAAAAATTCAGAATGAAATTAAAATAACAGAGAACAATACTGGAAAATAAGCTGACTTAAAGGTGATTGGCTATAAAAGATTATACGCTACTGAATAGTATTATTAGATTTGGTCGCAAACAAAGGCATATGTTTGGCCAGTACATCTAGAATGAGTTAAAAAGAATAATTCTTGCTTGAAAACACTGCTGCTTTGTTATAGCATGATTCCCTGATTGTGCTGGCCTGTTTTGGGAAAAATAGGAAATTACCATTTACTGGAAATAAATGACTATAAAGATGCTGATGGCAATTCCACACAGGAACTGTCATTTTGGTTTCTAACAGATATTCTGCAGTATAGACTAAATAAATAAAACACCAGTACACAAAATAATAAAAATATTTTACAAAACATGTATTGCATATTACCATATGTCAAGAACATCTTGAAAACACATGTATATATGTTGATAACAGGTAATGTAAGTTTTATGAAGATGTATAAGTGCATCTACAACAGTGGAAGTGTTAAAGATGGATGGGTAATGAAAATCTGAGGATGGCAAACTATACTTCTTGAAACATATCAGAGAGCACAGCTTGAATATAGTGATGAAAACGGCAAAGGGGTGGATACTAGTTTGAATAATTCATCAAATAATCATATTCAAATATGATAATGAAAATAAAGGGTGTACATTGGTAGACTGGGAACGCAAACACCTAAAATAAGTGCATTAATGAAGAGGAGGTACTGTGAAGTAATGGATAGTGGTTCGGATTGAGGAATCGGAGAGCCGAGTTCAAAATCCAGTCAAATCCATTACATTCACTTACGTGCTAATACTCTTGGAAAAGGTATTAATCCTCTTCTTCTCCCCCCGAACTATGGTCAATTGCAGAACAGACTGGGTTCTATAGACTTGGATGGCAACTGGTCTACCACAGAAAGAAATGGCAACCTACTGCCTTGTCAGTCATGTATTGAAAGATACATGATTGCCTTAGCATGTATCACATATGGCACAAAACAGAACTGAATGAAGGCTATGATTCTGGTGAGAGCAGGGTCCATATAGCTAGGTTTCAGGGTGTTGTGAAACCCCTGAAAAAAATGTTACTGAAACTAAAGAGGCTAATTAGGTTATCAATCGATTAACTCACTGACTTTTTTTTTTTAATAATTTCATGCCAATCAAGGCAATAAAGTCACTAAGTCTCAAGAGGTTACTGAAGGTGAAAGAAACTGATAAAATGTTAGTGAGGAGAAAGGGCAATAAAAGAACAGGTTTCAAAAAGACTGAAAAAGACATTAAAATTTCTGAAGATCATTGTTGACAGGGAAGCAAGAAGCCAGAAGAGAGTACCACAGGTAAGAGAAAAGAGCTTATCAAGTCCCTGATATCTCTATTCAATGCTATGAGTGAATGAGGTTTTTACTTTGTAAGTAATTATAAGTAATGAGTCATTTTTAAGTGTTTTTATACTTGCACTTAAAATAGACTTTGATTAAAAATGGCTTCAATTGAAGAAAGCCTGTAGGTTTTAAAGAGGACTATCCTCTTGCTCAGGTGCTACATAATCAGACAAAGAACTGTACCAGATAACAGAAACCACATCACTTGACTTTCGACAGAAGCAACAACTAAAATGGATATCACATGTTACACAAAGAGAAAATAATGACGTAATTAAGACGTTGATATTCCACACTACTTCAAATAAAAGGTTAGAAAGATAAAACCCCATCAATACTAGAAAGAGCAATAACACTAACAAATAACAGAAACTACATCACTTAAGGACTTTCATTAGCAGCAACAACTGAAATGGATATCACATGTAAATTGAAGAGAAAACAATGGTATAATCAAAATGTTGATGTTCCACACTACTTCAAATAAAAGGTTAGGAAGTAAACTCCATCAATGCTAGAAAGAGCCATAACACTAACAAATAACAGAAACTGCATCACTTAATCCAACTGGAATGGATTGCACATGTAACTTGAAGAGAAAATAATGGTATAATCAAAATGTTGATGTTCTATACTACTTCAAACAAAAGTTTAGGAAGGAAGCCTCTATTAATACTGGAAAGTATGATAACAGTGAATGTGAGCAAACTATTTTCTTGAAAAATCATTTTAATAAAGAGATTTTGTAACTTTCAATGGAATGCTAAATGTTTCCTTATAAGGAAGTGGCTACAATTACTATTATCATTAACATTAATTACAAGAAAGATAACTTGTCTTTATTAATCCTGGGTATGATAATAAACTACATCCAGCAGCAAGGCCTCTCATCAGAAGATAGGAGGCTTTGAGGAGAGTGGAACCACCTCTTAATTGTTGATATTCCCAGGTTCAATCTGACCTGGGGAGGCAGCACTTGTTAGGGTCCTAGCTATGGAAAAATAGTGAACCCACAAACTAAAACAAAACACTATGAAAGTATAAAAATACATTTTTATAGCAAAAATACCAGCAATACATTTTTATATTAAAAATGACTAACAATACATATAGTAAAATTACCAACAATACATTTTAATCTGTACTTGAAGGCATACAATTGTGTTCAAAATATATTTACTTAAAGTCATAAAACTGTGTTCAAAATATTTAGATTTTGGTATTAAATATCAATTGCTATCTTCTGTCCTCCTGATGACTCTTTTGTCTTCCAACTCATTATTAATGTTTCTCTTCCTAATTCTTCCACACCAGTAACCCCTTCTGTCTTAGTGGGTTTACTGTTTTGCTTGGGGTGATACCAATTAAAAATAAAAAATAAGCAAAATTTGTCTTTATATTTAAGAGAATTCATCCAAAGACGTGTGAAAAGAGCATCTAACAAACATAGATTGAAAGTTTCAAATACAATAACAAAGAACTGAAATATGGACCCTATAACCTTCAGTTTATTTTCTAAGACATTTGGAATTTTCCTAGAATGGTAAGTTCTTATCAGTTCATCAATCATATTATAAAATCAAAATTTGATACTCACAGTGTATATTGAAGGCAAGATGGATGGAGGAAAGGAATGCATAACCTACCAGGAGAACTTGAGTAAATTGATATCGGCATAAATTTTAGTAAGGATAACTGTTGTAGCATACCTAGGGATGATAATGTGTATATCCCCATTCATATAAATACAGTAGTAAATACTGTATGTTGGTCTGCAGTTGGAGATTCATTGTGGAATTCACTTGACTCACTTCTAGCAGTTGACTATTTCTTCTACGCGTCACTAGCGAATCTTATATGTATTGTCCTAAGTATTATCATTCATTACCAGCCTTCATTTGATTATTCTATTCAGTAACCTTCCATTAGGTTACAACAATAACAAAAAGAAAAAATTTATTAAGAGCTATAAAGGATAGGATATTGCGGAGAGCCATGATTGCCAATGTCCTGAAGGGACAAAGCACATAGAAGAAGAAAAGAAGAAGCACTGATCTATAATTTTTATAAACCTTTTATCTTCTTTTCACCATTACTATTCACTCTCTCTTTTTATCAATGCCTGTGTTTCTTAGAAATTTACTTAATTGGGATTCACTTCACCTATGAAAGTGGTTGAGGCAATCGTTTTAAGCAAATGCATTTTTTGAAAAATATGAATTGCTACATTTAATACAACAGAAAATTTTTTTTTTCCAAAATTGTTCCATGAATTTAAAAGTATATATTTTGGAAAAGGTAAAGATGGCACAAGGTCAGATTCAGAGAACACCCAGTTAGGAATAAATTCATGTGTAATTACTTGTATGTTAGCAAATTAGAAAATTTACTTATTAATTGAACAAAATTTTCGGCCAACCCAATAAATATTTGGTGAAAGTTTTATTAGTTATCAGTAAATGGTTTAAATAAGTATAATCATGAATGGATCCTTGCGTAATAATGTAACTCATGACAGTCATATAAGAATACTGGATAGTATTACACTGTCATTATGTAGATAAGAACACACAAGTGTGTGACACTGTGATATACAACATAGACTGAGTCGATGGAACCAGATTTAGATTAGAATTTTGATCTAAGCCATCTTAACAAAGATACTTAATACTAGATTACTATTATGGTTGATAGAGAAGCACAGTCGGATCAGGGATTCATTCAGTATTTCATGTCAGATGATAGTAGGAAGGAAATTAGTAATTTAAAGTAATTCCTTTTCCTTGAGAAATGTCAAGAAGGATTGGTTGTTAGATCCCTATCAGTTTTATTGCACAACACTGGAACATCTGCTTTTGATTATGATACCAATTAAACAACCGACAAATAATTTGAAATGATTTATGAGAAACATTACATTATCTTTTAACTTGAAAGAAATAAAAAAAATTGTGTAAATCATTTAAACAGAAAGGCGTGAACTTTAAACCAGTAAAGGTAGCTATCCTCTACCTTTCCAAGAGTCAGATCAGGTCAAAAATGTACCACTGCTGCCATTTATGGACGGTAGTTGCCCAGTCTTCATTTTTCAATCTTGACATAGTCCAAAAGCATCAATGCAGCCTTGTGGGTAATTAATTTTTACCACCTTATAACCAGTTTCTTACAAATGAAATTTTGCAAGCTACTCTATCGCTATTTCCATGGAAAGTCTTCAGACGAACTACATTCCTTGGTTCTAACCTTCACAGCTAAGACCCACCATGCCACACAAATTGAAGTGGACCAACTTCATTCTCTTTGAATTCTATTCAGGGGATCTAAGTTCTACTCAAACTGCTTCTTCCTACAAACAGCTACTTTGTGGAACTGACTCCCGTGGAGATGCTAACTCAATCACTATATCGTCCTGGGTATGACGATAAACTCCATCTGCATCCTGGGTAAGACGATAAGCTACATCCAACAGCAAGGCCTCTGACCAGGAGGTTCTGAGGAGCATGAAACCACCTCTTAATTGCTGATGTTCCCAAGTCCACCCTGACTCGGGGTAGTAGCACCTGTTAGGGTCCCAGCTATGGGCAAATAGTTAACCCCCAAACTTGGATCAAAACACTATGAAAGTGTACAAATAGATTTTAATACCAGAAATACTTTGTATAAAAAAAATTATTACCAGCAATACATTTTTTGAAAAAAAATATTACCAGCGAGGGAAAATTCTTACCAGAAATAGATTTTTGAAGGAAAAAATATCACCAGAAATGGATTTTTGGAAAAAAATATTACCAGAAATGGATTTTTGGAAAAAAATATTACCAACAATGGAAATTTTGTCAGCATTAAATAACCCATTGAGGTTGATATGCCATAAAACAAAATAAATGAAACCACTCAATCACTATAATTCTGTTCAAGTCTAGGATTAATCATTATCTCCCCACATATCCTCATAAACTATGCCTCTTACTGCTTATTCTGTATCCCTCTACCTCGAGTGGCTCTTGGGCTTGCACAGGGGGAACATTATTGTAAAAAAAAAACGAGTACATGAAAAATATTACAGATCAACCAATATAAAAGAACCAAACCAAATATAATTTAACAATTTTTAAAAGAGGTTGGACTTTTAAAAAAATATACTTTTGAAATCTATATGCAAATAATTTTGATAAATGCATATATATATATACATCAGTCAGTTATGTGCCATGTGTGATACACGCTGAGGCAATCATGTAACTTTTGATACATGACTGACGAGGCAGATTTTTTCCCTGCAGTAGGTTGCCATTTCTTTCTGCAGTAGACCAGTTGCCACTCAAGGCTATAGAACCTGGTCTTCCCTGCTATTTACCCATAGCTGGAGGGAGAAGAAGAGGATTCATACCTATCCCAAGGGTATTAACACATAAGTGAATGTAATGGATTTGACTGGAATTTGAACTCGGCTCTTTGATTCCTCAATCCGAGCCATAATCCACTACTCCACTGTGCCTCCCATTCATCAAACATTTAAAATCAAACTTCTGTCTGAATTTTTTTGGATGAGGAGTTATTATTTACATTATTTATGTACAGAATATTGGCTTCATCTTTGCTGTTGTTATCACATTTCAGCCATTGTGCTCTTTGACCTTCACCAGGTGTTTGTTGATACAGTTAAACTTCAGGGAATTTCAAATTGAACCCTTTATTTAATCTACAGGATTAGATTGTTCTTGTTCTATTGTCCATGTTCAGAATTATCTCATATTGTTTTTATTTAATATGGCACAGTTATTACTTGCCCCATCTCCACTGAGTCCAAGTACATATTGCCAGCCCAGAGATTGAACTTGCAATTATGATGGCAGTTTGTACTTGGACTCTGTGGAAACAGGGCGAGCAATAACTGAGCAATACTAAATAAAAACTAGAAATAAAGGGTTCATGTTCATAATTTATGGGAGGTCACTTGGATCAAAAAGCACCTGATGAAGGCCAGATTAACACAATGACTGTAATGTGATAGCAACAACAAAGATGGGGACAGTAGTCTGCTTGTAAATAATTAAAAGAAAACATTGGAAATTTTTATCTATATAAAAATTTGAATCTTTAAAATTTTAACATTAAATAAGCTATAAATTAAAATCTTTATTTTAAAATTTTTTAACAAAAACCAATTCAGTTTTTGAATGTTTCAGCATTAAATAAATCAAATATACTATAAAACAACACAATCAATAAATATTTAGATATAACTATGAAACTACTTTATGATTTCACTGATATTATTTATTAAACACATCAAAATTTTCATATTCTCTCAGATCATTACATGTTGAATGATACAGCAATACTATCATGTATATAATCTAAACAGGTGCCAAAATTTAATATGTACTGACAGAAATACCAAACGTAGTATTGATAATTACAAATTAATTATTCAATACTTATGTTCTGCATAAAAACTTGTATGAAATATTGGCTTATGGTCACATCATGTTGAAACACCGGTTCCCATACCATCATTGAAGTTAAGCAACTTTTAGCTGATCAGTACCATGATGGGTGACTGCTTGAGAATACCAGGTGCCATAAACTTGGGTGTGCAAGTGGTGTAATTGTTAATTGGAGTTCCAATTCCTGTTGGGTTCGTTATATTAACTTACATGCAAATACCGTTCTCTCCTCAGGTATGGGTTAATTAGTAAGACTTGTATCACTAAATCATTATTATCTATCCCTGAAAAATTCTGACCATCCAAAAATATTTTCTGGCTTTAAATAACCTGCAAAAGATTGATAAGTCAAAGAAAACAAATTAATCAGTTGTATGAAATATTAAATTAGAAAGTATGCTAAGAAGGTTAAAAAAAAAGATACATTTTCTGTCACCCTCAAAGAAGAATTTGTTAATAGCCCACTGCTGGCAAGTGTCGAATATGGTGAAAGAAGGATAAGGTTGTTCACACGGTAATGAATGAATAAATTAATGAATAAGAATTATTCAAGCAACATCACCACTTAAAGATGGAATTTGAATATTTAACCACAAGATTTTGTAATTTTTAACTGAAATTTCTTTTAGCAAGCATGCTTTCAGTTAACTTTGATCTTCAAAAATTTAAATGCAATGTCAATTGTTATTTACTCTCTTCCTAATTACTCTTCTATTGTTCTCTCTCCTTCAAAATGTTTGTTTTCTGATTATTACACATGCAGTATACCCTTGTGTGTTAGTGGCTTTACTGTCTTGCTTGAGGTAAATTCGATTAAAAAAATCTCAGTCTGGATATTTTGTAACAAAAATCAGGATGAAAGTGATTGCTAGTTGTTAGGAATTAACGTAAATGATATTAACAGAACAAGGTTATTATATTTATAATTCTGAATAATAATGCATTATTCCTAATAATTTGTCTTGGACCCTGAATAGCAAGGGATTGTCAATGGTCAGGAATTAAGATAAGCGTTACTGACAAAACAAGCTATATATATAAATGTATTGCTAGTGATAAAACATTGCAAATAATTTTATGACAAAATTGCAGTGATAATATGTGCATTAATTAATAAGAATTTTTTTGCTGGGTTATTCAATTATAAGTTTTTATTTTTATACATAAGTCCCTATAAGTAAACATTGGTTGAGTCTATTTCAGTATACAGTTTGTTAGGCTTATTCTTAAGTCTGTATAAATAAACACTGGTTGGGTTTGTATTCGTGTCCATAAAGGTGGTCTCTTTTGGCTAGGGATCTTAATTTTCTACAGGGGATGCAATCAGCATAATTTTGTCCCAGTCAAGAGAGAAGGCAAGCACTGATAATCAGGAAGTAAAGGATTGTCAATGGTCAGTAATTAAAGAAAGCATTACTTACCAAATAGAGCTTTTAAACATATAATGTAAATGTACTGCTAATAATTTTTAATAAAGAAATGCACTGCCAATCAGAAAGAATAGGATTATAAATCATAAGTAATTAGATGTGACACACACACACACACATATATATACATATATATATATATATATATATATATATATATATATATATATATATATATATATAGCTGGCTATGAATTGTTTCTGAGCAGTTAATGAAATCCTATTACAGATGCCTGCTCAAAGCTTGGAGTACACCTGTTGTTTATACTGCAACTAAGCTTGAGCAGACCTTGGTTATAGTTTCTGAGAGAGAGTGCATAATCTGGCATGATCAATTTTTGAACAAGATCAGTACACTCAAACCCTCAGTCTATATAGAGCTTGGGTCAAGTGATGGTTTGCTTTTCTGGGACTTTCTACTTGCTGGGATTGCCTCCACCAGTCGATAACATCAAGAAGTCATCTCAATAAACAAATTAATCATGGTGAGATTTGAACTCAGGTTTCATTGTCAGAAAGTGAATGCTCTAACCACTCAGCTACTTTAGCTGTTAAATCTGTGGTTGAAAATTAAGATATTTGAATTTTATTTTTAATCAGTTCACCCCAAGCAAGGTAATAACACCACTAAGATGTAAAGAGCTACTGGGAGTGAAAGAGAATGAAAAAAAACTTTAGAAGGAACCAGAAACCCAATCCTAAACAGGAAACAAGGAATAAACTCTACCTCTGTTCAAAGTACTAGCAAACTCGATAATAAGCAGACATATCTACTCCTGTTAATGAAAAAAATAAATAAATAAGAAATAAATACTAAACACAGTTTCAGAGTTTAGGTGGAGATGAGGAGTACAGAGTTGAAGTAAACTTTAAGAGGAACTGGAATCCCAATCCCAAAAAGGAAATAAGTGATAAACCTCTATTCCTGCTTAAAAGACTGGGGAGGAGTGTGAACTGGATGATAGGTGAACCTATCTACTCCTATTTACATTTCTAATGCACATTGAGCTAACTAATACAAAAAATAAATAAGAATAAAACAACAAATTTTAAAATTGGTTGAAGAAGATTATTCAACAAATTCTTCATGAATTTGTTGAAAATAAATTTCTGATGAACTCATACAAAATGAATTTCTCACGTTCTCATTTAAAATAAATTTCATAAAAATGCCAAGCAGATTTTAGTTTTCAGTTACTTCATAATGCATAAAGTTGATTTAAAATTCTTTTCATGACATTGGCAGTCATTTTCAGTCAGTTGAAGAATGACAAATAAAAAAAAATAACAGAAATATCGACATGTCAACACTGTCTCAGTGAGGGTATATAGCTGTCAGACAAGGCTTTATATATTCTTAATGGGTACAATTTGATACTTGTAAAATCTGTGATATAGAAGGTCATGAATATCTCCCTAAAATACTTATATTAAAAAGAAACCCCGATGATCTTAAGATGTCGTTGAAGAAGTCATATGCCAACTTACGTGCATGAATGAGTGGGCAGAGACACCTGAATAGATTGCGTGCACGACAAGTTGTATATATAACAGAATACATCTATGCATATCTTCTTGTGTGTGTGTGTATGTGTATACGTGCTTATGTATGTGTGGGTCTGGATTAATGGCTGCATTTTTTGTTACATTTTCTAGTGGGTGTTTCTCCCTTTTGTTCCGTTTGTTTTGAATTCTAAAATTTCCTTTTCATTTTTATTAAGATTCCCATTTCAGATATCCAGTAATATGTTTTATTTTGTTGAGAGAGATTTGAGGAGACTTACAAGAACACAGAAATAGTTAAAATGGTTTAAATAATAGCTGAAACAGGTACTTGAAAAGATAGATCAGAGGCTGTACTTGAGAGACACAAACATTTTCTTCTCCAGAAATATATATATATATATATATATATATATATATATATATATATATATATATAAGATTTAAGAATATAATAGTTGAAAAGTAAAACAGATATTATTTTCATATAGTGCTCAATATTGAAAATATTAAACTAATATTAAAAATAGAGCATTGATAATATTATATATAGAAAAATTACTTAACTGTAAGTATCAATTTTTAATGTTGTTTTTCTGACTTTGAAGTTTCTTGGAATTATCCATTCTTCAAGGGGTCTGAAGTGTTTCAAGCAAAAGAACCCTTGAAGAATGAATAATTCCAAGAAATTTCAAAGTTGGGTAACCAACATCAAAAATTGATATTTACAGTTAGGTAATATATATATATATATATATATACATACATACATACATACATACATACATAAAGACAAAAGGAAAACCTTTCTAAACTGACATGTTTCATCCTCTTATGGACTTTATCAAAGCAAATGTAAGGGTGTTATTTTGCAACAAGTATTTATAAACAAAATTAAAAATCTTGTTAGTTTTTCAAAATTTTTAAATTCAAGAATGCTCATAAATATACAGTCAAGGTAAATTATGAAGGATGCTAAGTGATGTAATTTAATGACTAATAAACAAAAGTGAGTAAATGTTGTTGAATTTTTTATATAAATTAATTATCATTTATATTATTTTAGTTCAAAACTAATTTATGTGTTATATATTTTAAATAATAAGATTATTAATTTAACCATTTTCTTTTCATTTTTTAATGTTGTGCATGTTGGCTTGGTGAAGGGGTATTTCTTTCAGGAAAGGAGATATTTGAAACAATTTGGAGTGCAGATTTATATTTTGGCAAAATTTGATAGCAGCATTCTTAAGAATTTTCCATATAAGTAAGTTACTTTTTCTTTTAATAAGTGTGGCATTCTTGAGAAGTTGTGGTTAAATTCATTTCTTTGTATGACTAATGTATTTGATAAATTTTTGTGCAAAACATTGTTTTTGTGTTCATAGATTAAATTTCTGCAAGTTTCCCCAGTGTATTATGAAGAGCAGTTTTGACAGTTTATTTTATATATACCTGCTTCAGAATTATTAATGTTATGGATAATTTTTGTTCTGATGATATCCATAATAGTTTTGGATGTGGTTGTAATTATTTTTATATTGTTAGGATTGGATATATTGTTTTGGATAGGAGTTAGTAGGTAGTATTATATGTCAGTTTATATCTAGTTTATTGTTACTGTTAATAATGTCATTGTTTTTTTGTGGTTATACACACACACACACACACACACATATATAAATTGACATTGAGGTCAACACCCAATGGTGACAGATTGGGTTTAAGCATGAATCAGACTGTCATTGCTAGGTGTTAACCTCAATGTCCACTTTTATATTTATATAAATTTTGTCCCTGATATTGAGCACTTGAACCCATAAATATAGCATAACTATACTATTTTTATCATTATATATATATATATATATATATATATATATATATATATATATATATATATAGTCATCCACAGACAGTTTGGCTAGATATCTGATTGCTACAAGCCAGGATCAAAACTCAACCGATTTGGCATCAGTCAGAGATCCTACCCTTAAGCCATCAGTCCACAGCAGAGAGAAAAGGAAATTTGAGCATTTTTTTTGTGTGTGTGTGTGTGTGTGTGTGTGTGTGTATCTTTGGTATTCTCCACCTCCATATTTTAATCATAATGCACACACGATTTATTCCTCAACTGAGCTCTGGGTGGGATCTTAGGGATTTCAGTATTGACTGGATATGCTATAAATTCTCTTCTGTTTAATCTACCTGGGTTTTTGGAATGCGTAAATTGGTAAGATTCTCGAAGTTTCCAGAAATACTTAAGATAATTGACTATTATTCATTTTTAACTCTTTTCATCATAATTCCTCAGACCATCATCATCATGCATCTATTAGAAAGCAGTATGGATTTGAAGTAAAGAACAAGCTTTTGGTAAAAGATTACCCAGTTAGATCTGATCTGTAAGCTCTCCAAGGTTAGGGTTAGAGCAGCATGCATAGTAAGGCTTCCTAAGATAAAAGGGATTAGAATTTGATTCTTGCAAGAGATTTTTCTTTATTCATGATTTTCACTGTTTACTTATAGCAGCAGAATTATGTTCCAAAGAATGATTATGATAAAAAGCAATTGAAATTAATACAACAGAATTACTTGTCTCAAATTAATAATGTTTTATCTAATACTCTTAATGGATAAATTGTCATCTAAATTCTGCAAAAATGAAAATAACACTGACATCTCATTTTAACAGATATATTTACCAAAATTACACAAAAATAACTTGAAATACGAAAGAGAAAATTTATTCAGTCTCCAGACGACTTCAGAATCTCCTGCAACTCTTCTGGATGGTTTCCTTGTTTAAGTTGGTGAAAGCTGCTATAATCTTTGCCTTCAGTTCATCTTTGGTGTTACAAGGAATTTTGTTGGTCTCTTGCTCAAATGTGCTCTATACATAATAATCAAAGGGGTTGCAGTCTGGGGAGTTAGGTGACCAAAAGTAAAGTGTGATGTGGTCACAGAAATTATCTGACAACCATGACTGGGTTCTCCTGCTTGTGTTGCATGGAGTCCTGTCTTCCAGCTGCCACCCCAGGGCAGCACTACCTCCTCAAGGCACTTGGTGTAGGTCTCTGTGTTAAGTCTGAGGCCCTGAATAGTGGCAGAATGTCGCCATCACTAGTGATCACTCCAAACACCTTTGTAATCACCCTTAGACTCATCCAATTCTTTCTGAATCCTCTGCATTGTCACCCAAACACTTCTTTGAAATGTTTGTATTGGAGCTTCCGGCACAAATGCCAAGTAATATAGCATGCCATTTCCAAATTTCTGGCAGAGTGAATTGTGTTATGGTGATCTTTTTCTCACAGACAGTACCCAACTGACCCTACTATACTGTGCAGTTGACAAAATCAAAAACAGTGTGCAAGTGCAAAATTAAAAATATAAAATGGCGACAATTTACCCATCGCACCCTGTATGAAAGATGTTCTTTAAATGCTGTGATCTACAGAATCTACACTTTCTTTATAAAATGAGGGATTTATCTGGTTTAAGGAACACACTCTCCTCATAATTAGTTCTTTTTTTCAGTATTTCTCAACCTTTTCTTCCTTGTGGCCCATTTTTGATGCCAAAATCTTTTCAGGCCCACATAAGCACAAATAGAAATTCCATGTAGCAGGAAATACATTTTATTTACAAAAGCAAAATGTAGTAGAAAATATAAGTCCTGACTACTATAGTGCTCTTGGTGTCCCCAGACCCATTTAAAATATTTCTTCTGCCTACGTTGAGAGTCACTCATTTAAATCAAAGTTTTACTGTATCAATTATCTCTCCAAGTAATAAAGGAGAACATATCACTAAGGGAACCATAATATGTGTGTGTGTGTGTGTGTGTGTGTGTGTGTGTGTGTGTGTGTGTGAGAGAGAGTGAGAGAGAGAGAGAGATTACCATAGTACAATTATTAGCAAGCTAGTGTCCAAAACTATTATACTATATTAATCCTCAATGATTCTAGTTACCTTGTGCCATACTAAGTTAAACTGAGTAAATACAGATAAATGCCTGGTCATGTTTTTTGTGTGGCGAGTTGTTGTGCGAAGTTTAATAAAAAGACTATTTGTTAAAAATAGACCACCCTGGTTTTATGTTTAAATTTCACACACTGGTTCCAATAGTGTATGAACTAAATTAAGTCATTTAACAAACTTCAAAAGGATGCAAGGTCTGCCAGAGTCTCTGCTTGAAATTATTCTAAATCACTGTTTTATTTGTATTGGTGCCAAAATAGTAAGATCAATGCTCAAAAGTCTGATTTTACTAGGTCTTGAACTTGACATCAGAAAATAAGCAAACATAAATATAGTTTTCTTTCTTTTATTCACACAGACTGGTTAGGGGTTTGTTCCAGGAAAAAAATTTAAATAATGAAATATATTATTATACTTATTAGCCAAATTTATAAATTGGCTAAAGCAACATTAAAAACAAAATGGTAAAAATATAAAGTATACAAAACAATGTCTACAGTTATTAATATACTTATTTTTAACTGTCCTATTATCTACCAATTTATCTAGGAAGAGTTAAAAAATAGAAAAAAAATTACTTGACCTCTCTTGTGAGATCCTGAACTTGTGGCATTCGCAAGTGTACATAACGTCATTAGAGCTGTGAAAGATATTTTGAAATTTTAATTTTGAAGAGCTGAATAAATAAAAAGTTAAACTGAAAGTATTTGAATTATTGATGCAATTTGTTCTTACTTAAAGTTCTGCAGTTAACACTAATATGAACAATAGTAGTAATAATAATAACAAACACCTATAAATGACTTAAATAGAGACTTCATTTTCTTATCCATCAGAAACTGTCTTTGAATGAATGCCTTGATCTGATACAGGAACTATATCAGTCCCCAAAGTCTTATATGTCTGGCGAAGACCCAAACACCAAATCATTTCAAACCTTATCAGGAGTATGACGACAATGAAATTAGTTAAAATCTGTTTAATCTCTTCCTAGACTAACCTCTGCACATGTACATATGTGAGGAAATGGTTATTTAAACATTACATACCATATCCAAAGCAAATCTAGTAATAAAAAACAGCAAATCATGTTTTCTCTCCAGAGAAATAAACTGATTACAAAGTGGGGGACTATGTTGATGACATAGGTATTCACAGTTGGTACAAGAATGATCTTGAACAAAAAAAAATATCAACAAGCTTCTGGAACTCTCTTCTAGCTCCATACTAGCCAGTCAACTGCAAGCTGCAAAAATTTAAATGCAATGTCAATCACTATCTACTGTCCTCCTGATTACTCTTTTCTCTTCTCGCTCATTATTAATGTTTCTGTTCTTAATTCTTTTACACCCAGTAACTCTTTTATGTCTCAGTGGCTTTGCTGCCTTGCATGAGGTGATACCGATTAAAAAAAGAAAAAGCGCATTCCAAGTTGGACTTCAACCTTTCCAAAAACAGAAGCTATGATATGGAATTGGAAGACACATTTGGTATCACTGATCAAGTTACTGGCAAAGTAGAAAGTGCAAGATCCTAAAAGTTTAAGCAATATTTGCATGTACTGCATCCACATATGTTTCCTCTTATACATAAATAACACTGTGAACAGACCTCTCCATCCACCATGTAAATACTTGATGGAGCCCATGTTGGACAAACATAGTGGCTACACTATTCATTAGAAGTCTCTAGAATTCTCCTCAAACCAATTCTAGGTAACTTTAATTCAATGACACATATTTTATCCTTTTTTTATACTAACGGTCACCCAATACAAGAGCCACTGAAGTTAGAGTGTTACTGCACCACATCCAAAGCACCAAACAACTGGTGCTCCATGGCTTGTTGACAACTAGAATTCATAGACCCATGGAGTCTGCACCACATCCAAAGCATCAAACAACTGGAATAATGATGCATCAAACCATACCAGTCTTCCAGGATCTAGTTACTGATATCATGAGCCCAGGTAAAATTCTGTATTGTGGTGTCAATAAGGCTAACTCGGTTGGTTGTCTGCTTCCATAGCCTGTGGAAGCTAGAGTGTAAATTGATCTTACCCACTGGATATACATCTGGTAACTGCACTAAATGTGGCTGAGATTCAAGTTAATGTCACTTGTCTGTTACCACAGACAGTTCTTGCTAGATGCGTCTAGTCACCATCATTAAGGACCCATGGTCAACATCTGCACTGTCCACAATGGTAATGTCTTCCATCAGGTATTCCCTGTACACGTGACATCAAAAATTGTCAAATGTTCCCACAATTTCAGAAATGGAACATCTCCACTCATGTCCCACTTAAACTCTGATAATTAATGTCACTTTGCTATGCATGGCTTAACTGGTGTTCATTTTGACACATCAGCTGTCAGTGCACAACTGATAGATCTCTGAGCATTTCTATGACATCAATATTCAGTGACAATAAATTCCATTGCCTTTAAATACAGTTATCACTCAGCCTTTGGCACACCAATGTATATGCAGTGACAGCCCTAGAGTTGCTGGGCAAGCTGAAATTCAGTGCCCATACAAGTATAATTTTAAAAATTTTCACAAGTAGAAAAACAGAAAATGTAAAATAATGAGTTTATTATAATATATGACTTAATACAAGCTAAAGAAAACATTCATTATCCTGGCTAAAACATTTAGCCTTTAGATCTGCAAATCTTTACATGGCATTTTCTACATCTATTTTCTTTACAAGATCATTTTCTATTGACAAAATAACCAAAGAATTTAATCTGTCTTGATTCATGAACAACTGAAGTATGTTTTTATAAGCTTTAGTTTTGGAAGATCCCAAAACCATGATATAGCAGCTTGATGGCATCTTCGACTTTGATGGTGCCCTGGGCAACTGCCTGAGTTGCCTGTACCTTGAGCCAGCCTTGTGTATATGGAAGGAGTAGAACAGCCCAGTTCAGCTCCAAAATGTTTACCTGTGTTATTTTTGTTGTATGTGTCCTTGTGTCGTTATGGAGGAGAACAACATTCTTCCTTTAATCCACTGTGTACGCTGCCACTGCCATGCAAAAAACTAAGTTATCCTGTATTCTAAATTGATTCTTCACTGAAATGTAAGATTAGTAGTTAGGATGACTTTATTTATGATTATTTATAACGAAGATTCTGTTCATGCAAGTATGTTAAATATGTCTCTGTGTAACTGGACTAATCCTGTTGATTCACTGAAGTTTTTTCTTTCTCTAAAGATTTAACTTATTCTAGTCCATCAGCACACTTGTAAAATATATCAATCTATAGAATACATTTGTATCATCATAAACTATATATCTTGTCTCAGTGATGGTAATTATTATGAAACATGATTTCCTTTGTATTTTCTCCATCCAGCAGTAGTTGTTAATCTCCCGTATCATATTCTTCCCTTCCCCTTACTGCTTGGGCACTTACAGAGTCTCTGTGCCTTTGCTATGATAATTAGGCAGTCATTTACATATCACTACAGCAATATTAGCTGTTTCCCTATAAGAAAACATTCAGCATTCATTGATTTGAGCAGCAAGTACAGCTGTCACTTGAGATTTTTAAAATCTTTCTCTTAAAAGAATTTTTCAGGGAAATGGGTTTCTCAAGTCTAGTAGATGTTTATTAATACATAAAAAACCATGTTATAATTCGTTTATATTTCTTAATTGTGGAATGAATGAACCCGTATCCTACATGGAAACATCATATAGCCTGACGTGCCATACCATTTAGCTACAGAGGAAGCAGTAATTTGACCTTGCTAACCAGACACTTCCTCTATAGCTAAATGCTATAGCACATCAGGCTATATGATGGCTTCATGTAGGATACAGATTTGATTTGTGTGAGAGAACACATATTTTCTAGGAAATTTATTGTACATTCAGGCTGGTAAATGTTGTTAATACTGTTTATTATAAACCAAGCATTTACTTAAATATATGTATCTATAAAAATAACATTTAAACTATATATATATATATATATATATATATATATATATATATATATATATATATATATATTTCAAACATGTAGTATTGAATGTTAAAGACAACATAGTCTTGCATATTTTCTTTTGAATTTTCTCATATTCTCTAATGAGACTTTTTATTTGAAAATAGTTTCGAAATATGTATTGTCCATACGATGACCTAGCGCTTATGGACAATACATATTTCGAAACTATTTTCAAATAAAAAATCTCATTAGAGAATATGAGAAAATTCAAAAGAAAATATGCAAGACTATGTTGTCTTTAACATTCAATACTACATGTTTGAAAGAAAAATTGCTGCCAAATTACACACACATATATATATATATATATATATATGAGCTTGTTTGAATAGATGTTGATTCAACAGTTTATTTAAGAAGACACATGAAAGTATTGTCATTCTATTTACAATTAGGTGGCCAATACAAAGGGGAATTTTTACCAGTATGCAATAAACTCTGAGGTCTTAATAAAAAGTGGGGGTTAAAAGTGGAAAATTAGTAAAAGGGATATTCTTAATAAGCTTAAGGGAAGAGGGAGAAATTCACGAGAAAAATAAATGTCCCTCCCCATCTATTAAGCAGCAAAGTTATCTGTCTATTTAGTTCCTTGTTCACTTCACTCTGTCTATCTATCAATCTAAATCTGTTCAAATCTTTACCGATCTGTTCATATCATCTGTCAGTCTGTTTTGATCAATATGATCTGTATGTCATATAAACACTTCAATATATTTAAATAGGAGGGGAAAAACAAATGAACAACACCTCTACTGCTGTCATGTATATTCATATATACCTTTAAAACCATACTTACACCAAGGCAAGCAGGTGAAATCCGGCCAGCAATAAAAAAAATATCTAAAATATGTATACATATAAAATATATATCGTCTTTCTTCTGTAGAAAAAGAAACGAGTTTACGAATTGTACAACTTATCCAGTGTCAGAGGAGGTGTGGAATAAATTACAGAGTATTTAAATAGCAAATGAAGAAATATGACTCAAAAAATAAAGAAGAAACTGGTGGATATCATGTTTTGCTGATTGGGTGAAAGATGACGGAAATCGGCAATGACAACAGTGATGCAAGTGGAAAGAAACGCTTGCTACAGTGTCAGATTGACTGATCAACACATGACAATTGTGGTGATGGGGATGAAGAGGTAAAAACGGAAAATCAGGATAGATGAAAATGATTCAGAAACTGGTAGAGCAGAGGAGTCAAACAGACATTTTTGAGGGTTAATCCCCCCACCCTCAAAGATAAACGACAAGGGTAAGCACCTGGGAAGGATGAGAAGTTTATTTAAAACTGTAAACTTTGTAATAAGGGTTTTGTTTTAGAGAGAAAGAATAAGTTAATTTTACTTTATCGTTTTCCATTTTGTTTTGGATAGTTTATTTTAGAATTTTATTCTACCCAAATACATATTAAAAAAAATTAAAACTTTAAAATTCCAGTGTCTCCTGTCCCCTCTCCTTCATGCACATGTGTAGTTACATAGTTACCTCAATGTAAACATCACTTAAGTCCAATGAAGTCCTAAAGGATGAAACATTTCATCACTGATTTTTTTTTTTACAATAAGGTTCACCTTGTACAAGGCTTGGGGGCCACTCAAGGGAAAGGGTTGTGTTAAGGGGTAGTTTATATGGATAGGAGGGGAATATAATGGTTAACTCTAGACTTGAACAGGTTAAGATTGGAGTGATCGTGGAAACATCCAGTAGGGAGTCTGTTCCACAGGGCGGTGGTTCATGGAAGAAGCTGTTTGAGTGGAACTTAATTCTTGCTGATGTAATACAGAGGGAATGTGGGTGATTTGCTATTATGTAAGTGGCGTGACGGGTCCTAGACAAGAAGATTAGACCTGGCAGAACCAAGAAATACAGTTCTTCCAAGCACTTTGCATGGAAGTAGTGACAGAGCAGTGAGAGTCTCACCACATCCCACCTGTGAGAGAGAGGTTGGAGGATGGAAAATAGTTCTTCTCCAACAAGGACTCAAAGATGTTTTTGAACTCTATCAAGACTGGAAAGTAACATTGTTCTGATATATAAAAAATTATATATATAAATTTATATATCATTTTCTCATATATATATATATATATATATATATATATATATATATATATATATATATATATATATATATATGTATATGTTGTTATGATGAGAAAATCTGGCATAATCAGTGGATTCTACTTAAGAGCACTCATATATATATATATATATATATATGTAGAGAGAGAGAGAGAGACAGACAGACAGAGACAGAGATATAGATACATGTATGTACAAAAATGTCGGCATGACCAATAGACTACCTACCAAAAGACCAGGAAAAAACGTGGGAAAAATACAAAAAGTAAAAACCAAGAAAAACCTTCAGAGTCTGTCTATATTTTTGAGATGAGGTATTATGTACAGTATTTACATTAGTCGGACTATTGTCCTCATCTTTGTCGCCATATTTGTCACAACGTTTCGGCCGTTGTATGCTCCGGCCTTCTTCAGGTGGTTGGAATTTCGAACTGAACCCTTTATTTCAATCACTGGGGTAGACTGTTCTAGTTCCACGAGCCATGTTTGATGGATGTCAGTTATCAGTTATCTCCTGCTAATTTTCCCTCTGAAAGTTCTCCACTGCCTTAACCGGGTATTGAACTCACACTCTTTGGGTCTGTCACTGGATCTAACCAATGCCTTTATCCATGTGCTATGTGTGCTTGAGTCTACCCCAGTGATCGAAATAAAGGGTTCGGTTCGAAATTCCAACCACCTGAAGAAGGCCGGAGCGTACAACGGCCGAAACGTTGTGACAAATATGGCGACAAAGATGAGGACAATAGTTCGACTAATGTAAATACTGTAAAGAAAAACCTTACATAAAAAAAATCAAATTAAGAAAGAAGAAAAGACCAAAAGGCAAACACTTATATATTAGGTTGGCCATAAAGTCCTGACTCACTTAATTGGTTCAACACAATCTGATGGGATGGCACTCCAACAATTTTCACTGCTTACAGAAGATTCATCTTTCAATGCTGCCACTAAAGCTTTGTTGGCCGTCAAGGGTAAGATCCCCAGAGTTGAAATGTCTGTACCACCTCAAGACCTTCAACTGACTGACTGTGCCTTATCCTTCAGTATTACAAATTTCCTTCACAGCACCTCTTGTAGAAAGTCTTTACTTGTAACAAATCAAAACTCTAATTCCACTTTCTTCCAAACTCATTTATGTCAGTTGGGGCCTACACAAAGAGCAACAAACAACCATAGTATCTGGAGGTTGGTAGGCAAATGAGTTAGGACATTCTGACCATCCTAAACTAATGTTGCTGTTGCTCCATAAATTTTACTTGTTTTTTTTCCCTCCACTTCCTAAGTGATTCAAGACTTTTTGGCCAATCTAGTATATATATTATATTTATAATAATCTTGAACTTTGAATCCACATACAATGTAGCATTGTCCCCATGATACCCAGAATTAAAAAAAAAAACAACTATATCGAACAGTTTATAACTTTTTGTACCAGATGAATGGATAAACAATGAAACTCCGAGTCATACTGTAAACATGGGTATATATATATATATATATATATATATATATATATATATATATATATATATAAATATATACATACACATATAGTGTATGATGGTAAATTGTTGCCATTTTATATTTTCAATTTTGTGCATACGTGTTGTTTGTTTTTTATTTTGCTGACTTCACAGTATAGTAAGTTCAATTGGGCACCATCTGTGTGAAAAAGAGCACCATGACACAATTCACTCCATCAGAAATTTGGAACCTGCATGCTTTACTGCTTGACATTTGCACAGGAAGCTCCAATATGAACATTTCAGAGAGTTTGGGCGTCAACCTGAGGACAGTGCAGAGGATTTGGAAAGAGTTGGATGAGTCTAATGCTGATTACGAATGTCTTTGGAGTGCTCACTAGTGATGGCCTAGGTTGAGTTTTTTTTATGCATGCATGACTGGCAAAAGATTTTATGTCTGCTACAATGCTTTAACATTTACCATACACTGGATTGGGTGTTTTATATTCCATAAAATACTGTCTGTGATATTATAACTTTTATAATTATTATCAATTTATTATCATATATATATATATATATATATATATATATATATATATATATATATATATATATATGCACATTTCATTAAAAACGACTGACAAGGTGGTTTTATTTAGTTTTTTATACAATTTATCATGTGATCTAATAATGTTTTTCTTTTCGGATGATAAATTATATAAAAACTGTTCTTTTTATCCGAGCGCTTTCGGCTATACATTTAGCCATTTTCAAGGATTATATTTTAACTGTTAGAATTAGAAATAGTTTGTTATATGTATGTTTTATAAAATGTTTCATTTTTTTGTTTCAAAACACGGTCAAGATATTATGTCCATGTTAAAACAGTTAAAATATGAAATGAAAGCAATTTTGTTTTGGATGCAATAAAATTTACAAGTAATTTCTTGTTCACTTAACCACTGATTGGAGGTCCTTTTCAACAGCAGCTGCCAGGTTTACTTTGTCAGATCTGATGGATTTGTTACTAAGACAACAGTAAATGGTTGTGTAATCTGCATAAATACCTAGTTGTGAATTGATGACATTGGCGAGATCACTGATGAAGATCAGAAACAGCATAGGTCCAATGATAGAGCCTTGGGGGACACCCATGTTAGCATGAGAATATATGGAAGAGAGCTCAGTCAACACAACCTTCATTACTCAATTTCTCAGGAACAATTGGATTAAGACATAAATATATATATATATATATACATATGTTTGCTTTCTGGTTGAAATACTTGTACAATTTTCCCGGTACTAGTGCTTGGTGTTTGAGGTCTGGTAAAACTTGAATTTTGAATATTGGTTTTTAAGGCAGGCAGAGGCTTCCCAATTGGAAGACTGTGGTAACAGTTAAATCAGGACAAGGCAAAGTAGTCTGAACAACTCTTCAAATGTTAATGATTTTTTAATTTATTTCTTACATTTGTTTTCACAAATTACTTTTTGAGTTTTTTTAACTGCATGTTCCATCCAATAATCTTTTAGTGCTGTCAAATTATTTCTTTTTCCATTTTTTTTCCACAGTTATTTAAAACAGTGGCTTCATTACTGTAACTTGCATATATGTCATTGAGAAAAAGATTTTTAACCATACACATGAGTTTTGTAGCCATTAGTGCAACTCAGATGTTGGAAAAACAAAATTTGGATAAGTTACCCAAACAGAAGGCCATTTTGCTGATTGTCTGCAACAACAGATGAAAAGGAAGCAATCCAATTTATGGTACTAGAACAATAGGTAAGACAAGAAATCAGAGTTGCTTAGTTGTACTGCTTGAGAAATTCTGAAGAAAACTTTGTTTTGATGGTACAATGGGTTATAGGTGGTCATGAGACAATATTTGCAAGACATTCTTTATTAAAATAATCAAAATTGTAGTTGCCAATTTTCCTGGCTTATATATACACACATGAATAATATCTCTCTCTCTATCTATCTATCTATCTATATATATATATATATATATATATATATATATATATATATATATATATATATATATACATTATTACTTAAATGTTATTTTTAGTGAATATTTGAGTAGATACTCTGTTTATTTATTAAAAAGTATATATATTTTTGGCTACCAGCCTGGACATTCAAGAAATCTTAATAAAAAAATATGTACTCACTGACAAGATTTGACTCAAGTATTCAGCCCAATAGACAAAAATAAACAAGTGGACCATCTACTCAAATATAGGGATCCAGTAAAATTAAAGTTTAAGTAACAAAATCTGTCAGATTAATAAATAAAAAAAACATCACCTCTTTAAATATATATATATATATATATATATATATATATATATATATATATATATATATATATATATATGTGCATGTGTGTGTGCATATGTGCAGAAGGATTGCTGAAAAGTTATTGGACTTGCCAAGAAGGAATTAATACAAACCTAAATTTTGATCATTTGATCAGACATTATGAAGATTTACCAGCATGCCCACAAGATGATGGTATGAGTAAATTTGGATGAGAACAACTTTGAAAACAACTATTTGAGATGCTTATTGGCAAAACATAAAAGTAAAAGTTTTACAAATATATAAAAACTATTTTATAATTTTACAAATTTATATATATATATATATATATATATATATATATCAATTATGTAGTGCGTATTCAATTTATGTAACGTAAATCATTCATACGAAAAACTTTCGATGTCTCATTACTACCTGGAATTTAACAAAAACACACTGAAATGTCTACCTGATGATGGTTGTTCGAAACGACTGAAAGCCCGGCTAGTAGAAAAAATAAGACCTGATAAAACCGGAATTTATAAACAAGGATCATACCATTCATTAACGGATTCGAAGTTGATTGTATTTTATTATTAAATATTGTTTGCGAGAGTGATTCTTGCCATATAATTAGCTTCAGTATTTGTTTTTCGTATGAATGATTTACGTTACATATATATATATATATATATATATATATATATATATATATATATATATCTGTGTGTGTGTGTGTTTAGGGAGCATATCTTCATTTATGCATGTTTGGTTGAATAATCTAGACATATTATGTCTGTCTATTTTTATTTCAATCCTCCCAAATTCATGGGTCAATTTCTTAGTGTTATTAAACTGATTAAGAAAGATGCTGTAATTTTGGTTATTTTTGGCAAAGTATTCAAGGCTTTAATCAATGCTGAAGTGGTTAAGCAACTTATCTCCCATGACCTACTCTACTACTGAAAAACAATATGGCTTCAGTTTTGTCAGGTTGATCGCTGATATGCTAATGACCATAACTGAATATATAGTTCTTGATAATGACAGTGAAGCTCGAGCTGTGGCTGTAGATATCTTGAAGGCATTTGACAGGGTTTGGTACACTGGTCTTCTATGTGAGCCTCAGGGCTACAGCATTACTGGACGATTATTTGAATGAATCAAATCGTTCCTATCAAATTGTGAAATGAAGTTAGTTTTGAACAGGCTTGCTTGCAGATCCTTTCACATGAATGCAGGTGTCCCCCAAGGCTCTATCCTGGGTCCTACACTGTTTCTGATCTTCATCAATGATCTTCCTGATGTCATCAGTTCCCAAATAGGCATTTATGCAGATGACACTACCATTTAACCCTGTCTCAATAGAAAATCTGTCAGAGCTGACAAAGTTAACCTGGCTGCTGCTCTTGAAAAGGACCTCAAATCGGTGGTTAACTGGGGCAGGAAATGGCTTGTAAATTCTAAAGCCTCCAAAGCTAAAATGCTCTCATTTAATCAACAGAGAAACTTTCCTGTTTGCTGATGCTAGACTCCTGTAGAGCAACAGACTGTATCTTTTTGGCCTTACATTTTCAACTGACATTGAATTAACAGCTGCAGCTACTGGAAGGAAAGTTGGGTTACTGTGTCATTCCAGAAGGTTTTTCTCATTCATCTTGCACATTTAAAAAACTACCATTTATTTGTGCATTGAATACTGTTGCCATATCTGGTTTGGTACTACTGCTATTCAACTCAAGGTTCTTGACAAAATCCAAAGAAGGATCTGCAGTGTAATTAATCCTGACTTGTAGTTTTGTCAATTTTCACATTAATTATAATAACAATTTATGCAATATTAACAACACTCTCTCCTAGTTCTTTTCAGTAAAATTCATTAAAAAAATCATTGCTGCTTATATGTCTAGTATATATATATATATATGTATAATTTCTATATATATTATTTATATATTATATATGTGCAGTACTTATTGGAAAGCACTCACTATTGGTGATAGAGCTAACATACTCAGTTGTATTGATGTGAGTTTGTGACCCAGGACCCTGGGTTTCACACCCTTGCTTATATGTCTAGTGTGTGTATATATATATATATATATATATATATATATATATATATATATATATTAGACATACCTGGATTTCATGCCCTTGAAATCATCAGACAAACTGATTTACTTTTAAAATTTTAGATCTATCTATGTCAGTCTCTGTTTGGTTATATTTGATGGTAGTGTGAGGAAAAATTATTCTCTGTGTCTGTTTAAGGATATCACTCATACATAAATAGATCAAAATTTTTAAAATGAATCAGTTTGTCTGACGATTGCAAGGGCGTGAAACTCAGGGTCACAAACTCACATCGATACAACTATATATATATATGAATTGGGATCAGATATAGATAAAATATGGATTAGAATCCAACACAATGATAGGATAAGGATCAAATAGGAAAACATTTATGAATTTAATATGTTTTGCTTTTATTTGTGATTCATCAGAAAATGAACTATGGAGAAGAAAAGAAAATTCTGATATTTTTGTGTTGATTATCATTGGTTAAACAGACCTCACGTATATCTGTCCAACACTGGTTGTTTGAGATATATATACCTACAACCACAACCAGTGTAACTTAAATTTTTTCACACTCATGCAAACATCCCCCCAATCAACATATGGATCTACAAAGCATAGATGAAACGCCTACTAGATGCTTGAATGCACACAAATGCATACACATTATTAACCAAATCGCGCGTACACAAATTATAGTACACATATATAGATACATGAACTATACACACAAACACTGCTTGACAGAACAGATAAACATGAATGCTGCTTAACCAATGAAAAATAAACAACAAAAGTAAAAATACCAGAATTTTCTTTTCTTTTTCATATTTCATTTTCTTATGAAGCTTTAATAAAAATGAAATATGTTAAATTTATAAACATTTTCCTATTTATTTCTTACCCTATTATAAATATGATGAAAATACAGTTTTGAGTAATGCTATATTTATCGGTAAGCAATTTCAGCTATTTCTGGTTTAGTTGTTTTATTCTAACAGTTATTGGATAGTTGAGAACTGTTATATTTTAAATTATTCTAAAGGCTGTTGAGTGGAACTAATCATGAGCAAGAATGCGGTTATTTTATAGCTATTGTATAGAGTTGTCCATTAACTTTTAACTTAAAGCTACCCATAATGCACCATGGACAGCATATATAAATAGTCAAGCTATCACCCAACACAAATGGCCTGATGATTTTGTTCAAGCATGAAACAGACAGTCAACACTTGGTGTTGACCTCAGTGTCCACTTATATATATATTACAATGAATCATTCATACAAAAAGTAGATTAGTAAAGTTAATGATATAAAATAGTGAAATCCCTTCACAAACAAAATTTTAAAGGTGCATTAACCTACAAATCACTCAATGAATGCTATGATCCTTGTTTTTAAAAATTATAAGCTGTATAAGGTCTTTCTTTAATACGCAAGTACTTTCAACTGTACATTCAGTCATCTTTAGGCATAGAAATTATTTTGTTTTTGGTAAAATGCAGGTAGCCTCTGAGACGAAAAATTGCGAATGGAAATATATTTACTTTGAAATGTGTTACAGATACAAACTTTTGGAGCGTCCAGTTGCAACGCTAAGGTTGAATTTTTTGAAATTTTTTTTAAGAGAATGCATTTTTTTACTAATAAAATATATATATATATATATATATATATATATATATATATAAGATAAGAAATAGTTTACTATATTTATGGGTAAATGTTTTCAGTATCAGGGGTAGAGTGTATATAAAAGTGGACACTTAGGGCAACACTGAGTGGCGACAATCTTTCATGCTTGAAGACAATGTTCAGGCCATGCGTGTTGTTTTGACTATTTAGAAATGCTGGTCAATGGTGTATTATGGTGTAAATATAACTTCTATATGCTTCATTACCTATAGGCGGTCATATTGAATTGGGATCTTTTAGATGAAGAACCATAGAGACAGATTGACACTGATACTTGTCAAAGCACCTAATTTTTGTAACAATGTTTAGTTTTATCACCATTTTACAAAAAGAAAAATATTAACTCACCAAAAATATCTGATAAGTTAATTGTACTAAAAAACAATAGATATTGCACGTTTTAACAATTTTTTTTTGATGAATTTCTCCCCAAAATTGGTTTTCAAAAAAAAATGTCACTGATATGACATTTTCTGCATAACAAATTGCAAGAACTTAAAAATCTGCAGAACAGAAATAAAAATCTAATCTGCAATAATTAATGAATTGTGATCCACTTTCTGTTGTTCAGGGTGTGTCATTCAAAGATGTGAACAATGAACAATAAAAAGTTTTATAAATTAACATGCACAAATTCAAAACAAGAATAAGTAATTAAGTGAAAAATAAACTGCAAGTTAATTTTTATGCAGGATGTTAAATGAATCTTCTTTTTGAGAGGAAAATCAATTTTCCTTAAACAATCAATCACTCAGAGTTATAAACCCTGAAGAAATATTGTACATTTTAAGATTTATTTGACCTGATAAAATGATAGATGCATATCAGAAAAATAAGTTCCCTAAATCAAAATTACACTTCCATGGATTGTTCAGACTCATATTCTCAACTTTGTTGCTTTTTTTCCTCATGTTTCTATTGATGCATTTTTTAGCCTTCCTCATTCTCTAACATTTGGTGTCGAGTCATTGTCATTAATCCATTAGCCTTTTGAACTAATATCTTCATCCTTGTAAATTTTATCCCTCCAGGCAAAAACATTCTCCAGTCTTGCTCAATGATTTTTTTTAATTCAAGATGTATCATTATCCTTATTAGTTGAACTAATATCCTCATCTTTGTTGATCTTATTAAAACATTTGAGCCAATGAATTCTTCAGTCATCCTGTTTTAAATTTTCAGATGAGTTTTTTTAATCCAAACTTGGTCTTCTGTCTTATCACCATTTTCTTGTATAACATTTTCCTATTTAATTATTTCCTCTTTCTCTCTCCTTTCCTTTTGTTACACAGTCAAGAACAAACCTTCCTCCTCCTCCTCCTTCTCTTCCTCATTATTATTATTATTTTTACATTTTTATCTATACAAAGTATAGTATGGTTTCGCACCAGATTAAACTCAGCTAAGCAAATACCAAAATTTAACCCTATACAGCATCAGGAAAAATAACTAAAATATATGCTAAAACCTCAAACTAACTCATACTAAGTAAGAACTATATGTACGTGTTTCAACTTATATGACTAAAAAAAAAGGTTTAAGAACTGATCTCTTTTAATGTTGAGGATTGACTGCATGTGTTCTGTTTTTTTTGTTTGTTTTTTTTTACAGTAAGATACACTTTGTACAGTACCAAGGAGCCACTCAAGATAGAGGGTTATATTAAGGGGTAGTTTATATGGATAGGAAGGGAAGATAACAGTTCACTCTAGACTTGAACAGCTTAAGATTGTAGTGATTAAGAAAACATCCTCTTGGGAGTCTGTTCCACAGAGCAGTTGTTTGTGGTAAGAAGCCATTTGATTGGAATATGCATGTGCGCACACACACACACACACACACACACATATATATATATATATATATATATATATATATATATATATATATATACATACATACATATATACATACATACATATATATATATATATATACATACATATATATATATATATACATACATATATACATATATACATACATATATATATATATATATATATATATATATACATACATATATATATATATATATATATATATACATACATATATACATACATATATATATATACATACATATATATACATACATATATACATACATATATATATATATATATATATATATATATATAAATAAAGAAAATTTATATTAATAATGAATATACATTTTTTTTTACTCAACGATGGCACAACTTTGTGTTTCATGCATGATGCAATCATTAGTTTTCACTCAACACCTAATGATTACATTTTGCATGAAACTCAGAGTTGTGCTACTGGTGAGGTAAAAAAAAACAATATATATATACATACATACATACATACATACACATTTATACCAACCTACTAAAAGAACTATGGGTATTATTACCAGGCTAACCACATAGACAATGTTTTTGCAAGTAACACAAAATCAATATTTTTTCAGTGATTCTCCACCTTTTGCCAAAATAACCTCACGATGCAATTTTATCCACTTCAAGACAAAAGTCATTACCTATTCTTCATATGCTCATAACCTGCACTTTGTACTTCATTCAGTAACTTGAGTGGTTCTTGAGGCTTCTATTGGGTGAACATTAGGACAAAAAAGAAAAGTTTTAAATGCACACAAGTGGATTCTCATCATTTGTGCTTCACATTTGAATTCTTCTAAAACTTCGGTAATCAAATGCTGGCAAGAATGCTGTTGTTTTGTGGACAAGTTCAAGAGTATTTCTTCTATATAACCATTCATGATGGCACCAAGATTCTTGGCAGAACAGTAGTCAATTGAACATCTGGTGAAAACAAAGACCACATGCACAATTGTCAAAACCATTAGGTTCTATCAAAAGTCATATGCATAATTCTTTGGGCGTGAAACATTTAACTCTGGAAAAAAAGTAAATTTTACTTTAAGACACCAATTTTGTGAAGTTTAATTTTTTTCATAATGTCTTTTTTTTTAATCAGTTTACCCCAAGCAAGGCAATAATGGCACTAAGATGCAAGGGGCTACTGGGGATGAAAGAGAATGTGAAAACTTTAGAAGCAACTGGAAAATGAAACTTAAACAGGAAACAAGAGATAAACCTTTTATAAACCAGGAGGAGTGTGAACAGGAGTATCACTTATTACATGTATTTCTCTTGTACCAAAACACATGTGTCTAAATTTTCAAAAAGTTCTTTCTTGGTTAGAATTTAAAATTTATATATTAATATAAATATAGTTGATATATTTAAGCATTGGTACAGCATCACAGATCCAATCTGGTTTTAAATAGGTTTTGGAACATTTGTTATTACCCTTTCATTTGTTATTACCCTTTCAATTTCTCTCAAACATTGCTAATCACCGACATCAAATGGTGTCAAGAATTAGGCTTTTCTTTGGGCAGATCCAACAGGATATTTTCAACGTGCTCCTTCGTGATGGCTCTAGATTCTTGGCAGGGTTGAGGAGAGGAGAATTTCTTGGCCACCTGACAAAATCCATCTCTTTGGAAAAATATCAAGATCATCTTCATCCAGAATAATGTTCCCTTTCATGCAGCTAGCAAAAATGCGAATGAAAGTCAACTGATCAAATATGCCCTGCCAAACCAAATTCGTTTTTTTCCAAAAAGGCTAACATTTTCTCTTTCAGAGAAGATTCTTAAAAATATCTGCAATCACATATTCATAATCTTCAGTACTGTTATGTTCTATCAAGAATAGCAACATCCTTATAAAATATTAGTTTTATTACAAAGCATCATTTATATTAAGCATTGGTTTTTAATAAAATATGTATTAAAGAAGGCCTGCTGTCAAAGCATACATTACTTAAATACATATCAATATCTATGTATGGCTTATCATTCATATCCATATATGCTTGTCTGCTAGGGTGGAGAGCTAATGTCTGTTGCCGACATCTGCTCAGGCATATGTGTGTTTAACACCCACAGAGCCAGGTTATGGTTTATATTGCAGTTACGCTAACCAGCCCTTAGTTACAGTTTCCAGGGGAGAGAGTGTATAATCTGGCATGATCAACAGTTTGAACAAGGCTAGTACACTCAAACCCTCAGTCACAACGACTTGTATCTTCATGCTAGAGCAACCACTAACAACCGTGTACCAGTTTCACGCACAAGGCTTGTGTCAACCTGTGGTAGGATTTTTAGACACTTCTTAAAAATGCTGCATGCTGAGATCATCTCTTTAGGCTGGTATTATCAAGACGTCACCTCCCTAGCAAATCAACCATGGTGAGATTTGAACCCAATTTCATGGTTGGAATACTAATGGCCTAGCCTCTCAGCGATGTGCCCACATCTCTCTCTCTCTCTCTCTCTCTATATATATATATATATATATATATATATATATATATATATATATATATATATATGTATATATATATATATGTATATATGAAGAAATATAGTCTTAAAGTGTGCTATATTTATGGGATAAAGTGCTCAATATCAGAGATAGAGCGTGTGTAAATATAAAAGTGGACATGGAAGTCAGCACTTAGAGGCGACAGTCTGTTTCATGCTAGTTGCCTGACGATTGCACTAGCATGAAACAGACTGTCGCCTCTAAGTGCTGACTTCCACTTTTATATATATATATATATATATATATATATATATATATATTCATTCATTAGCTACTTCAATAATTAAATATGTAAGGTTTCCTATGGAAACATTTTATAGTACAAGAAATAAAGGTGGTGAAGAAGAGTACCTGCACAAAATAACAGATCAATTGATTTGCAACGCAAACACAACATTTATTAAAGCAAAATTAACAAAAGAAAAGTTTAAAACAAGAGTTTCGTTTCTTAGATGTAAATTGTATACACAACAAAATGTTCATTAATATGTTATAGTAGGATCTTACTTTGTTGGTGTGTTTTATGGGTGATGAATTTGCACCCCTTTTAGCTTCAGTGTGGAAAGTTCATAACACCAGTAGAGAGAGTTACTTTAGGGTTCACATGATTTTATATTTGAGAGCTGCTGCTGCTGCTAAGTTTTATTTAGAGCTACTACTGCTACTATCTTTAAGGTAAACCTGCTACTGCTACCATTTTTAAGGTCACTACATATATATAAAAAGATTGTTTGTTTAATGGCATATCAACTCCTTATGGGTCATTTAATGCTGAAATTTAATTTTCTTGGAAGCTTTGAAGTAATAAAAATGATATATGTCATTCTGCTTTCACAATTGAATACATGGTAGATAATACTCAGCTTTTGTGCATATACATGTTTGTGTGGACATAATTACTAGAGACAGTGATATGTGTGTTTGATTTCTTTAAGAAATTGTTGGATATTATATATATATTAATGTCATGAAAATTCTCTCATGTTAGGTGTTTGGTTGATTTTGTTTTGCGGCATATCAAACTCTATGGGTTATTTAATGCTGAAATCTACATATTTTGAACACAATTTTATGGCTTCAACTAAATATATTTTGAACGCAATTATATGCTTTCGACTATAGACAAAATGTATCATTTGTCATTTTGATATAAAATGTATTTTAATAATTCTACTTTAAAAATATATTGTTGGTAATCTATCTATAAATTCATTGCTGATAACTTCAACAGAAACAGGTATTGTTGGTAATTTTATGATGAATATGTATTGTTGGTAATTTCCTTATACAAAAATGCATTGCTGATATTTTTACCAAAAAATGCACTTTCACATTTTCATAGTACTTTGTTTTTGCTTGGGGTTCACTAGTTGTCTGTAGCTGTGACGCTAACAGGTGGTATCAACCCGGGTCAAGGTAGACCTAGGAACAACAACAATTAAGAGGTGCTTCTATGCTCATCAAAACCTCTAATCTTCTGATCAGAAGCCTTGCTGCCTGATGTAGATTATTTTATATATGTATAAATATATATATATATATATATTAATAAATATACATATTATCCCTCACCGATAGCATGACTTGAAGTTTCATGTTCAATGCAGTCTTCAGAGTGAATATGATGTAATTTAAATTTTTAAAAATAACTGGTTTGTACAGTTATATATTATACTGGAATTATAGTTTTTTAATATAAAAAATTATATTAGGCATTTAAAATAAATGGGGTTTGTATATATATATATATATATATATATATATATATATATATATATATAATTATTTATTTAAAAATTATAACACAAATATGTTATAAAATCACTACAAAAATAGCCATTTTGTTTCGACACCTCCGGTGTCTTATCACGTGATGATGTTGAAGGGTTTTAAAAGTTTCAAATTAATTAATGATCCCTCGCATGGGGAAAACGCTGTTACATAAGCTGGAATAACCAATCAAAATACAAGTATATGAGAATTCAAAAAACTTGACAACGAAGTAAGGTTATAATAGCTATTAAATGCTTTAATGTTGGGGTTATACTAAAATAGAATTTATTAAATTATATGATAAAATTTAAAGTTAGAATTAAAAATAAAAAATTACCAATTTTAAAATCTAAATTTAATCTCTGTTAAGTTTAAAATTATAAAATTACTGAGGAGAAAAGAAAAAATACATATGTTATTCAATTTATTTTGTTTTCATTGAAATTATGTTAGCATAGACATTAAAATCGACTGGTCTTAACTTCATGACAACATGGATACATTTTAATTGCAAGTGTAGGAGTGGGGTGCTGACATCTTGTGTAAGACAATACATACACACTCAGATTATAATACATAAGCACCCAGACATATTTAGATATATACACACACAAAAAGGTGACGAGACAGGAAACATTTCCACGGCCCTTTACAAAAAGATGAAAAAAAAAGGAACACACACATACATACACAATTAAATGTGCATGCAGTTTCTATACACATAGACACTGATAAATACATGTACACACATCCACATACATTGACCTAGACAGTCTGATACAACAACCAAGAAATATTCAAGACTGAAAGTGTTATTAAACGAATTCTAACCACTTATTAAAATATAACTTATACGAGCAAATATACATAGATAAAAATGGTCAAACAGAACAGAGAAACAAAGAATAGGGAAAGAAAGGACATTAAAACAGATATATACGTATAAAAATAACATCATCTAATATATAAAAAACGAAAATTTCAAACACAAATATATATAAAAATATATATATATATTTTTTCATATAAGTCAATATACGCCTTATTATAGGTGAAAGAAAATAAGAACTACCTACAGATATATGTGTACAGTGTACACACATTCATTACTACAGACAGAAGCACAGAAAGGCCTACCTATTGATAAATATATACACACATATATATGTCTATACACATACACATATATATATCTACACATACAAACTTATATATACACGCATACGCATATGCATATATACACATACAGAAGCAAGTCTTCAGAGTGAACATGATGTAATTAAAATTTTTAAAAATAACTGGTTGGTACAGTTATATATTATACTGGAATTATAGTTTTGAATTTAAAAATTATATTTGGCATTTAAAATAAATATATATATAGCTGCCATAAGAGGACAAAACACATTGGTAAAGAAAAGTTTTCTCTTGACTTTATCTGATATATATATTTCCGAACTCAAATAAATGCATGTGCCGAAAATGTTTCGAAACGTCTAAGATTAATTAAGAATCATATATCATCATGGACGTATGAGTGGTGTAATAAATATCCATTTAGAATGAGTAATCGAATAGCCAAGTTCAAGTTCATTACATTCACTTATGCACAAATACCTTTGGAAAAAGGTATGATCCTACCTCTTTTAACCCCTCCAGCTATGGGTTAAATGGTAGGGCAGACTGGGTTCTCAAGTTGTGTTTGGCAATCATTCTAGAAGGAGAAAGACAACTCTGAATTTAAAACTATATGTGGCCCTGATGCTGTGATGGATATACCTTAAGCAGGATCTTCATTAAGTTTTGACTGAAGCGCTGAAGTGCTTCATGAAAAAACAACTCATTGAACAAGACTTATGCAAAGATCCATATTTATTCATATATATTTTGTGCATATAACTCTTTTTCTCATCATTAGAAAGAGTCCACAACAAAGACATAATCAAATTCCTATTTATAATTCTAGAGCTTCCCTGTGTCTTTTCTACAAATGCTTTTGTTGTGTTGATGAAAAAGGTTGTCTCCCCCTACATAGAAGTAAAAAAAAAAATAGCATGTGATAGCTATCAAGGTCTTGGACATGCACAGTGACTGGCATAGAGGAAAGACACCCACACAAGGACCTGGGATCTGCTCCTGAGCCAAAGGACCAGATCCAGACGAAGGGAATCACAGACCTGTTCAGATACCTGTTATCTGTGTCAACAATGGACTCCTCTGGTAGGTTACACTATACATTCTATGTAGGGGAGGACATACGTTTGTATTAGTTTTTCTAATAATAATAAATGTTGTTATCATTATAACTTGAATCTAAGCCTTTTCCTTAACCTATATATTCCAACACTTTCATGGTAATTGTTATGATGAACTTTCTCTTATTGTACCTAGACTTTATGAATTTAAGTGCAAAGCTCGATTGGCAGCAAAGTCTTATCATTTTACAGTTGGAATGTCTAGATGAAACCTTAAATTCTATGCTAACAGTTTCTTTTATCTCACTTCTTGTTTGTCGAGCTCTCTTCTGGCTTCTGGCTTCCCTGTAAATTTTGATCTTCAAAAATTTAAATGCAAAGTTGTTATTCTCTATCTTCTTAATTCCTTTTCTTTTATTGTTCTCTCTCTCCTTAATAGTCTTTTTTTTTCTCATAATCTCTAACACTCAGAAACTTATTGTGTTTTAGTGGCTTTATTGCCTTGCTTGTGGTGAAATGATAAAAAATAAAAATATAGAGTAGAATTTTCTAGTGACATACAAATGTTACCTGCTTATTTTAAAAAATTGAGTTAAAGAAACTCTTAAATAATAATTGGTTCTGCAGTTAAATAAACTTTTAAAGATATGTGCAAATATATGTATAAATTAGAATTTATTTTATTATAATTATTTTCTTCTTTTTTCGTATCAAGAGAGCATGACAAACGACCAAGTACTATTTTGCTTTTCATTTAATATTCAAGAAATATTGAACATAAACAAGAAAATGTAGGGAACCATAAACTTTTCTAGCACAATGCAATTGCAAAATTTAGTCTTTTTTTGATACCACAAATAAACTGGTCAGGTATAATTAACAATTCTGCATGCACCTGAGATACTGTAGAATAAATTGAATTAATTTCTATTTATCTTAGCATTAAAATGGCAACTTATAATTAAATGTAGTTATGATTATAGGGTGAAATTATTCGTTTCCAGATAGAAATCATTTGGCATTCATTAACTGAACAGTTAATGCCACTGTTGGTTGAAATTTATAAAATGTTTCTCTTAAAACTTTTTCAGAAAATTTAACTTCCCAAATCTACTGTTAGCACACTTTCCTTCCAAACCTTTTATTTTTGATAGTATGCAAATTTAACATTTGTAATTAATACATTTTCTGATAGCTACAGATTGGTGAAAAATTCTATTTAGTAATATTTATTCTCCCGTAAAAGTGAAGAAATTATTGTTAATTTTGGGGTGGAAATAAAAACCCATTTAAGTGCAAAAAATGTATCTTTCAAGAACTTATTTATTATTATTATTATTATTATTATTATTAACAACAGAAAAGTGTTAGAAATTCTGTTATGTCCTATTGAATAAATCTGGATGAAAAGAACCTATTTCAGTATCTGAACTGATGCTCTTCTGTAAGGTCTTGGTGAGTAGTCAGTGTATTAATGTAGATTCTGTTTATTGTAATAACAAAATCAGAATCTATTTGTATTTATTATTCTCTGGAAACAGAAACAATTATGTGTT
The DNA here is from genome assembly GCA_964036315.1 of Acanthosepion esculentum. Classification (NCBI taxonomy): domain Eukaryota; kingdom Metazoa; phylum Mollusca; class Cephalopoda; order Sepiida; family Sepiidae; genus Acanthosepion; species Acanthosepion esculentum. The sequence continues at coordinate 63,962,006 of OZ038492.1, read as the reverse complement.
CGAGGTTAACGAACTTTATGTGATCTCGACACATTTGCAAGAGATCAGGATGCTGGAAATGTGAGGAAACAAAATCAACCAACTTTTAAAACTGAATCAAGTAGCCGCAATGTGAATGAAATGGTTACACTCAAGATTAAGTGCATTTCTGGTTGGGCAGGGGGAAAGAAATTCTCTGCAAAGGGAAATTAACAGTGTAAGTATTCTTGGCAGAATTTCTAGACCCTTGTCAATAAAATTTCAAATATTAAAGTAAAAAAAAGTAACAAAAACAATTTCTTTCATCGCCACCTACTCTACTGTCCCTTGTACCCTGCTGAAAAGAATTGTTGTCTATTCACCTACTTAAAAAACCATTTGTTATGTATGTATCTATCTATGTATGTATGAATGACACTACTTTGTTTGCTTGATGTTTCAATATCTATCTACTTCAGTTTGTTCATATCTAACTATCTATCTCCATCAGTCTGTTCATAATTATCTACTTCAGTTTGTTCATATTCATCTCCCTGCTTCTGTCTGTTCATATCCATCTATCTCCATCAGTCTGTTCATATCTATCTATTTCACTGTGTTCATATCTGTCTATATCTATCTTTTTCCATTAATCTGTACATATCTATCTCCTTTAGTCTGTGTGTGTGTATATATATATATATATATATATATATATATATATATATATATATATATATATTAGATAAATAAAAGGTGCCAAGATTGGTATGATCTACTTTTAAGTCATGATTGATGATTGATGCAAATGAGGCAATTTGAAGGTAACTATTCATGATAGGTTATACAGTGGTGAGAGTATGTGGGTGGGGGTTAAGCATGATAAAAAATGTGTTCCACAAAAATAAAAAAATAAAAAAAACAGACAAAAAGATGTCCAATGTTGGGGGTAGGAAAAATAGTTTGTTAGCAAAAAAAAGTATTCTTTTTCAAGATTTTCAAAAGTGACAAAAAAAATCTGGAATTCATTTATCCTCTGACCAACCCACACTCTGCCCATTCCAACCAAGAAACTGGTTCCTGAAGCAATCAGCAAAATATTAGCAAATTAAGACACACATTTTTACACAACCATCTTTCTTTTCTTTTCACTTCTAATCAAGCTGATATGAAATAATGTTTCTTCATACAACACTGATTTTTCTAATCGGAAGTTAGTAAAGTCAGTAAGGTGATGGGAGCATACAAAAAATTCACTTCATATGAGATTCAACAAGAAAATAAATTAACCACAAAAAGGAAGAAAAAGCTGAAAATGAAATTAAACAAATTTTGCTGCACTAACTGCATATACCTGAAAAACAGATATCCTATCAGTATTTGAAGCATAAATATTAGTTAATAGTTTTGGTAGTTTTTCCCAACACCACAAGTTGCTACACTACTAAAACATTCACCAAAAAACTTGAGTCATGATCTTAAATAAGTGGAGTGATTATATTGAATCAATAGCTAGGTCTACTGCTCGAAAATTTGATTCACCGTACCGTATCAGTTAATTTTTCTTGCCAAAATCCATCTTGCACATTTATAAATTTACCATTTATTTGTGCATTGAATATTGCTACCATATCTGGTCTGGTGCTCCTACTATATATCTCAAGATTCTTTAAAAAATCCAAAGAAGGGTCTGTAATGTAACTGATCCTAACCCACCAGCTTGCCTTCAGTCACTTTCTCATATCCATGACATGACTCACCTCTGGTCTTTTCTACAAATATTTTCATGGTTATTGTTCTGATGAGCTTTCCACCTTGGTACCTTGACTGCATGAATTTAAACATACTAGAAGTGGCATAGTGGAGTAATGGCTAGTGGCTCGGATTGAGGAATCGGAGAGCTGAGTTCGAATTTCAGTCGAATCCATTACATTCACTTATGTGCTAATACCCTTGGGAAAGGTAAGAATCCTCTTCTTCTCTTCCCAGCTATGGGTAAATAGCAGGAGAGACCAGGTTTTATAGCCTTGGATGGCAACTAGTCTACTGCAGAAAGAAATGGCAAGCTACTGTGGGAAAAAAAATCTGCCTCGTCAGTCATGTATCAAAAGATACGTGATTGCCTAAGTGAGTATCACACATGGCACATAACTGACTGACTGACTAAACTGGCATGTAGGCCTCATCATTTTACTGTTGAAATAGATAGATATAACCATATGTTCTATTCTTTTCTCGTACTTCTTGCTTGTGGAACTCTCTTTCAGTTTCTTGCTTCCTTGTTACCTACATTCTTCAAATATTTAAATGCAGTGCCAATTACCACCTTCTGTCTTCCTGATTTTTGTGTTGTCCTTTCTCTTCAACTAGTCATTTCATTCTCTTCAACTCCCATTAATCCCTTGTATCTTAGTAGCATTATCACCCTTTTTTGAATAAAATGATTATATATATATATATATATATATATATATATATATATATATATATATATATATATGAAGTTGAAGATCAAATATAGATCAGATATGTATAGGAATCTGACAAGATGATAAAATAAAATAAAGAGCAAGTAGCAAATGTGTCTCAATCTAACATGTTTCACCTTTATTAAGACTTCACCAGAGATCAAGAAGAGAAATAAAAAAAGCAAACAGACAGAGTTTTGGTATGTACTAAACAAAAATCATATATATATATATATATATATATATATATATGGATAGATGCATGGGTGGATGTCATACATCACACCAAACTCCTCCATATCCAAACTATTAGCTGTCTACAACAGCTTTCATTGATTATGATTAAAAATGTCTTTGACCCAATGAAACCTGTAGCTAAATTGGATAGCACATTTAACTCAAAGAAATAATAATGACCTAATCAAGATGTTGATGTTCCACACTACTTCAAACAAAATGTTAGGAAGAAAGCCTTCATCAATACCGGAAAGAGCAATAACAGTCACTGGACTTGAGAAAAATTGTTTTAAGACAAAGATTTTATCAATCTGAACCAAAAGTAACAATGGCTACTTGGTCAATGAATGCAGAATATTTCCTTGTAAGGAAATGGTTAATATTACCATTAGCATTATTATTAGTTCATCAAAATTCTGTGTTTTATCACAGCACTAGAAGTTCATAAGTTGTTTGACTCTTGAAGTTTCTGTTTTATACTAAAGTTCATTCAATACAAGACTCAAGAGTTATTCAAGGTATAGGGTTACTATCAACAAAATTCTTATGCTTAATGAGAAGATGGTATGAAATGAAAATTATGAGTATAAGGAGGGAAAAAATCATTACAAAAAAATTCATTAACTGTTATTGCTCTTTTTTTTACAAAAAAACTGTCATTGCTCACATGTTTAGTCCATCCTTCTCAGCATCCTTCTGTAGAATGATACTTCTGTTGCTTCAAGTCTCTTCTTCATCTGTGAGGAGATTGTCCAGCATTCACTGCTATATAGGTGGACTGATATCACATAAAAGTCCAGTATTCTTTTCTTTGTTTCTAATGAAATTTTCCTGTTTCTTAATACTTTGCTTAGCTTCTGCAAGTCATCTTTTGCTATCCCAATGCACCTTCAGATTTCAGGGTCATACTTCCCATCCTCTGTTAAAACACTTCTCAGATGTTTAAATTGTTGTACTTGTTTGATTTTGGCATCTTCAAACTGGATCACAAGGTTGAAATACAGCAGATCTTCACTTTTTTAAAGGCATTAGTGCAAAATAAACATAAGTGGTACAAGACTAAATTCGATCTTAGTTTGCAGATCCCATTTTCCAAATTGGGAACTGATATACAACTCATCACCTTTGAAGATATTGTTGAAGTTTAATGCATGTGTATAGATACAAAGTGAAAAACAAATATAGTTCTGTTACTTTTATCAAGATTAATTACAAACCAGGTTCTTGAATTTTTATTTCTAGGAATTTTCTTTTTCAATGATGAGAAAGTGTGCATTGGCCTAAAGAATACATTAACAAAAGTAGAAGGGACAAAATGATTTTAAATTTGAATGGACAGCACTTAAGATAATTTCCAAAAAGGCACAAGCAAAATATTCAACATTATGGATTATGAAAAGTAGCCACACAAAACTGCTGACTAATGTGATAAATTTATGGCATGAATAACAAATTTGAAAATTTGAAACCTAGAATACCTTCAAAGACATGAGAAAGCCTGATTCTCCAACAGTAAGATTGCTATTATATCTATTGTCAAAGAAACCTTTTGGATGAAATGATTAGAATGAGTTGCTTGGAATCTTTTGTTAAATTCCAGAATCTCAGTCATAGTCATCTTGTTTAGAGCTTATGAAATATAAAAAGAGAGAAAGATGCTGAGTATGTCACCACTTTTCAGTAGTGAGAAATGATTTATATTAATTAGAGATAAAGGCTAAATTCAGTGTTCAGGATCCTGGGAAATCTTGCAGACAGGACTAGCAGATGAGGTTACTTTTGAAATTCCATTGCTACTAAATTTTGAATTTTGCTATTTGCAACTTTTAGAGCTGCTTTTAAAATAGGGTGGGTTAACTTGGAATATTAACAAAAAGAAATCAATTCAAAATTTATTAGTGTTGGACTTTTACAGCCCAATTTGCTTTGTGAGTGAGGAGAAACTGGATGGGATGTTAGGATTAAAACACAGGGAGGTAGATAGCAATTGCAATGGTAGTATCAGTAGGAGTGTCAAGAAGAAATGTGTTAGCCATGCTTTCATGCCAAGTTAGAAAACGCATGAAATTGGTTCCAAGTTCAAAATGAACACGCTAACCTACCATTATGTTGTCTATATGAATGGTATGTCTGTGAGATTTAATTTGTTCCATTTTCCAAGGGTTCTCTTCAGCTGCTGCGATGGTGGTAGACGTGATGGTATTGGTGGTGGATAAAATGGTGTCAGAGGTGGCACAAGAGTTGATCCTTGCTCTTGATGTTTGCGAGTGCAGGTGTAGATGGCGTTGTATGGTTTGTTGTCTCAAATCCCGGGGCCGGCCCGAGATTGAATCTGGGATGTCATGATGTGGACCCAGGGCTTTAACCAACTGTGCTACTGTGCCACCGATAGACTAGACAGACAGAGGTAAGAAAAAATGTGTGAATAGCAGAGTAAACATCAACGAATAAAAACATTTCCTGAATATCTGGCAAATAAGAGAGATAACATAATGGATCAATTAAAACCAAAGAAAAAAAAACAAACAAATGAATTGATGAAGTTAATGTCTTAGTAGTGATTCTTTCCTGTTCTTTTAAACATCTTTAAGTATACCAATTTTGGTTTGGAACTTGGATTGTGCTTGCACAAAGTGACAAGTCATCATAACTGAGGGTATGAGTGTCCTGGTCTTGTTCCGTCTTTTGGTCAGTTTATGTCCTCTCTTTCAGAAACAGTAAATAAGGTCTTCTTACCATAGTTGTAATATAAACCACAGGTTGGATCTGTGGGTGCTAAAGAAACACAAATGTACCTGAGCAGGCATCTGCAATAGGGATTGGTTAGCTACATTAGCAGACAGGTATGCTTGGAAATCAGTGGCCATTATTATTATCATTCATATTTCTTCTTGTATAAATCAACTACAGGATTAAGTCTACTCGATAATTGACCAATTCCAGTAGAATTTAGAAAGTGCTCAAAATTTAGTCTGTAAATACTCATTAATATTATTGTAAAAAGATATAAAAACCTTACAAAGCTACTGAGGTTTCACTCCTTGGATCTTCAGGATTTGATGTAACTATGGCTACAAAACATTTTGCTTTCATTGCTTGCCTTGATAAAGTCAGAAGACAAAATGCATCATCAAGAACTAAGAATTTTTTTCAACTGTTATATTTATACCAATTAGTCTTATCTTCAGAATTTATACCATATATATATATACATGTGTGTATGTATATATATGATAAAAATATAGTTTTAAGGTGTGCTATATTTATGGTAAAAGTGTTTAATATTAGGGATAGAGTGGATGTAAATATAAAAGTGGACACTGAAGTCAATACCAAGTGGTGACAGTGTGTTTCATGCTTGAATACCATCTTCAAGCCATCCTAATGAAGATGGAGTTCAAGCAGGAAACCGATTGTTGCTACTTGGTGTTTGACTTCAGTCTCTACTTTTACATATATGTACATATGAATAAGGACAAAAGGAAAATTTATCTTAGCTGACATGTTTCATCATTTGAGAGACTTTATCAAAGTTAATGATATTTGCATTGATAAAAGATGATGAAACGTGTTGGCTAAGATAAGTTTTCCTTTTGTCTTTATTCGTATTTTCCTGTTACAGATATATATATATATATATATATGTGTGTGTGTGTATGTGTGTGATAAAAATATAGTTTTATGGTGTGCTATACTTATGGAGGAAAGTGCTCAATATCAAACAGAATATGTATGAAACAGACTGCTACTGCTTGGTGTTGACCTCAGAGTTCACATATATATATATATATATATATATATATATATACATATATATATATATATATATAAATATATATATATATATATACTTAATTGTATTGATGTGAGTTTGTACAAACTTACATCAATACAACTAAGTATGTTAGGTCTAATATTGAGCACTTTCCAATAAGTACCGTGCATATATATATATATATATATATATATACATAGATAGATAGTAATAAATCAAATTAAAACTTAACTTGTTTCTTCTCTGAGCTTTGTGGGGGTTATACCCACTCTTCTGGAGACTTGATAAAATTTAAATTTATTTTCAGAAACCATTTTTCTTAAGACATTAATTCATGATGTAAACTTACTTTAATTTATTCTTCTTCAAAAGATGTTATTGTATGAAACAATTTTTTTGAAATTTTTGCTTGTAAGCATTAGATAATTCCTTATATAATTGAAAGCTCAATATTAATGTGACATTTGATTTAGACAAGTATTTTCGTTTTGGATAGGAATGTGTGTAAACATTTTACTAAGTAAACTGTTAATTTAGTGAATGGTTCTAATTATTTATAGCTTATTATCTTAGTTAGATATATTTGACTTCTCTCAATATTTCTTAAGGACTTTCATTATATTATCATAATATTTAAAATTATGTTTGGTTTCATGTAAATATTATTATAATTTATATTATCAAACTTTTTTAATGACTTCACTTCAAACAAGGTGATAAAGCCACTAAGATGTACAGGATTAATGAGAGTGAAAGAGTTTGTAAAAATTTATTATTAAGAAGAGAGAACAATAAATGAACAGGATTCAAGGAGACAGAAGATAATGATTGACATTGCATTTTTTAATATAAAAGTTGATTGAAAAACAAGAGAGTTTCACAAATGAGAGGTACAAGTGAAGAAACTGTCAGTATAGAACTTATGGTTACATCTAGAACTTTCAACTGTAAAATGATGAGACCTAGCTTCCAATCTAGTACTGTGCTTAAATTTAAAAATTCAAGGTACCAAAGAATTAAGCTCATCAGAACAATTATCATGAAAATATTTTTAGAAAAGGTACATTACAGTGGTCGGAAAGGGACTGAAGCTGAGATGCTAAGTCAAGACTGATAACATTACAGGTTCTTCTTTAGATTTTGTCTAGATACATAGCAGAAGTACTAGACCACATGTGCGACCAATAGTTAGGTAGCTAAGTAAATAAATGGATAAAATAAATAAATTATAATTTTTTAATATACCTTTTATATTTCTTTTTTTTTTTTACACTTATATCTTAGGAGAGATCAATGTCTGTAATGTGGTATATGGTGTTATAAATTGATTTTGGTGCTGAAATTTTCATTGTATAATGATTGCTTAATATGATATTCACCATTTAATTATGTGCATTAACAAGGAAAAAGATTATATTGCCAAATATTTATTTAATAAAATAATTTTTTTTTATTATCAGTTTACTTTTTTTTTTACAAAATTCTACACTAAATATAAAGGCCTAAGAGCCACCTAAGGTAGAGGGTTACTGAATGAAGTTGTTGTATAGCTCTAAGAAGAGGAAGTAAGTGCAGATTATGATAATATGTAGGATAGATAACGGTTGACGCTAGACTTGAAGAGATTAAGATTGTAATAATTGGGCAAGCATCCTCTTGGGTGTGTGCCTGTTCCACAAAATAACCATTGTAATAACTACTGATACAACTATATGACTGTTTTCCTATAACCATTTTATGTACCTTCCTTCTAATTTAAGACTGACCTTGAGTGTTGTCATAAAAATAACAAAAAGAAAGTCTAGTAAGAAAAAAAAAAATAACCATATTAAAAAAAATACTACTTAACTGAATTTCAGATAAAATTAGACATTTATAAATTCATATCTGTCGGAATAAATATGATGAGTTAAAATGAAAGACAATTAAAGGACATCAAACACAATATTTTTCTTCTCAGGACATAAGCTATCATGACTGTCTACAACTTCCTGTCTCTTGTGGATCTTACACATTTACTCCATTTGCTAAGGTTTTCATGTGCTGGTCTGCCATCCATTCATGCAAGCTCATCAGGCAAATGACTCATTGCTATCTGTCATCACTCTTGCTCTTGATATGTCCTGTGAGGGTTAAGTTTTCCAAGCCTTCCTTCCTTATTATGCATCCAAGGAATTTCAGTTATCTCTTCCTGATTTCAAGAATAAATGTTCTTTCTGTTGTCATTTTCTTGAAAATTTTCTTGTTGCTTACTTACTCCGTCTCGTCTATAAAACTTTTCAGTTTCCTTCTGTAGAACCACATTTTTGCAATGTTTCCTTTGGGAAATTGTCCAACATTCACTGCCATATAAGAGGATGGCTATCAAATATGGAATGCTTTCTTCACTAGTCCACTGTGTTCAGATCTCAGTATAACATCCTCTGTTAAAATGCTTTTCCTGAAAATCAGAGAATACACATTACTTAAACAGTTATTTTGACCATTGCTTATATTCTTGGATTTTCTTCTTTTTTTCTTTCCAACTTCTTTTTTATGACTTTTCATCCTCAGGTGAGATACCAGTAATTGGGTAATCTTTAAACTTAGAAAAGGCATGTTTATCAGAAAACAAAGACTTTTAATGTTACGTCTTTTATTAACTTCATGCTGTGCTTGAGGGTTTTTAATTTGCATCTCAAATTAATTGACTTTTGATCTTCATTAACACAACAGTCAAGCAGCCTGGAAGCACTCATCAAGTAATCTCAAGTACTGTTGATACAGAGAAGCCCACAAGAAAAAAAATTTATGTATAGAGTTTGGTGTCATGAAGATGAGAGAAACTGCACATGTTTCTGCTGGAACTCAGCAAATGATTTGATATTACCAACATTCGCTTTCCTTAATAATTCCTTCCCTATAAACAATTTCTCTCTTTCTATGTGTCATATGCCTTCAAGACATGAACACTCATAATTCTCTAACAGTGAGATTGTTATTATATCTGTTGTCATATATATCAGACAGATGTTACTCATCTTATGTTGGTCTAATTGAGCAAGAGTTAGAAGAAAATAAAAGAGAAATTATGAATATTAACAGGCAAGAGAAAAAATCAAAGTGAGAAACTGTTAAACTAGAGAACTTCTGGATCTTCTTTCAAGATCGTTACTCCTCTTCTATGTTCTGTGTCCATTCCAGACATGGTCAATAATGGCTCTCCACAACTTCCTATCCATTGTAGCTCTTAACAATGTTTGCCTTTTTACTACTATTCCCATTTCTTGTTCTGCCATCCACTTACACAAGCTTGCTAATTTTATGATTCCTTGCGAATCCTCATCGCCCGTTTTGTGATGTTGGACGGCTTTGCTTGTCACTTTTGCTATGTCAAATGGAAGCTCGTTATCACTTCCAAAAATGTTTGTTATATTCAAAACTTTGTAGACACCGGTACTAGTAGTAATGCCTTCCAATAATATCTGCACTAGTAATACTTGTTCAAGTAGTAATCATCAAATAGTATAATGATCAGAAGAGAATCGTAATCCGTATAGTAGTAGAGTAGAGAGAGTGAACGTATAGCAATAGTGGATAAACAAGAAGAGTGAACAGAGATGTGTAGAGTATATAGGAGGAATAGTGATCAGTTAGTCAACACGCTACTTATTTATCACTTCCTTTATAATCACATGATCTACTTAATAATAGAATCATCTCTGTTACTCACTGGCGATCTAGTTTCAACCCACCGTGTCAACAAGGACACTTATTCTTATACAATAGTTAGGTTACTTTTTGTTTCCCTTTTGCTTGTCTTGGTTTCAAAATGTCCTGTGAGTGTTAAATTCTCCAAACCCTCTTATTGTGTGTCCCAGACATTTCAACTGTCTCTTTCTAATCTTTAAAACTCACATGTGTATGTATATATATATATATATATATATATATATATCGTTGTTCACATGTTCTATCCATAGTATTCTCAATATTTTTCTATAGAACCACAATTCTATTGCCTCAAGCCTCCTTTTCATCTTTGGGGGAAATTGTTCAGCATTTACTTCCTTATTGAAAGATTGATATGACATAACAGTTGATCACTCTTATCATTGTTCCAACAAAATTTTCCTGTTTCTTAATATTCTACTTAATTTCTGGAAGGCATCATTTGCTACTCCTATGTGTCTTTAGATTTCTGTGTCACATTCTTCATTGTCTGTGATAGCACTTTCCAGATAGGATCACTTTTAGAAATTTTATTAAATATAAGTGCCTTTTTTGTTTTCATTTTCTTTAAAACTTCCTCACTGCTCATATGCTCAAGCCATGATATTCTCAGCATTTTTCTGCAGAGCCTAGTCTATTCTCTCAAATCTCCTTTTTCTCTGAGGAAATTGTCTATAATTGAGGAATCGGAGAATTGAGTTTCAATTAGATTTGAAATGTGCTAATACCATAGGGAAAGGTATGAATCCATTTCTTCCCCCCAGATATGGGTAAATAGCAAGACAGATATATCCTATAGCCTTTGGTTGGCAACCAGTCAAGCAAAAGGAAAAATCTGAATTCAAACCATTTGCTGCCTTGAAGGTCCTACCTTTATAACTTCTGTGAAGAGGGACAGGGTAACATCAACATCCCCGGTGCAAAAGGAACCGACAAGCCATTGCACTATTCTGCCTTGAATGTCATCATAAACCATAATTGTGAGATGGAAGAGATGGGTGACTGCAGTGGCACATAATGCACTAACTGAATAAATGATGATGTATTTTAATACAAAGTATTAATATCCATCACATAATCAAGTAGAGATACCAAAAATGTACAATTTTCACCAAGCTGGAGATTTTCGAAATCATATCTCATAACAAGTACTAAGGAGGCTAAATTTGGTATCATTTGAAAAGGAAATTGGTTTACTTTCATAAAAATTTAACTTTTAACACTTGATTTTCAACAAGATTTTAGATATATCAATGTAACTGAACTAAAATCACATATTCAAATTTTTCAACAATTGAAATCTCTTAAGAATTGATTGTATCACTGATCAGTAGTGGATTTTTTTTTTTTTTTTTAAGCTTATCACCCCAAGCAAGGCTGGAGATCACTAGCATGCAAGGGGTTACAGAAGGTTTGGAGGAGGAGCAGATAGGAGTGGTAAAGGAGAGGATGTGGAGAAAGATAGTGGATTGATCAAGGCAAGGGGGTTACAGAAGATTTGGAGCGAGAGCAGATAGGAATGAAAGGTGAAAGAATGTGGAGAAGGGAAGTGGATAGATCAAGGCAACTGGAGATGTCGATTGACGTTACACTTAAATAGTTGGAGATTGTATTTGTCGGGGAAACAGGAATAGGGAAGGGAGTTCCACAGGTGAGATGTGTAAGACATGAAGCTATTGGAGTAGTAGAGATGTCTACATCTAACAGTTTCAACAGTGAAGGGGTGGGAACGGGATGCCAGCGTCGTAGGACGTTTAAATTCATGAGGCCTAGAAACCAGTGAAAGCAGCTCCTCGGAGCAATTACCGTGAAAGTATTTGTAAAAAAGACAGAGTGAGGCAACGTCGCATCTGTGAGAGAGTGACTGCAGACGAGATGACAGATCAGGGCCAATTACATTGCATATCCGTCTCTGGATCTTATCAAGAACCCTGAGGCAAACAGCAGGGGCTCCAGACCATATATGGCAGCAATACTCCATCAGAGTGTTACTTTGCTTGATGGCATGTGGGCCCCAGATGGAGTGGAGCCCTATATCAAATAAAAATGCAATAAAGAAACAAACACTGATGACTGTTTTAGTAAGAAAAAGGAATAAGAACTTTATAAAGTCATCATCACACTATCAATTCCTCAAGTCAAGGGTGAGACAATATTTTCAAAGCTAAAGATCATAAAGACACTGTTAAGAAATTTGCTGCTTGAGGAGTATTTGGAAACATACATGTTACTAGACATTTAAAAGGAATTTTTTTAGATGAGTTGGACACAGAAGCAATTATTGGCAGATTTGCACAATCATCGATTTTACACAAAGGCTCGCTCTTCATATAGTCGACTGCATCCAATGCTTTATTTTACTTTTGAAGTAACTGTTAATGTATAAATAGTGCAGTAAACTTATTCAAAAATATCCAACTATTACTTAAAATATAAAATTATGTATTTACATTTGGTATCTACTGCCAGTAATTTGTACAGTACATGGATACCATAATTACTAAGAAATACATATTTTTCCACAAAAATTTTAATTGTACCCTTTTTTCCATATGTATTTTTGAAAAATTTATTTATTCATTACAAAAATTAAATGATAGCATTGTACTTGTGTGTGGGCACTTTTTGTCTCCTGGCAACCAATATATTTAGACCCAGTCTGCCACTGATCACATATACAGATCATTCAGTCAGTTATGTGCCATGCATGATACATGCTTAGGCGATCATGTATCTTTTGATATGTGACTGACAATGCAGATTTTTTTCCCGCAGGAGGTTGCCATTTCTTTCTGCGGTAGACCAGTTGCCATCCAAGGCTATAGAACCCGGTCTCTCCTGCTATTTACCCACAGCTGGGGGGAGGAAAAGAAGAGGATTTCACAAAGGTATTAGCATGTAAATGAATGTAATGAATTCGACTGGAATTTGAACTCAGCTCTCCGATTCCTCAATCTGAGGTAAACATTAAAAGTGTATGAATTAGAAAATTTTGGCTACTTTTAACATTTATGGGTGAGATTTTACAGATTTTATGGTAAGCATTAATGGGTTATAGGTCAGTCAGTTATGTGCTATGCGTGATACATGCTTAGGTGATCATGTTTTTTTTATACATGACTGATGAGGGAAATTTTTTCCTGCAGTAGGTTGCCATTTCTTTCTGTGGTAGACCAGTTTCTATCCAACGCTATAGAACCCGATCTGTCCTGCTATTTATCCATAGTTGGGGGGAGGAAAAGAGGATTCATACCTTTCCCAAGGGCATTCATATGTAAGTGAATGTAATGATACAGATCATTATGTAAGTATATTTACGAGGTAAGAATTTATTCACAAATGTTGTGGAATCCAAACAAGGTCTCTTTGTTTAATTTTTTCTTATATTTTTCTGATTTTTACCTAATATTTACATCTAAATCAAAACTGTGAACAAACTTAAAATGTTTGAGTACTTTTGGTGGCACAGTGGAATAATGGATAGCAGTTCATATTGAGAAATCAGAGAGTTGAGTTCATTGCATTCACTTACATGCTAATACCTTTAGGAAAGGTATGAATCCATTTATATTCAGACTATTGTCCTCATCTATGTTGTTGTTATCACAATGTTTCAACCATGTGTGCCGGTCTTCATCAGGTATGTATATCAGTCTAGTTAACCTACAGGAAATACTTAACTGAACACTTTATTTAATCTATGAGGATAGACTATTCTTGTTCCACTGCTAATGTCTAGGGATATCATATAGTTCTTATTTTTATTTAGTATTGTTCTGTTGTTGATCACCCAACCCAGGGATTGAACTCACAACAGCTATGTCACCAAATTCAAAAACACTCTTATCACTTGAGGAAGGCTGGCGGGCGCACTGGATGAAATGTCCTGATAACAACAACAAAGATGAGGACAATAGAATAAAAATAAATAGTGTAAATAATGATGACTGCTCATCCCAGAATTTCAGACAGAGAATAGAGGCTGTTTTAAATCACATTTTATGACTGAGCCAATCTGCAAATCTTTAAATTAAATTTGAGAATAGCACAATCAGAATTATCTTAAAAGGATGGAGGTGGAGAGGCTCTTTCTTACACCAATCTAGTAGTGGCTGCTGTTGCTGTTGATGACATATGGATGCACATTGCATTTTATATATGCATAACTCGAGTTATTATTTTTTAATTATAGTGATATGATCATTGTTATATTTATCAAAAGTGACATAGTTATTCTTTTTATATTTTTTTTTTCAATTGTAATGTCATTGAGTGCATTCTGAGAATGTGCAATTCTCTATTGAAATGACAAGAGAGCAAATGATAGTCCCTGAAAATGAGCAAAGCATTTAATACAGAAATTAATGCAATTGTTTCTAAGAATAATTTAAGACTGTTTCATCTCTCTCTCTTCCTGTATTCCTTTTTTCTTTTACCTTTCCCTTCCTCCTTCCTTTAATTTATTTCTTTTCTTTTTCTTTCTCTATCCACTTTCTTTCAAGAATTCCTTATTTTACGCTCTCCTCCCTGACATCCTATTATTATCACTAATTCTTTCTTTCTATTTTTGTAATGCTTTCTTTCTGTTTCCTTTATTTTTAAGCTCATCTTCTTTCTTCTCTGAAGTACATTCTTTTTCTTTTCTTTTTTTTTAATCAATTCATCCCAAGCAAGGCAATAATTCCACTAAGATGCAAGGGGCTACCAAGAGAGAAAGACAATGAGAAGACTTTAGAAGGAACAGGAAAACCAATCCAAAAGAAGAAATCAGGAATAAACCTCTACTCCTGTTCAAAAGACCGGGGAGTGTGTAAACTGGATGATAAGCAAATCTATCTACACATTTTAATTTTCTCTTTTTCCTTCCAATTATGTACACTCTATTACATATATTTTCTGAGATTAATCTGACACATGGCTCAAAAGAGGGAGCATTCAGTGAAGATTAAAATCATGAAATTAGTAAATGTCTGCAAGACAAATTTGTTCAGCTAAGTGCTGAGGTATTTGTTAACTGTAGCTTAGTCTGGCATATGGTTACAAATTTAGTGTATGTAGGAAAGCTTGAACTAGCTATGCAGGAGTAAGGGTCTTTTTGATTAGTTCATTAATATTACTCCCAGCAAAATGATCTGTCTATTCACTTTTATCCTTTCCATTTCTCTCTTTCTTTTTCTTTTTTATCTTTCCTTCCTTCTCTATCCAAATAACTTCATCTCCTGTCATTCTTTACTTTATCACTTTTTCTTTTCTTCTCTTCTTTTATCTTCTTTTATTAATGAATGCTTCTCTGATGATCTACTTAATTTTTAAGTTATCTTTTCCCTCTACAGTCATGCTCCACTCTCTTTGTTTTTCTTCATTCTTTTCATCATTATCTTTCTCTTTTTTTCTCCCTTAGATCACTTTCTCTTATTACACTCTCTCTTTCTTTCTTCTCTCACCAACAATGCTAGTAACACATCTAAAACAATTCCCTCAATGGATAGCTAATGTCATTTCAAGTGGAAATATGTTCCCTGTAACCACATTATTTATGTCACATGGGTACACAACGATTGTGTTTTGCTTTGGTGTAGTATCTCCAAAGAAGTCATTTACCAAGAAACAGTCCTGATTAGTCCAGACACAGAGAATATCAACCTCATTCCTCAAATAACCCAACCGAAGTTGGAATCACATCGTTTTATAGCAAAACATGTTCGAGAAGAATCATAGGTTGGTATAAGTGTTGTCTAAAAAAATCCACTGCCTGTATATGTAACCCATATAAATGTTTAATTTTTTTTGTTATAGTTGTTGAATAAATTCATCAAGTGGAGCCAACACTCTTTTACTCCAACAGCTTCTTCTCTTGCACTTCCCGACAGTGGAACTCCCTTCCTCTTACTTGCTTCCCTGATAGCTATAATCTTCAAATATTTAAATGTAATATCAATCAACATCTTCTGATGCCTTGATCTTGTGTTCCCATCCTTCTCTTTATCCTTTCTTCAAATACACCTCTTTACTCTTGCTCTCACTCTCTGTAACTCTTTGCATGCTAGTGGCACTCCCGTCTTGCTTGAGGTGAAATGCTTAAAAAAAAAGTCTCATAATGTTATCACTGTTAATTCTTGTGGTTGATAGAGTTAAATAATGTTAAACCAAATTACTGTGCTCCTGGGTGGTAATTTTAAATACTCTAAATATATAACTAAACTCATAAAACAAAATACAATATCCAGGTATATTTTTTATATAAAAATTTCAATGAAAAAAAATTTTTTAAATATTTTCTTTTTAAGCTATGCTCAACAAAATTCATTAGTATATTTGAATGTTTGATTGATTGAAGTTTAAAATCATGATCATTGTATTATCTGAGTATCAAGGGTAAAAATATACAAAACTGACTGCAAAGGAAAATGCTGTCTAGCATGAATAGATTATTATATGAAAATTTTAGTGGTGACTATTGCTTATATACCAAACATCAAAGATTTTAAAATTCAAGTTTTAACTAATGCAAATGCAAAAACAATTTCATTTAATTATTTTTAATCTGAAGTTAGTGATTGATTGAATGATTCATTCATTTTCATGGCTTATCAACCCTTTGCAGGTTATTTAAAGTCAGAAAATATTTTGAGTTTTTTTTTAGATAATAATGGTTTAGTGATACAAGTCTTATTAATTAACCTATAGCTGGGGGTGAAGAGGTGAATTCATACCTTTCCCAATGGTATTTAAATGTAAGTGAATACAACAAAACCAATGGGAACTGGAACTTAGTTCTCTGATTAACAATTCTGAGACATGGTATTCCCAAGTCCATCTAGATACTGACCAGGTTTGATGCTGCCTAATTTCAGTGGTCATATGGGAACCACTGTTTCAACGTGATATGGCCATAAGTCCTGAACTTAGTAGATAGGATAGAATATTTATATTTCAAGACTAAACCAATATACTGTTATTTAGATAAAAGAATCCAAGAACTGATATTTATGCTTGAATTTCTAGATGAGGAATTATCATTGTTTACATTCAGACTATTATCTTCATCTTCATTAATGCACCTCCAAAATTGTAGTCGACTAGAGACTGGAAGCTGATCTCTCCTCTGATCAAACTTTAATATCTCAGTGTGCGTGTGTGGGGGGGAAACTGGCTGGTTACATTCAATGTCTCGAAAATCAAGTTACATTCTATCATCGCCAACTGGACCCTGAACACTAATCACAATGAATGGATGTTGCTTCAGAGAAAGGCTATTGAGCCTTAAACTCAACCCAGACCTCAAGAGGAGCTTGTATATGTACCAACGCTAAAGATGCTAGGAAAATGGTCGGTTCCCTGGGCCACTCCAGTAAGTACCTGACTCCTCCTGCTACCCTGTACCTTTACAAGAGACAGATCAGGATGAAAATAGAGTACTGCTCACATATATGGGCTGGAGCAGCCCAGTCTTCACTTTTCAGTCTTGATAGAGTCCAAAAGTGTTTGTGCATGCTTGTGGGGG
The DNA here is from genome assembly GCA_964036315.1 of Acanthosepion esculentum. Taxonomy (NCBI): domain Eukaryota; kingdom Metazoa; phylum Mollusca; class Cephalopoda; order Sepiida; family Sepiidae; genus Acanthosepion; species Acanthosepion esculentum. Next base: position 63,944,353 of record OZ038492.1, on the reverse strand, counting down.
AAAAATTATTTTACATTCTACATGATGAAAAGACAACCTCACAGAGTCACAAGCCACTTGCTGCTCTATTCCTATTTCCATGAAAAGTACTGAGACACACTAGATTCGTTAGTTCCACTAGTTCCTGCCATGCCACACACATTATAGTGAACCAGCCTCATTCCCTCTGTATTGCAACTGTGACATGTAAGTTCCATTCAAGCAGCTTCTTCTTGCTAACTGCTGCTCTGTGGAACCAACTCCCTAGAGGATGTTTTCCCAGTCACTACGCTCTTAACCTGTTTAAGTCTAGGATTAACCATTATCTTTCCCATATATCCACATAAACTATGCCTCATACTCTGTAACCCTCTACCCCGAGTGATTCACGAGCCTTCTACCGGGTGAATGATAACATAAAAAAAAATTCTTACAATGTTTTGGCCTTTGTGCCCTCTAGCCTTCATCTTCTTTCTATGTGCCATGTCCCTTCAGGACATGTGTGATCATGGCTCTCCACAATATCCTGTCTTTTGTAGCTCTTACTAAATTTTGTCTTTGATATCTCTACTAATTCCTGTTTTGCTAACCATTTACTCAAGCTCATTAGGCAGGTTATGTGCTGCTTTCCTCTGGCCCGCTTGCTTACAATCTTTCCCGTCAGTGTCAAATTTTCCAAGCCCTCTTTCCTCATTATGTTCCCTAGAAATTTCAACTATTTCTTCCTGATGTTAAGTATACATGTTCATTTTACTTCTATTTTCAATGGTATTCTCAGCATCCTTCTGTAGAACCATATTTTAGTTACCTCACGTTTTTTCTTCATCTGTAAAGAATTTATGAAGCATTCACTGGCATATAGGAAGACCAATATTACATAACTGTTAAGTACTCTTTGTTTCTAAAGAAATTTTCCTGTTTCTTGATACTTTGTTCAACTTTTGGAAGGCATCTTTTGCTATCCCAATATAACTTTGGATTTTGGTGTTGCATTTTCTGTCCTCTATTAATACACTTCCTAAATATTTAAATTTTTATACTGGATTGATTTTGATATCTCCAGTTTGTAACTTTTTTTAATCCAGATAACATTAAATTAATTTCAAAATGAACCCTTTTAATTTATGGAGTTACAAGGACAATCTACCCTTGTAGATCAAATAGTGTTCTGCTTGAAATAATCAGGTGGTTATCAAAATTGACAAACATTTGACGAAGTCCAGAGGTCACAATTTTTGAAACGTGTTAATAACAATGAAGATGAAGACAATGATCTGGATGCAAATAACTGATGTTTACTCTTGCAAGAGTCTTTACAATGCTGAACCACAAAAATACCTTGTCACTCTGTTCATCGATATCAGGATATGCATTTCTTCCCTGCTATATAAGCTAGAATATTGAAGAGAGTACCACACTTGTTGTCAATTGATCTCCAGCTGAAATCAGCAGTTACTACTGGTATGAAAACACAATACAAAGTAATGAAAATAGTAACAAGATAATGTTGACAGTAGAGTTTCATAAATCAGTCAAATTTAATTATTTTTTAATGTAGAGAATGCTGAACAATTTCCTCACAGGTCAGATCATCTATAACATCAATCCTTCATGCAAAGACACACATATAAACCAACATAAACTGTTATTACTCTTTCAGGACTAATCTGAATTTCTTTCCCAACCTTTTACTTAAAGTAGTATGGAAAGTGAACATGCTGATTATATCATTATTTTCTCTTTTAGTTAAGGAAACAGGGATGTGGTTCTATAGAATGATGCTGTGAAAACCATAGACAAAGCATGTAATCACTAAGGAAGTTTATACTTAGAATCAGAAAGAGTTTAAATTTCTAGGACACATAATGAGGAAAGAAGGTTTAGAAAACTTGACTAAGACAGATGGAAACAGGAATTAACCTAATAACAAGTTTGTTTAATTGGATAACAGAACAGGTAATGGGAGGGATTATAAAAAGACAAACATAGTTATGTCTGTACAAACGATAGGAAGTTGTGGAGAATCATGATTGCTCATGTTCTGAAGAGAGATGACTTGTAGAAGAATAATGTTTTTTCTTTAAATTTTAAACTAAACAAGAACAAAAATTAAACTCCAGAATTCTGGTATTATTTCAAGATAATTTCCTGTGAACATTTTTGCTAGCATTGTTCGTTTTTAAAGTTATTTTTATATTAAGAAAATATCTTCTCAGAAGAAATAATTTTATTAATAAGTGTTTTTCTTTCCTGGTAGACCTGCCGATGAAATAACCAAAAAAAGAACTGCTTTAACTTGATTTAGTCTGGAATTTATTTTAGAGCATGTCAGAATTACGAAGCCAAACTTGGATAAAAAAAACAAGTTGTCATGTTTTAGTTCCATTGGTCTTGCTATTATTATAACTTTTTATAATCATAATAATAATAATAATCTATTATCTATCATAGTGAATGCATCAACATAGAATCATTGTGAAATCCATGATATTGTCAATACCTGCATAGTATGTACCAGAGCTATATATGGTTTAAAATCCAAAGTTGTCTTTCTTCAAGACTAGTTGCCAACCATAGCCAAAAAGCCTACTCCACCCTGCAATTTAACTTATAGATTCAGTGAGAAGAGATGGATTCATATATTTTCCAAGGTATTTGTGTAAAAGTGAATGCAACAAACTCAACAGGAACTTGAACTTGACTTGCCAATTTCTTGTTCCAAGCCACTAACCATGACCCTATCTGCACATCCTACAATAATAACAACCCTATTCTATTCATACTGATTGAATTAATTCATGAATTAGCAAAACATTTCTATAGTAAAATCATTAGTAATACATTTACATTATACATACAATAATTGTATGCAGTCAGTAATGCTGAAATTAATTCCTGATCATTGGCAAGCCCTTTCTTCCTAAATTTCAAAACATTTCTATATTAAAATTATTTTCATTGCATTTCTATGTTAAAATCCTTAGCAATCCATTTGCATGTTATGTATAATAGCTCTATTTTATTAAAAGTGCTTGCATTCATTAATTCCCAATTTCATTTTCCTTGACATTTGACACATTTATTAAAGTAAGCTATAGGACAAAGCAGCCTCAAAGAAGGTCCCAAAATTCATCATCCTCAAGGAAGACCTGAAGATATGTAAGCTTCAACAAAATACCAAGAATATAACAGCTTTTAGAAAAGAATGAAGACACGTCAGCCTCGAGATAGACTCAAGGACACATCAGTCTTGAGGTAGACTCAAGGCCATATCAATTTCCAAGAAGACACATCAGCCTCAAGGAAGACCTGAGAACACATCTCTATCACTGAAGACTCAAGGACATATCCTCAGGAAGGAATGGGGACACATCAGCCCCATCAAATTCCAGGAATCCACGGGAATAGATCAGCCTCAAGAAAATATCACCAAATATAGTGATAAAAACTATAAAGATGAAAATGTTTGTTGAAACATAAAAATTCCTGCATTTTCTCCAACGGAAGCTTGCCTACCACACTGACAAAACATAGTTCTTGAAAATGACTGAGATGGCTAAATAACTTGAACAAAACAACCGAACAAACATGAACTTTGAACAGTTTATCCACAAATTCCATTCTAATATGAACAATTTATCTGAAGATTGGAAAATATGTTAAATACTTACAATTTGTTGTTTGAATTTAATCTTATATATATATATATATATATTGATATTGTATGTGTCATATCTTTCACAAAGTAAATATATCTATATATATATATATATATATATATATTGTATGTGTAATATCTTTCACAAAGTAAACCACTCCAAGGCAGAAATGCTAAAGAACAAAACTGATCCTATGCAGAGTGCACAGATACTGCACTGAGCCTCAGCAGAAATGTATGAAGCCAGAATATACTTTGCACCAATTCACACCAGACATCAAGGAAGCCATTCATCAGGTGTCAGTTGCGGCTGTTGAGTGGGGAAGCCCATGACTTCATACCTGCATCTAGTTTGCAACCACCTCAGGAAGTCATTGGAAATCTCTCTGCTACATTCTCTACAGAGAATGTAAAGAGGACATTTGGTTGATGGTTATATGGGGCCACATAGCACAGATTGGCTGAGAGTAACACATAAAATATCAGAGTGAATAAAATGTTAAGTAATGAAAACTCAAGACTCACATTATCATTTAATGGGCTCCTCACTTTATTATATAAATAATACTGTCATTTTTTATCGATACTATGCTAATGATTATAAAAAAGAAAAATGATGACAATATTTTTTGTGAGTATTCATATTCTCAACAGATTTTAAGATTTTTAAGCTTTTTCCAATTTCTTTAGGATATATTAAGCTAATATATCATAAACAAATTGGAAAATTGTGCAATCTTCAAAGTGTTGTGGAGTAGCTAGCACCCCTTCATCACTCTACCAGAAGGCCTGGTTCACATCCTTAAATAGTTTACAATTAAGGATTTCATCAGTTGATTAATAAGCTGATACTAAACTGATAAATATTTGGACTGATCTTACTTCATTTGGCTATACAACATTTGACCCTCGTCTATTCCTTGTAAGTTGTCTTGTAAATTGTTTGTAACTTATTGTTCTGTGTTTTTTGTATGTATCTGTTAGCATCAGATACTGGAGCTGAATAAATATATTAAGCACTCATTCTTTTCTGTGTATCATTTGCCTGGATGAAACAACATGAAGTCGAAAGGGCTGAAATGCCAAGAATAAACAGGATTTAGAATCCTCAGTTTTCCCAAATTCTAAGATTTAGTTTCTAGACAGGGCAGATAATAAATTAGATAACAGCAAGCAAGAAAATAAGAAAGAAAGAAATTAAACATAACGAGAAAAAGGCACATAATATAGTAGAGATTAGGATTGATGTAAAAGGAAAAAGAAAAGAAAACACAAAAAAAGAACTAATTATGAAAGGAAGGAAAAAAAATCAAGAAAAGAAACAAAATACATGTCTCATGGGAACTTGTTTTATGGGACACCACTTACATAGGCTGAACTAGTCACGTGATTTAAGAGTGCAGGCAGTTCAAATTAACATGGACAACTACGAAGATGTACATGTGAAAGCCTTTTAATGATAGAAAGGAATTAATAAAGTATACCATAAAAAATAACAGTATAATTAACTATACTGTTATTTTTTATCGTATATTTTCTTAAGTCCTTTCTAGTATTAAAAGGTTTTCACATATTCGTTTTCAAAATAAAATTCTCTTTTCAAAAGGGGAAATATGTTTCATGGGGACTTGTTTTATGGGACATTGCTTATATAGGCAAAGCTAGTCACATGATGTAGGAGTGTGGGCAGTTTGAATTAGCACGGACTACTGCGAAGACATCCATGTTAACTCATGTGCTCCAAGTATTGGTGGCCATAGGCAATACTGAGTATGGAACAATACACTAGGGATAAGGACTGATTAAAAAGAGTAGAAAAAAGGATGAATAATCGGATAAAGAAAGTAGCAAAAAAAAAGGAAGGAGGAAAACAAAAGAAAAAAGGAAACTAGAAAAAACGTTGATAATATAGTAGTGATGAGTATTGTTAAAAAAAAGAGGAAACAAGAAAAATGCAAAAATGAAAAGAAATAAGAATGCAGGACAGAAAGGTCAGTAGAAATTAAAAATAATTTGGAAGAAGTTCATCATATATATATATATATATATATATATATATATATATATATATATATATATATATGTTGTAACCTAGGGAAGGTTACTGAATAAAATAATCACACAAAGGTTGGTAATGAACGATAATACTCAGGACAAGAACAACACATAAGATTTGCCAGCAACACGTAGAAGAAGTAGTCAACTGCTAGAAGTGAGTCAAGTGAATTCCACAATGAATCTCCAACTGCAGACCAACATACAGTATTTACTACTGTATTTATGTGAATGAGGCCATACCCATTATCACCCATAGGTATGCTATAACAATATTAGAGGTAATTGTAAATTTGTTACTAGTGAGTAGATTCATTCCTCTATATTCAGATATATGGTTTCATTCAAAACCTTGTCCATCAGAAATTTCAAAGCATAAAGGATACAAGTGACTTTGAAAATAAATACTTCTACATACTGTATAAGATACTTTTTCCCCATAAAATATACCCCCAAATCACCCTGCAGCCTATAAATCAAAGGTTGGCGATAACAGTTAACTTCTCTTATAATTATTACATTTATATGCATGTAAAATATATGAGGGGTGCTGAAAAGTTCTTGATCTTACCCATTTCCACAAATAGTATACTGATGATTGATCACTGGAAACAAATTTTTAATTATGTCCAAATGAAGGGTCTTTTCACTCCTGTTGGGAAAACCACTCTCCTATAATTGCTGTACCTATCCCAAAAATAACAATAAAAAGTTTTTGCTCTCTATCTAAAGTGAACCATTACTGTGTCAAATATATATATATATATATATATATATATATATATATATATGTGTGTGTGTGTTTAATCAAGTCACCCCAAGGAAGGTAATAATGCCACTAAGATGCAAGGGGCTATATTAGAATGAAAGAGGCTGAAAAGACTCGAGAAGGAACCAGAAACTAATCCTAAACAGGAAACAAGAGATAAATCTCTACTCCTGTTCAAAAGACCAGGGAGGAGATTTAATCAGACAATAGGCAAAACTATCAGCTCCTATTGAGAAAAAATTAAAAAAATGAATAGTAAATAAAGTTTCAGTGTTGGCACAGAGATCTGATATATGGAGTTGAAATAGACTTCAGAAGGAACCAGAAACCCAATCCTAAACAGGAAACGAGGGATAAACCTCTACTCCTGTTCAAAAGACTGAAGAGGTGTGTAAACCAGATGATAGGCAAACCTATCTGCTCCTATATATGTGTATGTGTGTGTTTTATTTTTAGTTGATTGATTCAATGACCTTATTCAGATGTAGAATCAATAACAAGTAATCGAATGATATCAATAGTTTTGAGCAACATTTTGGAACGATCAGGATGCTTCTCAAACTTACAGAAAGTATTAATATATTTAGTCAAAATTCAAAGGCAAAACTTCCCTAGGTAGGCTGTTTTAAAATCAATACTTAATATGTTCATAGTGAACAATCACCAGTTGACAACAACTGCCTGGTGATGTGCAAATTTCATCACTGAATCCTGACAAAACAACTGCTAGATGTTCTATTATATCAAGATTACTGAAGCTGCAATCACACAATTATTAAGCACATTGTGATCATCTGTGTTTCAACTTTGTCCAGTTTGATTATCTTCATGTTTCAAGTGAGCACAGACTTCAAGAATAAACAAGTTATCTGCCTGATATAAACCAAATGAATTGCTTCTGTAAATGAATAAAGTTGGAATGATTTTGCTCCTATGTTACAAAACTATCTTATAATGATTAAATTAACCCTTTGTGAGTTCAGAGCTGCCAAAAATGCTTAAAAGTTTGTTCAATGCTGGAGGCCAGGAGAGTTGAATGCATCCAAACTATAACTAACATAATCTCATTAAAAATTAATTTTGGCTTTTCAATTCTTGTTATTCTTGGCTTATGCCTACAGCATATTGGTAAATGTTTCGTATTTCATCATCAAAGCTAAGCAACCTTATTCCAGGTCTCAAGCAAATGGGGAACCACTTGAAAGCATTTAAATTGTTCTAAAGAAAACAGAAACAGAAATTATTATTACTTCATTTTTGTCTTAATCTCTTAAGATGTGCCATATTATTTCTTACATTACTTAGAGTTGAACTGATGTTCTCATCTTTTTTGTTATTATCACATTTTGTTATGTTTTAACCAGTGATCCCTACAGTTTTAATCAGATGTCTGTCATCCAGGTAAACCTTCAAAAACCTCAAAATATCCACACCCTTGTTGATTTTATCACTGTACTTTGGCCTTCCTCATTGTAATGATACTAAGATTCAAGGTGCTATATTGGAATGAAAGAGGATGAAAAGACTCTGGAAGGAACCAGAAACCAATCCTAAACAGGAAACAAGAGATAAATCTCTACTCCTCATTGTACTGATACATGGAATAGTGATGACAGAGTTCCCAGCGTCAATTTTAATTTTCACTTTTTACATTATTCGGACAATTGTCCTCATCCTCATATTTATCACAACGTTCCAGCCGTTGTATGCTCCGGCCTTCTTCAGGTGGTTGAAATGTCGAACTGAACCCTTTATTTTACTCGTTGGGGTAGACTGTTCTAGTTCCACATGCCATGTCTAATGGATGTTAGTTATCAGTTATCTCCTATTAATTCAACTCTCCAAGTTCTCCACTGCCTTAACCAGGTATTGAACTCACACTGTCATTGGATCTAACCAACGCCTTTATTCATTGTGCCATGTGTCCTTAAGGACATCTGTGTATGAATATCTGGGACTTATAGACCTAATGTCTTCAGCAACAATTTTTACCAGTGCTCATATTGCAATTTTTGCTGTTATCATTTCATGTTTTTACCAGAGCTCATATTGCAATTTTCATTGTTATTATTGCTTTTCTGTGGCACTCCTTATTACTGGTTCCCATATTGTATTAATTTCTATGCTTGGTTGGCTCAGGAGATTTTTATGGCTGGAGTATACAACGGCTGAAACAGTGTGATAAATATGGCAGCAAAGATGAGGACAATAGTTCAAATAATGTAAATAGTGTACCTCATCTCAGAAATATAAACAAATTCACTTTTATTGGTGACCACAATCTTAACAAGACATGCAGATGACAGTGTAGACAGCAGGCATAGAAAGGAAACTACAAGAACTCCTACAGAAGGTAGGGAAGGAATGTGAGAAGAAAGGACTAAACATCAACTGCAAGAAGATGGAATACATGGTTGTCATCAAAAGGAACAGCCAATATGCAAATTAGAAATTGGAGATACCAAAATCAAATGAGCACAAAATTTTAAATATCTGGGAAGTATTTTAACAGAGGATGGAAAGTGTGTCACTGAAATCTGAAGGTGAATTGGGATAGCCAAAGATGCATTCCAAAAAGCTAAGCAGAGTTAAAAAACACAAATTTTATTAGAAAGAAAAGAATACTGAATTGTTATATAATATTAGTCCTCTTGTATGGCAGTGAATGCTAGACAATCTCAAAGATGAAGAGGAAATTTAAGGCAGCAGAGAAGTGGTTCTACAGGAGGACACAATGGACCAAACATGTGAGCAATGATGAAGTTTCAGAGAAAATGGAAACAAGGAGGAAACATACTTATCATCAGGAAGAGATAGTTGAAATTTCTCGGGCACATCATGAGGAAAGAGGGATTGTAAAAATGACAGATTGAAGGCAAGAGGGTCAAAGGAAAAAAATACATAACTTAGTAAGCTTGAGATGGTGGGAGAATTTTTAGGAGAAATAACAAAAAGACAGAATTTATTAAAAGCTACAAAGGACAGAAAATTTTGGCGAGACATGATCACCTACATCCTGAAAGAACACAGCCTACAGAAGAAGAAGAAGAAATCAGTAGCAATAAGCTGTAAAGAATAGGTTTTTAACCCTTGCCCTGCACTGAGATGACTAATTTTTTGGAGAAAAAAAGAACTGTGTCTTCTAAATTGATAAATTCTTTTCTAAATACAATAAGGTTTAGTAAAAAATAATCTTTTAATTTTATTTATTGATTCATGAAATTTAACAAAAGTTTCAGTATTTATTTTGAAAAGATTATTTTCAGTGGAGATCAATTGTAACAAAAAAAAATTTCTTTTTCACTTTTTACTATATTGAAATAATTTCTGTTCCTTAGTTATTTATAACTAAAAAGAAACAAATATACCAATTTCTACTGCTAAAAATAGTAAAGAAAACTAAAATGCAAGAGATTACTGGGAGTGAAAGTAACTGAGAAAACATTACTGAGGAGAAAGAACAAAAAGAACAGAAGACAAAATGACAATCGACATTCATTTAAATTTTTGAAGATTGTAATTGATGGAGGAAGAAGAAATTGGATGGAGTTCCACAGGTGAGAAATGTAAGAGAAGAAACTATTAGACTAGAACTCACATTTACAACTAGCAATTTCATCAGTAAAATGATTAGACCTAGCTGCCAATCTAGTACTGCACCTAAATTCACAAGTTGGTGTACCAAAGAGGATAGCTCATCAGTACAATTGTCATAGAAATATTTATAGAAAAGGCATAGAGAAGCTATGTTATGGCAGTGGGAAAGTGATTGAAGCTGAGAAGCCATGTCAATACTAATAACATTACAGATTCTTCTTTGGATTCTGTCAAGAATGGCTAGATACATAGCAGTAACATCAAACAAAATGTCCTAACAATATTCAATGAGTAATTCTATGAATGAGTTTGTTAGGATTGAAAAATATTTCTCCATTACAACAAATAATGTTTAGTGCTAAATGATAAGAAACTTGTGATGTTAGACACAAGATTTCGCTATAGATAATTTTATGTTTTTTCTTTGACAGACTGGACATTTCAAAGATATAACTTTAATTCTTATAACCAATAACTCAAATAAACCATTCTTTTAAACAATAAACTTTAATTCTTAAAATTAAATAAAATCTTAGACAAAGAACAGCAAAACAGGAAACATTCATTTTTCACATAAGATGTTTTTCTTTTTTTATGAAAGTTAATTGTTAGATGTTTTCATACAACAAATATTTGGCATTCATTAACTGAAGAGTTAGTGCTACTCTTGGTTGAAATTTAAATCTTTCTCTTAAAACAGTTTTTCAAGAAAACAGTATTCTCAAGTCCAGTAGATGTTATCACTCTTTCTCATATCAGTGGGGTTTCCTTGCTGACCTTTTGTTCAAAGTAGTGTGTAAGTCAACATCTTGATTCTATCATTACTTTCTATTTACATGTGTTTTCCATTTTAGTTGTTACTGATTTTGAAAGTCTTCAAGTGATTTAGTTTTCATTAATTGGTAAAGCTATTTAAAATAAAAAGGTTTATAAATTATTAATGAGTCAAACTGTTTTTTAAAACAGTAAATAATGATTTTTTCACTTGCATTGTAAATTAGATGTTTTCCCTCCTATTCTAAAATTGCAATGAATCACCATGTAATTTCCAATGTCCTACCTCAGATTAATTCTTGTGCAACAATGAAAAAGTTAAATTTATAGAGTGTCAAAAAGGCAAATCATTCATTTGATAATCTGAATATTCTTTACAGAACAAGCAATGGCCAAAACAGGGGGCAGAATACACCCCCTTTTCCATTCTTGTTTTTTGTTTATGGCCTATTCTTTAAGTTATTTGTAGTCATGACATTTGATTTGTTGATTTTATTTATTCATTAAATTAAATTCAATTAAATAAAAAAAAAACAGAATAAACATTTCTCTTGAGCTGTTTGTGGGAAGCTGAAGATGACGCATTAAGTTTTTTGGTCAAATCTTAGCTGCTTTAATGTGGATCAAATTCAACAGACTCTTTCAAAATTTCTTCATTTAGAGTGAGTTGTTTTCTTGAGCAAAGCTTGTTAAGTATGTCGTATTCACCATTTTTAAACCTTTTAAGCCACAACTGGCTTGTACAAGCCTTCACTGCATCTGTATACACTACACAAATGTTTTTAAATGCCTCTGAAGCAGTACTATTCTTTAAGAATTCATACAGTAAGCAATGCAAAGATGTTGCTTTTTTAAAATTTTCATTCTCAATGGGGTTAAATTCTGAAATGCACTATAAACAAAACATTGTTGGATAGAAAAGAAGATAAACTAATTCTTGATACAGTTTTGTACTGTTCTGCCTTGGTTGGTTGACTCCTAATTCATAGCAGGGAAATATTTAATTACTTTCTGAACATTTATTTATTCATTTCTTCCTGTCACCTGGTTTTCTTTTTGTTTTCTCAAGCTTTTTACCTCCCACCATTCCATCTTTACATTCTCTTTCCATCCTACTCTCGCTGGTTTTCCATAATTCCTTCTTATCTATTATTTAGATTTCACAGCCAGAAGTGTAACTGATTACAGTTCAAAGGAGTGGAGGATCAAGCACAGAAACTACACTCTTATCCTAGGGAGCAAAAAAGAATAATTGTATAGCTCATCATAATCACTTAGCCTGAGGACTTCACCAAACATAATGACCAAATTACACAACCTTGTAATCTTCACTTCCTACCACTTACTTTTTCATTCATATTACACACCTTGTTCATCATAACCATTCTGATAGTAACCCTGTAACCCTCTACTCAGAGTGGCTCTCAAGCCTTGTATTGGGTGAACCTTGGAATAAAAAGTAAAAAAAAAAAAAATTGCATAAGTTAAGAGACTAGTTTTTTCATTAAATACTACAAAGGGCATATCTAGCTTATTGACATGATTTTACCAATTCATTGAAAGAATTTAATAATCTCTCCAAATATGAGTATCTGGAAATAGAAATTACAAGAATTTCACATTTAGACACTATGGTTATTCCAGTAGTAGGAATGCTAGGAAAGACTAAGAAGAATATTGATACACGCTTTAATAGAATTCCAGGAAATGTATCTTCATCTGAAATTCAAAAGACTGTATTGGTGAGTACTGCTCAAATACTTAGAAAAATACATATGAACACCCTTCATGCATTCTATTCTATTTACTATTCACTTAGTTTATCCTAGTATAGCACAAGGCCATGTATGTAATAATGTTAATAGGAAGATTGTGTTACACCAATCTAATACATGGAGAGGGTCTTTCTTCCTCAAAATTCAACATTAAAAATTCTCCTGCTAAATATTTAGAGATTGTTTATAAAATTCAAAGAAGAATCAGCAATATTATTGGTCCTGAACTGGAATTTGATATAATGTAGCTTTCCTGTGCCTTTTCTAAAAATACTTTCATGGTAATTGTTTAGATGAACTCCTCTCTATGGCACCATGACTTTATGAATTTAAGTGCAGTACTAGATTGGCAGCAAGGTCTCATCACTTCACAGTTGAATTGGCTAAATGTAACAGTAAGTTCTATGCTAAGTTTCTTTTCTCACACTTCTTACTTATGGAACTTTCTTCTGGCCCCATGCTTTCCAGCCAACTTTGATCTTCAAAAATTTAAATGCAATGTTAGCCATTATCTATTGTTTTCTCAATTACTCTTCTATTGTTTTTGCTCAATAATAATGTTTCTATTTCTTCTTATTCTTTTACACGCAGTAACCTCTTGTATCTTAGTGGCTTTACTGACATGTATGGAGTGAAATGATAGGAAAAAAAAATCAATCCAGTATGCTCAGTAACTTCCAAAGAAAAATTGTCATTTACACTGGGTGAGAAATTAGGTAAATGATTATATAAATCAGCAAATGAAAATTAATAATAATAATAATTACTGTTATTATAGCAAATATAAACAAGTATTTCCATTTCTTAAAATGTAAGTGTTTGAGAAAAGAGGAAAGCAATACTAAAAGAAAACACAAATAGTAGTTACACAGTGTATTTACCCTATTGATTTGATAGTGAGCTGATGGTATCCTATTAAAAGCATTAATAGCTTGGTACAGGTGTAAAATATGTTCTATTAATATTGGTATTAGACTGATGTAGGAGATATCTCTACAGCAGTGTTGTGTTATAGACGACAACAACAATATAATAGAAGTACTAATAATTATCTTAACCCTCAAAGATAGAATGGTATATCTGAAGCATTTCTCTCTGTTACAACTTAACACTAACCAGCTTTTGAAATCTTTGATTACTGAGACTGTTCTTGGTTCCAAAAGAGCTTTATTTATTTATTTTTTGTTTCTGCTTTTCTCTGTGGGTTTATTCATATAGAAGTGTCCAAAATAATCTTATATTACCTATTTAACCCAGGTAAAAAGACAATTTTTAATGATGATTTTCAAAGAAGAAAGACCCTCTCCATGTATGAGATTGGTATAAGACAATCTTCCTATTAACATTATTACATACCTGGCCTTGTGCTAAACTAGGCTAAACTGAGTGAATAGTAAAGAGAATGGAAAACATGTATTTCTTAAAGGTGTTCATGATAAAAATAACTCTGAATGTTGAACTGTTTTGATCTGAGTACCAACTCAGATATCTAAAGTTGATATCTGACTTTCAGATGGTTATACCAGAAATGTAATGAATCAATTAGTGTTAATTCTTTTGGGTTATCTAGAAAGTTAATATTGTTTGTCAGATAACATTAGGAGTGTTCAAACTAACTTCATTAAAATACTATGATAACTATTGTGTCTGTGCACATTTATCAAAAGTATTTTTGTAAATGGTAGTGGTAATATTAGCCATTTCCTTATAAGGAAACATTTAGCATTAATTTGACAGAGAGCAGCCAATGCCACTGTTGGCTGAAATTTATAAAAGCTTTCACTTACAAGAATTTTTCAAAAAAATAGGTTTCTCAATTCTTGTAACTTTTATTGCTCTTTCCAGTATTTATGATAGTTTCCTTCCTAGCCTTTTGTTTGAAGTGGTGTGGAATCTTGATTATTTTCTCTTCAAGCTTCCTGCTTAGGATTGGATTTCTGGTTCCTTCTAAAGTCTTTTCCTCCTCTTTCACTTCCAGTGTCCTCTTCTGTTTTTGTGGCATTATTGCCTTGCTTTGGGGTGCTATCTCATACTCTCTAACCCTTGAGTGGCTCTTGAGTGTTGTATAGGGTAAACATCATTGTAAAAGAAATCCAGCAAGATAGAAAGCCATATGATAAAAGTGACATGATCATGAAAATCTTTGACAAACCATTGCTCAGTCATATTAGCTATATGAGCAGGAGTAGTATTCTACGTGAACATATATAACCAGACAATCAGGATTTAAAGCACTGTGTCTTGAAACTTGATGTAGATGGTAGTATTGATCATGAGGTTTGTGGTCAATGCTAGAATGAGCTTGTATACTGAATGATCATTTCTAATGATTGAGTAAGTAGATGCTTCATGCTGTGTACAGGTTTTTGGCAAACCATTTCATTGTTTATCTTCATCTAGATCTAGCTTCCTGTGACTTTTCCTTAATTTGGCCTCACCTATGTGATGGACATTTTTTGGCTGTAAACAAGACTAAAGTGAAAGTGAATACAAGAGACTAAACCAGAATTAGAACTCAGCTTACCAATTCCATTTTTCTCATTGATAACTGTTACACAATCTGTACATAAATATTTGAATATACTGGAAGACAAATCTGCCTAAAGAGGGTTAGAGAACTGGTCAGCTGAAATAGGGTAAAACAGAAAATATGTGGTCCACCAAAACTAACGATGGCAGCCTGAACTTGCAAAAAAAAAAAAAAAAAATACTTCCATATTTTTTATGCTGCAATCGTAGACACAATGGCATGATTGTAAATTTATCAATTTAGCTAAAAACTGGCAAAAAAAACTTGTGGCAAATAAAGAGAAAAAAAGAGACCTAATAAAGATTTATTGAACAGATGATTCCGGGTTAGCTTTATTTTCAGTAAATAGGCATTTTTATTTGTCTTCTTTCACAGAAGAAGAGAATAAAAGTACAATCATTTTCTAGATTGCTTCAATTAAGATCCTTTATCTTTCATAGCATGTGGTCTGTTCGGAAAGTATCCAACCATTTTGAATAGCTCAAGAATTGGTTGCCTTGGTATTCAATTTGAAGGGCCTAACTGTTCATGCTTGAACGAGGAACTACAGAGATGTCAGTGAAATATTACAAAGTAAGCTTGTATATAGAATAATCATTTAGAATGCTTCATATCTTCTACAGATTTTTGGGAAACTGTTGCATCATCCATATCAATCAGCTCTTCCATGAGATAGATCTGGTTAACTGTGGCTTTTTCTAAACTTGACATCACCATCGAAATGGCTGTAACCAAAACTAAGGAGAATGTAATGCAGCAGCTGATGTCAATCCCCCACCAAAATATTTTAATACTAGGATAAATCTATAAGGTCCCAAAGAGATCATGCTCTTATAGATTTATCTGGGTAGGATATTTTTTTCATTAATATTAAACAGCTAGATGCTTTTCAGACAGACCTCATATCTACATATCTACTGGTATTTACATATCAATATAGAGATCTATCGGGTTATCTCCTCTTCGTTTCGTAACCCTTTCAACAGGGGTCTCTCTCTCCCGGGAGTATAAATACGGGCTGACCTTTCGCCTCTTTCTCTTTCCACGGCTCTTCCCATGGCTTCGCACACATGCGGCCAAAACTGCCTCTCCTGGGGCCGGCAACCTCGCACGTGGTGCAAGGTACTGAAAAACTTTCTCTAACATATCCAATATGTGAACTCTAATACACAACCAGCGTTTCCCATATTCTGGGAACACGCTAAAACAAATACACCCCATACGGACATTTCAATTCAACACACAACACAATAACTTTCCATACAGACACTAACGTTTTATTCATGTTTTAAATGATGTATTTGTAATTTGTGTTTTAACCTGTTTGTTAATAATATATATTTGTTTTGTACATATATATCTGTCTTGTTCATTTTATTTTGCTTTCTTTGGACTCCATCATAGTCCAACATTACTATGTAGCAGGACTGGCCAGCAGGAAGTCTTAGTCCAGAGATTTTATCCTCACATTAACCCGCCGGTCCTCTACAGATGTTCCTCCTCTTCTGTGTGCCATATCCCTTCAGGATGTAATCAATCATGACTCTTTACACTTTCCTATCTTTTTTTGGTCCTTAGTAACATGTATCTCTTTACTTTTTCTTCCACCCAATTCTGCCATTCATTCACACAAGCTCGTCAAGTTGGTGAATCACTGCCACCCCCTGTTCCTTTGAAATGTCCTGTGAGTGTCAAATTTTCTAAGCCCTTCTTCCTCATTTGCCCAAGAAATTTCAGCTGTCTCTATCTGATTCTAAGTATAAGGGTTCTCATAGAAATTAGTGTATCTTTATATCAATGCTTTGCTATAAAAAAGTGTCTTTATATATCAATATGTCAATACATGCTAGTGTAATTAAATATGTTTTGATACACATCAAACTAGAAATTATGCATCAATATATCTACGTATCATTATTAAGATAGAAATCAGTGTATCTTGGGATAAGAATGATCTTGAACAAAAAGTCAATATTCTCTACCAAGTGTTTTAAGAAATAGGACTCAAGATAAACTTTTCTGAAACAGAAACTATGATTTGGGATTGGAATGACGTCAGTGATAACACCTATCCTGAACCCACCATGTGGATGTGGAATCAGTAAATACATCAATGTATGGATCAGTTATAGCAGATTTAGTATAGGAAATTAAATTCAACATAGAATAGGTTGTGCTACAGGTAGATTGAACCAACGTCACAAATTACCAAAAAAAAACAAACAAAAAAACATGAAAACTTAAATAGCCTCATCAGATAAATAATATATTTCATATTCTACAAACTAATAAAATTGGATTAAAACTAATGCAATACAATATTTATCATGTACCAATTTATAAAGAAATAACTATGAAAACAATTTTTATTCATAAACTTATAAAAATTTACTAAATTATTAAAACATGTAAACCAACTATAAGGAAATAATGATTTAGCATTTTATAAATCAATTAGCCAATGATTTGTCGACTATTCCAATAAACAATCTAATAAATAAATAGTGTTTATTATTTTTGTCAATTCGTAATTGTTCGAATGAACTCTTCACTAAGGTACCTAGATTTTTTTTTTTATTTAAGCGCAGCATTAGACTGGTGTTGATATCTCATCAATTTACAGTTGAGCTGGCTAGATGTAGGCGTAAATTCTATGCAAACAGTTTCATCTCTCGCACTTTACGCTTGTCAGGCTCCATTCTGGCTCCATGCTTTCCAGCCAACTTTAATCTGCAAAAATTTAAATGCAACATCAACTGCTATCTACTGTCCACCTGATTAATCTTTTCTATTTCTGCTCATCATTAATGTTTCTGTTCCTAATTCTTCCACACCCTTTAACCCCTTGTGCTTTAGTGGCATTATTGCCTTGATTGGGGTGATTCTGATTTTTAAAAAAATCTCAAGAACAATGTATAAATTCACTTTCATATGTTTAAGATTTATTAAAATTCTAATCATCGCTTTTTAAAACAGTAAACATTTCTGAAGAGTGAAGGTAGTTAAAATAAAAGCACTTACAATAGTGTACAATATATTTATAAGGATTAGGACATATCTATTAGTGTTCATAGGTATAGTATATAACAGAAACAAAACTAAAATTGAAGATTACTGGATGCAATTTACACCTGAGGAATGTTGAAAAGCTCACTGGTTGAAATGTGCTGAATGAAAAAGTATTGATCTGAATAATTAAATTTTACACCAGTTTTTTGTTGAAATATCTATGTATACATACATAAACATTTCAGTATGTACTGTATTTCCAAAAATCTGAACAAATTGCCAAAAACCCTTTATTTTAAGCCCTTTTTGGTAAGGCCAAGAACTTTTCAGCATTCCTCATATATATATATATATATATATAAGTCTGAAACCTAATGATAAAAAAGGAATTTATTGATACAATAAATATTCTTCAACATTGAATTTCTCTGGTTTTCTTCAGATGCTCTTGGATATCAAATTGAAGTTCAAATTGAATCATTTTTATTCAAACTACAAACTTGTCTCTAATGCTGAACAAGACTACATAATTTTTTCATATTACCTGACCCAAGGATTCAACTTATGACCATTGGGTAACTCAGTTGACTTAATTAATGCTTTTATCTACATGGTGATTTGTTCAGCAGACACATGATGAAAACCCAGGGACACAGCTGCTGAAATGTTATGACAACAACACTACAAGATGAGGATACTAGTTCAAGCAAATCAGAGTATAATAATGATAATTCATCATCTAAAAATTTCAGATAAAAATTATTTCTGATTTTAACATCCTAAAACCAAACTTAACACAAAATCTAAGTCCAGCTTCATCAAGTGTTCAGTGGAGGAATGTGATATTTGTTTTTTTACAATTCACTTTTCCATCAAATCAACTGAAAAAAAGTGCATGTTTCGAAAGAAATGAATCCATTTGTCATTTACAGAGTCTTTTATTGGAAAATGTTTTTGTGAGGACCTGATATTTCATTTTCAAATGTTAAGGTCATTTTCATTGATTAGTTTTTAAAATTCAAACAACCATCTTTTATTAGTTAAGTTCCACAGAAAGATTCAAGGGACCATTAATGAGTTAAACTCAGACACTGAAATAGGAATGGATTGGGGTGAAAAATTGATTATTTGTTGAAATAACCAATTTGCTTGAACATAAAATAGGGGAATGGTTGGAAAAATGGTTTAGAAACAGTTAATTAATACTACTTTAAAAATCCTCATATTAGTTTTATCAAAGAAATAAAACTAATTCCAAATTTCAAGAATATCCAGCATGCTGAAAGGAAATAGCTCTTCTCCAAGACAAGGGCCTTAGTCAATGATAAAACTGATTTTAATTTTTTGAATTGTCTTCAAATTGAAGAAAAAAATTATCTGTGTTTGTTTCTATGGAAAGAAAATTAAAAACAACACTCACATCTGATGTTATTAAAAATTGGTCTTTAACCTTTGGCATTTATTAAAAGAAGTTTGAACATTCTATTTTTTTTTTTAAATGAAAAGCAAAAATTTTAGAAAAAGGAAATCATTCAATGTTGTTTTTTGTCTTTTAGTTTTTGTCTTGATTTTTTAAAATTTTATTTGCAAAACAAAAATTTAAAAAGAAAGGTTCTCTTACAGTGAGCAAATTCAGTGAAAGGTTAGTATATGTCTGAAAGCAATTACTTGAAGAATTCTGATAAAGCTTTTTTGATTATATTATGGTATCAGTAGCTAAAGCCTCAAGATGAAGTAGGGATGGGAAAAAGAAATTGTTTAAAATTCAAGAGAGAAGGGAAATTATTTAGTAAAAAAAGAGGCAAAGTTAAGAACAGTGACTCACTCTCTCTCTTTCTGTCCCTCTCCCAGTGTGTCATTTCCTATCAGAATGTGGGCGATCATGGATGGCCACAGCTTCCTATCCTGTGGTGTTCACAGTAACACTTTATAACCTCTATGTCAGTTGTTAACACTTTTCTTCAATCCATTTGCACAAACTTGTCAAATTTGTAAGTTACACAGTGTTTTACTTATGTCCTATAAGTATTAAATTCCCTAAGTCTTCTTTTCTCTTCTTTTTTTATTTATCAAAAGCATAATTGAGTTGGATTAAATAATCAACTCTTATGGAAGTATGATTATTTTAACTAATGAAAAGGTGTCTGTGGAGAAGGCGGTTTGATAAGAAAAAAAAATTAAAAGTGAATATTGTAGGGCTAGAGATGAGGGACATGATATGATGATGGAGGTCAGAGGGAGTAAATGGTTGTGGAAGAATAATAATAACAAGGTCAGAAAAAAAAAGAAGGAAAGAGAGAGAATAATTGAAGAAATAAAGACAGAATGATTGAGGTAACTTGGTAGAAAAAAAAGAAGAGATGATATGAAACAGTGAGAAGGAAAACAGAGGAGTATTTAAAGAAAAAGAAAGCAAACAGAAGATAGAACTAGAAGTAGAGAGAGAGAGAGAGAGAATGACAGTGAATATGAGAAAAACATAAAAGAGAATAAGAGTAAGAAATATTTACTGTTTCAGTTCAGATCAAATCAGTTACAGATTTTGATACAAATTTATTAAGATAGCAAAAATGAAATAAAAAGTAAACAGATCGAGCTGTTAGGTTAATTGGAAACAATAACTTTCTGATATCTTTTTTATATGCAGGGCTTAACTTATAACATTATTAGGTTGAGTCATAAATAATTTCCGTATTTTGTTTATCAACTTTATTCTTCAAAAATTGAAGTACAATTGCATTTCATTCAATTATATCTAAATCTAGGGAATTCTAACTCCTGTTGGAGGAACCCCTTCTTGATTAATGTCTTCAGTGGTGTATTTGTACTCACCATGCTTGGCCAATTGTGGGTTGGTGAGGCTATTTAAACCACAGTTGGATTAGGTTGGTGTTGACTGAGGAATTTATCAGCCCTTTATCAGCACTTGTTTGTTTGAGCTGCTGGGGTTCCACATACCCTACTCATCAGACCACTGTCTGCTGGAGGAGCCAATTTAGCTGCTAATCACTCAGGTTTTGAATTCAGAGACTGGTTACCACCCAAGGTTATAAAACCCAGTCTGTGTTGCTATTTACCCATTTACTATTTACTGGGTCGGGAAGGGATAGATTCATATCTTTTCCAGCAGTTTCTGCACCTAAGTGAATGTAATGAACCTGAATGGAATTTGAACTTGGCTCTCTGATTTTGCAATCTGAGCCACTATCTAATACTCCATTATGCCTTCAATTAAATATTCACCATTATTTGAAAGGACTTGTGGCCACTTATCAGGCAGTTCTTTGATACCTTTGAGTAGGATTCTATGGGTTTTGATGTGAAAAATATTTCAACAAACTCTTGAATCAGGTTTTCCTTAGAGAAAATTTTCCTCGTCACTATATTTAGCAATGATTGCCAAAAAAAAATCAATCGGTGCAAAGTTCAAGTGAATATGGCAGTAGGTATAGAACAGATCAACCGAATTCTAAAAATATTTCCTATGTTATTCTTGCTCTATACAGCCTTGTGTTGTCAAGGAATAAAAAGGCACTTTTCTTTTAATCCACTGTTTATGCTGAGATGCAAAAACTAAGGTATATTAATGTACACCAAATTTATAAACAGATATGTATGATTAGTAATTAGGATAATAGATATGACATTAAAATTGGTTCCCCAAAATGAAAGTTACTTATGACTCAAACTAATAGTAAGAAAAAGTCTAAAATAAAATGTGAACAAACAAGAAAAATTTTGTTTTAATGCATTCTGTTTAAAAATCTTCTATGTTAGATGAAAGAATTTGATTACTGAGATAACTTTTGTCTTTCAATATGATGTAAAGTTCTAGATAACTTCTTAAGAACATTCACTAGTTTAGATACTTTTGCAATACTGACAAACAACAAAATAACTAAACCTTATTTAAAATGTATGCAACTAAACCTCATCATTATATTTCTAAAAGAATTTAAAATCTAGGGATTCCAGACTATTTCCTTTCTAAGGGAAGCTCGTATATAAAATTAAAAAAAATCCCATCTGTTATTTCTGAAGGAAATAATTAAAAGTGTGTGAAATTTAATCTTATTTCCAAGGGAAGTTATTTTAAAATTATGGCATTTTAATTTGTTTTATTTCAGAAGGAAAGAAAGAGGAAGAAAAGCAATGTGATGAAAGAATAGAAAAAAAATGAGAATACAAGAAAAATAGTGTGGAATAAATGAAGAAATAAAAACAAATAAAGTATGATAAAAAGTGATAAAAAAAGAAAATAGAAAAGATAATAAAAAACAGAAAGAATGATAACATTTTTTAATTAAATTATAAAATATATTATTTAAAATAAAGGTGATTTTGTTACTCAGAAGAAATAATGATGATGAAAGATGATCAAAATTCTTTATGAGATTTGCAAATTCTAACATTCAAAACAATGCAAAAGCAAAAGCAATCAGTTTATTTTCTTTATGAAGAAATAAAACAAGATGAGAAGTCTCAATGGAATTGTTAATTTTATCCTTTTTGTCTCATTAGTCTCTAAGGAATTAAGTGCCAATATTAAACCCCCACACCCAATATTGACCCCGAAAGTATTAAAATAGGTCAAAATGAGCCACACCTTTAAGAAAAAAGAAAGATTTTCATTTTACATAATGTAAATGTTCTAGCTGCCTTAAAAGAAGTTCTCTTATCAAGAAGTAGATAAAACATAAAAACATCTGCCTTTTTAAATAGTCATTGATTTCTGTAATTATTTCCTGCTTTCAAAACACAGTGATGTACACATGCAGAAAAACTCAAGACAAACTGAGACTAAATGAAGTTCTCACCTGTTGGCAATTAAACATTGCTTGACAGATTCACTGATATATTCTTTTTTTTATGTGCCATGTCCCTTCAGGACTTAGGCAATCATGGTCCTCCACATCCTCCTGTCCTTTGTAGTTCTTAATAAGTTTTGTCATTTTGTTATTTCTCCCAAACTGTGTTCTGCTATGCATTCGCTTAAGCCCATTAAGTATATCACAGGTTTGTCAAGCTCAGAATGTTATCAGAAAGAGCAATACAAATGCTGAAGGACATGTACCTGTGTTTTATAGACTATGCAACATTGTTTGACAAAGTATGCCACAAAAAGATCTGTTAGAATTGCTTAGCAAACTTGACATATTTGGGAAAGACATTAGAATAATCAAAAATCTATAATGGCAGCAAACTGCCTGCATATTGGTGAAAAATGAGTTCAGCAGATATACAAAAATAGAAAGGGGTGTAAGGCAAGGATGTATGACATGTCAGTATTCCAGATATTTTCTGATTATTAACTTAATATTTGTATGATTGTACAATTTTGCTTTTGCTGTGTTTTGTATTTTAGGAAGATGAAATAATAATAATAATATTGAATAATAAAAAAGAAATACATCTTCCCATGATGCTAAGAGTAAAGGAACCGGAAATATGATTCCCCCCACGTTTCCATCAAATCCAGTTAGGTGGCATTGGTTAAGTTTATAAAAAGACGAACATTTCCTACCACACTCTTTTTTCTCTCCCTAGCTCCAAAATGTAGCACAACATGATAATTACATTCCTGATGGGAACATTAGTTTTCCTTGTTAACTGACAACTAATCTCTCTTTCCACTTTACACCATGGCATTTGCACATGTCTTTCAAAACCTCCATCTATCAAGTAAATCAACCTTTTCTTTGGTTGTTCCAAGTCAGCACAAGGCTGACTTGAGCTCAACCATTATAACCATTGTGTTAATAGAAGATCTACCAATAAAGGTGAAATGTTTTAAGAACCTGGATGCAAATTCCCTGCAGATAATCTAGCAATTAAAGAACTTTCTAACAGCAATCATTTTACACTTGAAATGGCTAGAAATAACCAACCTATGCTAACAATTTCAGAGAGATATAACATGAGTTATCTTGATAGGCATGTAGTGGTATGTTCAATGTAATCCTTCATGATTTTGGTTCGGTCAGAAACATAGTTCCTTAAGGGATATGTGAATTCATTGGTTCTTTGTAATTTGTATCTTGCAGGTGAGTTGTTGTTGATGATAAGGTATGCAGTTTTAATATTTTATATTAGATAATTATATATATATATATATATATATATATATATATATATATATATATATATGTGTATGTATGTATGTATATAAATAAAATATAGAAATAATTATATATATATTAGGTCATCCTATAAGTTCTGTCCGAATTTTAACTTTTTGTTAAAATGAATGAAATTTAAAGAGTATTTTATAATGTCTAATGGAGATGAACATTATTTTTATGTTTAGATGCATTTAAACTGATCAAATTTTATTTCAGAGAACAATAAAATTAAATTTTGTTTGATTAAAACCCTGCTAACATAGAAGTACCCAAGAATCATTTGAGGCACATAATGCTTTATGAGTTCAAGAAAGGAAACTCAGCAGCCGAAGTGGCTAGAAACATTCACTCAGTTTATGGAGAGGAATGTGTGAATGAAAGAACTTGCAAAAGATGGTTTGCAAAATTCAGAGGTGGAGATTTCACCCTTGAAGATGAAGATCGAACCGGACGTCCATTTGAGTTTGATGAAAAGCTTATTGAATCAGTCCTTGAAGAAAATCCTGCTTTATCAGTTAAGGAATTGGCAGTGGTTCTCAGTTCAAACCATACAACTGTTCATCGTCATCTTCAACAACTTGGAAAAGTTCCTAAACTTGGAAAATGGGTGCCTCATGAATTGTCTGAAAACAACCTCAAATCCCGAGTTGACATCTGCTCTTCTCTCCATTCTCGCCAACTTGTTTCACCTTTTTTGGATAGACTTGTGACTGGCAACGAAAAATGGATCTTTTATCGAAATGTTAAGCATTGTAGACAGTGGCTTGGTAAAGGTGAAGGATCCCAGCCACAGCCAAGAAGGGAACTTCATGGGCAAAAGGTTCTTCTTTCAATCTGGTGGGATTGCCAAGGAATAATCCACTTTGAATTCTTACCACCTAATCCAACAATTAATGCTCAAATATACTATCAGCAATTAGAGCGTTTGAACCAATCTTTGAGGAAAAAAAGACCTGCTCTAGTGAATCGAAAATGGGTGATGTTTCATCAGGACAATGCGCGACCACACACAGCAAGAATCACGTCACAAAAGATCTAAGAACTTGGTTGGGAGAAAATTCCTCATCCACCTTATTCTCTCGACCTTTCTCCATCAGACTACCATTTGTTTCGTAGCTTACAGAATCATTTGGAAGAAACAGCTTTTGTAACACAGGAAGAGGTTAAAACTGACATTTGTGAGTTCTTCGAATCAAAGCCAAGAGAATTTTACAGTAATGGAATTACTAAGCTTGTTAATAGATGGAAGGAAGTCATAGATAATCAGGGAAAATACATTGTTGATTGAATCTGTAATTAAATGTAACATTTGGTCACTTGTTTTCTTTATTCAAAATTCGGACAGAACTTATGGGATGACCTGATATATATATATATATAAATAAAATATAGAGATAATTATATATATATGTATATATAAAATATTGTTGTGGAGTTATTTCCACGATAGAACTTGTAGTCGGACTAAATGTGTCCTAAATAGGTTAAACGTACAGAAACGTTAGGAACTTGTAATAAAGTGTTACGCAGAGTAATCAAGTTGTGGTCGCTGGACACTTACTCCTTCTCTCGACTACTCCTGACTCCTACTTATAATAGGTGGGAGAGTCTATTACCTAGACAAGGTGTCTTTCACTATAACAAATAAAGAGTTAATTATATATATATATGATATAACTATATATAATTTTGTATAATTTTATATATAAACAAATAGTATTTACAAAAATAGTATGACAAATTGGGTAAAAGTTTTTGTGACATGTTTAATCCATTAGGATTTCATTGAACTGGGCCTGTTGATGTTGCCATGTTTACACATGTGCATGAAATGAGAGATGCTGGTAGTTTCAAAATTTTTGAAAGAATATTTTTTTTCCAATTTGTCATATTATTTTTCTAAATATATATATATATATATATATATATATAAATATGATTACCATGATGGCTGTGTTTTCTAATCACAAGAATATGCTTTATTATTATACAAGTGATGTATAGATCAGGATGGTTGTACTCATGGAATTTTACAATTATTAAACTCTTACAAAACTCCACTGTACTGGTTTCAAACAGGTGCAGTTAGTGGTCAACATAAGAGATTGCTCATGCAATAATTTATTTTGTGTAGTAGTAGTAGTAGTAATAATCAGAATAAAGGAAAATTTTTGTATACTTCTCTCATAGCACATACTCATTATATTCCTGGTTATATAAGCACAGAGTCTTTAAGAATGACAGATTTTTTCTGGGGTTGAAATTACATTGCAGGTTTTATTGGAATTTCTTTTTTAATTACTTTTGATTATCTTGTACTGAATAAATTCCTCAATTATTTAAGATGATTACTTTCACTGATACAAAAATATGTATTTTCATCCGAAGTTTAACCCTTAAGCTATCATCCTGAAGCTATGAGCGAGAGGGGGAAATATAAACGGTAGACATTAACCCAATCTTTGTTAACATGTCAAAAGACTGAAGGAGCCTAAATATCAAATGAATTTTTCTTAATTTAATATTGAATTTTAACTCAATTAAAATTATATATATATATATATATATATATAGCCTGCTTAAGATGTGTTCGCAGATACTCTGTATGTGTGTGTGCAATTTAAGACATTTTCTTAAGAACATCATGTTAAATGCAGGCTTTCTCCCTTAATTTGAAATAGTGTGGAATGTCAACATTTTCATTATGCCATTATTTTCTCTTTGAGTTACATGCGATATACATTTCAATTGTTGATGCTGTTGAAAGTCCTCAAGTGGTAAGGGTTTCTTTTATTTCATACAATTCTTTCTTTGAGATTTTGCAATGCCAGTTCATGAGGCTTGAAAAACATGATCCTTGATAAGGTCTACATGCTTCACTTGCTCAAAACCATTTTTAACCATCGATCTAGGAAAGCGGATGCATACAGCTGAAAGGTTAGATATTTCTGAACGAGTTTGGCACTATTCATGACATCAATACAAAAATCTTGATCTTACATATTTAAAAAAATAACTCTCGTTTTTAAATGAATATTTTGGCTTTGTAGCATATTTTTGTGGGGGTTATACAGAACGAGCCCTTAGCACAGCATATTCTATGTTCAATTTCCTGATCCCCATATATATGGGAACACATCTTTAATAGTCCATAAATGGAAAATGATTTAATATAACATCAGTCTGAGCCAAATCTTAATATCCTAATTTTTCTTTCAGATGTATCAAGAGCATTAACACAGCATCTTCCAGTCTAATGGAGGAAATAAAGAGGCCTGTTGTGCTTGTGATACAAGCCGTTCAAAAACTATGATCTGGAATTAGCATGAAAGCAGTGATGCCAGTTACATGAATCCAATCAGAAAACTTAGGATGTGAAACTAGTAAATACTAAACATTACAAACACCTTGGTGTATGGATCAGTCATAACAACTTCAGTGTCAGAGATATGGAACTTGTTTTACATCATAGTGTACATTAATAAGCACTGCTTGACCTGGTCATGCAGCCAGTCCTGATACAATGTCAAATTTGTCTTTGAAATTGAGAGTGGTTTTACTGAATAACCTTTTCCTGCTTTTTTATTTGCATGAATGTATACAGATTTTTTTTTAGTTGAACTTTGTTTTTATTTATATTAGAATTATATTATTTAAATATTATTTATATAATTATAATAACAATTATATTATTTATATTAGAATTTGTTCTTAATTACATAGCATAGCATATCACATTGTTGTGAATGCTTCTGACTGGTAAAACACTTTAATCAGTTTCCAATAACATCAGTAAAATGAAAGTTGTCTATTTATGTGATTTAATATGGAATAGGCTTCATATTGATATGGACTCAACTATTTAGCATTCCTTCTTCTACGATCAGACTTCATTGCATCAATATATATCTTTTTTTAAACATTTCATCCAAAGCAAGGCGATAATGCCACTAAGACACACGGGGTTACCGAGTGAAATAAAAGATGCTAATGAGGAGAAATGACAATAAAAGAACAGGATTCAGGAAGACAGAAGAGGGTGATTGACATTGCATTTACATTTACCTTTTTGAAGATTGTAGGTGGCAGGGAAGCAAAAAATCAGAAGAGAGTTCAACAGGTGTGAACTATAAGAGAAGAAACCATTAGAAAGGAATTTACAGGTGTCAACACTATTGATTAGATTTTTATGCCCTGGTACATTTGATCTGCAAAAATCTTTTTGACAGACTCGTGTAAGCCCAAAGGAAAAATTAAACATAGAATTTGAACAAAGCAATATTAACAAATATATTGATAGGACATTTTACAAAAGGAAAAATGAGAAATGAAATTAAATTAGAAAAGATCAGGAGTGAAAAGAATACATCTTTTCACTATGAAAAGTCACCAAGAAAGAGATGGATTCTTTAAAATCTTGTGCCACCTGATATTATCATCAGGGGCCAGTAATTTAGAATATTGATGCTTGTGATTATCACCGGGGGCAGTAATACAATTAGTTACATCTAGTTATTTCAACAGTAAAATGGTGAGACCTAGTTGCCAAAGTAGCATTTTTTTTTTTACAGTAAGGTTCACTCTGTAAAAGGCCCGGGGGTCACTCGAAGTAGAGGGTTACAATAATGGGTAGTTTATACAGATAGGAGGGGAAGATAACAGTTAACTCTAGACTTGAACAGGTTAAGATTTTAGTGATCGAGGAAACATTCTCTGGGGAGTCTGTTCCATATGGCAGTGGTTTGTGGGAAAAAGGTGTTTGAGTGGAACTTGCTTCTCACTGATGGAATATGAAGGGAATGAGAGTGGTTTCTTACTATGTAAGTGGCATGGCAGGTCCTAGCCATGAAAGTCTGACCTGGTGGAACCAGGAGATGCAGTTTGTCTGACCACTTTTAATGGTAGTAGCGATAGAGCAGTGAGAGGCTTGTCACATTCTGTCTGTGAGAGAGAGGTTGAAGTGTGGAAAATAATTCATCTCCCACAAGGAGATGCTTTTTAATGTTATCAAGACTGGAAAGTGAGTTCTGGGTAGTGCCTGCCCAAATATGGCAACAGTACTCCATTTTCAGCCTAATCAGGCTCTTATAAAGGTAGAAGGTGGCATGAGGAGTCAGGTACTTACTAGAGTGGTACAGGAACCTGATCATTGAGATATAGGGCCTCCTCGAGAGAACATCCGTTCATTGTGGCTGGCAGTAGTTCAGGATCTGATCGGCAGTGATGGAATGTAACCAGTTTGGTTTTAGAGGCATTGAATGTAACCAGCCAGTTTTTTTCCCCACTTGGAAGTTAGTGTTAGATTGG
>OZ038492.1:63864778-63909778 GCA_964036315.1 Acanthosepion esculentum | reverse complement strand
CAGGCTAGTAGATGTAATCAATACTGTTTAATTAAAAACAGAGCATTTGCTTAAATAAACTGTATCTATAAAAATAATGTATAAACAGAAAACATATTAAATAATTGCTAGGTTTAATCCATTTCATTATATATATGTGTGTGTGTTGTTATCATTTCACCCAAAGAAAGACAATAAAGCTACTGAGACTCAAGAGGTTTCTGAATGTGAGAGAATATGAGAAAAAGAAAACATTATTAAGGAAAGAGAACAATAGAAGAATAGGAATTCAGGATACAAAAGGTAATGACTGACATTGCATTTAAATTTAACTTAAATATATGTATTTGATTGTGGTTTGTGTATTTCTTAGAAGCATTAGATTTAGTAGGTAAAAATATTTGGGTAGACATATCTGTTTTTTTAAACAGTGAAAATAATGTCTACTGGCCTAGCAATCAAGAAGTCCTACTGAAGAAAAGGTGCCTCACAACAGAAAATGAACTGTATTCCCCCTTTTCCATCAGCAAAATCTCTTTTAAGCTAAGTTTGCCTTACCATTAGGCCACAAAAAGCCATTACAAAAATATAGGGGTTAACTACTCTATTTATTTTATGACCTAGAGAAGCAAAAACCATATTGTTCATCTGAAAGCAGACCCTATGAGGTAGGATGTTTAACCAATTCAGAATTAATTAGATCCTCTAGTACTTTGCCAAAAAGAAGTAGAAGGCTAGCAGGTCAAAGGATAGAAGGATCAGAAAATCTGCTTGATTTCTTAAAGCCTAAAACAACAGAAGAGGATTTCTATCAAGCTGGAAAGCAAGAAGCAGCAAGGTATTTATTGTAGAGTTTAGAGAGTACAGGAGCCAATTCAAGTGTACTATTCTTAAGAACTATTATATTTTTTGGGGATTCAGTTTAGAGATGACAGCAGAAATCATGGACAGAATTATATGGATATCACTTAATAGAGACTAAGTTCCAAGTGGAAAGTCAAGCAAAAGATGCTCCAAATTAGTCTAGAGTAGAATTTGAAGGGTAACTAAGAAAAACAATGTGTGTATTGTACCTGAACATTGAAGAAATTGTATATATAGTAAAACAAGGACTAGCAAATTAATACAGTCCAAATTAAAATGAATGTCTTTAACATTTATGACATTGTCTTGATATGAATTACGAAACAGCACCTTATAGAAAATAAATATAACTAACACCTTGGAAAATTTAGCTTCTCTCATCAAATAGAGCAATTTTTTTCAAACTTCTGACTAACAAGTTTCATATTCCCAGAGAAATTATCATCAGCATCATATATGAAATTACTTGCATAATTACTTATGTTCTTCCACTGAGCATAAAATAATTCTCAAAACAATCATTCAGAATATTTGGAATGGTAACTCTTTTTATATTTTAAGACTGTACAACTGCGGAATATTTAGAAAAGAAACTTGGATTCAGAGTTTTCAAGGTTATGTATTTGTATCTGACAAATTAGTTTTTGGAGTTATTCTAAGACATCAGATATAGATTATTTGGAAGCCATTTTCAGAGATCATCACTGGTAAGAAGTGAAATCATGCACTACTATTCAAAATATGTCTGTATTGAGCTGGAAGCAATTCTTTGTTTGGCTTCCAAATTAAAGACACTTACATAGATAGATGAATACATCCATGACACATACACACACATATCCCAGACTTGCATATATCAATATCAATATATACATAATTGTGTGTATATATATATATATATATATATATATATATATATATATATATGTGCACATTGTATTCATTAATATATATATATATATATATATATATATATATATATATATACTTGCATATATATTTGTGAATATGGACAGACATACATGCACACACACACACTATGTATATATATATATATATATATATATGAAGAAATATAATTTTAAGGTGTGCTATATTTATGGGATAAAGTGCTCAATATCGGAGATAGAGTGTATGTAAATATAAAAGTGAACATTGAAGTCAACACTCAGAGGCGATGGGCTGCTTCATGCTAGACACAATTGTCAGACCACTGATTGCCTCTAGCATGAAACAGCCTGTCGCCTCTGAGTGTTGACTTCAATGTTCACTTTTATATATATATATATATATATATATATATATATATATATATATGTTCACAGACTTGCATACATCAATATATATGTAGTTAATATATAGTGTGATCTTATGTTTAGTGTGTTCCCCAGCCATCTCCCAATTTTATATGTAAAAAGCCAAAATATTATATCTTAATGCAATCCTCATCTTTGTATAGAAAATGTGTAACAGTCAGTATTTGTTTGTGGAGTGCATCAGTCTATTGTTATAAGAATTGTTAAAGCCTGTGTAAACACAGAAGTTGGATAATTTGGGCCACTCCAGAAGCAGGCAAACATGAGGTTTTCTTTGATGAAAAAAGCATCAGCTCCTTAGAATTGTTGTTTTGCCATTCATGAGAAATAAATTCACATTGAAAGTTATTCTAGCCTGCTAGATGTTAAAAATATTATTCTAACTGCATCAGAAGTTATTTACTTAACAACTACTACCCCAAGCTTTGTCGCTATTATCACATCATTTCAGCCACTGTGCCTTTTAGCTTTATTCAGGGGCTTGCTGATCCAGAGAAACTTCAGGGAATTCCAAAGTGAATCCTTTATTTAATCCATGGATTATGTCTATGGATATCTTGTTTAATTCTTATTTAGTACTATTATCACATCATTTCAGCCACTGTGCCTTTTAGCTTTATTCAGGGGCTTGCTGATCCAGGGAAACTTCAGGGAATTCCAAAGTGAATCCTTTATTTAATCCATGGATTATGTCTATGGATATCTTGTTTAATTCTTATTTAGTACTATTATCACATCATTTCAGCCACTGTGCCTTTTAGCTTTATTCAGGGACTTGCTGATCCAGGGAAACTTCAGGGAATTCCAAAGTGAATCCTTTATTTAATCCATGGATTATGTCTATGGATATCTTGTTTAATTCTTATTTAGTACTATTATCACATCATTTCAGCCACTGTGCCTTTTAGCTTTATTCAGGGGCTTGCTGATCCAGGGAAACTTCAGGGAATTCCAAAGTGAATCCTTTATTTAATCCATGGATTATGTCTATGGATATCTTGTTTAATTCTTATTTAGTACTGCTCAGTTATTTCCATCATATTTCCACTGAGTCCAAGTGTGCACAGTGTTGCTCAGGGATTGAACTCACAAATTCATGAACCAACACTTCAATCCACTAAGCTACAGTCCCATAGAAATATTTTGAAGTAACTTTTGTAGTTTTTCACAAACTGAATAGCCTGGAGAGTGAGAAACAGGTTACTTTAAGATTCTTTCAAGTTTGAAATTTTACATCTGTTTGTAGGCAATGAAATTCTTTAAAGATTAATTTCATTAGAAAAAGAAATCATCAATGATATAAAAAAAGATGCCACAAAAAAAGGAAAAAATTGTGCAGACCTCATCAGACTTCATTTTTAAAATGATAGATTGAAACTTACTGTGCAAACTTTTAAAATGCCTGTCATGTCTACAAATGCCTCTTAGATTTAAAATAAAAGCAAAATTCTTCTCTAATATTGCACTTTGTCACTTTCAGAAAATTTTCTTCACACATTTTTAAAAAATTTGTTTTGAGGAGTTTATTCTCTCAATTTGCATTTTTTTCCTCTTTCCTCTATTATAGCTTTGTTTTTTTGTTTTTTTCCTAAATCATTTTTCTCCCTCTGCTTCAATATATAGGTACATATGTAAGTGTGGTAGTTGTTGATTGAAAGTGACAGATTTCTGGAGAACTGTCAGGTGGTAAAGTAGTCTGTAGAATGCAGAACTTTACTTGTATTTCATCTTAGTAGTAGTAGTAGAAAAAGCAGCAACATTAACATTCCTAGTCCAATAATGTAACAACTACTACTACTACTTCGAATAATCAACCATTATACAACTATGATTATTATTGTTAAAAATATTACTGAAATATTGTCAATATTTTTATATGATGTATAAAAGTTGTTTTTGCTACTATTTAATTATTATTATAGAATTACAACTTATAACAAAAACAATTCAATAAAATGAAAAAGAAATGGTTTTTAAAGTAAACAGAAGTTGTTGCTGAATCTGGAAAAATATCAATGACTCTTACTGGTACATTTTCATCTTTATGGCAAATTTATAGTAAGAATATTTTATCAGAATATTTGATATGGAAATGTATCATTTATTAGGTCAATGCACAAGTTTTTAGCCATTTTTTGAGAATCTTCCACTTATAAAATTCATAGCATCATTATTCAGTCATTAATATATTTTTAGATGGCTATCTACCTGAAGAGACCTCCCAGTTAAACTGTATATTCTATCATAAAAGTACAATTTTGGTTTTGATTCATGGAATTTAGTGTAGATATTTTTATAAATATTTTAAACATGTTGGAACAATGGACCAGGTGAGGTTATATATATATATAAAGACATGTCTCATTGAATAATTTAGACAAATTTTGTCTACTTGTTTTCAATCCTCTCATATTCACAGATAAGCTTCTTAGTATGTTTAATAAGTATTATTCAGTGAGACATGTCTTAATGAAAACATGCTGCCAAAATATATGCTATATATATATATATATATATATATATATATATATATATATGAAGAAGTGTGCTGTATTTATGGGATAAAGTGCTCAATATCAGAGATAGAGTGTGTGTAAATATAAAAGTGAACATAGAAGTCAACACTTAGAGGCGACAGTCTGTTTCATGCTAGATGCAATCGTCAGGTAACTAAGTCAAGTTGCCTGACGATTGCATCTAGCATGAAACAGACTGTCGCCTCTAAGTGTTGACTTCTATGTTCACTTTTAGATTTATATATATATATATATATTTATATGCTATATATATATATATTTATATGCTATATATATATATATATATATATATATATAATACCAAATTGTATTGCCAAGAGGACTTTTAGTCCATATGAGAGCTCAATGTAAGATACATATGATACAGAAGAAATTATAATTAGGAAAAAATCTTAAAAATCAATTGTTGGTAATAAATTTATTTCAATGAATATAGGCATATTCATCTCATCACACTGACTACATTTTATGAAATATAGTCGGTCTGATGAGATGAATATGCCTATAGTCATTGAAATAAATTTATTACTGACAATGGATTTTTAAGGTTTTTTCCTAATTGTTATATAAGAATTAATTGATTTTATTTTTTTAATCTAACATATTCTTATTAATTCAAATGATTTATTTTTAGTGGATATCAGTGTGGGAGTAGACATCCCATTTTTTTCGTCTGCACACTAGAGAAAAATTAATTTTGTTATTAATATTTCTTGAGTACACAGACTGGTAGATGAAATAAAACAGAACATCTACTCAAATATGGGTATCCACTAAAAATAACATTTGAAATGTATACCTGCATAAATTCAGGAAAGTAGTTAGAAAAGTTTGTCAAGATCATCCACTACAAAGTTGCCGGCATGATTTAAAGCAATATAACATGATTCTAGATATACATGTAAATATACACACTACTTAAATACACATATTAACTTAACTACACATATATATTATATATTCATTTATATCAATAAAAATACATATTAACATACATATATGCTCCAATACATTACACAATATACATCTGTCTGTGTGTATGTATGCATGTCTCAGTTGGAACAGACATTAATGATCTTATCACTATATACACACCTATACATAGACTTGAACACACACAGATTGATAAAATATAAGATATACTACCACTTGACAGGGACAAATCTCTGCAAAGCAAAGTGAACTTTACACTTCCATACATGTATATACGTAAAAAAAAATGCTTTAATGTACTTATAGATACCTACACGTATCCAACCGTTTTACCTTCCAGATGTTTCTATATTATTTTTATGATTGCTTTTCAGTTATCATGGCTGAAGATGAAAAGCTACATTCATGTATTATGGCATCACCTGTCGACATGGGCTGGACATGCTTCATGCATGATTGTGCACAATTATTAAATAGCACCACAAGACATTCACATTCTTTTCATCCTCTTCTTTATCTATTTTTCTCTCCCTCTCTCCTATTATATTTTCACTCATCTGCTCGTTTTTTTTCTTTTAACTTCCTTCTCTTCATCTACTTCACAAACATATGCCTATCTCTCTCTGTCACTGCTTATTTCCCAGATGATCTTGTCGCCTTTTATATGGTGCTTCCTGTACAACAGAAGCAAATAAGCCAAAAGTAACATTTTTAGAAAATGGTACTTCAACTTGCCTAAGCATATGCTGAGTGTAAGTCAGCAAGATATATTGGATATTTTTTGCCTTTTCACTACAGAAACAAATCAGCCACTCAAAATATATATTAAACTCTTTGAAAATACTGCACAGGACAGAGATCAAAAGGTTTTGGGGAGATCAATCCTTACAATTTGATGTTAAACTTAACTCAGTCTGGTACAAGATCACAACAGTGAAGCATCTAATAAGCATAAGATTTATTTATTTTATTTAATGAGGAAAGAAGACTTGGAGAATTTGACACTCACAAGACATATTTAAAGCAAGAGGGTCAGATGAAACCATTGAGTAACTGAGCTAACAAGCTTGTGTAAATGTTTGGCAGAACTGAGACTCGGATGTTATAATAAGAGGATAAACATTTTAGGAAAAAAAAAGAGATTCTGCATTTGATATTTTTCAAATCTCTAAAAATATTACAAATTCTAATATAATGAATAATTATCATCATGTTTAAATGTTTAAAGGTACTGAACAGTTTTAATTATGATAATTTCACTAATAATATTTTATGGTCTGTCTATATTTCTGAGATGAGGTATTATGTGCAGTATTTACATTATTCGGACTATTGTCCTCATCTTTGTCGCCATATTTGTCACAACGTCTACCCCAGTGATCGAAATAAAGGGTTCGGTTCGAAATTCCAACCACCTGAAGAAGGCCGGAGCGTACAACGGCCGAAACGTTGTGACAAATATGGCGACAAAGATGAGGACAATAGTCAGACTAATGTAAATACTGAATATTTTATGGCGTAAACAAATCTGCCAAGCAAAGAAATAAATGCAGACAGAGTGCCAGATATTACTGGTAGAAATACAATAAATACTGAACAGACTATTTTTTCTTTAATCATTTCACTCCAAGCAAGGCAACAAAGCCACTAATATGTAGTGGGGTTACCCAGTGTGAAAGAATATAAGAAAAATATTATTAAGGCATGAGAACAATAAAAAAAACAGAAATTAAGAAAACAGAAGATGATTAACAACAATTCTGTTGTTAAAGATTTCATATTTAAACTGACATTTTTTTTTAAAAACCTGTAAACTTCCTGTGGTGCTTTGAGTATATGACAATATATCTTCTCATTGATAAATACTATTAATATATCATAATTCTATTATCTCTCTAACCCTTCCATAATTCATGACCACTGACAATTCTTGTTTTTCTTTTTTTCAATGCATTTCTGTAGTTGTTTTTCTTTCCTTCAGGATTTTGAAACTCATGCCTTTCTGCAGCTTACTTTTGCCTTTTAAAGTCTGTGAACTTCTAGGTCTTTTTGGAAGAGATAATATAGTGGTGACCTTCTTCAGAGTTTAGAAGACCAGAATGTTCCTTCTTCTAGAGTCAATAACATCCAATGTCTATCCTGCTACTGAACCTATTGTTGGGGGAGAAAAGACAGATCATGCTTTTCCCAAGGGTATTATTGTGAAAATGAATACAATATCTCAGAATTTGACCTTGGCTTTCAGATTCCATTTTGCCGACTGATAACCATTATGTTACTCACTCATAAATTTCTATCCTCCATTAGGTGCTATGCATGCTTGGGTCATTATGCCTTTTTTTGATTAATGATTTACATAGTTGAAGACTTCTCTGCAGTAGGTTTCTTTTACTTTATCTGGTAGACTGGTTGGCAACATAAGCTATAGGAGCCATTTTGTTCTGCCATATTTACACATATCTGGAGGAGAAGGGAAGAATTCATATCTTTCCCAAAGGTATTTGCATGTAAGTAATTGCAATGAACTCAACTGGAACTTGAACTCAGCTCTTCACTTTCTCATTCTGAGCCATTAACCATTACACTCCACCATATATCTAAGCTTACGGTACCTGGTATTCCCAAGTGGTCACCCATGTAAGTACTGACAGGCTCAATATTGCTTAACTTAGGTGATCAGATAAGAACAAGTGTTTCAACATGATATAGATGTCAACCCATTTCTATAGTAAATCATTAACAATTGATTTACATTTAACATATAATGGCCTTTTATTTTGTTAGTAATCATTTGCTTAATTTCTTTCATTCTGATGTTTGAAGCATTTTTCTAATATAAGCATTAGTACTGCATTTACAATATCCATATAATAGCTGTATTTTGTGCATAATACTTGCATTAATTCATGACAATAGACAATTCCTTTCTTTTTTTTTGTTTCCTATCAATCTATATGTACCTGATTGAAACTATAAGTACAAAAAGAAAATTATGTTTACCTGAAACATGAACACCTGTCTTTCATTATGTGTCATTCATAACAACTTTGACTTAACTCACCAAATTAAGTACAACTGACATCACTCAACTGCTGTCCATTTATACATTCTAGTCATCAGCCTAACAGAAGTGGCAGGAGTTGACGTCACAATAGCAATAAAAATAATTGGCAAACTTGGACATTGGTGCCCACAACAAAACTGAGTGTCAAAAGCATGGTTTTTCCCTTGATACTGCTATTATTTTAACTACCTTCACTCCTCGGCAATTGTTGTAACCTCGGGAAGGTTACTGAATCAAATAGTCAAATTAAGGTTGGTAATGAACAATAATACTTAGTTCAAGAACAAAACATATAAGATTCGCCAGTGACATGTAGAAGTGGTAATCAACTGCTAGAAGTGAGTCAAGTGAATTCCACAATGAATCTCCAACTGCAGACCAACCTACAGTATTTACTACTATGAATGGGAACATACCCATTATTGTTCATAGATATTCTACAACAGCAATATTTATTGTTTTAAAAAATGATGATTAGAATTGTAATAAAACCTAAACATATGATGAAAGTGAACGAATACATCTTTTTTTCTTGAGAATTTGCAACAAATATTAAACACTATTAAATTATCAATTTACAAGAATAATTTTATATTTACAACATTCTAAAAACTAATACAATTAAAACTAATGCAATGCAATATTTATCATTTACCAATTTATAAAAAAATAAAATGGAACCATATTTTTATTCCTAAATTTATAAACATCTACTAAATTATTAAAATATGTGAACCAACTATACAGTAAACTCTGTTATTTACCATTTTATAAAGTTTAGATCAATTGGCAATTAGCCAATGTTTTGCCAACCATTCAAATAAACAATATAATAAATAATGTAAATAAACAAGCTAAAAACTTTTAAAGATCAAAATTGACAGAAAAGCAAAAAGCTGGAAGAGAGTTCCATAAGTGAGAAGTGTGAGAGAAGAAATTGTCAGCTTCGAACTTACAGTTACATCTAGACAGTTCAACTGTAAAATGATGAGACCTAACTGCCAATCTAGTAGTCCTTTTCTTGTTTACATGAAACTGAACATATGTTTAGATTCAATGAATGCAAAGAACACCAAGAAGTATGGTCTATCCCAAACATTTGGAATATACATGTGTGTGTGTGTGTGTGTGTGAGTGTGTGTGTGAGTGTGTGTGTATGTGTGTGTGTGTGCGTGTGTGCGTGTGTGCGTGCATGAGAGTGTGTGTGCGTGTGCGTGCGCGTGTGTGCACTCCTATGTATGAATATATGATATATATATATATATATATATATATATATATATATATATATATATATATATATAAAAATGCCTGTGAAAGCTTTGCATTCAGTCAGACAGTAGCCATGTTTTAATCAAAATCCACAAACGATGCATTAGTAAAGACAATGGCAGATGCATATGTTTAGAAGCATTTCATAGATTGAGCCATGAAGCAGACAGCACATCAACAATTATGGCAGAAAGTCAAAAACAACTGTCATCCAATTATATTAGAGAGTAACAGCTCAGTTTCACACAATGTCAGCATTGCCTCTCTAATAATGTTAATAAGGAGACTGTATAAATTATTCTGTCATTTTAGATGGGCACTATGCTGTTAAAGAATAATGAATGGTGTGGCTGTTTCTTTGTTTCTCTGTCCATAAATTCTGTCATACTAAAACAAATATATAAGATTAACAAATGAATCCTACTATGATACAAATGTCCAATCTGGAGGAAAATATGAAAGTGGTATATCCTCTGTGCAATAATTCTACTACTTGAACAGTATTGTAAAATTAACTTGCAGATTTTTTTTAATTGATTCACCCCAAGCAAAGCAATAAAGCCACTAAAAGCAAGGGGTTATTGAGTGTGCAAGAATATGAGAAAAAGGAAAACATTAATGAAAAAAGGACAATAAAAGAACAGGAAGTAAGAAAGCAGAAGATAACAATTGACATTGCATTTAAATTTTTGAAGATCAAAGTTGACTGGAAAGCAAGAAGCCAGAACAGAGTTCCATAAATGAGAAATGTGAGAGCTGTTATATCTAGCCATTTCAATTGTAAAATGATAAGACATTGCCACCAATCAAGTACTGCACTTAAATTCATAAAGTCTAGGTACTGTAGAGGAAATTTCTTCAGATCAATTACCAGAAAAATATTTATAGAAAAGGCACAGAGAAGCTATGTTATGGCATTAAAAAAGTGACTTTGTATGTTATCAGGAATCTCTAAGTATATTGTGGAAGCACCAGACCAGATGTGGCAGCAATGTTCAATGTATGGATGAATGGTAAATTTATAAATATGTAAGATAAATTCTGTTGAGAAAAATTGTCTAGCAGACCTAGCAACTGATTCAATATAATCTTTCCACTTATGTCAGCAGAAAATGTTAATCTGAGGAGACATGATGAGTCAGTCTCCTGGAGGTTAGATACTAAGTTAGGCAGATTACACAGGTACTACACTGATCCTTGGCAGATATCTGAGAAGTGACACTTTGCTCCTAGTCAGTGTGAACTAATATTCTGAGCCTAGGTAGAGATGGTCATGCATAAATAACCCAATCAATTTTTGTGGATACAAAAAGTACAAAGACTTAAAAATAAGAAATGTTATTAACAGAGGATGGAAAATGTGACCCTGAATCCTGAAATAGCTTTGGGATAGCGAAATATGCTTTCTAAATGCTAAGCAAAATATCAAGAAACCGAAACATTTCATTAGAAACAAAGAAAAGAGTATTGAATTATTATGTAATATCAGTCTTCATATATGGCAGTGAATTTTGGACAATCTCCTCAAAGATGAAGAAGAAAAGACTTGAAGGAGTTGAAATGTGGTTCTACAAAATGATGCTGAAAATACTATCGACTGAACACGTTTAGCAACAATGAAGTTTTAGGGAAAATGGAAACAAGAAGGACACTTATACTCAGAAACAGATAGTTGTAATTTCTAGGGCATAATGATGAAAGAGGGTTTGGAGAATTTGACACTCACAGGATATATTAAAGGCAAGCAGATAGAGGAAAGCAGCACCTAATGAACTTATCGAAATGGTTGGCAGAACAGGGGTTGATAACAAAAAGCAAATTTTACCAAGAGCTACAAAGGATAAGAAATCATGGAGAACCACAATTGTCCACACTCTGAATAGACACAGCACATAGAAAAAGAAGAAACAGCCAATTTAAAATTTGATGTGCATGTGTAACATAGCGGCTATCAGTGTGGGAATTGGAATCACTGAACTGAGTTCAAATTCCAGCTGAAGCCATATCATTCCCTTTCATACAAATACCCTATATCTAGTATGGTGAGGCTGTGGTTATATGCTCAATAGGGAGTTTACAGTGTTTTAAAAAATACCAGTTTATATATAAATCTTTAATGTTAGTATGTTCGATCTTTATATTATTACTAGCAGTGATATCTTTATATTATTACTAGCAGTGATATCTTTATATTATTACTAGCAGTGATATCTTTGTTTTTTTAATAAAAGTTCACCCAAATATGAGCCGCTGAAGGGAGAGGGTTACTGCTGAATGACCATAAGAGTAGGATGAAAGTGCAGATTATGTGGATATATAGGATAGATAATGATTGACCTTAGATTTGAAGAACCACATTTCTTCGTTACACCAGTTCTAACATTCACGGTTAAGATCCGCCATGCCACAGACATTATAGCAAACCACTCTTATTCTGTTCATATCCCATTGGTGAGATGTAAGTTCCAATCAAGCAGCTTCTTCCTACAAGCAACTGCTTCATGGAACTGACTTTCAAGAGGATGCTTCCCCGATCACTATAATCTTAACCTGCTCAAGTATAGGGTTAACCATTATCATCCCCACATATCTTCATAAACTGTGCTTCTTACTTGTAACCCTCTACCTCAGGTGATTCTTGGGCCTTGTACAGGGTGAACATCATTGGTAAAAAAAAAAAGTTTAAGATTCTAAGAATTGGAGAAGTATCCACCGCGGAGTTTGCTCCACAAAGATCTAATTCTTTGATATAATGTGTTAAGCAATTATTTCTTTGCTGGAGACATTTAACTTTGCCATCAAATATTATAAAAGTAGTACTGTCATAATTAAAGCAGTTCATTAGCTTTAAACATTATGATAATTATTTCATATAAGGCAATATATTACAA
The DNA here is from genome assembly GCA_964036315.1 of Acanthosepion esculentum. Taxonomy (NCBI): domain Eukaryota; kingdom Metazoa; phylum Mollusca; class Cephalopoda; order Sepiida; family Sepiidae; genus Acanthosepion; species Acanthosepion esculentum. Next base: position 63,896,922 of record OZ038492.1, on the reverse strand, counting down.
TTTATAATATTTGCTAGATTTAAAAATGTACAATTGAAAATATCACTGTTGCTTATGTCTTCTAACACCCAAGCTGTGATTTAAATACTGAAGTGGTTACCACTTTCAGAACAAAAAACAGCTTTATTTGAATAATTTAATTCTAAAAACCTTAAAAAAACTGAAAACTGAATATGCAAATTAGTTATCTCCATTTATCAAGAACAACTAATAAGAGAGATAGAAAGAGTAGAGATACTATGTGGGCATGCATAACTATATATATATATACACACACACATACACATATATATACAGATACACACATATACATATATATATATATATATATATATATATATATATACACACACATGCACATACACACACACATATATATATACACACATATACATATATACACACACACACATGTCGTAAGTTCCATTACTCTAAAGAAAATGACAGCAGAGGAAGCTGTGGAGAACCTTAAGATTTAAATAATTTACTCAACATACTTTTGATGCCATAGTGGATAAAAATAACCATAAGTATTTATAATGGTTCTCTCTAAAAGCAAAGAAGCATATGACTGACTATGGTCACTTTAGTTATCTGAAGGATATGGTCATGTGACTACAATTACTATGATGGAACAGATTTTGCTGATCCCAGAAGATTGTGCTTTCATAAAATCCACATTCAGGATTGTCAGAGAGTAGATTCTACTGACAGGTCAAAACATTTTAGTGATTGTTTCTTTTTTGTTTTCTTTGTAAACTTTTTTTTTTAATGTTTTCACTGAATGGTCAGATTGTTGAACCACAAACATTAAAACTTTATACTGTACACACAAACCATATTCAAGCATTTGTTAGTGTACCAATGATGTAAGAGAGAATGTGTTGCAAATATAGATTGAACATGATACTTACTCAGCTGAGCTTAGTATGGTACAAGGACAAAAGTGAAGAGAACTTCTAATGAGGAAGATTTTGTTTAAGTGGTGAGCGCCTCTCTGTATTGAATGCATGAATATGGTTTTAAATTCAGAGTTCTCATCCTAGTCTGGTTGTTAACTAAGGCTACAGAGCCCTGACTATTTAACTCATAGTTGGAGGTTTTGTATTTTGACTTGTCCTTCTCCTAGACTGGTTGTGAACCAAGATTATAGGACCCTGACTGTCCTGCTATTTACCCATAGCTGTGGGGAGAGACAAGATGGATTCATACCTTTCTCAAGGGTATAAAATAATTAACATGCAAATCTTAGCATTTATCTGGGTTTGAACCCAGTCCTCTAATCCTAGTAACTATTTTTCTATAAGTCATGTTACAAATTGATTTACATTATATTTATATATTTACATCTCTTATTCATATACATGTTTTGATTACTTCAAACGTTATGGGTTCCCATAATTGAGTAGATGCGCCATTTATTTCAAACAGAGTTTATTTCATCTACTGAGCTGCACACAACTTATTAAAGAGCGTGCAGGCTGATAGATGAAATAAAAAATATTATCCACACTTTCACCATAACATCTTTAGGTTTGTGCTTATAGTTTGTACTATTGTGGTCATGTGATTGAATTTTGAGCTTGATCATACAAGCCTTTTTTGCTGCTGTTACAGTTCAAACATGGCCACTCCACTAGCAGTGTGTGCCAAGAAGGAACAAAGAGCAGTGATCCGATTTTTCTGGTCAGAAGATGTGCCAGGTGCTGAAATTTATCACAGGCTTTTAACACAATACGGCAACAGTACGCTGCCATACAGAAGTGTGTATGAATGGATTGAGAAGTTTAAAAGTGGTTGGATAAGCATGATGCATGAAGAAGGAGCAGGACACCTAACAATCTCCACCACTGACAAAAAAATATTCAGCAAGCTTGAGAGATGGTAACGGCAAACCAGCGAGTTATGTTTTCTGCAGATTCAGATCATTGTTCTTTGTTCTTCCTTCATGCATACTGCTAACAAAGCCACCATGTTTACACTGTAACAGTAACAAGAAAACTGGCACACTTAAGCTCAAACTTTGATCACAAGATTACAATAGTATCAACTATAAGCACACATGAGCAGAAAGCAATGTGAGAAATCCTAAAGATATGTTATGGTGAAAGTGTGGATAATTTTTTACTTATCCTCATATAGAGAGTGAGAAAGATGGAAGTTCCAAACATGGAAAATTAAATTTTCAAATCAAATTTGAGTTTATCAAAGAGTGCTTGTATTCACTTTGCACGAATACCCTTCGGAAAAGCTTTCCTAAATATCAGGAGAGATTCGTGTTGGCTGGCAAACAATCTCAGAAACAGATAACTCTAATTTCAAACTAAGAGTGCAGCCTTCGAGGTAGATTGGTGGTAAACTCTATCTACTTCCTGACAATTCCTGCAGCCAAGAAGACTACCAGTTGTAATGTCTCATCCTAACACTAGAAAAAAAAATCAACCTTGAAAGCTGAAAGAATAGGATTATCCCTGTGCAACAACCCTCCCATCTTAAAAACATTCATGCATCGACTGCTGTGCAAATCTCTTTTTCAGCAAAGCTAAAAACCATAGAAATGATGGCCAAACAAGAAAGCATATAGTCATATGGATATTAATTGATGTGCATATATATATATATACATAAATATATACATATACATACATATATATATGTATATATATATATATATATATATATATATATATATATATGTATATATATATATATGTATATATATATATATATATATATATATGTATATATAAATAAAAAGAAAGAATAGTAAGATATAAAATTCGGTGTTCTTATAGATATTTTTATTTTTACACAATAGTGCTCAATGTATATTTACAGAGCATTAATATTTTATATTAATTGATTTAAAATATGGTTTTTATCGCTACACAGTGATAACCATGTTTCGAAAATGGAAGCCAAAGCCTTTGAATTCAATTTTTTTATCAAATTAAAGACATTAGTTCCATTTCCTCATCAAGCGAATTTTGGAGTAACTTATTTTTTTATCTACAGTTTTAAGGCACGGCAAAGATTCATAATTGAGGTTTCCCATGGATACCAAGAAATCCATTCATCTAGACAAGGGGTGGCAGGGTGTTCAATTGTTTAATTTTCATTGTATCAGTCAACAGTTACATTCGAAAGCGGGTGGGGGGTATGTCTAGGGATGGGTAGGGATGTATTTTTCAACACATTCTGACATCTGCTAAATGTTCAGAATATGTTTTAACCAGATCTATAAAAAAACTTAATTTTTAATATCCAATATACTATATTCCTTTTTAAAACCAAGCAAATGTATTAGAATTGTAAAATTATATTTTCTTATCGAGTATAAGTATGTATGTTACCAGATTATTATTATTATTATTATTATTATTATTATTATTATTATTATTATTATTTTGGTAAACTTTATGACAATGATGGCAAAGATAGCTAAATTGATCCATGTATACATCACCTGTATTCTGTATCATGTTTGTTGTATCAAAAGAAGGCAAATCCTTGAAGCCTATATAAAATAAAATTTTTAAAAAAGCACAGTTGAATAGGACATCATTTGGACTGCTGTCCTCAGCATTATTACTATATTCATGTCATTTCAGCTGTTGTATAAACTCTGGCCTTCTTCAGGTAATATACATTGGAATTTCAAACCAATAAAAGTGTTGGTTGAAGTAATCCAAAAACTAACTTGGCCCAAAGAGTTGTAAGTTCAATCCTTGGCCACAGCAGAGGGAACAAAAACTTGGAGAGGTGAGTTACTAAAAGGAATTAATTGAAACTGAGATATTCACAAAAGGCATGGCACATGGAATTAGAACAATCTAACCTTGTAGACAAAATAAATGGTTCAGTTTGAAATTCCAACAAATATCACCTGAAGAAGGCTGGAGTGTACAATGGCCGAAACATTGTGAATATGGCAATAAAGATGAGGACAACAGTTCAAATGATTTAAATAGTGTAAATAGCTACAATAGCTCATCTCAGAAATATAGAGATATTTATAATTAATAGATATTTTTGCTGACAAATGCACATTTTTATGCACCCTGGCATTGTTGAAACAAAATATTCTATTTAAATTTGAATTCATCTATCCAAATTCTTAAGTATCATGAAAGTGATTAGTTAAAGTTAGGATAGTTTAGTACAAGACCATCCTTTTCTTCAACCCTCTTCTTTTTTCCTGCATGCTACATTATAATAATTAGTCAATAATAAATATTGACATTCTAAGCTCCTAATCTTGAAAAATAATTGCACGATCAGTAGGAAAAAAGAAATAATTGATCTCATAATTATAAACATTTGCTAATCAGTCAACTCTCTTCTGAAGTAAGAAAACAAGAAAAATTATTTTTAAAATGTTTACAAGGAAGTCTTTGTCATTTTCAACCGAAATTGTCACATGTGGTCAATCTAGAAAGTATCCATCTGTTTGGAATATCTTGAGTACTGGTTGTTCAGTCATGATCCAATTTTGCAATCACTCCATCAAAGATGCACTCGGATGGGGTTACTCAGTCTGTAATGAGCCTGTGTAAACCATGTGATGGCTTCATTCACAACAAGTGAATAAATAGATTAGTGAAGTGTTGTGTAAGGTGTTTGAACACAATATTTTATCACCAAAGACTATCAGTACCTCTTACAGTTAAGCTTCAGTTCCTTGTAACTTTTGACTATTGCTGTCAAAAAAGAGACATGAATAAGATTTGGATGAAAATTTAACTAAACGGTAAATATCTAAGACAATTTGGAAAACTTCTACACTATTTACATTATTTGGACTATTGTCTTCATCTTTGTCGCCATATTTATCACAACATTTTGGCTGCTGTACGCTTTGGCCTGCTTCAGGTGGTTGGAATGTTGAATTGAACCCTTTATTTCGCTCACTGGGGTAAACTGTTCTAGTTCCATGTGCCATGTATAATGGATGTCAATTATCAGTTATCTCCTGTTAATTCACCTCTCCAAGTTCTCCACTGCCTTAACCAGGTACTGAACTCACAACTGACATCCATTAGACATGGAATGTGGAACTAGAACAGTTTACCCCAGCGAGCAAAATAAAGGGTTCAGTTCGACATTCCAACCACCTGAAGAAGGCTGGAGTGTACAATGGCTGAAATGTTATGATAAATATGGCAACAAAGATGAGGACAATAGTCCAAATAATGTAAATAGTGTACATAATACCTCATCTCAGAAATATAGACAGATATGGAAAACTTCTATTTTGACTTGTTTCACTGATGAAGCCCGCCTTATCAAAAAAGACATCGTTTTTCAAATGATGCCAATTTATAGGTGAAATATATCAAAATCATCTTACATATTCACCAAGATAGAAAATTTGAAACCGTGGAAAAGTTTAAGGATAATATAAAAAAATAATTCATGTCAAGCTTCAAAGAGGAGTTTTCAGATGTTTTGAAAGTATACGGTACACAAGAACAGATGTATAAAAACTCAAAGAGATTGAATGATTCATTGTCTCTGGCTTACCAACCCTAACAAAGTTATTTAAAATCAGAAGATATTTTTAAATTGTAAGAATTTCTTTTTTTGAAATAATAATGATTTAGTGATACAAGTTTTACTTATTAACCTATAGCTTGTGGGGAAGCTGAAGAACACAATGGTCACAGCTTAATGCTGAAACAGCAAAGATTAGAATATTAGTCCAAATATCAATAGCACATTTTTGAATTCAAGATATTTATCAAACTAATATAGACATGAAGTAGTTGAGGAAGGATGAAGAACACATTGACAAATAGCAATGATAAGAATAGTAGCCCCAATAATTAATGGAATAATGATGACAGCTTGCTACTGACAGATTCAGGATGAATATCATCATCTTTGGTTAATTTGTCAACATTTTGACATTTTTCAGCCTTCTTCAGGTGTCTGTCATATTTTATAATCTGTGAATTTGGGATCAAATTTCTTTTTTATTATTTACTAAATTCCAGTCAGTACAAGGCTCAAGAGCCTCTCAAGGTAAAGAGCTAGTGAATGAGTTATATGGTATGAATATAATAGGAGGTAGAAAGAAGTGAAGGTCGTGAAGATAAGAACAGATAATGATTGAGAGAATTATTCAGTCTCGGGGCAAAATGTTCAGATGTTGCTGACCATTTCAGAGAATATCTTGGATATTTGTCCATCTCTGAATCTCAGACAACACAGGTATCTATACAAATTCATAAAGAGTGAAAAGCACACTGACCAAGGCATAGCCACAAAAATATTTATATTTTAGATAGATGAGAAGTCAAGCCTGGAAGAACCCTATAAAAAGATGTTATAAATCCTCAAACTATTTTAAGTGCATCGGTTAACCTTAATCTTGTCCTTGATTTGGGAGTTTCATGATGACCTCATGAATATCTGCTTTTTAAAGCGGTACATCTATTTTTATAGTCAATTTTTCAAATTGTTTTTCTGTTTTACTATAATTTGCTTTACAAACTTTCACGTCTTTCACTTTTTTTCATTCTCTCTTCACTTATTTTACATTTTTTTTCTCAAGTTTTTCTTTATTTTTTTTTATTTCAATTTGTGTATGGCCAGTTTTCATTCTCTACTTTTTACTGATTTCCAAACCTGTCTGTGTATTGTACTTTTTAATTTTTTTTTGTCGACATTTTTGTTTGTTTTTCTCAATAGTTTTTCCCTTGTCCAACTCCCTTTTACCCATTTTTCCTTTTTATTTATGTCTATCTCTCTTATCCAATAATCTTTTTATCTGCCAGTCTGCATCTATTTTACTTTTGAAAAAATTTTTGTTGCTCAATATTTAATTCTCTCACCTGCTTTTCACAGTAGCTTCCAATCTTACTTGATTCTTTGTCTGACATTTTAATGTCACTCTTTCTTTGTCTTCTTTTTTTCTACTCTCTCAATTGCTTTCATAATCCTTTTCCAATATTCTGTCACTCTCTTTTCTCTCTCTAAGCCTTGAGCTTTTTCTAGCTGTAGTCAATTTTCCTGAGTACAAGTCTTCTCTGTTCAAACAAGAAGTGTCTGCCATTTTTAATACTCAGGACACTTTTTCAGTAAAACACTTTCAAAATATGCTTCTTTATCATAAGACTGACTTCTCATCTTTTTTCATGTTCATATATTTTGGAATTTAAAAAAAAGTAATTTCACTGCTATAAAATATACCAAAAAAAAATTATTTAACATTTACTTATCCAAAAAAGGGTCATAAGAACTAGACAAATCTGCTTCTGTTTTTCTTTTTGTTATCTCCCCCTCATAAATAAAACCAAATATTGTTGTATACTTTGATTATATTTCTTAGAGAATCAAATCATTTTTATTAGAGTTTTTTTTAAAACATTTTTTTCCTTCTTTCTGATCCACTTTTTTGCTTTATTACAAGTTATTCCTTCAGATACATTCATGTCTGGATCTGCATTTTCTTGTTATTAATTTCTTTTTTCATGCTCTAATCCAATTCAAGTAGAGAAATTGATCCATTCATGTCTGACCCTGTGTGGTTTTTTCTCATCTCTCCGGATCAACTCTTTTTGAAGTAAATATACCTTTATCCTCTTTATTTGATGATGCTTTCTGTTGAGCCCTCTATTTTTATTTCTTTTTCATCAGTTCCTGTGATCCATTCTTTTAGAATAATCACTGATCCAGTGAGAGAAAATCTCAGTTTGACCTAACTTCATTGATACAAATTTTTATTCTTTCAATTTTTTTCTTTTTTAATTTTGAGATCAAGTTGTATTCGAACTTGTCAATTTGAATCTAAATCTCAAAGCATTCACAGAAGATGAAAAAGAAAATTTATGTTTGCTTAATTTTCTATCATATTTTTGTAAATTTTATCTTCTCTTTTTTTTATCTTCCCGTTGGGAAGAAAAAAAAGCAAACAAGAAAGTCATTCCTTCAACCTTTCTCTATGTTTTTTTTATTTGATCTGAGCTGGTGTTTTTAATTGTTTTGTAAAAATTCCAGTTTTTTTCTTCCCAACTATGATCCATCCTAATCTAATCACATTTCTTTTTTTTTTGCAACCAATTTTTTATTTTATCTCAACAAAACCACTGATATCTAATCTTGTCCACTTCAGTACTAGGCTTGGATATGAAAAAAAAAAATTTGAAAGATCATTTTTTTCTGTATTTAATTTTAATCATTTCATTGTAATTTGTGGGAGAATGAAAATAGAATAATAAATAAAGTAATAATAATAAATAAAGGATTTCACTTTCCCACAATACAAAAAAAAAAAAAAGAATAATAAATAAAGTAATAATAATAAATAAAGGATTTCACTTTCCCACAATACAAAAAAAAAAAAGAAACCAAAAAGTGTTTCCGGTCATGTGTGAATTTTATGACCCCACTTCCAGAAAGGACATGATTGGTCTCTTTTCACCTCTAACAATTAAGTTTAGAGATGTTTAGTAGCTGTGCCGATGAAGGGGAGATTTGTCCACCCTCACTCAATATCAGGCTGACTTGAGATTGACCATTCTCTACACATTCATATCTTTGTAACTACATGTGTCAATAAACATTGGTGATTCTTTTTCTACCCAAGTCTTTGTTTTGTTTATTGCAGTCTACTGACATTCAAAATCAGTTAGTGGCACAAAGTCAAATACAACACCCCACAAATTCTACAGTGTGATTATTTGATCATTTTGGGTTTAAACATATTTGTGCAATTGTAAAATCTAAAATGTACTGTCAGTGAAATTCAAAACGGATGAAAAGCACCTACCTAAATTCAGAAACTGATTTATAAATGACCTATTTTTAATACTGAGAATTGAAAACTCATTCTAATACTTTTGCACTGTAACTTGAAGAAATTGGTTACAGTAGCTACGTTTATTTTTGAATTTCCTTTTTTTAATATTCATTTCATGATCACATATTTCAGAATATTTGTGAAAAATACATAAAAAGACTTCACCAAAAGAATAATCTTCCTTTGTAGTTTTAATAAATGTATTTAGTCATTTTTCTTAATGTGTCTTATAAATGTACTGAGAGAATATGTTTGCTGATCAACTTGGTAAATGCTAAAAGAGATTTTTTTTTCAGTTCAGCTATAAAAATTTAAAAAAATAAAAAATTATCAATTAAAAGTAGAATTCTATTTTAGTGAAGAACTTTTAGAGCTTCTAAGAATGCACTGGCTGAAAAGTAATAAAATCAAGAAAGATAAGGATGTTAATTGAAAAACTCATAATAATGTTCATGATTTAGAATTTCAAACAAGGAAGAAGACTTTTCTCTATATACAGGCTATGTTGGCATGAATGAAGTGATAAAACCAATCAAGATGAGGATATTAAGCTTGTGGGTGAATGATTATGACTTCATTCAGAATTTCAGACAATGTAGTGAAAAAACAATAAAGATGAGGATATTAAGCTTGTGGGTGAATGATTATGACTTCATTCAGAATTTCAGACAATGTAGTGAAAAAAGCAATAAAGATGAGGATATTAAGCTTGTGGGTGAATGATTATGACTTCATTCAGAATTTCAGACAATTTCAGACCAAAGAATGCATTGGTCTAAATGTAGTGATAAAACCAATAAAGATGAGGATATTAGTCTGAAAATCCAGTGGATAAATGATAAAAATCTCATGCACATGCAATGAATGTATCTATTTGTTAGCAGAAATTGAACTATGTATGTTGTTGTTATCAATCTAGATTTCCGACATCTGCTCTTTCTTACAAAAAATGAAAAGAAATGAACTGAAAATAAAAACGTGAAGATCAATAGGATTCGACAAATTTGTTTATAGAAACAGTCTCATTCTTTAGATTTATTGTGGCTGGAGCAAAACTTGATCAATGAATACAATGCCGAGAGAAACCCATGTATGTTAGTTAAATGCAATTGTTTTCCTTCAGAGGCAACAATGTCTAATAAAAGAATCTTATAGAAATTGGTACCTCAAAGAAATCATCATCGTTTTATTTTATTTATCTAATGAAATTTTCTAATTCTATATTATTCTCATCACTGTATGTAGTTTCCTATTTATAAAAATTGTAAAATAAATACCCATTTAATGTTCAGTACTTAGTTCCATAAACTCCAAGATTTAGATAAAAAATTGTTGTGAACAATAAAACGAGCATACATTTTTTATCAATATTTACAATGCTTAATAGTCAGAAGTTGACCAAATTGCTTAGATAAAGCTTATTATTTGTGTTTTTCTAATAGCTTTTTTTTAAAATCTTATTGCAACTGACATAGTCCCAGCACCAGGAAAAAAGCTTGTCAGAGTAGTAACCATGAAAGTATTTGTAGAAAAGACAGAGGGAATTCAAGATGTGAAGTCAGATTCAATTACATTGCAAATTAATATAAAATAAGAGCTAATTCTCAGTCTGCAACACTCTGCCTGCGTGTAACTTTTCATGCACATATGCAATGTATATGCATATGTGTCTGTATTGCGTACAAGTGACTTGTATGTGCTTTTGTCATTTAGTGTATGTGCACATAAACACGCATATGCACAGAATTTGAAACAAGAAATTGGTATAATACATTCCCTTCTGCACAACCCCTACTTGCTGAGCCACAGAATTATCAATCTGGAGACAAGAAAATATTTATATTTTAACCCCCGCTCAAAATTCAAATAATTATAAGATTTAAATGAACCATTTAAAATTATTCGGTAAAAACAATTATATTTTAAAACTCTTTTAAAATGTTGTATCTTATATTTTAGAGTCTGTCTATATTTCTGAGATGAGGTATTATGTACAGTATTTACATTATTCGGACTATTGTCCTCATCTTTGTCGCCATATTTGTCACAACGTTTCGGCCGTTGTACGCTCCGGCCTTCTTCAGGTGGTTGGAATTTCGAACCGAACCCTTTATTTCGATCACTGGGGTAGACTGTTCTAGTTCCACGAGCCATGTTTGATGGATGTCAGTTATCAGTTATCTCCTGGTAATTTTTCCCTCTGAAAGTTCTCCACTGCCTGAACCGGGTATTGAACTCACACTCTTTGGGTCTGTTACTGGATCTAACCAACGCCTTTATCCACCGTACCATGTGTCCTTGAGGACATCTGGGTATGAATTTCTGAGTATTATAAACCTAATTAGGTTTATAATACTCAGAAATTCATACTAATTAGGTTTATAATACTCAGAAATTCATACCCAGAACTTTCAGAGGGAAAAATTACCAGGAGATAACTGATAACTGACATCCATCAAACATGGCTCGTGGAACTAGAACAGTCTACCCCAGTGATCGAAATAAAGGGTTCGGTTCGAAATTCCAACCACCTGAAGAAGGCCGGAGCGTACAACGGCCGAAACGTTGTGACAAATATGGCGACAAAGATGAGGACAATAGTCCGAATAATGTAAATACTTATATTTTAGGTTTTACATTGAATGGAATTGAAATGGAGATATGTGTTGTGGGGGCTAATTTCCCTTTCTGTCTGATAACAACCACTAAGTAATAGGAAAAAAGTATAAACCAGCTCTTTGAAGTCATTTTTTTATAAATCCTGTATTTAAATTGCATATATTTTCTAATAAATGCAGTATTTTAAAAGGATGAACAATTTAGATTTTAAATTTGGCCATCTTGCCATCAGTGAAGTGATGCGGATCAAATTAGTCCTCATATAATTTTTATGCTCTACAACTATTACATAAGCATCTTAAGCTTCTGAAGAGTTTTGAACTGAACTATATTTTGGGAGAGCCTATCAAGTGTGGACACTACTACAAAAATTAGGGTACTAAGTTAACCAGCAAATTCAAATTCAATCATAAAATCCTCCACTTCTGGTTTTTATTTCTTCTATGTGCCCATTTGGCAATCATGACTCTAAACAACCCCCTGTCCTTTGTAGGTCTCAATAAATTTTGTCTATTTGTCATTTCTCTCAAACCTTGCTACACCATCCATTCACTTTAGCTTGCCAGGTAAGTTATGCATTGTTTTCCTCTATTCCTCTTGCCTTTGATAACTCCTGTGAGTATCAAATTTTCCAAGCCCTCTTTACTCCTTATGTTCCCTAGAAATTTGAAGTCTCTCTTCCTGACGTTAAGTATACATGTCTTTTTATTTCCATTGTTTCTAGAAGTTTGTTGTGGCTTACATATTCAGTCCATGGTATTCTCGGTATGCTTCTGTAGAGCCACATTTCTGCTGCTTCAAGTTGCTGCCATAGTCATGATTTTTACTACAATGCCCATATATGCCATGATATGATACATGGCTAGGCAGATGGTAATGTATTATGCCAATCTCATAAGTAGTCCTCACCGTTTTGAAAATTGACTCAAAATCCTGGCCATTATTTGGCATAGAACACCAACCCGAGGCACAGGCATTAATTTTCAATTAAATTTTAATTTGATTTTTATTATCTGTGAATTGCCATGAAAGATAATGAAGTGATTTCCTATTGTTGTCTTCTAATAGGTTTGTATTCAGAGTTGTCCTTCTCCTCGACTGGCTGCCACTCATGGCCCAGTCTAATCCCCTCTTTAACCCACAGGGGGAGGGGTAGAAGAGATGTCTTCATGCCTTTCCATAAGGCATTAGTGCAAAGTTAATGCAACTTACTAGGCCAGAACTTGAAGCAACTTTGATTTACTTTTGAAATTTTGGACTCAATAAGTTATTGGTAGTATTATATTAGTAGTAATTTTGTAATAACAATAATGATAGAAGTAAAAGTGACAGGCTAAGTTAAACATTGAGATACAGTGAATGCTAAATACAATCCTTTTCCTGCAGATGAAACATTTCTAGTCTTTTGCTACTCATCTGCATTCTCTTTGTATTCCATTAGTAAAGAGAAAGTTCCCCTAAGACAGCTTCTTCCCCTGAAATGTTACATTGTAAAACAGACCCCTGAAATATGCTTCCCCGGTCACTACAATCTTGACCTCTTCAAGTCCAGATCCAACTATTATCTATCCTACCTATTCTCATAATATGAGCCTCTCACTCCTTTTTTGTACACTCACTCAGTAACCTTATTCATTAATACTCTACCTTGAACGGCTCTTGTATTGGTTGAATAATATTGCTAACAGAAAAAATGATTCCATCAATAATTTCATCAACTGTTATTAGTCTGAAGAAGTTCCTTCCCAGAATGAAATGTGTGGCTAAAATGTTTTTTCCATTGTGTCCTTCACTTACCCACTATGACTCTGAAATGTGTATATATGAATATTATATGCATATATTGTCTTGTCAATAATATTGTCATTTTTATATCCTTTCTTTCATTTTGTGTTCTAGACTAGGTGTTTAACCATTGTATAATGATTCATTTTGTCTAATTATTCTCATTATATTTGAGTGATCATGAATTACACTGCATATATAAGTATGTGGAGGAATGAGACAATGGAAAATCTTTTTATTTATAATGCATTTCACCTTCCTTAGGTAGTTAGGTAGGTGTCTTCAGGTCAGAATGAAAGACAAGTCTCCGTTTTCAAAAAAAGATTAAAACCATTAATTGAAGATGCTTAACTAGCTACCTAATGAAGGTGAAATGCATTGTCAATAAGATTTTCCACATATTTCTCCACATTTATTTAGATTGTACAGAGTGGTCCAATAATCTTGTCACCATAACCCTCTCTTCCAAACTGTAGGAGCTCATGCCAGCCATCTGAAATAGAAAATTATATTATGTAGGGTAGACAAGACCTTTCAAGCACTCTGTACAACCTACTAAGACTAATATATGAGCATATTTTTCTATTATTTTTGTATTATTTCGAACTATTGTTCTCATCTTTGTTGATACTGATGTTTCAACCAAGTACCTTCTCGTCATCATCAGGTGTCCATTGATTGGCTGATATGGGATATATGCTGATTATCATGATATTTTGTCTCTATGATATCAGCTATTACTCATTCCTGCTGAATTTATGCGTCACTATCAGATCCAAAGATTGAACTCATGACCACTGGATGATATTAACACATGTATAACTAACTCCTATATGCATCATGCCACCATCTCAGAGGACATTATTGGTGTGTTTTTGGAGCATTTGGTTATGATGATGAGTTTGTACCACTTTTCATAATTTAGTATTTTATTTCTGAGATGAGTTATTAAAAATTACTCATCTAAGAAATGAAATACTAAATATATGAGCATATTAAAATATGAAATAGATTTTAATACAGTAAATAAAACTAATACTAAGAAAAAATAATTTTTGCATTTAAACCCTTACAGAGATCAAATGGTCACTTAATTCCCTGATGATAACAAAAGTTTCTATCAGGTTCAAGCTGTCTTCTCATGTGCCAGGCTGGAGATATAGATACTCAATTCTGTAACCTTGTTAATCTGTGGTATTGAAAGAAAGATAAAAGATTGAAAAATAATACATCTTCTAAAGACTACCAGACAGGACTAACAAAGACCAAAGTTGTTTGAAGCACTTTGTTAAAAAAAAAAATACAATTTAAAAAAACATGGAGCAATGGAAAAGAATTCATCTTAGAACTTCAGAAAGCAGACAGAAAACAAAACAATAGTTTCAAACACCCTGACACTTGCCACTTTTACTGAAGGCAGCAATAAATTGGTTTCAGTAAAGTCCGTCTCAGGTAGACATGTGTTTTGGACTTGGAGTACGTTTCCATATGGTACCAGTCAGACTCCAGTGGTTTGAAGTTTTGTCCATTCAGAGGTTTGAGAAAGAAAGAAGTTGATTTAACTCCCCCAACCTGCCAATCTTTGGCCCTTACTCATTCTGTTTGTGATTCCTCAACCCTAGATGACATGTGCATTTAATCCATCAGAGGAAAAAATCAAGATGGAGGAAGTGCCAGACATATTAGATTAACTTGTGAAATGTTGTCTTTAGAGAAAGTCTCTTGGTGTTTGAAGGCTGTAATCGACAAGTAGGTTGGGGGATAATTAATTTTAAGAGATGAAGGAGAGAAAGAGAAAAGTGAATACAATTTAATGGATGATGAAGAAAAAGGATATATAAGTGCATGTGCTTAATGATATATGTTTATGCAAGGAGAACACACATGTCTAGGAACATGTACACACACACACATAGATATATATGTGTATGTCTGTTTACAAGTACATGTATGTACACTGCTTAAAATTTGTTTATGCATATTGCATATATATGAATATTTTTACATATTGTCAGCATCTGCTCGCATCCAAGCATTGGGATCATCATCCTCTCTCTCACTATTCTCTTTCTCTCCCCCTGGTGGTTGTGGCAGAGATGGTTGTGAATCCAAGAGTGTTTGATGAGGCCATTCACATGAATTTGATTTTGGTGGACAACTCTACACAACGGAGAAGCCTACACACTTGCATGGAAATGCCCCCCTTGCAGTTCAAGGGGTATTGAGATTGGTGAGATATGGCAAAACTGGTTGCATCAGGCTGTCAGATGCTTGGTTTGCCAAGGTCCACCTTGGTCATGCCAGCTCAACTGGTGTGGCCCTCTTTCACTAGTTTGGCCTTTGACATCGAGTAGATCTTTGCCTTTTCATCTGTTGGGGTATTTGGCAGTTGGTTAACTTAAGTCTTGTCCTTCCTCTTCAATCTTACCACCATGGATGGCCCTACAGGATTTGGAACTCCAGACAGCTTCATTCTTGGGATCACTTGGACATGTAAGCCTTCTACCATGACAAAGAATGACCATATATATTTTACAATGAATGTCGGAGGGAACAGTTCATTATCAAATGGGACTTATTAATATTTTAATGACAATAATATATTGTCTTGTCAGTAATAGATCTGTATATATATCCATGAGCATTTGAGGCTGATGCTCAAACTTGAGTTCAAATCAGAATTCTAAATGTTGAATTTTCAAGGCAGGCCGATCCTACAAACCTTGAAGGCTGAAATAGCACAGTTTTCCTACTCCTTCATTAATACCCATTATTCTTTATAGCCGACTATGCAAAGCTTAGTAATTATCTACATAAATTAAAATGGATATTACATGTAACGTGAAGGGAGGATAATATCATAATTAAGATGTTGATGTTCCACACTACCCCATACAAATTGTTTTGTTCATCTCATCTAGTTCTTACTTCTTACCCCAAAGACTAAATAAAGGATTCAATTTACAATTCTCTATAGGTTACCTGGATCGCTATACACTTGATGAAAGCCGAAGGGCTGAAACGTTGTGATAACAGCAGCAAAGATGAGGAAAATAGATACAGTGTGGATGACAAAATCAGCACTTCATGGCAACTATTAGTTTCATACGTAAAGTGATCTCCAGAGCCTATATCATTACTTGTTCAGCAGGCTCTATATATAGGCCACTGGGACATTAAGTGAAGCATTTAAGGCTAAGGTTAAAGGTTATTCATAATCAGGACTTTTAAATTTCTTATATATAGAAGTTGTGAACAGAGTTTTGACTCATCTTTTGGAGATCATTTGATAAATAAAACTGACAATCACCATGCAGTGTTGATACCCATGTCTACACTATGAACAGCTATAAATATCCCATGTTCAATACTGAACAGTCTTTCCTCATAAATATAGAAAATATTAAAATATATATATATATGGTAACAAATAAAATTAAGTGTTCACTTATCTGACCCAACTTTCATGGAGATTACACCCACTCATCAATAGTGTCATTATTTCTTGTTACATTAAGCACTATAATTAAGCACTATAATTACAAAGACTGTCTGCCTTAAAACTGTTATTTATCAAAGTATCAAACATTTTCTTTATGCAAAATACAATCTTTGTTAGAGAGAGTGTAGACTATGGAATCATCATTTCATATTGAGTGTCAGTTTCATGCCTCCAGTGTGATCATCACACCAAGTGCCCTTAGTATGAGGATCTGATATATTGAGGTGAAAAGTTGACTGTCACTATGTAGCATTGATTCCTGTGTCCACTCTGTCTACATATATAAACACTCTATCTCTAATACTGAGCACTCATTCCTCATAAATATAGAAAGTTTTAAACATATATTTAAACACACAGATGCACATATGTTTGTTATTTTCCCAAAATGTACTGACTGTGTTTGGAAAATAAAAAATATGCCCATAATTCTAACTACATGCATAAAAATCTATACATTCAGTAAGAATTAAAAATAAAAAAACATCCTTGATGAGAGGTAAAAGAATAGCCAAAACCACTCGGACATACAAAACATATCCAGAAAAGAAAAATCTCATACAGATATAAGAAAAATTAAATAAAAAGCTTAACTTCAGTACCTTGTCAGTCATCTTTAATGAAACATATATATATATATATATATGAAGAAATATAGTCTTAAAGTGTGCTATATTTATGGGATAAAGTGCTCAATATCAGAGATAGAGCGTGTGTAAATATAAAAGTGGACATGGAAGTCAGCACTTTGAGGCGACAGTCTGTTTCATGCTAGTGCAATCATCAGGCAACTAGTGTTGTTATTTTTCTCGGCTATTTATATATACGGGTCAATGGTGCATTATGGGTACTCTATTTTGGCGGTTACTTTTACCGGAAGTCGCTTATTTGTTTATTTATTTATGTCAAATTATTTTGCTTGTTTTTTTTGTTTGTTTTAATTTTATTTTTATTTTTTATCTTATATATTTATTTATTTATTTTTTATTTTGATCGGTGTTTTTTTGTTAACGTAGTAAAAATTTGTTTATATAGCTTATTGTTGGTAGTCTATTATGGCGGTCATTTACCGGAAGTCGGATATATATATATGTGTGTGTGTGTGTGTGTGTGTGTGTGTGTGTGTGTGTGTGTGTGTGTGTGTATGTGTATATATATATATATATATATATATATATATATATACATTTGCTGTATAAGTCATGATGAGTACAAAGATAATAAAATAATGGATAGTCATTCATTGGAAATGATGTGCAAATAATTCAGAGTGTATCAGCATGAGGCAAAGGTTGATGCAAAATACAAAAAAACACTCTTCAAGTGACTCAGCCAGAGTTGATAATCATAAAGATAGAAAGGAAAACCTGCCAGAGTTTTTGGTCGTGGTTAGATACAAGCAGACAACAGAGTGAAGATGAAAGCAAAAAATGGAAACTATGCAAAATGTGGAATATAAAGAGTAAGCGTGTGCCTTTTTTGATGACTACTACTACTACTACTACTACTACTACTAATAATAATAATAATAATGATACTACTTATAATAATAATACTATGATGATGATGATGATGATAGATGAAGAATTATTATTTTTATGATTATTAAGAAGAAACAATATGACAATAATAAAGCAAGAAAGTAAACCTGACATTATAATGATTATTTATCATGCTTCTTCTTTCATGTCCCATGTCCCTTCAATCATGACTTTCCCCGACTTGCCATGTTTTGATGCGCTAAGCACTTTTTAACCTTTGCCATCTCTTTTTGCCTGTTTTGTCTTCCATTCATACAAGTGCATTGGGTGGGATACACAATGTTTCCTTTTGCTTTTCTTGCCTTCTTTATGTCCCATGAGTGTCAAATTCTCCAGACCTTCTTTCCACATTATTTACTCCAAAAACTTCAACTGTCTCTTTATGATTGAAAGTAAAACTTCCTTGTAGTCACTGTTTTTCTTAAGACTTCCTCACTGCTCACATGTTCTGTTCATGATATTCTCATGAAGATTGGAATCACATCTCCGTTGCTTTAATTCTCCACTTCATCTATTCACTGCCATAGGGGAGATGCAATATACCAATTCTTTTTCTGATAATAATAATAATAATAATAATAATAATAATAATAATAATAATAATAATAATAATAATATGATGATGATGATGACTAAAAATTTGTTTTGCATACAATGTTCACATTTGTTCGATAATTCTATAAATTTGCAATAATAGTTTCACCCTGCACCCTAAGCCAGAGTAAAAAAGAAATATTGGGTGGGGAAAATAGAAAGAGTTATACCAATCAATTCATGTCAAGCATTGATCCAAAATGCATAAAATAATAAAAGAACTTACAAAAAAAGAAAAAAAAAAAAAGGACAAACTTCTTCAGATTTTTCCTGATTTGTTTCTTTCTTTCGTGAAGATGTCTTTACCCTGCATATACTCACAAAAAAAAAGAAGAAAAATCAACAAAAACCACAAAAGAAATGTCATTATTCTTTTCCTAATCAACACCTTTCAACATTTTCTTTTTATGTAATAAATTGATTTTAGCCAATTACAGATATTTATCATACAAGCAAATAATAGATTTTGCAATTTTTGTAGCTCATAAATGTATAGTTTAAATCTTATGAGCAACATCTATTTTTTAAGTTGGGCTAATTGTGAACACAACCAAGAAAAAACAAAATAGAAAAATAAGGCTACTTCATCTGGCTAGCTAAAAGGGAAAAAAACAGACTCCATTTTACACATGGATATTTGATGTACTTCCCAAAAGTTTGTGGGTATTTGAACAGTACATATGAACTGAATGTTGAATGGATTTTTTTTTTAGTAATACCCTTTGTAAATTATTATTAAACATCTTTCAGTTTGTGAAAGACTCAGGGAATCATTTAGTGGTACCCAAAGAAATTAACCCAGAGAAAACATTTGTGCAGATGAGCACATCTGAAATCTGTTTCCTATCTTTCATGTATATACTAACTTTATTCACAAAGCCCTGAATTTTTGTCTATCATGATGAATGGTTGTTCTCTCAAGAAGGCTCCTTGCCTTGAACATCTATTGGGAAGTAAGTTCATCCTAGACCTCAAATGGAAGTCATATATATTAATCATCACTGAAGATGCTGGAATAATTATCAGTTCCTTGTACTGCTACAGCAAGTACCTGATTCCATACACTTTACTCAATCTTTACAAGACTCGGATCAGACTAAAAATAGAGTATTGCTGCCATCACAGCCCTGTAGGTAATGAATTATTTTCCACTCTACAACTTCAATCCCACAGACAAAACGTTGCAACCCTCTCAACTACATTATTATGACATCTATGGCAAATGTTCTAATGAGCTACATGCCTTAGTTCCAGGAGATATGACCTCCATAGCTAAGACCCATCATGCAACGTACACAGGAACAAATCATCTTTATTCACTTCACATTTCAATATGAAGAAGTAAGTTCCATTCAGATGGCTTCTTCCCAAGAACGGCTACTTTAAAGAACAGACTCCCAAGGTAATGCTTCTCAATCACTACAAATTTTTTTACACATTTAATAATAGTTTTCACAAATAAAAATTCAACAGATCGATGGATTCTTCTTTCAGTGGTGTTTCAACGGCTACTTTATAGAACAGACTCCCAAGGTAATGCTTCTCAATCACTACAATCTTAACCTCTTTAAATTGAGACTTAACTGTTATCTTTCTGACATAAACTGCACTTATTAACTCCTCCACTGACATGCATAAACTTCAGTCAGTAAGCTTCTACTTTGAGTAGCTCTTAGGGCCTTGTAAGGTGAACAATTAGTGAAAAAAAACAAAAAGAACAGTTCCAGGAGGTAATGACATGACTATATAATAATGAAATACATGTACATTTTCTTCCCTGGGTAAACTCTTCAAACTTGAGACCTATTATCTCCAGTATCAGCAGTTCCCCTCACAAATTATTAAAAGGAAAAAAATATTCACACCTCTTTTAGGAGCAATCAGCCTTTTGTACCTTGAAAATGCCGGCAATCAAAATTGAAAAAAAAAATTTGAAAAACAAAGTCATGATGCGCTTATATATAAAATTCTTAAATGCAAACAGTTGATATATGTTTACATTTTCAAAAATAACTACTGATAAAATCTAAAATAAACTTCTATCCAATCAACAATGTATTAAAAAAATGTCAGCTTTGTACAAACCAATTTTTTTTACACATTTAACAATAGTTTTCACAAATAAAAATTCAACAGATCGATGGATTCTTCTTTCAGTGGTGTTTCAAACAGACACTTGCTTACAACCATATCACAATGAAACATGTTCTTGCATGATCACCGAAGTTAAGCAACATTGAGCTTGGTAATGGGTGACTCTTTGGGAATACTAAATGCTGCAAGATTGGATGTACAGGTGGTATAATGGATAATGCCTTGGAATTAGAAATTGGAGAGCCAAATTCCAATTCTAGTCAGGTTTGTTATATTCATAAATATGTATGTATGTGTATGTGTGTGTGTAAAATCATAAAAAGATTCTGACAGTAGATCAATATATTATGCTACTATTTCTTCATTTCAGACACATGCATGAGTGGGTTAATATGCTTAATTTTTCTTGGGCTGAGTGATCAGCATCTGAGTAGTAGGACTGTTAAAAATAAAATTGGTACATGTTTAGATTTGGCTAAGGATTGTCCTTTATTCAAAATATTGTTAGACAATGAGAGATTGAAAAAGGTATGATTCCTTCTTCATTTGAATTAAATGGCCATCATCAGCTGCTTGAACAGACAGCAAAACCTGAATGGAATTTGATCCTTGCACTTTGGCTGACATTGATGCACATGGATACTCTCTATCACTGCCACATCTAGCTGCCTTACTCCCCCTTGCTATAATATCTGATATATATATATATATATATATATATATATATATATATATATATATAGATATTCATTGTTAAAACTACATAATCACACATATGGTAATGGTAATAGTAGCCATTTCCTTATGAGGAAATATTCAGTATTTATTCACTGAATAGCTTGTACAGCTGTCGGTAAAAATTTGTAAAATCTTTTCTTAAAACAATTTTACTGGAAAATAGGTTTCTCAAGTCCAGTAACTGTTATCGCTCTTTTCAGTATTGATGAGAGTTTCCTTTCTAACCAATTGCTTGAAGTAGTATGGAATGTCAACATCTTGATTATATCATTGTTTTTTCTTAGAGTTACATGTGCTATCCATTTTACCTGTTGTAATTCTTGAAATTCCTGAAGTGATAATGTTTTTTTTATTTGGTACAGTTCTTTGTTTGTGTTTCTGTACTGCTAGTCCATAAGGATTGAAGAAGTGTGTTCTTCACCAAAACCCACAGGCTTCAACTCACTCAAAGCCATTTATAACCATTGATCTGAGAAAGTTGGGGTATTGAGCTGACAGTTTAGATATTTCTGAATACGTTTCATGCCATGCATGACATCCATTTTGTTTTCATTAGACCAAATTTAACATTAATACATACCATAAAAATGTACTATTTTGAATTTCTGAGGTGAAGACATGCTATTAAATTTATATGACAATACCATTTGCCCATGCTTGGAATATTGCTGCCATATATAGTCTGGTGCTTCTGCTATTTACCTTGAGATCCTTGATAAAATCCAAAGAAGTATCAGCAATATTATTAGTCCTGGCAGCTCGGCCTCAGTCATTTTTCCACACAGCTTAGAATATATACATAAAAAATACTAACAATGGACTCTTTTATGAATTGGCTGAAAGTGCTTGGGACAATAATCACTGTGGACTGTTGCTACATTCTGTAAGTCCTTTTCTGTAAATACTTTCATAGTAATTGCTCAGATGAGCTCTTCACTATGGTACCTAGACTTTATGAATTTAAGTGCAGTACTAGACTGGTGTTGAGACCTCGTCAATTTACAGTCGAGCTGGTTAGATGTAGCCATAAATTCTATGCTAACAGTTGTATTTCTCACTTGTAGAATTTCTTTCCAGCTCCATGCTTTCCAGCCAACTTTAATCTGCAAAAATTTAAATGGGATGTCAATCACTATCTACTGTCCTCCTGATTACTCTTTTTGTTCCCACTCATTAGTAGTGTTTCTGTTCTTCCATACCCAGTAACCCCTTGTGTCTTAGTGGCTTTTCTGCATAATATATATAAACAAACATATCCATTCAGTTTATTAACGATACATCTGTATTTATGTATTGAGCCGTATATATGTATTTATGTATTGAGCCGTATATATGTTCTCGATATTCAGTCAATTGTTAGAGGAAGTATCAAAATAATTAAAAGAATATTTGAATAAAAGATTTTGGTATTTCTTCATTTTCTTTTTTTGCTTTCATGATGCATTTTCAGTAATTTTAGGTTTCCAAAACACTAAATACTTAATTATTGGTTACAGCTTCTAACACTCTGGTTTCTGGCATCGACTGACTTAAGTATAATGATAGTAATGCAAGAATTTTTGCAATTTGGTTTTGGTCAGAAAATTTGGAAAACTCAGAAGATTTCAGACATCTAAATAATCATGTAAAGCATTTATCTAAAGTGCTTATTAATGTAATATGGTCCCTCATAGAAAATTTTGTTTGAATACAAATAATCAATCAACTATGGAATTAATTCACACTAACTTAAAGAGTTGATTAGAGCCAGATCATATTTCCCCTTCATACTCTTTAATTTCTCATCCTGTTTACTACAGGGTGCGATGGGTAAATTGTCGCCATTTTATATTTTTAATATCACACATGCACGTTGTTTGTTTTGTATTTTGTCAACTGCACAGTACACTAGGGTTGTTAAATAATAGTTTAGACAACTATTATTTTTAGGGGGAATTGTATCTCAGCTGTGACTTCCAGAAGTCGATTTTGATTGGTTGAGCTAGTGTGGGAAAGGAGATAGGAGAAAAGTTTCAGCAAGTCGAGTCTTAACCATCAAGCAATGTAGATGTGTCCATTTTCATGTCTGAAATAGCCCCCCTGTGAGGAGGAATGACCCCCACTGGATAGTTAGTACATGGCGATATTAATAAAAATATTTAATTTAAAATTCTTTGTGTTGAAGTCTTTTCATTGCTGCCTAAGAACAACTAGCAATTGCCAGCCAAGTGAGGATGGGATGGTAACACCCCCACCAGGGGGCTATGCAACAGTCAGTTCGGTACCATCTGTAAGAAAAAGAGCACTATGACAAAATTCACTCTGCCAGAAATTTGGAAATAGCAAGCTGTACTGCTTGGTATTCACGTTGGAACCTCCAATACAAACATTTCAGAGTGTTTGGGTATCAATCTGAGGACAGTGCAGAGGATTTGGAAAGAGTTGGGTGAGTCTAATGGTGATTAAGATGGTATGGCAGTTCAGAAAACTCACTCTGATTATTCTGATAAAAAAAGAATTCCTGAATATGTTGGTGAGGCCCTCAGACTCAACATGGAGGCCTACATCAAGTGTCTTGATGAGGTAGTTCTGTTCTGGATCAAGACGGTGGCTGCTGGAAAACACTATATCTGGCAACAGGATTTGCCACCATACCATAAAAGCAGGAGAAGCCAGTCATGGCTGTTAGACAATTTCTGCAACCACATCACCCCTGATATCTGGCTACCTAACTTTCCAAACTGCAACCTCCTTGATTATTATGTGTGGGGCACAGTTGAGCGAGAGACCAACAAAACTCCTTGTAACACCAAATATGAACTGAAGGCAAGGATTATGGCAGCATTCACCAACTTAAACAAGGAGACTGTCCAGAAGAGTTGCAGGAGATTTTGATGTTGTCTAGAGGCTGTGGTCAAAGCCAGTGATGATTTTATGGAATAAATTTACTCTTTAGTACTTGAAGATATTTTTATGTAATTTTGACAAATATATCTGTTAAAATGAGATGTCAGTGCTATTTTCATTTTTGTGTAATTTAGATGATAATTTACTCATTGCACCATGTAATATTTATTCAGCTTTACATTCTGTTTATCATGGCCGAGCTATCTCTGTGCCTAAGTTTGGTGGTTGAGGCTGCAGAATGTTTTCTGCTTTGAGCTCTAAAGAACTTCAAAAACTGGCTGTTTGGTTTGTTTACCTTATCCTGTTGATACTCCCACATTTAAAAAAAAAAAAAAAAAAAAAAACAGCCAGAAGAATAAGCTTAAGAAGCTCAAAAGGCAGCATTCTGTGTTCTTCTGAGTAGGTAGCAAGCCTTGGATCAAAGTGTAGTATCTGTTCGCAGATTACTCACTGAATGATCGCCTATGGGGCCGGGATTCCTTCTCCGATACAGGCCGGCGGCAGGGATTCGTCCCTGCGCTGGTAGTATCGCAGCTAAGACTAGCTATGACCAGCTAAAGACCAGCTTGGACAAGCTAAGACCAGCTAAAGCCAAAGCACTGCGGCCCGGGTGAAAACTCGGGTCCATTCCCCCTCCCTTCCCACATTAAACCCTGACCTTGTGTCACAACCTGACCCTGTGGGAGGTCAAGTAAATCAACAGGCCGGCGGCAGGGATTCGTCCCTGCGCTGGTAGTATCGTGGCTACGTCTGACCAGCTTGGACAAGCTATGACCAGCTAAGACCAGCCAAGACCAGCTATGACTAGCTAAAGCCAAAGCACTGCGACCCGGGTGAAAACTCAGGTCCATTCCCCCTCCCCTTCCCACGTTAAACTCCGACCTTGTGTCACAACCTGGCCATGTGGGAGGTCAAGTAAATCCCGTGTAGTATCTGTTCAAGCAGCAGACAGCCGGACTACTGCTCGAGCTATCAGCAGCAGCAGTTCCAGCCAGCCAGACATCTTCCAGCTCCAGCCAGCCAGACATCCTTGCCAGCAGCAATAATATGCAATACACTGTCTTTTTCAGTATAACACTTTTCAAAAACACTTTTTCAGGACAACACTTTTCAATGGCTACAAAACTGTCCTTAGGATGATGCTCTTTTTACTCACTGAGCTGGCAGAGATTATCCTTTTGCCTCGTGCACTTTAACCTTTATTTTTGTCAACATATTTCCTCTAATAAAACTATACTTGGCAACATATTTATTTTACTGAAGTCTTGTTTTGTTTGTTGTTCTCTTTTGTTATTCAATATCCATTTGCAAGCCAATATAACACCTGCAACATGTTTATGATAGTTACTAAGCTAAGCTTTGTACAGTACAAAGCTATAGAAATTCAGTAGTGAGAGTTTTCAAGTCTAGTTTACTAATCACTGCTACATGGAAAGATACTAGTACTGATATTTTCTAAACTTAGTTCAAGTGTGGGATACCAAGTGAGAGTCTGCAAAACCAGCAACATAAGTATTAATTGATTTGTTTTTTTAAAGTTTATCAACCCTTTGAAGGTTATTTAAAGACAGAAAATATTTCAAGCTTGTCAGAATTTTTTTTAGAGATAATAACGGTTTAGTGATACAAGTTTTACTATTTAACCCATAGCTAGAGGGGAGATTCATATCTTTCCCAAAGGCATTTGTGCATAAGTGAATATTATGAGCTCAACAGGGATTGCAATTCGGCTCTCTGATAAATAATTCAAACCATTATCCATAACACCATGAAGAACACATCCTCTGATTTACCATTCCATAGAACAGTTTTTCACGATGCAAAGACAGGCTGGAACACATTTCGGTCCTATATGACGGAAGTTCCTCTCCCAACCTTCTTCAAACATGCTGCCTCCAAAACTCTTGTCCTACTCTTCAAATGGATCATTTCTGGAATGGAGTGTTTTATACCTGCCTTCGCCTCCCACCTCGCCAATAAATTTGCCTCAAACTCAACTTTCAATGAAAAAGAATTCCCCAACTTCCCATGTCTCACTGAGCACAATCTCAGTAATATACTTATTTCAGTCAGAAAAGTTTCTAGATGCCTTGACCCCCAAAAAGCCACTGGCCCAGACAAAATTCCAGTGGTCATCCATAAGAATATCAACCCAAAATTATCCCTGATCCTAGCAAAGTTATTTAACTGATGGAGAAATCTTTCCCAAACCCATGGAAGGTGGCAAGTGTATACCTATTCTTCAGGAATGCAGGTGACTGAACCTCCCATAGACCCATTAGTCTTCTCAATATCATCAGTAAGCTTTTTGAGGGCTTAATCAACAAGAAGGTTGCCAAGCACCTAGATAGTAACAACCTCTTGTGCAACAAGCAGTATGGGTTTTGATCAGCTCAATCCACTGCTGACATCCTACCATTACACACATAATTACTGTGGCCCTTAATGATACACACTGCAAGGTCCATAGCATTAGATATCTCAAAGGCCTTTGTGGCACAAAGGTTTGCTACACAAGCTCTCCAGCTATGGAATTAGTGGAAGGATTTTCTCTGTTATAAAATCCTTCCTAACAGGTAGTTATTAATGATCAGTCCTCTGAGGCCCTGGTGGTCAATGCAGGCATCCCTCAAGGGTCACTTCTTGGACCAACCCTCTTTCTGATGTACATAAATGATCTACCTAAGAATATACTCTGAATATTTGTAAATATATACGACAGTGATACAATGATATATGGGTACACCGCTAAAACTCTTGACGATAAGAGATTGGCAGCTGATCTCTCTTCTGCTCTAACACTAAACTTCTCAGTGGGGG
This sequence comes from Acanthosepion esculentum, assembly GCA_964036315.1. Lineage (NCBI taxonomy): Eukaryota > Metazoa > Mollusca > Cephalopoda > Sepiida > Sepiidae > Acanthosepion > Acanthosepion esculentum. Next base: position 63,869,540 of record OZ038492.1, on the reverse strand, counting down.
AAAAAACTGGCTGATTATATTCAATGCCTCTAAAACCAAACTGCTTAAATTCCATCACTGCCAATCAGACCCCAAACTACTGCCAGTCCCGATGAACAAATGTCCTCTCAAGGAGCCGCAGTACCTTGAGAGTATACTGGGCCTCAAACTCACACCTGACCTCAAGTGGAACTCCTATATATGATCCATCACTAAAAATGTAGACAAAATGATCATCTCCCTGTATAACTCCAGTAGGTACCTGTTACCTCATACACTATCCTCTACCTTTTTAAGAGGCAGATCAGGCTGAAAATGGAGTACTGTTGCCATATTTGGGAAGGAGCTTTCAAGTCTTGATAGAGTTCAAAAGTGTCTCTGAATTCTTGTTGGAGAAAAATTATTTTTCACCCTCCAACCTCTCTCTCACAGGCAAGATGGGGTGAGTCTCTTATTGCTCTATTGCTACGACCAGGGAACGCACTCCGATGAACTACATTTCTTGGTTTCGCCAGATCTAACCTTCATGGCTAGAACCTACCACTTACATAATAGCAAACCACCCACATTCCCTCCGTATTCTATCAGTGAGAAGTAAGTTTCTCTCAAAGAGCTTCCTCCTGTGAACCACCGCTCTGTGAAAGAGACTCCCAAGAAGATGTATCCCTGATCACTACAATCTTAACCTGTTCAAGTCCATAGTCAACCATTATCTTATCATATCAGTATAAACTACCCCTTAACATAACCCTGTACCTTGAGTGCCCCCCCCCGCAGTCTTGTACAGGGTGAACCTTACTGTTAAGGAAAAAAAAACAAAAACAAGAGCAAAAATGTTATTGACTTTTCAGAATCTTTCGTATAGGAGTGCTCATGAATATTCATCAGGTTAGTGGAAAAGTCAGGCAAGTTCTTTATTTTTCTTTATTCCTATTGTTCTTTTACAGATCTGCTATATATATATATATATATATATATATATATATATATATATATATATAATTTATTTGAAAATTATAACAAATATGTTATAAAATCAATACCATCACTTGATAAGACACCAGAAGTGTTGAAAGAAAATGGTTATTTTTATAGTGATTTTATAACATATTTATGTTATAATTTTCGAATAAATTATATTTGTGCTATTCTGTATTGAGCACTCTTTTAAGAATAGTATTTTTTGGTTATTGGGATTTATTTCATATACACCAATCCTATACTTGTGTATATATATATATATATATATATATAAATGCATTTCTCATTTAACTTTTCTGATAATCTGACTTCATCTAAATTTTCTTCAGTACTTTGATTGATTCTTTAAGATAAATAAATACATATTGACAAATTGAGAGAGAGAGAGAGAGAGAAATGGATGGATGGATAGACAGAAGAAATAAATGAACGGATAGTTCTGACATCTTCATCTCCACTGACAGCAGTAGAGATTCAGCTTATCTAAGTGATAGTTTTCCCAAACCACTTTCTTTTGACTCAGCTTTAAAGGTGCACCATGGACAGCTCCCTTTGCTATAAGTAATACACAGGATTTCCGGTAGCTGAAAACTTAAAGAAAACAGGAAAAGTGACAGAAATTCATCAAGACAGTTTCTATTTATCTGTACTTATGAAGTATCAATGTTACTATAGACACATGTATACAAATAAGTACATTCTGAGTTTGAACAGTAGATTGTGAATTTTGTGTAGATTGTGAAATTTGTTGAAATCTAAGTCTGAAATTTCTTATTTTAAAATCTGAAAGAGAAGTCATGATAATTCTTCTAATTATTTATCAGCATAAATCCATCCTTATTTATATTTAATTTTATAATATTATAAAGTTAGGCTTGCTACAAATACTAGTAATCTGCAGCATCTGGGTAAACAGTAGCCTAGTAGATAACTGTTATATTCTGTGCTAATAGGAATATATACTTGAAAAACAAGGTGGATAAAATAAGTAAAGCTTTATTGTAAAAACCAGTACAATAAGAATAAAGGTAACAGTTATGCACAAAGTCGTCGCAAGTCAATCCAGTAGTGAGTGCTACTATTGGAAGGTCGGTAGTTCTCGCATAAGTCTGAGTTGTACTCAACAGATCCTAGCTAGACTCTGTAGTCTGTTGACTTACAGATACTTATAGGTAGTTGCTACCTATAGTGTAGTCACTCATGGGGGTGACAGGTTATTCCATTACATCAATATCTATGTATAAAAACCTCCACTATTTATGTGTAATGTTACAGTATAAGTGTACCTGTGCCATCAAAAATGACAGTAATTATTATAAAGTTTTACTAGTGAGATGCAATGTAACAAAAGTATTGAAACAATGTACTGAAGTTCAATAAAGTGGAAATAAAGAATTCACAACTAAAATAGAGGCCAATGAACCATTTAATTAATACATTCCTTTTATATTTTTAGACATTCAATGGTATCTATGATTCATTGATTCTTTCTGGTATTGTATAAATCACTTTTCACTTAATATCTTTTCATGTTAAAAATTTTATGCATTTAATATAACAGTGAAATGGAAATATTTCTTGTAAGAAAAACAATACTAACAGAATAACAAAGATGGTATTGACAACGCTTATTTCAACACCAAGTTGAAGAAAGATGATAACTTAATATACAAAGGTATCTGGGTGCCTCACATAAAAGTTCTGAACAAATAAAACTACAATCTAAGAAACATAGGATTAAAAATGAACTGTTTACTTAAATTGTTCATTTTGCTTGAGAACTAATTTTGTCTAAATGCAGATAAATGTTTTATTTGTATAGATTATTAAAATGAGTAAGGGAAGTAATCACTCATAAATAAAGTTTATTTACTTTTCTTCCTACTACAGATGGAACAGGAAATATATAAATAAATACACATTGTTAATTATTATATAGTTTGATTATGGATTTAAGCTAGGTACAAGTACTGGAAGAGCTGAAAAGACCATTCTTATTTAGTAATTAACCCAAGCTGGGGGGAGAAAAGATGCATTTATACCTTTCTCAAGGGTATTTGCATAAAAACGTAACAAATTTGAATGAAATACAAACTTGGTTTGCTGATTTCTTGTTCCAAGTTGCTAGCCATTATACTACCTAATACGCTATCAAATATGGCATATTTTATGCACATTAGCTTCATACAGCACAAAGCCAAATGGGAGGAATGGGAATAGGGAGATTGTACTGCATCAATTTTCTAAATGGGAAAGCCTGCTGTGAAAATGAATTTAAAAACTGATCATAAATCCATGGATGTTTTTTTTGGTTTTGTATTTTTTTTACAATGATGTACACCCTGTACAAGGCTCAAGAGTCACTAGAGGTAGAGTGTTACTGAGTAAAAGGCTCAATTTATGCAGATATGTGGGGAAGATAACAGTTAACCCCAGACTTGAACAGGTTAAGATTGTAGTGATCAGGGAAGTACCCTTGTGTGTGTCTGTTTGAAATAAAAGGTAACCCAAATGGGTGATATCTGCTGAATATGGTAAGTGAGGTGGGACTTTCCAGCCAAGCCCCAAGAGCCACTCAAGGTAGAGGGTTACAAAGTAAAAGGTGTAGTTCATGCGGATATGTGGGGAAGATAACAGTTAACTTTAGACTTGAATAAGTTAAGATTGTATTGAAGGGGTAAACATCCGCTCGGGAGTTGGTTCCACAAAGCAGTGGTTCATGGGAAGAAGCTGCTCAAGTGGAACTTTCATATCCCCAATGGAATAGGAAGGGAATGAGTGTGGTTCACTGCAGTGTGTGTGGTGCAGCAGGGTCTAAGTTGTGAATGTTAGAACTTGTGGAACTAAGGACATAATTATTTAATCCATTAAGCAATTGAGGAGAGTTTCATTGTTGGTATTTACTAAGATTATCTTAGTATAAAAGAAGGGTCAAATGAAAGAAATAGTTGAAAGAGACCCTGATGCTCTCATCTTGCAGGTGCAGTGTATCTGCCTTTCCTGAGAATCAGGATTCAAAATATTCTTTTGCATAGGTTCAAGTTCTCAAAAATATATAACTATATATTTTATTTTTTTTAATCACCACTCATCACAATGGGAAAATATTAGTTTCTTTTTTAGAAATTTTGAATAATCAAGAGTGCGAGACTCACCTTTGCAAGGAGGTTTCCAACTAGCATCCAGTTGGCTGACACTAATAAACAGGGTTGTAACTCAATACATTTCCATCTCTTGAATAGTCACAGTATGCTGGATATTTATTGAGCACAATATCCACACTGGAATCATCACCCAATCAGAACTTACAGAATAGGCTGGCCCAGGTAACAGAATGGAATCTCCCAAGTTGTTATACATGTCCCTCTCTTGAATAAAGTCACAGGGTGGATATTGTGCTGGATATTTATTGAGCACAATATCCACACTGGAATCATCAGCCAATCAGAACTTACAGAATAGGCTGGCCCAGGTAACAGAATGGAATCTCCCAAGTTGTTATACATGTCCCTCTCTTGAATAAAGTCACAAGGTGGATATTGTGCTGGATATTTATTGAGCACAATATCCACACTGGAATCATCAGCCAATCAGAACTTACAGAATAGGCTGGCCCAGGTAACAGAATGGAATCTCCCAAGCTGTTATATATGTCCCTCATTTGAATAAAGTCACAGGGTGGATATTGTGCTGGATATTTATTGAGCCCAATATCCACACTGGAATCACCTACCAATTTGCCCAGCAGATTAACTTAGTCAGACTCAACTTCTATTACCAAATTCTACAATGGTGTATTTGT
>OZ038492.1:63812278-63859778 GCA_964036315.1 Acanthosepion esculentum | reverse complement strand
TGATACAATCTACCACTTAAATGGCAATTTTCTTTTCTTACTCACACTTACTCATGTGAGTTGAAAGCTTGGGACAAGACAATCTAAATTTTGACCACTTTATCCACAGACAACAACCACATTTGTGAAAGGATATTTGTGTGTCAGAGAAAAAAATCATCAAATTTTAGAGACCTAAAATGTTTATTATTTTCAATTATATATATATATATATATATATATATATATATATATATATATATATTTTAAACATGTTGTGTTGCATGTTAAAGACAACATCGTCCTGCATATTTTCTTTTGAATTTTCTCATATTTTCTAATGAGACATTTTATTTGAAAATGATATCGAAATAAATATTGTCCATACGATAACCTAGTACTTTCAAACATCATTGTTCATCTTCAGGGTCAAAAGTTTTTTAGTCAAAATTTTTTTAAAAAACATTTGCCAATTGTCTTGTAGCGGAATCATGTTGCTACATTTTTTTACAAACTAATTAAATGTTAAAATCCTTTTAATTTCAAAAGATGCGATGATGTTATCACGTGCATGGCGAAGATTTTTAATCATGTGACGGCGTAAAAAGGATTTTTATTATACAAGCCAGAAGATCGAAGAATACGTTATAAAATTTAAATATATTATAAACATTGTAAGTTGCTGCCAAATTACACATATATATATATATATATATATATACACACACACACACATATATATATATATATATTATCCCTCACTGCTTGTTGGAATTCTATTATTATTATTATTATTATGCCAACTTAGATTTATTTTCAACATCAAGAACACTGGACTCTATAGAGATGAGGGTGTCCTTCTCCATAAAACAAGCCCACAAAATATAGACCAAAATGAGATAAAATTTTTCAAAGATCACAAACTAAAAATTACCATCACCAATACTGAAGTCATCAACTTTCTCGATGTAACCTTAGACCTGAATAATGGTTATTATAAGCCATATACAAAACATTTATATAACCATAGATATATCAGTAAAGAAACAAACCAACATCACAAAATTCTCGATAATTTATATAAATCAGTCCAAGTTAGATTATCTACCAACTCTAGCAATAAGGACATATGTCTAAAATTGATGTCTAAAATTAAATATGTAAAGGCTTTAGAACTAAGCAATCATTAAGTAAATTTAGAGTATTTATAAATACACAAAGAAAGTAAAAATAAGCAGAAACACTGTAAACACAACATTATATGGTTTTTTCAACCCTTAACTGTAAAGTCCAAACTAATATCAGAAGAATTTTTCTTAATTTAATTCATAAACACTTCAACCATTCACCAAAACTAAAAAAGATTTTTAACAAAAAGAAAGTTAAGCTGTGATAATAACATACACACATCCATCTCCCATCATAACAACATTATATTAAACAAACGTATTTGGAACAAAGACAACATAAATTCTTCTAAAAATAAATGCAACTGCTGAAAAAATATGATCAGTCCCTTAAATGGTCAATGTATGACTGATAATATTGTATACTGAGCCAGCATACATTCCAGTAATGATGTTAAATTTTATTTTGTTTCCACAGAAAATCATTTAAAATTTTGTTTTTACCATCATTGAATGAGCAGTGCTTTTTTTGTACTTTAGATTATTTAAATCTAAAGTACAAAAAAACACTGCTCTCTCCAAATATTTCTCCTTGTTTAAATTAGTGAATGTTGCCCTAATCCTTGCCTTCAGTTCACCTTTGGTGTTATATATAGGGTCTTCCAGCAGCCAGTTGAATCTAACCCATTAGTACAGTGGTGTTCAATTTTGGTGGAGAGGGAGGGACCTAAAACACTTCAGTAAGTCTCCATAAGTATTTGTAATGTAACATTGAAAAGTATCAGTGACAGTCGCAATATAGATATGTATATGTGTTTAAGTGCAGATATATGTTATATACATATTATTATTATTATTGTTATTATATAGACATTGGAATATATTTTAAATGATACCAAGACCAGCTATTGTTGTTTTCCAAGCACACACATCTGGTAGGGTGGCTAGGTAATCCCTGTTGCAGACACCTGCTCAAGCACACTTTGTTCAACATAGTTTGTTCAACACACAGTGCTCACCTGTGATTTATACACTAACTATGCTGAGCAAACCTTATTTACAGTTTCTGGGAGAGAGCATTCCATTGATGTTGGGCTACCACAACAAGTGGCAGCTTCCAAACAATTCTGTCTACCCAATTTCACTAGCAAGGCTAAGGTCAACCTGTAGTATGGTTTCCAGGCACTTTCCAAAGTTGGCACACACAGAGATTGCTTATTCACACTGCTAACATCAAGAATTCACCTTTCTGACAAACTGACCATGGTGGGGTTCAAACATGAGTCTCATGGTTGGAAAGTGAACATTTTAACCACTCAGCCATGTGCTCATTTAAATGATATGTCCATTTGAATAAATCAAAAAGAAAACTCACAATGAGCTAATTTTTTGAACATATAGCTATGTAAAATTCACACATAAATATATGTATCTGCTAAGACAATATAATAAAAATAAGTGACAGAAGGAAAACCTTTTATGCCATGGTGTTTTATTCTTTCAGGAACTTTATCAAGGCAAATCAAGAAATTTTATTTTGAAACCTGTTTTTACACACAGAAAAAGTAACAATGAGTAAAAATAACTTCATGCATTCAAATTTGCAACAGAGAACACTCTAAAATATTTGAAAATCTTCCAGTGTTAAGGAAAAAAATACAGATATGTCCTTGTAATTGCATGTAGGTGTATATTTTTATACTTTAACTGGATTAAAATAGTTACATATAGAAGATTGTGTAGAAATGTATTTTTATATATAAGCAAACATATGCCATATTTTAGTGTACTTGAATGTTTTAAATTTGTAATCATATTACATTATTGTATATATATATATATATATATATATATATATATATATATATATATATATAATACAACATCCCAGATTATATATATATATATGTGTGTGTGTGTGCTTATATTTTCAATGTATATCAGTCTGTTGATATTAAACTTATGAGCTTATTGATGTGTATGAATTAAAATTCAATTCTATTTGTATAAGAACAGAGTTATCAAGATGAAAAATATGTGGAAGACAATTAAAGACCTGATATTTTCCCCTAGAAACCAGATCTAATCACAGAAGATGATTACCTAATTTAATCATTAGTTCCCTTACACAAGTTAACATTTTTGCCATCATAATGTAGGGAGCCAAAGCATGAAACACACTGTAAAACTCCACATATATTTAATGAGCTGCTTCGAGAGAAATGAAGAATATTCTCTTCAGCAAATAAAGTTTCCTAGTACAAATATCCAAGGAATGAATATCAAGAGAGTTAATGTGGGTAATTTTCTGATTATAAACCTTTTTTCAGAGTCTGTCTATATTTCTAAGATGAGGTATTATGTACAGTATTTACATTAGTCGGACTATTGTCCTCATCTTTGTCGCCATATTTGTCACAACGTTTCGGCCGTTGTACGCTCCGGCCTTCTTCAGGTGGTTGGAATTTCGAACTGAACCCCTTTATGAATTTTTAGCCCACACATTTTGTTCTCTGAGGGAGATTTTATAAAGTCCCTCAGAGGACAAAATGCATTGGCTAAGACAAGTTTTCCTCTTGTCTTAATATATATATATATATATATATATATATATATATATATATATATATATCTCCGATGCGATGAGAACGAAAGTAATATATAAATTCCAACGTTCGCAGCGTTAATTCAAGAAAGTGCTCGATACAGATAGTAGAGCGATAATTATTTATTTATTATAATTTTATCATATAGACAAAACCATTTTACTCACTACGTAGATGTGCAGTTGAAATGTACTGAAACCAAGTTGCATCTTTGTAGTCAGTAAAATGGTTTTGTCTATATGATAAAATTATAATAAATAAATATATATATATATATATATATATATATATATTTATATAAATGTGAAATGCATAAATAAGTTTGTAGTCTTAAGTTTTATACCTTATTTATTTTTCAATATAATCTCCTTTCTTGTTAAAGCACTCAATTCAGTAATAAATACCATAATACTTTGTGTATAGATCACTAGGAAGTATAAGATGTAGTTGAAAAAAAATCAAAGAAATGCACATGATTTTAGATCATAGAAAATAAATAAAACTTGTGAAAAAGAAAGAGAAAAAAATAGGACATTTTTTTTACTTTTGTGATTTGTAAGCATTACAAAAATGTGATTCTGATTCTTAGGGTATGAGACCACTAAATCGCCAAAACTCATTGAGAAAGTAAATCAAAATAAAATTTAATACACATAAACGTACGTCTATGTGTTCAGACTGAACCAAATCCGGAAAAAATATGGAACTGTATGGGACTTACAGAAACATTAAGAAAAATTTATTTCTCTTTGTGGCAATCCACCATTATAGAGATATTATCTCTCTGGTAAACAAATAAATCCAATTTGACCTGATTTTGTTCATTTTGAGTCATAGCATTGAGTTCTAAACTAAGATATAAGTTGCAGCAGAATTGTGGACACAATTTTAGATAAAGAAAATATGCATCTTATACACAGAGAATTACGGCATTAATCACACACTTTGAACAATATACAAGGTGATATAATAAAGGAGCCAGGCTAAGATCTCCTAGCAGCTATTTGCTGTCATCCTTCAGATCATGGGTTTCCACAAATGTCTATCCTTTGTAGATCTTGACAATGTTTCTCTTTTTACTATACCCCCTGTTTGCCATCCACTTATACAAACTCATTAGGTAGATTAATTGCTGTTTTTTCCATCTGTCCTCCTTGCCTTCAATATGCCTTGCAAGTGTCAAATTTTCCAAACCTTCTTTCCACAGTATTTCAGTTGCCTCTTTCTGTTACAAAGTCTTTTTGTTTCCATTTTCCTTAAAACTTCCTTGTTTTTCACACATTCAGCCCATGGTACTCATGCATTCTTCTATAGAGATACATCTCTCGTAACTTAAGTCTTCTCTTCATCTGTAAAGAAATGTGTGATAGAGTTATTTTGTGATGGTCCTCATGAGTAAGTTCACAAATGTTTTTCACATTTTCTGATATTTTACTCATGATTGGCCACCCTGAATAATCTAGAAAATGATACACTTGAGTGGGGTCTTGAAATATATATTCACTTAAAACTTGTGTTCAACATAAAGAATATTTGGCGAAAGCATTTGAAGAATCCTAATGACAGATTTGCTGAGCTCCATGCAAAATTTGATACAGACATGTTGGTTGAATCTGTTAGCCATCATAATGATCTCAGAAATTTTCCAACACTGTCAGACGACTTTGTACCAATAAGCATTTGCCGCATATACATTTCTTTTAAAAGTTACAGTCCCAAAACTGTCTGGAAACTTTTTAACATCACTTTTTGTGATCATTATATTAACATTTACACACAGTCTTATGGTATAGTTATGGGTTCACCTCAGTCTTTATCTAATTTCTAAATACTCACATTGAAAACAAAATCTTTAAGGATTTTAACAAGCCGCTGATATAAGTTCAATATATCGATGACATATTTTTCCTAAAGAGAAACTTAGATGAAATAAAAAACTTCAAGAAACCTTCAAGAATAATTTTGTCCTACACTTGACTTATGACCTTAAACTTAATAGAATTTCTATAGAATGTCAATGGTCGCATTCTTACTATTTCACTCAAAAAACTCCGAAAAATCTTCATTTAAAAAATTTGTACCTTTAAAAAGGTAAATGTCCTCACAGATATAAAATAAAATAAAATGTCCTCACAGATATAAAATAAAATAAAATGTCCTCACAGATATAAAATAACTGATATAAAAAACCATGATTAACCAGGTTAAAATAAAAATCACAGAGGTTTCCAACACAATGTTACAAAATTTCAAGTAATAAACACACTTAAATAATAAATCTTCTGGCAGACTGACTCAGTATGTTGGGTACCAATGAACAGCTTAATTACATTACCTACAGTCTGGGAACTTTCTAATGCTAAAATATTTGGTAAATATTTCAGATCAAATAGTAAATAATAACTGTAACATGTATTGGTATTCATAAAATATAAATATCTATGGTTATAATTATGCCTGTGGTTAATTTATGGATACCTATGTTCCAATCTGTCCAGAAATTTTATTTTATTGTTTAGAGTAAAGCATTTCAAAGCAAAAAAATAAAATGTAAACCATTTCCAAACAACAACAATAAGGTAAATAAAAAAATGGTTGTTATCGATTTGCCTTTTAATGGAAAAATCATTATCTCTGTAATTTACTGACAAAAAATAAATAAATAAATAGTACAAATGAGAAAAGACTTTGTCACAATAAATCCGTTTCCAAAAAAGTCCTCTGTAATTAAAGGAAGTTCTTTTGTTCAATGACATATTGAGCTCTCATGACCAAAACAGTAAATGACTTCCAATCTGTAAATTGTGCTGCTGATTGATAACTATTTACTTATTATTCAGCCGTTACACAGGTTTTTATAAGCTTATGCAGTGAATACCAAAAATACAATCAGGAACTAGCAATAGCATTCATTTTATAAAGGGAGATAAATCATGAGATTTGATTATTTTATACTTTTAAAATTTACAACCTTATCCATAACAAGGAAAATAATTTATTCTGCTAATTTTATATTTGAAGTTGTTCTTTTGTTTAGCAAATTTGAATAATTCTTTTTGACAAGAGAAAATTTGCTTTGCATATAACAGTGTAGATAGATACTAAGATATAAAAAGATATATAGACTTCTAATGATTATAAAGGGGTTATTACAATATCATCTAATGATTATAAAGGGGTTATTACAATATAATCTAATGATTATAAAGGGGTTATTACAATATAATCTAATGATTATAAAGGGGTTATTACAATATAATCTAATGATTATAAAGGGGTTATTACAATATAATCTAATGATTATAAAGGGGTTATTACAATATAATTCTTGTTAGAAGAAAGTCATCAGGTTATAAGGGATAGGTTTCTTAAAATACCAAATTCACTACACACACATAAATATGTACACAGGCAAAAACACATATGTAAGCAAGGTAATGTGTGTGTAAATAATTTTTAATAAATTTGGTGCTTTGGTATTGAAGACAGAGCATTTATAGATATAAACAGTGTAGACATAGAAATTAATACTGCATGGTGACTGTCAGGTTCCTGTTTCAATGTTTTTGGTCTGAAGATTGCATTGAAGCATGACACTGAAAGTCACCAGGCGGTGTTGATTCCTATGTCCTATGTTTGCACTATCACTATCACTATCTATCTATCTATCTATATATATATATATATATGTATATATAAATAAAAAGAAAGAACAGTAAGATATAAAATCCGGTGTTCTTATAGATATTTTTATTTTTACACAATAGTGCTCAATGTAAATTTACAGAGCATTAATATTATAAATGAATTGATTTAAAATATGTTTTTTTTTCGCTACACAGTGATAACCATGTTTCAGAAATGGAAGCTAAAGCCCCTGAATTTAATTTTGTTATTAAACCAAAGACATTAGTTCCATTTCCTCGTCAAGCGAATTTTGGACTCCAAAATTCACTTGACGAGGAAATGGAACTAATGTCTTTGGTTTAATAACAAAATTAAATTCAGGGGCTTTAGCTTCCATTTCTGAAACATGGTTATCACTGTGTAGCAAAAAAAAACATATTTTAAATCAATTAATTTATAATATATATATATATATATATATATATATATATATATATATATATATATGTATGTATATATGTAAAAACCTAAAATTCTTATCCAGACAAAGTCTAAAAAAAATGACAATATTGACAAAAGGCCGAAAGGAAAAACTACCTACTCAGTAAAGCACTTGAACCCTAGATTGGCTAGATCAAACAAAAATTGCTTAATAACGTTATCTCCTATGAAACGATAGCCAAAATTGTAACCAGAGTTCCATGCTCGCACATTCATGTGTGCATGTGTGTGTGTGTATGTGTGTGTGTGTGTATGTGTGTGTGTGTGTATGTGTGTGTCTGTCTCAAATTTGATATGTATATTTTTTATGCTCAAAAGAACATTTCAATCAAAACTTCATTTTTTTCGTCATCATCAGGGAAATATGCCTTTATTATTTCTATGAGGAAATATATTTTCTAGAAACACATATCATTTGTCTCGAATCAATGCAAGACTATAATTTTATTATTATTATTATTATTATTAATGCCCAAAGAATATATATATTTGTGTGCTTTGGAAAAGCCATTTGTCAGAATAATTTTTCCAAAACACATATTTTTTAAATTTTTATAGCATTCCTTCATTGGTGTAAATGAAATCTATTTTTTACTTTGTTAATGCAACTAATTGCGATTAGTTGTAACTTGTAAATTAATGCAACTAATTGTTATTAGTGTTAGCATAGCTAATTAACTTGGGATCGTCATCAACAGATAAAAGAAAATATATTGAGAGGTTCCAAAATTGGACTAAGGATGCATTTAGTATTTCAACACTGTTAGCAAACCAACACCAACTGATGCTATCATGAGGTATTACTGGAGTGCCATGTCTTCATGGTAATAATGCTTGAATCCTGAAATTGTACATCATTCCATTCATTATCTGATGAATACTTTAGTGGAGTCACTATTGCTATTTTTGCACTAGTATATATATATATATATATATATATATATATATATATATATATATACACACACACACACGCACACAAATAAATAAAGGCAAAAGGAAGGCAATTCTTTACCAACACATTTTGTCCTCTGATGGACTTTATCAAGGCAAATGTAACAATTTTATTTCGCACCAAAAATTCATGAATAAAAATAAAAATATTGTTTTGTTTTCAAAATGTTTAAATTTAACAATGCTCATAAATGTTCTTTAGCCTATCTATGAAAGTCAAGAAATATGTCTGTGTGTGTGTGTGTATATATATATATATATATATATATATATATATATATATATAATAAAAACAAAAATCAATAATGCTGAACAACAATAAAATTACTAGGATTTAGTGCATTCAAAGGCAAGCAGAATTTCGTAAAGAAATTGCTCAGTAAGAACACTAGAGCAAAAACAGTCAACCAATGAAACATTTTTACAATCATATAGTGCATACATGAAAGTCGGTCACAAGTTAAGTCCTTTGAACTTTTGATGTCTGTTAGTTTACGTGTGTTGTCAAAAATAATGATAAATTTTCTTACAATTATTAGCCTTTCACTATTTTTCCCTAATATTATTGTTGTACTCTGCTCTTTCAGAATGGAGTTTCGTGAAATTAATATTTTCACATCCTGGCTATCTAAACGCCTTCATAAAGTTTGCCATTGTCATAATAAAGACAAAAGACACATGGCATCACTAGTGCAAGAAATATTACTCTAGTGCCTAAAAGGATATGTTACTTTTAACAGAGCTTATTATAATAGATGAAAATTAACTAAAGAGCAAGGTTGACATTGGACTATCCGAGAGTTTATCATTATTTACATTACACTCTCCCCCTGGCCATGTCACCCTCTCCTGCCATACGATAGTATCGTTCACCTATTAGTTTTCCAATTGCCCCACTACCATTTAACTACTCTGTATGTTTAACCCGCTTCCTCAAACTCTTTGATCTCTAGTCGCATTCTGGGCAGCAAAAACTGGTGCTGGGAAACATATTAGTCTAATTTACATCATCAATCCCATGACTACTGAGGTCATAAGGTCACTATACCACTTAGTACCTGATCAGTTCTCTCCACATACATAGGTTGGAATCATATTTTGGTCAAGTATGTTCGGTGGAGCCCATTCCTTTCCAGGCCAAACTACATCCACTTCCCTCCAACTTGAAGGATCACCTTGGTCACAGACAAGTGGCCATTAGTTTCCATCAGGAGAACTCTCCTTCTTGACAACTCTGATCTAGGAAGCTCTCTGCTCAGAGATCCTGTGTAATCACAACATTGGCTGCATACACAGTTTGTGCTAATGGCTGTTAACCCTACAAAAAGGTTTCTATACCTTTGGAAGGTTTTTGTTTTTAATCCTGTTAGCTGTCTAGCCACCTTCCTTGTCAGAAAAGACTTGTTGATAAGATCTTGTAATAACAAACTCATTCCAAAGTAGGAAAAGAGAACTCTTTTTTACAGGAACTTTTATATATTTAAAATATCCTCTTTTTTAAAATATAAATTAAATACTTGTTGGTTGATTAGATTACCAAATGTTACTGAACTATTTCACAATACAACAACAGTAACAATAAAAATATATTGAATCCATTGCAGGTCAGCTGCTAAAACAGTTGGTTCACTGTGTCATGCTAAACACTGTTTCTCTCCAGAATCTATCTTACATATCTATAAGTTTACCATTCATCCTTGTTTAGAATATTGCTGCCACATTTGGTCCAATGCTCCTGCTATTTTCCAAGAGATCCTTGATAAAATATAAAGAAGAATCAGTGATATTATTGGTCCTGAAATTGCATCTCAGCTTCAGTCACTTTCCCACCACTGTAAAGTTGTCTTCCTGTGCATTTTCTATAACTACTTTCATGGTAATTGTTCAGATGAGCTCTTTGTCATGGTGCCTAGACTCTTTGAATTTAAGTGCAGTATTAGACTGGTGACGAGGTCTCATCAATTTACAGTTGAGTTGGTTAGATGTAACCATATGCTAACAGTTTCTTTTCTCAGTGGCTTTACTGCCTTGCTTGGGGCAAAATAAACTATGAAAATAAACAAATATAATTCTAAGCTGTGACCAGTATGAGGTGTTTAAGTTGTATTGACATCAAAGAAAGACTCATCAGATTCATAGTTGAACTGGATATGTCTTGGGACAAAAACATTCTTCTGAAGAAACACCTCAAGTTTGACAACAACACAAAACTGAAAGCTTATATATACATATATAATGGTAATCTCCAAAGTGACTATCATATTCAGTTCACTCCCAAAGAAACTCCAATCCATCAATGTCTTTTAAAAAGGAGAGTCAGTTGAAAGTACAAAAAAGATCTCTGTATTACAAGTCAATAACTATGTGGATACATTCCAAGTATAAAAACAAACAATATCATAATACAATCTTTGTATAATCCCAGATGAAATAGACAAGAAACTATGTTGAAGTGATGCTCAAGTATGAAGAGAACAAATTCCATTGGGATTTTGAGATATAGACAAGCCAACCCATCTTTGCAAAAAAAAAAAAAGAAAGAAAGAAAATCTGGTAGAATTGTAATCAATAAAAGATATGTCAAGTGGTAAAGGCTGGGAGTGTCCTAGAAGACTTGAAAGAAAATCAAAATAAATAGAAAAATACCTAGATGTTGATTAAAAGATCTAACAATTTGTAAATATGAAAATGACGAGAATATCCAAAATCAGAATAACACTAGGAACATTCTTGTTCCTTGTTAGCAAAAATGAACTGCCAATGGTAATATTTGGCATTACCTTATAAAGAAGATTTTAGCATTCACTGACCAAGCAGTTAGTGTGACTGTCACTTCTGATTTATAAACCAATTTTTCAGGAAAATGGGTTTTTTAGGCCTACTGTTATCACTCTTTCCAATATTGACATGGGATTCCATCCTAAATTTTTCTTTGATATAGTATACAAGGTCAACTTCTTGATTATGTCATTATTTTCTCTTTGAGTTACATGTGATATCCATTTTAGTTTTTGCTGTTATAGAAATTCCCCAATTGATCGATCCAGCATTGTTATCTATTATAGTTTCAATGGAAGTAAATAATAAGTATTATATATAGTAATAAATAAAATTAAATGTGCACTTATCCTTCTTCTAATTTATTCTGAGATGGTTTGGTTTAAAATCATCTTCCTTTGGTGTGTGTATATGCATATATCATATCATATAGCAATCTTTTACACACACACACACACATACACACACATATATATATATATATATATATATATATATATATATAAAATGAAGAGGTTATAATGGTTCCAATGAGAGAAAAGTGTGTATATTAAAAAGAAGAGAGGTACCGCAAACTTTTTTGGTTGTAATGTGGGTTTTTAAAAAAATATTATTCTTTATTTTTCATAGTTTTACAACACGTGTTTCTGGTCTCATGACCATCTTCAGGTAAAGGGTGGAGATTTCCACATATTATTAATTTTTTTCCTTTATGTTTTTCAATGTTAAATATTCTCGATATGAGACATTCTCTGTTTTTGTGTTGGTCATTCCAATGTCTTTCTTTAAAGAAGAATATTTAACATTGAAAAACACAAAGGAAAAAAATTAATTATTTTTAATAATATGTGGAAATCTCCACCCTTTACCTGAAGACGGTCATGAGACCAGAAACACGTGTTGTAAAACTATGAAAAATAAAGAATAATAATTTTTTAAAAACCCACATTACAACCAAAAAAGTTTGCAGTACCTCTCTTCTTTTTAATATATATAAATTTAAATTCCACTTGAGCTCATTATATTTACTTATGTGCTGATATTCTCCAGAAAGGTAGGACTGCAATTCTTCTTCCCCAGGTATGGGTAAATATATGGGCCCTATAGCCTTGAACAGTCGAGGAGAAGGACAACTCTGAATTTAAAAGTTGTAGAGGGTTGTTTGCAGACTTTGTGGCATACTCTTCACTAGTTTTCTGTATTCAGCTCTTCCAAAAAGTGTGCTTCACAAGCCATCACTATTATAATGAAATAATACATTGTGGGTAGTCAGGCTGTTGGTTTTAAGAACAGATACTTGACCCTCATAAGTTGAAAATGGTGGGAGAGTCCAGTGTGTATATATATATATATATATATAAAGAAATATAGTCTTAAAGTGTGCTATATTTATGGGATAAAGTGCTCAATATCAGAGATAGAGCGTGTGTAAATATAAAAGGGGACATGGAAGTCAGCACTTAGAGGCGACAGTCTGTTTCATGCTAGTGCAATTGTCAGGCAACATGTCCCCTTTTATATATATATATATATATATATATATGAAAGTGGACATTAAATTCAACACCCAGAGGCAACAAATTCCAGGCCATGTGTGGTGATTTTGCTTGATTTTTTATATATACAGGCCAGTGATGCATTGTGGGTAGTCTAGTGTATTGTTCTAATGCTTATTTTGGTGGACGGTTATGGTTATATTTTCAAATTATTGTATTGAGTGAGAATAATTGTGGTCCGAATGCAGTTTTTTGGTTTTATATATATATATATAAGAAACATGACTTACTTTTTGTTAAAATTTCAGTTCGAGTATATCTATAAAAAGAAATATAAAAAATACAAAAGGAAAACTTATTTTAGCCAATGTGTTTTGTCCACTGAGAGACTTTATCATTTGCCTTGATAAAGTCCCTCAGTTTTCCTTTTGTCTTATATATATATATATATATATGTATGTATATATGTATGAATATATATATATGTATTTACATGTGTGTGTAATTAACACAATTTAAAACAATGCAAAATGCATTAGTGTAGTGGGTTAGTAATGATTAGTTTCTGAGTTTTTAAAATGTCATAAATTGACTTGTATTATTTTCTTAATTAAGTCACTTAAGCATTAAATGTGTTATTTATGAACAGATAATGTTGCTTCTTCATTCAGTATTAAATAGATTAAATTCTTTTCAATATTCATACTGGTTCATACTATTTGTTGTGAACAGACATGCACTGATATTATATTCTACCAAATTTAACGTAAAGGAAATTATTGCCAGTTTGTGTTATTTTTGATTTTCTTATTTCTGACCTTTTGGACAATTTAAAAAATAAACTGGGCTAACCAGGGCTGTGAATGAAAAAGAAAATCAATTCAAAATTTAGTAGCAAACTGTTTTTTCTAATGGAGCCATGTTGCTCCATGTAGCCCAACTTAAGCTTAACATGTCTGGAAAGGTTCCTGGACTGATGTAAAACTTTTTCTTTTTTTACTGGTGGTGGGGATTATTAATAATCTGTCACATCAATTCAAATTAAATATCTTCAGTAAGATAGATTGTAATTTTTTTTAATTGAATTTACTCCAAGCAGTAAAGACAGTAAAGTCACTAAGACACAAAGAGTTACTGGATGTGAAAAAATTAGAAAGCAGAAAGATTACTAAGGAACGAGAGCAATAGAAGAGTAATCAGGAAGACAGTAGATAACAACTGACATTGCATTTAACTGGAAAGCATGGAGCCAGGAGTGAGTTCCACAAGTGAGAAGTGAGAGAAAAGAAACTGTTGTTTTATCTGAAATTCACGTATTACAATGAAAAAATTCTTTTGAAAATCTGAGAAGAAAATGTTTCCAACACTCAACAAAGACTGATCACATGACAAATAAATTACAAGATTTTGATTAGTAAATATCCTGCTGAAATAAAGCTAATTATTAAACCTGACCAGAAAAGATCCAGCCATTTTGAAAATCTCAAAAACTGGTTGAGCAGCTTTGATGTAACCGAGTAAACTATAAAATAGGATCTTACTGAACATGCATGTACAGACACCCTTCCATGGAATTATAATAACTCACAATGAAACATTACTAAGTGAGTTTGTATACTGTCTGGCTGTCATATTCACAATGACTGAGTATTCTCTCAGACAATTAACAGAGTGCAGTTTTATTTTGGTGGCATTAAAATTAACAAGCCATTCCTTGCCCCAGTTAACAACAGATCGTAGGTCATTTTTTAGATCAGCTGCTAATTTGACCTTACCGAACTGATCAGATTTACAATCAAGACAGGAGTAAGCAGCTGTGTCATCAACATAGATACCCAGTTGAGAACTGATGGCATCAGGAAGGTCATTTATGAAAATTAGGAACAACATAAATCCAACGATAGAGCCCTAGGGAAGCCCTGCATTAATGCAAAAAGATCTAGATGAGTTGCCATTCAATAAAACTTTTATTTCCTGATTTGAAAAGAATGACTGAATTAGTTTTAAAATTCCTCCAGAAATGTTATAACTTGTGATGAATACCAGTATGCCACACCCTGTCAAATCCCTTTGAGATGTCCAAAGCAACAGCCAAAGCTTCACCATTCCTATCTAAAGCTTGATAAACTCTTTCAGCAATAATCATTAATACATCAGCAATTGACTTTGAGAAGTGAAAGCCATATTGCTTATCTGAAAGAAGACCCTGTGAGGTGAAATGCTTAACAAATTCAAAATTAATTAGAGCATCTAGTACTTTGCCAAAAAGAGGTAAAAGGCTAGTAGGCCGACAGAAGAACCAGAATGTTCACCTGAGTTATTAAAGACTGGAATTTCAGAAGTGGATTTCCAAGGAGCAGGAAATCAAGAAGCAGAAAGGTATTCATTGCAGAATTTAGAGAGAACAGGAGCCAGTTCAAGAACACATTCCTAAAGACTACTGCAGGGAGACCATGAAGTCCACTGCTTTGAGAGGGATCATTTTAGAGATGATAGCAGAAACTATGGACTGAGTTATATGTTTATCACATGATAGAGACACTGTTCTAAGTGTAGTCAAGCAAAGATACTACAGATGAGTCAAGAGTAGAATTTGAAGAGAATTTATGAGCAAAACATTCTGCTTTATCAGCAAAATATGTTTTCACTGCAAATTGAGTGAAGAGAGACAGAATAGATTATTTACTCTTAATTAAGTCGCTATTTACAGAGCCACCAGCAATCAAAAGAACCAAACTTGTTACAGGCTATACAGTGCCTTATTCTATCTGAAAACGAAGACTTAGCCACTTTTATGACACTTTTACAGTTATTACAAGCAGAAACAAATAGGTGTCTGCTATGATTAGAAGTATCATGCAGGTACACATGAAAAACATGATTTCTGTGAGCTAAAGTGGCTAAACAGGCCAATATTAACCAACAAGAAGATTGTGGTTTCATCTTATATATTACAAAAACATCAATGCCAGCTTTAATCTAAAAAGAAACATTTGTGGCACATTCTCAGTAGGAAGTTTAAGAATATCAATCAAAGGGTTGTCTCAATTAAAGTCACAAAATAAATCCCAATCAGTATGCTGGTAACCGAAAGAAGTCTTGTTAATAGTAGGTTACTGTATAATAGACAATTCAAAAGAAATATCAACAGATACTACAGCATGATCTGAATTGCCAAGAACACAAGAGCTAGGAGAGGAGATAAGGTGCAAATCAAATAAAGAAGAATGTTGATCAGATTTATTAGGGAAACGAGTAGCAAAATTCACTATTTGACTGAGAGGCTAAGCAACGGAAAAATATTGAAAGTCTGAATTTAAAATTACTAAACACACACACACACACACACATATATATATATCTATATATATACTGCACGACTCTTTGACAGAATTGAGTCACTGTCAGTCACTGTGTGTTTATCTGAATCTAAAAATAAACACGCTAAAATTCACCTTCATCCCGTACCGTACACTGACGGCTTAGTGGGAGAAGTTCGGACTGACGCAAATTCAGTCGGGTTTCGATCCTAGCTAGAGGCAACCGGGCATCTAGCCACACTGATGAGCTGTGAAACAGCGAAACAGTCTGTCTGTGGATGACAAAAATATATATATATATATATATATATATAAGACTAGGATGGGGGTTTCAAACCTTGAATGGCAAGGTAAAAACTCTTGGTGTACTTGGACTACTGTTAGTGTTTGAGTTGGGTATCAGAAAAAGCATCTGGCCTTGTAAATCCTTGCCTCAAATTATTATAAGTCTCAGTATGTTGACAGGCAGAGGTGGAGAGGTAAACTGAGGCCCTCTCAGGCAGGATCTTGCCTCAACAAGAAAACATGGTTATGATGATGATAATTTATGAACATGTGCGTCATTGAGACAACTGCATCAATTTTGACATATGAATAGTGTTATATATGTATTGTAATAAACATGTCGGATTAGTCAATATTTGTGCCTTACTTTTTTGACATATTTCATAATCAACAAGTTTAAATAATCTCTAGTGAATAGTACTACAATTTATATTGGACAAAGTTGCTGTTGGCTGCCACTATGTCGTGGGAGGAGCTGCAACTTGTTGCTTATGAAGACAAAGACTTTCAGAGAAAATGAATTCTGCATTTTCAAAAGAAACATATTTCAACATGTTGAGGAATTTTACATATATTATTTTTATATATTAAAAATGAAAGAGTAAAAAATATACTTCTGTGTACACAGCTGAAAATAAAGAAAACATAGACTTTGCTGTTAGAAAATGTGTGTGTGATATGTATTGCAGCCAGCTGAAATTAAAACGACAGCCAGCCAGGGTAAGAATTCTCACCCAGTAGAGAGAACTGTTGTTTCCTGTATTACATTCTGGAGCTAAAAGAGTAGGGGGGTTGTTTCTTCCTTTTACAGTCTGGAACAGCACCACCTAACAGGCGTCTTTGGCAGACAAGGTGGGGTTAATCCACACAAATATTGCTGATGGCTACGGATTTCTATTGACATCTCAAGTAAAATCTAAGTGCTCCATTGTTGCAGGAACTAGAAGGTGGAACTCAAATTAAACTGTTTTGAAAAATAATACCAAACTCACACAAGATCAAATCTTTATAATTAAGCCTTGTGTGTTCTAGAAACAGAATATCTATACATAATTTCAGTGAATACTATGCATATATTCACTTATTTTCTTGTCTTTTACATAACTTAGATACATAGCTTAGTCTTGTTTGATAAGTCATAATCAGTATTAAATTAATATAATAGCAAACTGGATCATGGAATGGACTTGCCAAACACGCTATGCCTGACACTTACATTACTGAGATGTCTAACCATTTTTTTAAATAGCTATTTAAATCTATTAGTTAAAACCTATCTAAGTTTTAACTAATAGCTTTAAATAGTTTTGAAAAAAATAGACATCTCAATAACTTAGTTTTCCCCACTTGACGTTACTACATGTGTATGTTTATATCATATAATTTAAAAATCATAGAGAACATAACTTTAGCGCTTTTCACTTCACCAGTAAAATAATTCATTTTCAGATGAACACAACAATTTTGTCTTAGAAAAAATAAGACTTGGATGATGAAATTGTACTCGGAATAAAATAAATATGCATCAACATGGTAACTTTCTTTCTTCCTTTAATAAGGATTCTAACAAACTTGTTGGTAAATATGAAAGGATCCTATTAAGAATAAGTTGACAAAACTTGTCTAAATTATTTAATGAGACACATCTTAATGAAAACATGCTGCCAAAACATATATATTACATCAAAAAAACAAAAATTATCTCAACATAGAAGATAGTTTGTTTCAAGCCGTTCTGTACACAGCTATCATCAGCCCCTAAGTGTCTGTCTCTGTCTCAGAGCATTGTTTTAAATTTATTTTTAATGTCAGTCCTCCTCTGGTAGATACCTTGTTAATGAGAATGTGATTGTGTTAGCAACTGGTGGGCGGCGTAAGATATCTTATCCCAGGGGAAGCAGTCTGGGGTTGGAGTTTATTTATGGCCAGGACCTTTCATAGTTTGTAGTTTCATATCAGTTCCTACTATGTAGCGTTTCTTATACAAGCCCCAAATGTGTCTTTCTGGGATTTACAGTAAATAGTTTTTGTACTACAGGTGTCCAATATTATTAATAAGCAATGGGGGATTTAAACTTAAACCTGTTAAGATTAATGTAAATTAGTTGAGTTATAGATTTATAGATTGTGGGTAATACCAGATCACCCAATGGAATAAATCATGCTGTCCAACATACTTATATACATACATATCTTCCTATATACATATATGAACATTTACATGTCTATATATATATATATAATATTGGTTTATAATATAATACATATGAAGACGATATATATATATAATAAAGTTTAATAATATATATAATATAAATAAGCATGTTTAATAATATGTTGTGGTAGGATCCACCTAATTTGCATAGTGGAGTACCGACCATATAAATATGGTTGGTACCGGGAAGAGAGGGGAGGAATCAGGAGATTCAACCAGAGACTCTGCCCGACTGTGACTCAGTCAACACATTCTCCAGGAACGGTCTTCCCAGGAATATACAAAAGACTATATGTAAATATTGTGTACACTTTCTTGTTTCAATACATTTTGTTCTACGTACATTTTGTGTTGCATTATTATTCCATGCATTAGTCAAGTTTCAACATAATGCATATATAATACCATAATGGTTCATAATATATATAGGCATTTGTTTGTTTTGTGAGATAAAGATATCAATCTATTGGGTCAAAATTCACTTCTTTAATGGTGAGACTGGAGTGACTTCTCTAGGGTGTAAAACTGGGTGATGGTATATGGAGCTTGTGTGTTTGCCAGAATACATGACCCCCCCCCCTGCCCATATGAACAAGATTCAAAGGAATACATTTAGGGACAGCTTGGTTGCAGGTGTTGTCAGAGAGTTGCCAGTGTTGACAGTGAACTGCTTCTGGGAATCCACTCTGGGTTTTCTTTCTGGATTTACTTCCATAGCTATTTCTGTGTTTGCAGACCACAAGGCAGCAAAGGTTTAAAATCAGGGTTTTCCTTCCCTAGATGAACTGCCATTCTGGGCTGATGAGCTCCTTACCCCAAGCAGCTGGTTATGAAGCACCAGTTATCTGTCTTCACCCATTCTCTGGCTTAAGCTTGGCTTAGTTGTCAGAGGCTATTTGAGATGCTTACTAAAGAAGCATTTTATAGACAGCGGGAGCGTGTCCCTACTATCAACACCAGTTATTACATCCTTTGCAACATATATAATGTATGACATACATTACGTTATATATATGTTTTAGAAGCTCCTCCAAAAATTAATGGTTTTTAAATATATAAAACTTTAGGTAAATAAAACACTGGAAAACAAGACAAATTATGATATAGTTGTACATAAATAAATGTATTTTTGTACAGTATATATAATGATGATTTGCAATATAATGTATATATAATATTTATAAACAGTGCTTACAATATATATGTGTGTGTGTGCATGTATATATATATATATATATCAGTAAGTTAATGTATCTTTAAAATTTAGTTAGCAAAGTAATTTCGCCATTTTATATCATTAACTTTACTAATTAATTTTTGTATGAATGATTTATTGTAATATATATATATATATATATATATATATATATATATATATATATATATATATAAATTATTGACAATTAGAAAAATGTTCATGAAAGTATAATGTTTCAAAAAAAATCTGACTATGCATTTTGCCAATTAGGCTTCATCAGATTGAAGGTGGAAAAATGAGTTATATGTATATTTGTGTATGTTAAAAATAATGAAATCTTATATTTTTTTAAACATACACAAATACATACACAGGTAATTCATTTTTTCTTCTTCAATCTGATCAAGCGTAATCAGTGAAATGCACATGTCTTTTTTTAAATATACATTCATGAACACTTTTCCAGTTGTCAATAATTTATAACTCTGTCGGGATCATATAACCAAATTTATATATATATATATATATATATATTACCTCAAACATCATTTTTAGATGATACCTGTATTTGAGTAGAAGGCACTTTTTATTAAACAGTGTTTATTTCATTTAATGGACTGTACATTCAAGAAAACTTAATGAAGAAAATGTCGTCATCATCAACAAGATTTGAACCAGTGTTGCCCTTCGTAGGAGGAACTATTATGTGATCCAGTGTTCTTTAGACCAATCAGCAACAGTGAGCCCCACAAACAAGCAAGTTTCTATTCACCTTAAATCATATCTCTTCATTCAGATTTTTTCCAAAATCCATATCAGTTCAATTTCATGCATGAGTGGTCTAAAGCACACTGGATCAGATGGTGGTTCATCCTCCAAAGGGGGATGCATGTTCAAGTCCTGCCAGAGACATCTTTTCTTTGAGTTTTCTCGAATGTATAAGTAGGTAGATGAAATAAATACTGTTTACAAACAAGGGCATTCTACTCAAATATATATATATATTTTATCATATATATATATATATATATATATATATATATATTTTATCATATATATATATATATGTGTGTGTGTGTGATAGCTTACAAAATATAATACATAATAATGGATTATAATATGGATTTAATAAGAAGATAGCAAGGTTGTCTGAAGGTGTAGCATTTAAAATAAACGTTTGCATAATGTGGAAAGCTCCCATTCTTTTGTGATGTCATTGAACACTCGTTGCCACTTTTGTAATGTCAACGAATACTCATTGTCACTTTTGTAATGCTCATTGTAGTAGAGACTTTGTAATCACAGACACAACTATAGTAATGCCCTTGAACAATACTGATGTCTGATGCCTTCAAATAACACTCGCACTAATAGTACTCGCTCGATAATACTCGCTCAAAAAGTAACCACTGAATAGTGATCTAAATAAAGAAATAGTATAGTGAATAGTATAGAGAATAGTGATTCGTATGATAATAGAGGATAGTGTAGAAATAGTGATCACTTAGACGCCACACTAATTCTCATATATACATTTCCTTTTAAGATCATGTGGTCTACTTATTAGAAATGGAATCACTTGCGTTTGCTCTCTGGTGATCTGTGTTCAAACTATAGTGTTGACAGCAACACTTTATTCCTATATAACACATTCATATGCTTAAACCAGTTTTACAGTGATCAGAACAAAACAAACTCTCAATTAGTTATAAGCTTATAAGAACTGATATTGCAGTATATATGGAACTGAGAAACCACTCTTTTTTTGAAAAGATAATCAATAAAGACATGCAGATGACGAATAGCATTTTGCCAACTGGATTCTTCTGGCTGATGGGGATGAAATTTAAAGCTGAAATATCCTGCTTTATTTCTCCATTGTTGAAATTATTGCTATGCCATCTCAGTGTAGGCAAAAATGCAGCTGAAAAACAAAGAGAGATGAAGAAAAAAGAAAAAGATGCAGATACTCACTGAACAGCAGTCCCTAAATTTCCGTGCATCAGGTGCAGACGTGAAGTTGAGACCCCACTCACAGTCATACCAAGGATCGCGCCAATGCACAAAACAATCTGTAGCAGGGCAAATAATAGTTCCTGGAAGAAATAATATACATGATTATATATTTGCTAGATTGGCCAAAAGATTACATTCATTTATAAAAATGATATTTATAATACACTGTTGATTCCTATAATATAAACACACACACTATATATATATATATATATATATATATATATATATATATGGACTCTCCTCACATCATTTTTTATGTATGAGGGTCAGGTAGCTGAGTTTTTAGAACCAACAGCCAGACTAGTTGCACATATTTGATTATAATGATGAAGGCTTGTACAGAATCATGCACGCTTTTTGGAAGAGCCGAATAGAGAACTGGTGCACAGTATGCCACAAGGTCTCCATGTAATCCTCCGCAGGTTTTGAATTCAGAGTTGTCCTTCAAGACTGTTTACCACCTATGGTTATAGGATCTAGGCTTTCCTACTATTTACCCATAGAAGAAATAGATTCAGACCTTTCCCAAGTGAATGTAATGAACTCAACTGGAATTCGAAGTCTGTTCTCTGATTCCTCAATCCGAGCTGCTATCTGTTACTCCACCTCCATAAATATATTAGCCGAAATACCTGTGCCTTGCTGCATGTCACACATTTTTTTTTTGTAAGAAAATGACGATTGTTTTTAAATCATTGTTAGACATTGTGGAGAAAAATTATGCATTTCAATATTACTCAATTATCTTGCCAATGTGGCCTCCATCTTCTGACTTTTTGCTGCTATATTTTTGGATAGGAGTCATTTCCTTGTTCAAATTTTAATTTAAATCAAAGGGAAAAAAAGATTCAGTGAGTGGTTTGTGATCTGACCCCTTTGATATGTATTTGATGCAATACTTGATTGAATGAATTGATGAACAGATTTCAACATGATAGTTGAATTGTTACAACAAATATGTATTGTAAGGCACTACCCACTGATTAGTGATTTCTTGCTCAACTTGATATCTATATTGTCTCATTTTGATCTTGCCAATGTGACCTCCATCTTCTGGCTTTCTCCTTCTATATTTTGGATAGGAGTCATTCCCGTGTTCAAATTTAAATTTAATTTAAACCAAAGGGAAAAAGTTTCAGTGGGGGTTTTGTACCCATCCGGGGACTCCCTTTGATCAAAATGAAATATATTTATCCAAGTACCCTAGGTAATGTAGTTTCTGAATATATGTGGTTATGGGAGGCTATCTCCAGAAACCTAGGAGGAGTTTGATAACGAACAGACAGACAGAAAGAGGCTACAACTTTATATATATATATATATATATTTTTGGAAAATATGACAAAAAAATTTTTTCATGCGACATGTTTTATCCTTTACAACTTCAGCGGATTAAGTTATATTTATGTTGGTGTGATTACATATGAGGCTAAAGGAAAGGTGACACTGAAATTTTAAATTTAGATTTAAAATTTTTTGTTATGTGTTTGCATATATAGCCGATTTCATTTAGTTTCTTTTTCTTTATGTTTATGTTTTCATCACTTTTGCTATTAAATGTCCCCCAATGTGATAATAGAAGATCTGCCACAAAAAGTGAAACGTTGTAAGAACCTGGATGTAAATTTTCTGTAAACGATCTAGCAATTAAGGAATAAATAGGAGAAACCTCAAGGAATTTAAAGATTATAATATATAAACACAAAAAGGGATTATATACAAGCAACACACTAATTGCATTAGTTGCTCACTGTAATGAATCTGAACATAACTCTGATTTTAAAAAAATCCTACTTTAATTAAAAGAGAAAGCTATTTACTGAGAAAAATGTATAGAAAGTGCTTTTATAACTAGAGGATCCATGTTTAAAAATGCATGTTAAAAATTTTAGCATCCCTTCTCCTTCATGCACATGTATAATCAGATCAATGAAAACATCTTTAGTCCAAGGACAAAATGCATTACATAGGAAACTTTTTCATTTTGTCATAAATTTTCATAAAATATAAAAATTTAGATATTGTTCTCAAATATATATATATATATATATATATATATATATATATTAGACTGGCTAATCTTTAAGCAAGAGGAATGAAGATGAGAGCTACAAACTGGAGAAAATCAAGTAAGTACAAAAACTTAAATCTCTGACAAGACAAAAAATTCTTACAATCTAGAAACATTTTCTGGCTTTAAATAACCTGCAAAGGGTTGAGAAGATGTAGAAAATAAATCAATCATAAAAATAAAAAATTTCAACTGCCTCTTCCTGATTTTGTGTATAATTAACCCTTCTGTTCATATTTTCCTTAAAACCTCTTCATTGGTCACATACTCCATCCATGGTATTCTCAGCAATCTTCTGTGTAACCATATCGCTCTTGCCTAAAGTCTCATCTGCCACTGTGAAGAAATTGTCTGGCATTCATTGCTTTATAGGAGCATTGATATTACATAGCAGTTCAGCTCTCTTTTCTTCGTTTCTAATTAAATTTTCCTATTTCTTAATAATTTGTTTAGTTTTTGGGGGCATATTTTGCTGTTTCAATGTGCGTTGTTGCTTTTGTGTCAAAATATGCCTCCTAAAAGCTAAACAAATTATTAAGAAACAGGAAAATTTAATTAGAAACGAAGAAAAGAGAGCTGAACTGCTATGTAATATCAATGCTCCTATAAAGCAATGAATGCCAGACAATTTCTTCACAGTGGCAGATGAGACTTTAGGCAAGAGCGATATGGTTATACAGAAGATTGCTGAGAATACCATGGATGGAGTATGTGACCAATGAAGAGGTTTTAAGGAAAATATGAACAGAAGGGTTAATTATACACAAAATCAGGAAGAGGCAGTTGAAATTTTTTATTTTTATGATTGATTTATTTTCTACATCTTCTCAACCCTTTGCAGGTTATTTAAAGCCAGAAAATGTTTCTAGATTGTAAGAATTTTTTGTAGACAATAATAGTTTAAGTGATACAAGTCTTACTAATTAACCCATAGCTGGGGGGAGAAGAAGTGGACTCCTAACTTTTACCAAGTGAATATAATGAACCCAACAGGAATTCAAAATTAGATCTCAGATTAACAATTCTGAGCTGTTATCCATTACACTACTTGCACATCGAAGCTTAGAGCACCTGATATTCTCAAACAATCACCCATCTAGTTACTGACCAGGTTTGATGTTGTTTAACTTTGGTGATCATACAGGAAATATTGTTTCAATGTGATATGGCCATAAATCTGACATTCATAAGACTTTAAAGGAAAGCAAAGTGTAACCTACTTAACAAGCTTGAGTAAATGGATAGCAGAACAGGAGGTGAAAGGTATAGTAAGAGGTTAAACATTGCTTAGAACTACAAATGATAGGAAGTTGTGGAGATCCACAATTACTCATGTTCAGGACATATATTATTAGTAGTAGTTGTAATAAAATAAATTAATTTTCTTAATTTATATGAATCTATACTTGGATTTTCAAAGTCCAATCTTTCGCAAATTTCATAGTGAACTAAATTTATTTATTGATCATGTTTTCTTCTTAAAAAATCCTTATATTTTATGACGTAAAAGGTTTGTAATAATTCTATTGATTATGATTATGTATAAAAGCTGTATTCTTTTATTAATCTTGAACCTAGCTTCCCCACCTCCAAAAAATTCACACTCCCAGTGCTTGAGAGGAAAGACAGTGATAAGTTTTGGTAGCTAAGTTTTTCTTCAGTTGTCATGTTGCCAAGGTCGTGAAATTTGACCAACTAGTAGAGACTCACCAGTTGCTGAATGGATTTTTGTTTCTAATTTAAAAAAAAAAATGTTGGTAATGTTTAACCTTAATTCCCACAAAAATATGTTGTGTCAAAAGGATGGTTATTCCCTTGATACTGCTATTATTATATACATGTTTAACTTGCTTGGCAATTTTTATTTACAACATTATAAAAATTGGTGAACCAAGTAAAATGTGATATTATTTACTTTTTATAAAGATTTATTATCAGAAGTCATCTTTTCATTCAAAAATTTATAAAGAGTATAAAGTTTTCATATTTAAAAGTAAGTGATGATCTCAGATTATTTTAGTTATTTTTTTTTTTTTTTTTAAGCTTATCACCCCAAGCAAGGCTGGAAGCCACTAGCACGCAAGGGGTTACAGAAGGTTTGGAGGAAGAGCAGATAGGAGTGGTAAAGGAGAGGAGGTGGAGAAAGATAGTGGATCGATCAAGGCAAGGGGGTTACAGAAGATTTGGAGCGAGAGCAGATAGGAATGAAAGGTGAAAGGATGTGGAGAAGGGAAGTGGATAGATCAAGGCAACTGGAGATGTCGATGAATCAAGAATGAAAGAAATGCTTGGAAAATACATTATTTTTGAAAAATTTGTAATTACAGTTACTCATTCAGTGTTTATTTTAATTTTCTTGACTACATACATTTTTATAAATTGATCAATAAAAAAATTTCTTTTCATATTTATTACTTTATAACAGTCTTTCTCAACCAGGGTTCCACAGAACTCTAAGGCTCTGCAAAAGGTCCCCAAGGCTTCCGTGAGAACATATGAGATAAGCTAATGCACTTTTGACTTTTTATTTAATTTAATAATATACGTAATATTACTAAGCGCACAAAATATATTCTTGGTTTTTGTAATATTGTAATATAGACATCATCCTATCTAACCTATTATGTTATTAAAAAAATATAACAATCATTGGGAATATATTTAGTGATGTCTGTACGGCACCAGTGTGAAATGACCCTTACTCATCAGTGCCCACTCAGCAAACGGGACCTGTACTTAAAGTTCTTATTTAACAAGTATCAAGAGCAAAGACAGAAATCATAACCTCTCAATTGTGAATGATGTTTATCCAAAATTTGACCTTGAATTAAGTATTTTTATAGCAAAAGATAGGCACAGGCTTCACATTAGAGAAGCATGTTTCACCTTATCAAATGTCTATGAAAGTAACATTTTCTAAGCTCATTTGTTGGTTCAGAGGACATTTTGCCCTGATTTATCTTATGTCTTTTCAACATTGCCAGTAAAGAATGAAAAAATAAAAAATCTGATACACCAATTATCTGTTTTCGTTCTGTTTACATTTATATTATAGGTATATGATATTGGTTACTTGTGTTCATTTTTTACATCTGAGTTTAGAATTTATTTTGTGCAAATGAAAACTCCCTGATGAAGTATTATAAACAAACAGTATGAATTTTATCTAGCATTACTGAAAAATTTGACAGAAGAAATATTAATTTTTCCTTAAACCAGTCATTCAAAAATATATACTATGATATTTACCAAGTGAACTATGATGAAATTAAAATGAGAATGATATGGTATATAATTTTGTTTTTGTGCAAGGGTTATTTTAAGGGTTATGCGAGGGTGAAAAGGTTGAGAAATGCTGCTTTATAAAGTGGTAAATAATAAATATTTCATGATAGCTGGTTCACATATTTCTATAATCTTGTTAATATAAAATTATTGTTATAAATAAGCAATCTAATAAATAAATAGTGTTCAATATCTTCGTTATCAATTCTCAAGAATAAAGAAAATAAATAAATGTGCTTTCATATGTTTGGGTTTTATTAAAATTCTAATCATTGCTTTTTAAAATACAAACATTACCAAGTGTGTCAAAAGTATATACAATAGTGACAAGAGAAAAACAGTCCTTTTGTTAGAGTCTTTTTTTTTGGCAGACATGAAGGTTAAACATTGCCAAATCTTTGTTATTATTCTCCATGCACATATCTACAAGTACTCATCTGGTTAATGGTAAAGAATGACGTACTCTGAAATGAAAGTTTTTATCTTATTTACTTTGTTGGTTTGTTATTTTATAACAGCTCCTTACCTCAAGCAGCTCCCAAGCAAGAATAAATGCGAGATACTAAAGGAAAATAAAATGAAGGGTGCCAAATAATGTTTACCATTTTAATTAAATGTAACAATATAAAACAAGAACATAACATGACATAAACATAGTAATAGATGAGGGTTTCACTCTACAAGATTAGTACCTTTAAGAGTTAAAAAGAGAATATTTTG
This sequence comes from Acanthosepion esculentum, assembly GCA_964036315.1. NCBI lineage: Eukaryota > Metazoa > Mollusca > Cephalopoda > Sepiida > Sepiidae > Acanthosepion > Acanthosepion esculentum. Next base: position 63,831,597 of record OZ038492.1, on the reverse strand, counting down.
TTTGCTTTAGATGGCATCTGGTTTACAGCAGAAAGAAATGGCAACATACTGCAGGAAAAAATCTGCCTCATCAGTCATGTATCGAAAGATATGTGATCGCCTAAGTGTGTATCACACAAGGCACTGACTGACTAAAATTTGAATTTTTAAAATTATTTTGTTTATCACATTACTATATCAGATATTGATTATATATATTCATTATGCAAGTGTATTTATCATTGTTAAAAAATATGTTGTGTTATTATGGTTGTTAATATAAAAAGAAATAAAAATATAAATATTAATATTGAAAGAAAGTCTAAAATATTTTTAACATGGTAACATTTTTTCAAAGCTGAAGATTGATCAACTTGGTTACTTACTGATTTATCTATCCACTATTTACCTTTGACAGGTATTAAATATCTTGAAAAGTAAATTACTTCCCAAGAATAATAGAATTGATGTAATTTTCCTTTTTCTTCCCTAAAATTGTAGCTATTTTACCAGAAATCATTTATTTATATATCTAGGTATTTACATGATTTATTAGTTTGTCTCATCTTGTTCATAATGGTGCTTAGAAGCAATATAGATATTCTTCCATCAAGGTAACTTATGAGGAAAGAATTTACCACATTGAAGGATCATCTTCAGTATAATGGCTCAGTGTACAGTTTCAATTGACAGAGGATATTGATGATAGCATTTTCAATTTTTCTTTACTGATTCTTAACACTTTCACAGTTTCATTGTTATAACACTTTTGCCTGGCTGTATTGGCCTCTTTTTGGAATTGTCTTTTACAGGAAATAAATAACTATAAAGACACCAATAGCAATTTCTTAAGGGCATCGCCATTTTGGTTTCGATCAGATAATCTGCAATAAAGACTAGGCTAAACAACACCCTCAACACACAATATAATAAAAATATATCATGAAAAAGGTCATATTGTACGTTACTATATGTCGTCTACATGAGTCTGAAAATAACATAAAGCATTGTTGACCAAACAGCAATGTTTACTCAAAAATGTGAACCCATTATATATAAAGTATATAGTAATACGAAATAACCTCAGATTCAAAAAAGTCCAATAATTGATCAAAAATATAAAATGAATAAACTAGAACAACAATATAACAACATAGATAGTTTATGACAACAACAATAAGGACCAATATTTCATGGCATCTTGAAATGAGAGCAAGCAATATAAATTCCATAAATATATTGGTAATATATTAGAAACACATTCTGGTGGCATATAAGACTTTCTATCTGGTGACCTATTAGAAAACATGTTATAGTACCATATAAGATCCACTCTGCTGATATATTAGAAAACACTTTTTGGTGGCAGATAAGACCCAAAATCTGGTAACATATTAGAAAACATGTTTTGGTGGAATATAATATGTATTTAATCTAAAGGAGGAGATTGTTCTTGTTCCAAAGTACATGCCTAGGGATACCTCATCATTTAATACTGCTCAGTTGTTGCTTGTCCTGTTTCTACATAGGCTGTACTACCCAACCCAGAGATGGAATTTACAATTATCATATCATCAAAATCAAGAACCAATGTTTAAATCTACTTTGTTATACTGTTTAAACAAATTTTGTTAAATTCAACCAAAAAACTCTGTTTAATTTTTTTTTGTATTTTCAAATTTTTAACTAATTTGTTCCACATCCAAATTAAAAATGTGGATAAGCTTTCCAAAGTACTTCTGACAGTTTAAGTCCTTATTAGGAATCGTATGTTGGTACTAATTTTTGGAATGCTATGTTTCAAATACAAATATACTTGTATGTGTAACACAGAATTATATTATCTGGTGACATATAAGTCATATGTTTTGGTGGTATATAATCCCCACTATCTGGTGGTATACAAGGAACACTTTCTGGTGTCATATGAACCACTATCTGGTGATATATAAGGAACACTTTTTAGTGGAAAAATACCTACTAATCTAGTGACATATAAGTCACACTTTTTGGTAGTATATAATGCTCCCTATTTATTATTTATACTCAGAATGATATCAGAAAGAGCAGTACAAATGCAGATGGATGTGTACCTGCATCTCTTAGATTATGCAAAGCATTTGATAAAGTACATCACAAAGAACTGCTGAAACTGCTTAGTAGCCTTGACATATTTGGGAAGGATATTAGAATAATCAAGAATGTATACTACCAGCAAATTGCCTGCATACACATAGAAAATCAGTTTAGTGGATATACAAAAACCGAAAGAGGTGTAAAACAAGGATGTGTCTTCCCACCAGACTTATTCAACACTGAGATAATTCTGAGAGAATTAGAAGTTCTACCAGCATTCATTATTCATAACCACAATCTTAGATGAAGAAGAGACTTGAAACAGCAGAAATGTGGTTTTATAGAAGGATGCTGAGAATGCCATGGACCAAACATTGCCAAGACAAGATTATTTGACAAAGTTTAAGAGAAAATGGGAACAATAAGGAAACTTAGATTTAATATCAGGAAGAGATAGTTGAAATTTTGAGGGCACAATGAGGAAAGAAAGCTTGGAATATCTGATACTCATAAGACAGATTGAAGGCAAGAGGGATAGAAAAAACAATGCTTAACCTACTTAATGAGCTTGAGTTAATGGATAGCAGAACAAGGTTTAGGAGAGCTAACAGAAAGACAACATTTATTAACTGCTACAAAAGACAGAAAATTGTCAAGAGCAATGATTGCATATGTCTTGAAGAGGACATGACACATAGAAGAAAGAGCATGTCTAGACTTCAGAGGTTTGTAAAAAGAGCTGCACCAAAAAGAGGATTAATGTAAATATATGAAAATGGCTAACTGCAGGGAAACACAGCCAAAAATAAAATATAAAATAAGATTTAAATTTAGAGGACTTCAAAGAAATCAGATCACAAAATATAAAAACAAAATAAATTTTCAACTAAACAAAAACCTTCAAGTTTGTATCACCTGAAAAAATACAAAACTTTGCGACAAGACTTAATCAGTCAAACTGAAAATGCCAGTTTATCTGAACAGATCTATGCCAAGCAACTCCCTCTCCCCAAAGATATAAACATATCAAAACAGCAAGAAAACAAAAGAGTCATTAGCAACTGAAGTTACATGGCAGCTTTTCTTAGTCAATATTCTTTTACTTCCTTTTCTTCTGTAAACTTTGAGTAATGACATTTACTAAAATGTATGAACTTTCTCCATATCATTTCTATGAACATTTAAAATAAGACGACTCTTTACTATGAAAGGATGCATCCAATAATGGCATCCCAAATCTCCAGGAACTGGTTCTTTAAAAGCAGGTAATCTTTAGGAACCTATTCTGCTTATTTTCTTTTCAATCTGAGAATGGAAACAAGTCACTTTATAGTATCAAAAAGAATTAAACCATTTTGATAATTTAATAGAAAACATTTATTTATTAAGATATTTCCAGATTAAAATCCTGTTCCCATCATATTTCTGTTCAGAAGTAGGATGCTTTTTTACTCTAGTGCCATCAGCTGTTTTATGGTTTCTTAGCCACATTCGAACTGAATCACTGCAGTTCCCAAGACCAATCAGAATTATGACTAGAAGATTTGCCAAATTTCTAACTTCAAGATGATTTCTTTTGTTAGAATAAATTATGTTCCTCACAGAAAACCCTCTTTTAGCCACCACAGAACTTATAGCAATGGTAGTAATTATATTTTTAGCTATTATATATTGGCTATTAATATATAAGATTACTTTCAGATAATCCAACAACCAGTTAATGTTAAGAATTGGTTTGCGTGAACCAGTAGGATGCCAGCACTGGATACATCTATAATAAACATACATACCTTCATATACGAAAACATTGTTGTAAAAATGTAATTGCAGTTTAAAATTTCACTAGAAATTTATTTATGATATTAATTGTGACTCTGACTAATTACCAATTCTACTAGACAACATTGAAGTCCTTAGCATAGATTATCCAGTTCATTTTAAGCCTATTTTTAATCTGTGCTATTTTCTTAACAGTCATAGAATATAAAATAATTTTGAGCATTATAAAAGTAATAAAATAAAATGAAAAATATGGCAAAAAATTAATAAGAAATAAAATCATGACAATAGTTATGTTGAACAAATTTACAAAAGTTGGATCATCATTCAAAAAGCTATACTCTAGTGATGTTACATTCTTGAGACTAATATTTTCATATCAAGATCTGTGTATATAATTAAAAAGCAAACTGGATTGGAAATAGTGTTGATAGTGTCATTACCCTGCAGGGCAGTGCAAGAAAAAAGGAAACCCTTAGCACCACCAATAGTTAAAGTTCCGAATTAATTCTCTAACTTCTGTCATTGCTAAGATTTGGAACCCAAGGCATATACTCCACTTAATTGAACCCTATTGAATTTACTGCTATAAGCAAACATAACTAAACTGATTTTGATAAATAAACTTACTTTTACATTAATTTTCCAAGTAATTTGTCCTGTAAATATGTACTTGAATGAGTTATAGCAATACCTGTTGATATTTGTGGTGACCTGATTCATTAGTGTTGATTTTGATAGAGTTTGTGAGGAAGCTTGCCCAAGAGATTGCCTGGAACTGTAAAAAGCTTATATTTTCTGTTTCCTAATGTATTTAAACTATCTGCATGTCAAACAATATAATCAGTAACACTAAACACAATAAGCAAAATAAGAATTTGTTTATTGAACTGACATTGGAAAAGTAAATATATATATATATATATATATATATATATATATATATATATATATATAGGAGGCACGGTGGAGTAATGGATAACGGCTTGGATTGAGGAATCGGAAAGCTGAGTTCGAATCCATTACATTCACTCACGTGCTAATACCCTTGGGAAAGGTGTGAATCCTCTTCTTCTCCCTCCAACTATGGGTAAATAGCAGGACAGACTGTGTTCTATAGCCTTGGATAGAAACTGGTCTAGGAGAAGGACAACTCTGAATTCAAAACCTGCGGAGGGTCATTTGGGGACCTTGTGGCATTCGTTGCACCAGGTCCCTGTATTCGTCCCTCCAAAAAGTGTGGATGGCCCTGCACAAAGCCTTCACCACTATAATCAAATCCTGTGTGGGTGTCAGGCTTTCAGTTTCTGGGAACTGATCTGTCTGATCCTCATACGTCGAGTTTGATGGGAGAGTCCATCATATATATATATATATATATATATATATATATATATACCTGCCAATATACATGAAAACTGGAAATAAATCTAGAAGAGAAATAATTCTAATAATATCAATATTTATTATTGAAAAAGGTGATATTGTTAACTTTGTAGTTTAGCCAACCAATTGGCCAGAGGTATATCATATGCCAGATATAAAGGTCTAGATAGTGTCCAGATTATTACTGACCAAAAGTTTGCCTTGATAAAAGGGTCCTTTGTAAATGATGATGGATAATGGTCACCAGAGACCATGAATGAGTCAATTAAGCAACTAGATATACTGCAAGTAACACATTTACTCCTTATATACGCGGAGTAGTGTCTAGATGGGTGACCACTTGGGAATACCAGGTGCTGTAAGTTTGCATGTGAGGGTGAATTTTGTAATGCACTTTATAACACTTATAAGTGATGTTTCAGCAACTAGACATGATGACTGTATTAATTAGTCTGTATTAATTAGTCTGAAGACTGACTCCAAATGGTTTCTTTTTCTTACTTCTGGTCTCATTATAGTCACTTACACACAAATACCCTTAGAAAAGTATGAATCCACCTCTTCTCCATCAACTATGGGCGAATTAGTAAGATTAGTATCACTATATCATTATTATCTCAAAAGGAAAATTCTTACAATCTAAAAATATTTTCTGGCTTTAAATAATCTGTAAAGGGTTGATAAACCATAAAAACAAATCAGGCTAATCAATTATCTATCTGTCTCTCTGTTGATAAAGCTCTCTCATTTAGTCTGTCTCTCTCTATATCTCAGTTTTGTTTTGCCTTTTGTACGTTACGGTCTACTTCAGTTGTTTGTTGGTCCAGTTAATCTTCAGGAAATTTCAAACTGAACCCTTTATTTCTGGGGGTATTCATGTTCCATTGTTCATGTCTATGGATATTTCATCTTATATAGTACTTCTCAGCTGGAGCTTGTTCTTTTTCCAATGTGTCTGTACTACCTGGCTCAAGCACTGAAATACTATGTCACTAATTCCATGAATGCATGCTTTAATCACCTAGGCTATATTGTTTAAAAATATTTTGATCAATTCAAATGAACTTTCCTCTATTGTAGCAAGATGTTATGAATTTAAGCACAGTACTACATTGGGGGCAAGGTCTTAGCACTTTACAGTTGAAATAACTAGATGTAACCAGTTTTATGCTAACAGTTTTTTTTCTATTGTACTTCTCACTTGTGAAACTCTCTTCTGGCTTCTTGATTTCCAGTCAACTTTGATCTTCAAAAATTTTAATTTGATTCATGAATTCGGTGACATAGTAATTGTGAGTTCATTCCTTGAGTTGGGCAGTGTGTACTTGGACTCAGTGGAAACTTGAGTAGCAATAACTATGCAGTACTAAAATAGTAACTCAGCAAGATATCCTTAGATAAGACAGGGGAATGAGAACAATCCATCACAGTTGATTAAATAAAGGGTTCATTTCAAAATTCTTTGCAGGTTACCCAGATCAACATATACCTAATGAAGGCTGAGTCCTCAACAACAACAAAGACGAGTTCACATGTAAATAGTGTAAATAATAATTCAATGTTTTCACAATACACTTGGTATTAACAAACCGATACACTTATAAGATGAATACACATGTTAATTTAAAACTTAAAACATTTTTTATTAGCAGAATTATTTACATTTATTTCATAGTGTGAGAAATAAATATATTTTATAGGATAACTACTAATATCTATTGATTAATTATACTATATCTATATTAATATCTATTGATTAATTTCAGATACATAAAAATTGCCATAATCAATGAACTGTACCAAATAATAGAAACCACACCACTTGTTGACTTTCAACAGCAGCAACAACTAAAATGGATACCATGTGTATCTTAAAGAAAAAATAATTTCACAATCAAAATGTTGTCGTTTCATACAACTTTGAACAAAAAGTTAGGAAGGAAGCCTCATCAATGCTGGAAAAAGAGATAGCAGTTACAGGATGTGAGAAACCTGTTTTCCTGAAAAATTGTTTTAATAGAAAGATTTTATAAATTTCAGCAAACAGTAGCACAAGCTACATTGAATGCTGAATGTTTTCTTATAAGGAAACAGCTAATATTAACTGAGTGATAGGAACCTATCATAAGAATTTGGAAATAAGCTGTAAAATGATAAAACAATCCAAAAGAAAAGGCATAAAAACGTTGCCAAGACAAGAACAAGAAAAAACGGTTGTTAAGAATGACATACAAAGTGATTTGTGAACAAATTAAAAGGGTAATAAATAAGAAAAATTGATAAAACAACAAGAAAACTACAGGGTGTGTCAGAAATACCTCCCACATATACCTCCCAGAAGAGGTATTTCTGCCACACTCTGTATAAAAAGAGAGAAAGAATGGAAATGCTACAAAATCATGACCTTCAAATAAGAATCACAAAGAGAAACATTTGATTTTGGCAAATGAAAACAGATTTTCTCAGTAGTAATTTTTAGTGATGAATGTAGAACTATACTGGACAAACCAAAAGGCGGAATTAGATGTTGATTTCTAGATAAAAATAGTCAAGCAGCATTACTTAGACGAGAACAGTGAACAGATGAAACAAGACTTTGGGGCTAAGTGTGAGTTGTAGTCAGTCAGACCTGCACAGAAAATTTTTTATATATATATATATATATATATATATATATATATATATATATATTTACTGTTCTTTCTTTTTATTTATATATATATATATATATATATATATATATATATATATATATATATATATATATTTACTGTTATTTCTTTTTATTTACATATACATATATCTATCTATATATATATATATATATATATATATATATATATATATATATATTTTTAAATAAAAACAGATTGCTTTAAGGTTCCATATAATAAATTATTTCACCACAGCCCTTCCAAAGGACAGTGGATCATCAGATTTATTTATGAAATAAATCTGATGATCTGATGATCCACTGTCCTTTGGAAGGGCTGTGGTGAAATAATTTATTATATGGAACCTTAAAGCAATCTGTTTTTATTTAAATTATTAGCTCTGATTTACATTGAGCTCTCTGGATTCTATCCTCATTGGGTCTTCCCATACGGATTACCTAGTTTTTCGTAAACTATATATATATATATATATATGCACACACACACAGGCACACACTAATAATAAATATATATTTGTTATTCTGAGTTTCATGCATGAAGAATTGTACCAAATGGTCAAGAACAAATATATATATATTAGTAGTATAAATTTTAGCTGTTATTTTACATTGACAACATATGCACACACATATTTCGGTTGATATGCATATTCATATTTATTTTATGCACACACTTACACAAAATACATACACACATTTTATATATCACTTTGCACACTGTGGAGGCAAGGTGAAGTAACTGACAATGATAAATTGGAGAGTCAAGATTCAATTTCAGTCAGGTTCATTACATTCATTTACATATGAATACCTTTGGGAAAGGTATGAATCCTTTTCTTTTCCTCATCCCAGCTATGGGTAAATAGCAAGACAGACTGGGTCATATAGCCTTGGGTGAGGAGAAGGACAACTCTGAATTGAAAACCTCTAACTATGGGTTAAATAGCCTCACCAACCCTCAAGTGGCCAAGCCTGGTGAGTAAGGCTACACCCCTGAAGACATGTGTTATATAATAGTTTAGCAGACTATTATTTTTTAGAGAAGTGTATTTATGTTCTGACTTCCTCATTTTGACCTTAGGGGTTAGATATAAGATAAAATAAAAAAAAGTTGATTTTGATTGGCTAAACTAGTGTGGGAATGATAAATAGAGAAAAGTTTTTTGGGGAGTTGAGTCTAAACTGTCAAACCATGTAGACATGGTACTTTTGTATGTAGGAACTTGCTTCCCAATGGAGTGAGAGAGCAACCCCACTAGCTAGTTAGAAATGTACACATCAACATGATTAATAAAATGGCAAAATTGTTGATGTCTTTCATCTCTGGACTCCAAAAGAATTTGCTGGGAGAAGATGAGAGAGAGAAAGCAATGTTATTATTAATGAATGGAGCCCACTGCCCAAGACTTCTCAACATGAGGGAGACTATTGCCTAGGACCACCCCAATACAACACATGGTCAGTCAGGGAGGGATTCCTCCAAGAGGAGAGTGTAGGCTCTGGATTTGGATTTGGATGCAAACTGTGTACAAGAGTGGATTAGTAAGTTTGGAGTCAGACATACAGTTAACAGCTGAATTTTGATCTGAAACTCTCACTGTATAATGTTTAATCGGTATGAATACTATTCATCACTAAAGTAAATGCTTTGACAAGGAAAGTTGAAAAATTGATTTGTACAAAGTTATTTTTCATCAGTGGACCACAAACTTATTAATGTGCATATATATGTGTATATATTAGTTCAATGATTTATTGTGCTATATGCATATAACATTGTGTGTATCAGTGGGCTGATGTAAATTATTGTGATTGCTTTTGCAAAGAAAAATAAATAAATAGAAAGTATGACAAAAACTATATAAAAGCCCCAAAAGTAAGAAATAAAGAAATATTTTCTGCAGCTGAAGTTAAAGTATACAGAAAAGAAAAAAAGAAATGAAATACGAAAACATGTTAATGTGGACACCATTTGCTTTTGTGACAAATGGAAGCACTAAAATTTGTTTCAAACTCAATGCAATTTATCTGTAGAAGACAGTGTGTTAAAACAGTTTCTATTGAACACAAATGCACCAGTAAACACATTTTTTCTTTTTTTTTTCTTTTTTTTTGTGGTAATTTTGTTCTTGAGCTAACATTATTCTTATTGCTTGTTTGTAAACAAAAAAAAAGGTAGATATATATCTCAGGTAATCTTGGAGGTATATGGGCCTGTTGACAAATGAAGTGTATTTATTAATCTTTATTAGAATATAAATAATGCCAAATGTAACTAATGTGAATGTTACTAAATCTCAGTTTTAAATCTGCCTATTTTTAACTTTATTAACTTCCAAACACTTGTTTTTCCATGTTTTTTGTTTTTTTGAAGAAAGATGTTATATTTTTTGTGGGGAGGTTGTCACTGAACTTATCTCATTCTTTTTCTATTCCTGTATAAACTTTTCTTATTTAACTAATATATAATACATAAATTTATCCTATACTAAAATAATTTAGATATTAATTGTATAAAGAGTTCAACAACAACATCATTTACTTACTTTATGGTTAATTGGACATTAAATTGCATCACTTAGAATCCTCCATAATTCCCCTAGTCTTTTCAGCTAACCTGATGAATATTTATAGGCTTCTCTTAAATTAAAAAAATTTATAGGCTTCTCTTAAATTAAAAAAATTTATAGGCTTCTCTTAAATTAAAAAAATTTATAGGCTTCTCTTAAATTAAAAAAATTTATAGGCTTCTCTTAAATTAAAAAAATTTATAGGCTTCTCTTAAATTAAAAAAATTTATAGGCTTCTCTTAAATTAAAAAAATTTATAGGCTTCTCTTAAATTAAAAAAATTTATAGGCTTCTCTTAAATTAAAAAAATTTATAGGCTTCTCTTAAATTAAAAAAATTTATAGGCTTCTCTTAAATTAAAAAAATTTATAGGCTTCTCTTAAATTAAAAAAATTTATAGGCTTCTCTTAAATTAAAAAAATTTATAGGCTTCTCTTAAATTAAAAAAATTTATAGGCTTCTCTTAAATTAAAAAAATTTATAGGCTTCTCTTAAATTAAAAAAATTTATAGGCTTCTCTTAAATTAAAAAAATTTATAGGCTTCTCTTAAATTAAAAAAATTTATAGGCTTCTCTTAAATTAAAAAAATTTATAGGCTTCTCTTAAATTAAAAAAATTTATAGGCTTCTCTTAAATTAAAAAAATTTATAGGCTTCTCTTAAATTAAAAAAATTTATAGGCTTCTCTTAAATTAAAAAAATTTATAGGCTTCTCTTAAATTAAAAAAATTTATAGGCTTCTCTTAAATTAAAAAAATTTATAGGCTTCTCTTAAATTAAACAAATTTTAAAAACTACCAACATTTTTACTTTTGGTTATAAACACATGTTGCGAAATAAAATCCTTACATTTGCTTTGATAAAGTCCATCAAAGGATTTTTGAACAATAAAAAGTATAAAAGAAATTAAAATTTTCAGACACACTGGGTTGTTTATTAATATTTTTTTAGTTTTATTATTTTAATTAGGTTCCTTGACTAATTTCGGCCAGCATGGCCATCACCAGGAGAAAAAAAATCCCTGCTTGTTAATAGCAGTGAACTACAGGAGTGAATGACTGTTTCTGAAGAAAGTAAACTTTATCTGTAGTTTTCATTTGTTTTTTATCGTTAATTTTGGTCAGCCCTTATGTTGGTTAAACAGCCTCTTTCAAGTTGTTTTTAAAATTGAGAATGGGAGATTCCTGACTTCAGAATACCCTCCTCAGTCATTTTGACAGTTTTATTGGTTGCTAGGAATGGGATATGTGTGTTAAGTATATGTTATCTTTTAATTCTTTGGAAATGTGAGTGATTTGTGTATGTGTATATATTTGTGTGAGTGTGTGTATAAGTGTGAGACCCCCAAAACTCTGCAAACATGTCTGTCTTGTGTGGATGAGTAATGTGGGTAGGGCTTGATTTATGGGGTTATATATTAATTCTATCTATGTTGTTAAATTTGTGGTGAAGCCCATCTGGAGGAAATGTTTCGAGGTGCAAAATCCATGTTCCTCTAGTATTTTTCTAATGTTATCTTTTCTGTCTATTTCTATTTTTTCAATTATAGGGAATTTTGCACAGATTTTAAAATCACGTTTTTCTAGGCGGAAATGTTGTTCTACAGGTAATAATCTTTTGTGGGGAGCCGATTTGATCTGATTTCAATAATATTTAATTCAGTAGCAAAAGGACCATTCAGATTTTCCTACATATTGTTTCTGGCATAGTGTGCATTCTAGGAGGTAAATTATGTTATGACTTCTACAGTTAGAGTTGTGGTAGATTTTTAAAGTAGATTTAGTGACTGGGCTAGTGAATGAATTGGTATGTCTTATATATATATTTAAGGAAATCTATGGCAAAGTAAAAAAAAGATTTTGTGTGATGTGTTTCATCCTTTTATTGATGTGACAACATGTACATGAAGAAGAGGGGACACTGAAAATTTTATATTTAAATTAAAAATTGTTTTTTAATGTGTTTGTTTTGATATGTTTGTTTGGTAAGTTTGAATTGATTGGCAATTAGGCGATGTTTTAGCAACCATTCCAATAAACAATATAATAAATAAACAGTGTTTATTATTTTTGTTGCCAATTCTCAAGAATAAAGAAAATATATAAATTCACTTTCATATGTTTAGGTTTTATTAAAATTCTAATTATCACTATTAAAGTGATAATGAGAATTTTATCACTAATTATCACTATTAAAGTGATAATGAGAATTTTATCACTAATTATCACTATTAAAGTGATAATGAGAATTTTATCACTAATTATCACTATTAAAGTGATAATGAGAATTTTATCACTAATTATCACTATTAAAGTGATAATGAGAATTTTATCACTAATTATCACTATTAAAGTGATAATGAGAATTTTATCACTAATTATCACTATTAAAGTGATAATGAGAATTTTATCACTAATTATCACTATTAAAGTGATAATGAGAATTTTATCACTAATTATCACTATTAAAGTGATAATGAGAATTTTATCACTAATTATCACTATTAAAGTGATAATGAGAATTTTATCACTAATTATCACTATTAAAGTGATAATGAGAATTTTATCACTAATTATCACTATTAAAGTGATAATGAGAATTTTATCACTAATTATCACTATTAAAGTGATAATGAGAATTTTATCACTAATTATCACTATTAAAGTGATAATGAGAATTTTATCACTAATTATCACTATTAAAGTGATAATGAGAATTTTATCACTAATTATCACTATTAAAGTGATAATGAGAATTTTATCACTAATTATCACTATTAAAGTGATAATGAGAATTTTATCACTAATTATCACTATTAAAGTGATAATGAGAATTTTATCACTAATTATCACTATTAAAGTGATAATGAGAATTTTATCACTAATTATCACTATTAAAGTGATAATGAGAATTTTATCACTAATTATCACTATTAAAGTGATAATGAGAATTTTATCACTAATTATCACTATTAAAGTGATAATGAGAATTTTATCACTAATTATCACTATTAAAGTGATAATGAGAATTTTAATAAAACCTAAACATATGAAAGTGAATTTATATATTTTCTTTATGTTAAAAAATTATAGGCATTAATCCTTCTTTTATACATGTTTCATTGAATACAACAGACAAGGAATATTTTGTGAAATTTTTATTCAGTTTTCTGCTAAAACATTGCTGAAAAACAAAGATAGTTAAAATAATAGTGTTTGCAAAGGAAAAAGCCATCCTTTGGATATTCCATTTTTTGTGGGCACAAAGGTTGAAGAATGTTAAAGATTTAATGGGGACCCTATTTCACATTTGGGATTCTCTGCTCAAATGAAGCAAAAACAATCCATTTTTGAAAAGAAGCGATGGGCAATGGAAAATGGATTATTTACAAAAATGTATCATGAAAAAGGTCTGTCAGAAAATGTAATACCGGTCTGCATTTGAAGAAGCTAAAGCTGTGTGTCTGATGGGGATGGAATGGTACTGTGTAATACAAGCTCTTTCCACAAAATCAGACATAGAATTCAGACAAATACTGTTCCCAGTTCGACCATTTAAAAGCAGCAATCATTGGGAAGCGTACAGAATATAGAGAGTATTTGCTCATAAGATAATGTAATGAACCCCAAATGGAATTTGAACTTGGCTCACCTTTTTCTCATTCTGAACCACTATCCATTACACCACCTTCTATCCAACAGATGAAAAATGATAAAAGAGCTCAATGTACAACAGAGCAATCTAAGGTCTGCGTGTGCATATATTTTAAGCATTTTGGCATCAATCCTTCTTTCATACATGTTTCATTGAAAATGATGGACAGTATTTTTTAAGTATTTAATCAGTTTTTCTTGTGTTCTTACTATTTTTTCTTTTTTGAGAACTACGATTGCATAGAAACTGTCTAGTGACTTTTGTTGCAAATGATTTGGGCTAATAATTCAGCCATTTTTAAAGGTTGGAGGTAATTTTTGTTGTTAGTACATTTTATTTCTGTTTTCTGTAGTGTGTTGTGTGAGAGTAGTAGTAATGTCACTGATATTGGAGGTTTTGTCATTTATACACAGTGCACTATAGAAAAATATATTAACAATAAAAATTCCCCCTCCAAACCTTGAAAACTAACTCCTCTCCCCAAACTGGGATATTAAACAAAAACAGTCAAGAGAATAATCACTACAGACAATTTATACAGTCTTTAGACATAAAAAAAACAAATTGAAAGAATATTAGAAAACTGAATAAAAATTTCACAAAATATTCCTTGTCTGTTGTATTCAATGAAACATGTATAAAAGAAGGATTAATGCCTATATTTTTTTTAAGCTTTTCAATCCAAACAAGGTGGGAGTGCCACTGGTTCACAGGGGATTACATAGAGTGAAGGTGAGTGAAAAAACTATGTATAGGGAGGAAAGGATAAAAGATGGATGAACGGGGTTCAAGTCATCGGAATATGGCGATTGATGTTGCATTTAAATATTTGAAGATTGTAGTTATCAGGGAAACAAGAAAATGGAAAGGAGGTCCACAGGCAAGATGTGCAAGGAAAGAATTTGTTGGAGTAGAAGTGGTGGTTACATTTAACTATTTCACTGGTAAAAGGGTGAGACCTAGATGCTAGTCTTGCAGCAAGCTTAAATTTATGTAGTCGGGGCACCAGGGAAAAAAAACTCAACAGAACAGTGGCTATGAAAATATTTGTAGAAAAGACAGAGGGAAGCCTCATCACATCTTTGAGAAAATGGGGTAATGACTTTTTGTGAAATAATTGATTTCCTGTATCATAATTCAATTAACTTTTGTGAAAAATTAATGAAGGCGGCTTTAATTCAGTTGATCTTTTTTTAAATGCCACCTTCAACACAAAATTTCTAAAATCGTATAAAAGTATAGTATTATGACTTTCTGGAGCCTTGTAGAACTTTATGAAGCATTTTAGTATGTACTTTTGTCAATTTGTAAGTTTGTATGGTATTGTATAGCTATAAACTGTTAAATGCGTTTAAAAATACATAAGTACGATCCAATTACATCATTAGCAAATAGCAAAATGAACTTCTGAAATATTTTGATTTTTTACACTTATTGTGTATATGGTAAAATCAAATTTTTGGTTTGGGTTGACCTTTTTCAACAACTAAAACAAATTAATGGCTTTTTCATTACTTTTGAACAAAGGTTTATCAATTTTGGATCACAGGAACAAAGGGCTACAAATGGGTCAGAACCATAACATATATATAGGCAGTAATTCTTCATATATATATGTTTCATTGAATATACATATAAGCAGTAATCCTTCTCTTATATATGTGTCATTGCATATATTTGTGTGTGTGTGTGTGTGTGTGTGTGTCTGTTTGTGTGCGTGTGTATAAATTAAAATAAATTATTTTTTAACTTAATATAAAAATACTAAAAATGAGAAAATCGCCAGTCAACTGCTAAAACCTCCTGATGAGTGGACTGAATGATTAGAAAAATATTCTTCAAAGAAACTCTGGAATTGGGATGCTGAATATAAAATCAATCAGTTAAGTCATACGTTTTATACTCGTATTAATTTTATACAGTTTTTCTACTATATGGGACTATTTTAAAAAATAGTAAATTCCTTAGAAGAAGAAAATTTTCCAACTGACTATTGTTTGTTGTAAAAGCTGAACATCTATACGCTCAAGGTTTTATGAATTTAGAACAAATAATACTATGTAAATTGGCTATATATATTTATCAATTTTATATGTAGTTTTATATATTTATTTATTGATTTTCCTATATACATATATATATATATATATATATATATTATATTATATAATTATAAAATTATAGATAAACATACAGACATTAGACGCCTTAAAATCTTAGAGGCATTACATATTAAAAGAAAAAGACCTCTTATTAATCGTATAGATTATAATATATCTGGTAATATATTGCAATGTTTATAATATATTTAAATTTTGTAGCGTATTCTTCGATCTTTTGGCTTGTGTATTGGGAATCTTTTTCACGCTGTCACATGATAAAAATCTACGCCATGCACGTGATATAACATCATCGCATCTTTTGAATTTAAAAGGAATTTAACGTTTTTAGTTTGTAAAAAAGTAGCAACATGATTACGCTACAAGATAATTGGCAAATGTTTGTTTATAAAAAAAAAAAAAAAAAAAGATTTTGACTAAAATATTGACCCTGAAGATGAACAATGATGTTCGAAAGCGCTAGGTCATCGTATGGACAATACATATTTCGGAACTATTTTCAAATAAAAAGTCTCATTAGAGAATATGAGAAAATTCAAAAGAAAATATGTAAGACTATGTTGTCTTTAACATTCAACACTACATGTTTGAAAGAAAAGTTGCTGCCAAATTACACATATATATATATATATATATATATATATATATATATATATATATATATATATATATATATATACATACACACAAAGACATTTGTGGGTGGAGAAGTAAAGGCATAAAAAAACACAAGTGTTTCATTACCTGGTTGGACAATTTTGACATCAAATATTTTCTCCACATGTCGATTATATGCAGTGATTTGAAAAATTGTGTCTGGTGTATCTTCAATGCACGAGATGTTGACAGGCACAACATCATCTGAAACACGTTCCCATCGCATGTACTCCCCATCTCCGTGAACACGAAATACTTCTGCCCATAGCCTGGAAAAAAAAAAAAAAAATTGAAACAAAATAAACAAATGGTAATAAAGATAAATAGAAATTATTTAAAAAAGATGAATCAGATCATAAAAATACCATTTGAATCTACTGAAGACATAGGTAATCTTTTTGATGTATGGACATTCTATATTCTCTCTCTCTCTCTTTCTTCCCTCTTGTTCTTTCTTTCTCTGATTAATATTTTATGAGAGGTAGACACCACACACACATATGACACATATATATAATATCTATATTATTGATACATGTATATCTTTCTCTGATGAATATTCTGTGACACCGTACACACAAACATATAGTATAAAGTTTGTATAACGCATGTAGAGCTGGTTAAGGAACCACAGGAATAAAAGGTTGAGTGAAGAACAGGTTTAATCACATGAGAGGCATGGATTAATAACAGAGTAATAGAGAAGACCGTAGAAGAACTCAATTAATACTACACCTTGTGGCACGCTTTGCAGTAAATGTTTCTATGAGTAGACATTCTACTCATGGCAGATGAACGAGTCCCTGTCCAACTATTAGTCTAGAGAAGGTTGGTTGTTATTCTACACAACACATACACACACACACACACACATATATATATATATATGATGGACTCTCCCGTCGAACTCGACGTATGAGGGTCAGACAGATCAGGTCCCAGAAACTGAAAGTCCGACACCCGCACAGGATTTGATTATAGTGGTGAAGGCTTTGTGCAGGGCCATCCACACTTTTTGGAGGGACGAATACAGGGACCTGGTGCAACGGATGCCACAAGGTCCCCAAACGACCCTCCGCAGGTTTTGAATTCAGAGTTGTCCTTCTCCTAGACCAGTTGCCATCCAAGGCTATAGAACCCAGTCTGTCCTGCTATTTACCCATAGTTGGAAGGAGAAGAAGAGGATTCACACCTTTCCCAAGGGTATTAGCACATAAGTGAATGTAATGGATTCGACTGGAATTCAAACTCGGCTCTCCGATTCCCCAATCCAAGCTGTTATCCATTACTCCACCATGCCTTATATATATATAATATCTGGATAAAATAAATGAAACAAAATTGGGTGTTTATTTATGAAAGTATTTATTTCTGTGTTTTTGTATATATTTATTTATTTAATATTTCAGACCACCTAGGTCTTTCCTCAGAAATCAAATGAGATACTGTGTTTGTGTGTTTGTTTACAGCGTTTGTTTACAGCGTTTGTCGTGAAGCGTGCATGTCACGTGATGTGCAATGCGACTTTGTTTGAATTTTTGGCGGAAGACTGATGATAGTGTCTTAAATGTTGTTTAAAAGGTTTTTTGACCATAACTCAAGAAATATTTCTTAAAATATTTTTAACTGTTAAAATATTTATGTAGATTTAAAATATCCACGTGTTTGTTTACCCCTAGTTTATATGTGTCTAATTTTAGAATTCAGTATTTTTCTTTTTTTCTTCTTCGTATGTGTGTTGTACTTAAATTACTGTGTTTGTGTGTTTGTTTTTAGACTCGGGCGACACGTGGTGTGGAACGCGATTGTGTTTGATTCTTTAACGGACATCTGGTGTTTTGGTTATTGTTTAAAAAGGATTTTTTACCATATCTAAAGAAATTTTTTTAAGAAATATTTTAACTATTGAAATATTTATACTGATTTAGAATACCCAAGTCTTTGTTTAACCCTAGTTTATATGTGTTTAATTTTAAAATCCAGTATTATTATGCTATATATATATATATATATATATATATATATATATTATTGATACATGGATATTTTTTTTTTTAATCAAGCTCACCCCAAGGTAGTAAATCCACTAAGATACAAGGAGTTTCTGGGTATGAAAGAATTAGAAAACAGAACAGATATATAGCGGGAGCATTGGACCATATATGGCAGCAATATTCTAAGCATGACTGAATGGTAGACTTATAGATATACAAGGTAGATTCTGGAGAGAAAAACTGCCAATGAATGTTTTGTGAGAAATATATATATATATATATATATATATATATATATATATATATATATATGATAAAATATAGTTTTAAGATATGTTATATTTATGGGGAAAAGTGCTCAATATCAGAGGTAGGGCATATAGTAAGATACTTTAGACAAAGCCAATACTTTAAACTAAAAAATAAGATA
>OZ038492.1:63692278-63807278 GCA_964036315.1 Acanthosepion esculentum | reverse complement strand
TATATTATACAATGAAACATGTTTGAATATAATATCATTGTTTTCTGTCTTTTTGTCTTTTTTCTCTCAATCTCTGATGAAGCTTTAATAAAAATGAAATATATTAGATTGATATAAGTTTCCTATTTCTTCTTTTATTTTATCATCCTGTCAGACTCTGATCTACATTTGATCTTTAACTTATATATATATTACTATTGCAATTTTATCATATCTATCTAGAAGAGGATGCTGAAAAGTTCTAATGATGACCAACTTCCCAAAATCTGAATAAAAGACTAGGCATTAATTTTTGGCTGGGACAAGAATCATACATTACCCCCTCATATCTATCTACAATCATCTTATTTATGTATTAATCAGAATTTTATCATTATCTATTTTAGTCTGTGCATATAAAGCAATGCAGGTCATTTGCTATTTTGTTCAAAGAAGCCAAGTCTTTGAAACCAGAAGCAAAAATTTCCCATTAAATTACTCACAACTTGAACTGATGTGCAACAGAATTAATCAATAGATGACTAAACATGGAACTGCTGTAAGTCAACATTTTGATTGATTTCGACACTAAAGAGTTAAATCCACAACACCACCCAAAAGTTCAAGAATTTGAACAGCATAGGAACAAAATTCCATAAAGACTTTTGTCAAGACTCACGATAAGCTATGTCTTTGTATGATCAATATATACACAACTAAATGAACAAATTTGAAGAGGTAATGTAAATTAGCTGTTTTGAAGTTTTAGACATGATTTCTAAAAAAAGCTCCCATAAAGCTAGTGGAGTTGATAGGATCCCAGCCGTTATCCTAAAGAAATGTGCTCCGGAGCTGGCTCCAGTTCTCTTCAAACTCTACAACTATTACCTCACTTTCCAGCTTGTTGGAAGTCCTCCCTTGTAGTTCCTCTTTTTAAGAACTCTGGAGAATCTTCTGACCACTCTGACTATTGCACCATTAGCCTCATACCACTTTTTGGCAACATGTTCAAGGCTATAATCAATGCTGAAGTGGTTAAGCATCTTACCTCTCATGACCTACTCTCTGAAAAACAATATGGCTTCCATTTTGCCTGGTCTACCACCGATGTGCTTACAGCCATCATTGAATATGTATATCAAGCTCTTGATAATAACGATGAAACTCAAGCTGTGCCTCTAGATATTTCAAATATCACAGGGTTTCACAGTGTTTGGCATGCTGGTCTTCTATGACAGCTTAAGGGCTACAGCGTTACAGGTCAATTGTTTGATTTTGTCCAAGCATTCCTATCAAATCATGAAATGAAGGTCGTTCTGAACGGGCTCACTTCCAGATCCTTTCACACAAATGCATGTGTCCTATGCTGTTTCTGATCTTCATCAATGATCTTCCTGATGTCATCAGTTCCCAAATAGGCATTTATGCAGATGCCACTGCCATTTACTCCTGT
The DNA here is from genome assembly GCA_964036315.1 of Acanthosepion esculentum. Classification (NCBI taxonomy): domain Eukaryota; kingdom Metazoa; phylum Mollusca; class Cephalopoda; order Sepiida; family Sepiidae; genus Acanthosepion; species Acanthosepion esculentum. The sequence continues at coordinate 63,805,846 of OZ038492.1, read as the reverse complement.
TTCAATAGAAAATCTGTCAGTGCTGACAAAGTTAACCTGGCTGTTGCTCTTGAAAAGGAGATCCAATCAGTGGTTAACTGGGGAAGGAAATGGCTTGTAAATTTTAATGCCTCCAAAACTAAACTGCTCTCAATTAACCACCATAGAGAAACTTCCCTGCTCATCATCTGCATGGCTGATGCTAGACTGAGTGAAATGGGAATATTTCTCAGAAAAAAAGATTTGCAACAGAATGACAAAGATGGAGGTGACAAAGCTCATCTCAAGACTAATTTGAATCAAGATGATCAGTTAATTGACAAAAGTTGCTGAGTGCTTCACATGAAAGGCTTGAACAAATGAGACTGCAATCTAAGAAATGTATGAGTAAAGGAACTGATTAATTAAATGGTTCATCTTGCACAGGAACTAATTTTGTCTAAGTGCAAATAAATATGACTTGGCATCTTGATTTCCCATCACTGTAATGTAGCTTCCTTGTGCCTTTTCTATAAATATTTTCATGATAATTGTTCTGATGAACTTTCCACTTTGGCACTTAGATTTTATGAATTTAAGTATACTACCAGATTGGCAGCACGGTCTCATCATCTTACAGTTGCAATTAATAGATATAACTGTAAGTTCTATGCTAACAGTTTCTTCTCTTGTAATTTGCTTATGAAATTCTCTTCCAACTTCTTATTTTCCACTCATCTTTGATCTTCAAAAATTTAAATGCAATTTCAATCACTATCTCCTGTTTTCTTAATTCCTGTTCTTTTATTGTTATCTACCTACAATAATGTTTTCGTTTTCTCATATTCTCTCACACTCAGTAACCCCCTTGCATCTTAGTGGCTTTATTTCCTTGGCTGGGGTGAAATGATGAAAAAATGTTAGTTTTGTAAAGTTGGGTATAAAAATATTATATTTCATAAAAGGCTTTTTAAGGATAAGTGATAAAAAATAATATTCTCTTTTTGTCGAAAGAATTAAACACATGGAAAAAATCCATTTATCCATCACTAAGGAAATTTCATTTTGTTCTTTTTACAAGTGTGATGATAAAAACTAGAAGCGATAATACTCCAAAAGTTCACCATAAAAATAAGACTATTTCTAGTTATTTTCCAAAATTAAAGAAAACCTTTTATAAAAAGCACAATGATTAGTACATAGCAATAAAAATAATTCTTTAAAGTTTTAGTAAAAAAAAAGAAAAAAAAAAAAGAAAAAGTGCTATTTACTTGTATGACAGTTTACAGCTTGAAAAATATTTAGCAAAGCACTTTGGAAAAAATCTATCTGTATTTTTCTCCCTTTTTTTTGTATTTGAGATTCTTATTGAAAAGTCTTTTACTAAAAGATTAGATTTTTTTTTTTTTTTCAATACCCAAACCTTGATGCAACAGACATCTATCATACAAACTGTCTAACTGAAAGTCCATCTTAAAAAGGAAAACTTGCTTTTATGAATAATCACAAAAATACATCTGATTAATAATCAGTGTCTTACTGAATATTGGTAAAAGTCCATTTTATAAATATTTAATATTTTAAAAAAATATCTCAATTGAATGAAAAGTGAATGAAATCCATTCTGACAGCTACACAGAATAACACATGTTAAAATATTTGGTATCAGAATTTTTTTTTAATCCATCACATTAAGTCTTTAAGCCATATTATCTGCTTCATTGAAAATTGACTGGGTACCACAAGAAAGTCTTGACCTTACCTTCTGCCTGATAAGCTTACATGAATCGTATTACATCTCACCTGTTATTTCTTTAAGTTAGTTAAGTTAGCTTTTTTTATTTTTAAAATGGCTTCTTGCCTTTCGTTGTACTGATCTTCTTGACTTAGAAGTGACTAGAGCTACTTAACAAGTCTTCTCTCTCTCACTTTCAACACAGAAATTTTTGAGTTATTTTTATTTGCATCCATCAAGTTTGGGATTAGGAAATCCAGTCAGTAATCTGTTTGGTGTGCTTATTTTGTTTGACCTATAAATAGTAACACAAACAACCAGCAATGAAACGTTAAGATAAAGTGAGGAACTAATACTTGAAGAGTCAAGATTGCCTCCCCTTGATTGAGTCTGCAAAGTGATGTCTCACAAATGGAATATGGCTGGCTATAACTGGGAAGTTTTTTTAACAGAGGACAGAATGAGTGACACTGAAATCTGAAGCCATATTGGGATAGCCAAGGAAGCATTTCAAAAGCTAAGCAGAGTACTAAGAAATAGAAAAATTTTGCTAGAAACAAGGAAAAGAGTACTAAATTTCTATGTGATATCTGTCTTCCTGTACGCCAGTGAATGCTGGACAATCACCTCAAAGATGAAGAGAAGACTTAAAGCAACAAAAATATGGTTCTGCCCGAGTATGCTGAGGATACTGAACATGTGAGTAACTGTTAAGTTATTTTGTGTACATAATATAACTAGTGAGCCAACCAAAATGAGCTGACTCATTTTATAGTCCACCCATAGAAGGTTAACCAATCAGAAGACTTGAAATATTCAATCCGATGTGTATAAAGGTGGCCATTTTGTTTTTTTCTTGTCGGAATATCCACTGCTAACCAGTCAGATGAAAAGACCTGCAGAACTACGCTTTCCTACACTCTCCGAATATCCACTGCCAACCTCTGATATGGAAGACCTTAAGAATTCCTGAATAGCTGCTACTAGACCTTGGTGCTGTTTCATTGAACAAATTAATTACTATGTTGGATTTCTACATTCAAACTACATTAAACATGTTTTACAGTAACAACAAAGTTTTGGAGAAAATCGAAACAAAAAGCAAACTAATACAGAACATCAGGAACAGACAATTGAGGTTTCTAGGGCATAGAATGATAAAGGAGGGCTTAGAAAATCTGATACTCACTGGACAGATAGAGGGAAAGAAGGACAGAGGAAAACAATTTATAACATACTTAATGAGCTAGAGTAAATGGATGGCAGAACAGAGCTTATGAGAAAGGCAAAATTTATTAAGAGCTATAAGGGACAGGAAGTTGTGGAGAGCCATGATCGCCTATGTCTTGAAGGAACACGGCACATAAAGAAGAAGAATATCAATAACCTACCAATTATCAGAAGGATTAGTGATGCCGTTCAAGACAAAATGATAAAATGGTCAGCTAGAAATGATGATAATTTAAAATCAAAGCAAATGTCTGTCTTTCAAAAAATGCCGAGGAAAAAGTGATAACTGATAGAGTTGTATCATTTAAGTGAATCTAAGAATAAAGTTAAAAATCATATTGGAAAAAACAATCGGATCTTTGAAAGACTCCATATTGTCTGGATTAGTCTCCCAGAGAAGATCAAATTATATCTCTATGGTCTTCTCAATTACTTTATATGAATGTGAAACATGTAAATCTACCACAAAAGTTATCCAACTCATACATGTGTTCTGTTTAAGATGTCTTTTTGAAATCCTAAAGGTGTCTTGGGGAGATAAAATCAGGAATAAGATGCACAAATTCCAGTGTAATTTTAGTGTAATGATGGCACATACTGTTCACCAGCTATATCCTGCGATTACCTGACAATTGGCCAGTCAAAGCTGATTTAAACTATATACGTCAAGGCTGGAAAAGACCAAAGAGTCATCCTAAAATTGACGTGGTGCATTACAGTTAAAGAAGAACAGAAAAAACACCAACTGATTCTAGGCTCTACAACTTGCCCAAGATTAATTTAAGTGGATAAAAATTGTGGCCTTTTGCTGTGTGACAGCTGGAGGATCAAGGTAGCTAGCAAGGTAAGTTAGCATGCCATAATTTTTGGCTAATCAAATCTTGGTGTATAAATAATACATTTTCTAACCAACCAGTTTTCAATATTCCTAGATTCTTATAGGATCTAGTTTAAAACCATGAAATGGACTCTCAACAATCCTCTGTCACTCCTTTTCTCACTGAACTCAATACTATCAGAAAACAATGGATTCCATTTCAAAAGAGTTAAGCATTAGGCACAGATTCTTCATTCTAATCCAATAGTAAATAAACAAAATAATGATAGAAGAACCAAAATGTGCCTGTAAGAGACCTGTAGCTCTTTCACAGTCAATGTGTGTCTCATGGAAATATATTGGCTAGGCCCATTTTCTCTATTTTTTTAATTTTAATTCTGTTGCCCTTCAGGATGTTTGCAATCATGATCACCTAAAGACCTTCTTTATTATTTGTGAATAGCAATGCACTTTGAAGAAAAATAGAAGTTTCTTATTGTTATGAAGTGTGATCTCATATTTTATCAGTCAAGCAGTAGTTGGTTATCTCGCGTGCCGAGAGCTGTCCTACCCTTATTTCTTAGGCATTTATATAGTCCATGTCTTAGCTATACTAATTAAGCAGTCATTTACCAATCATCATACCTATTGCCTTCACATTTTTGGCTTTGCAATCCCAAACTAGAAAAGCTCAATCTGCTATTTAACCCATAGCTTAGGGAAAAAGAGACAGATTTATGCCTTTCCTAAGGGCATTAGCACAAAAATGAATGCAACATACTAACCTAGATTTGATTGAGTGATTAATTTGTTTTTTTAACTTATTGACATTTTTGCAGGCTATTTAATGCCAGAAAATATTTTTAGATTGTAAGAATTTTTGAGTTAATAATGATTTTTACCGATACAAATTCTACTAATTAACCAATAGCTGGGAGGAGAAGAGGTGGATTCATACCTTTCCCAAGAGTATTTGTGCATAAGTGTATATAAGGAACCCAATAGAATTGGAACTTGGCTCTTTCATTTCCAATTCAGAGCTGTAATCTGTTACACCACCTGCACATCCAAGCTTACAGCACCTGGTATTCCCAAGCAGTCACCGATCTAGGTACTGACCAGGCTTGATGTTGTTTAATTTTGGTGATCATATGAGAACTGGTATATTAATGTGATATAGCTGTAAGCTTAACTAACCTGGAATTTGAACTCTATCTGCCAATTCCATGAGTTAAGATAAAGAAAACATATTAAATATTATAATTATTTCTAAAGAATGAACTATGATGCCATCCAAAGTCAGAGAGAAGAGCTCTCTGACTTTGGATGGCATCATAGTTCATAAGAGATGGATTGATGCCTTTCCCAAGGGCATTAGTGCAAAAGTGAATAATTATTTCCCAAGCATGAAGTTTGACCTCATTAGATTAAAAGTTGTTAATGTTCGTGGGAAGTAAAAAATATTTATGACTTTAAATCCTAATTCGAATGCTTCATTTAAGTGAGGCAGTGTGTGTCAGTACTGATGGAAGGAAAAGGAATTAAAGAAATTTTAGATCATCCAGTGTTAAAGAGGAAAGCTTTTATATATCTGTTATACATACTGTTTATGGTTTTTGCATTAAGCAAATTTGGTCAACTCTTACATATAATTATCCATAAGGGAGATGTTTGCAGGTGTCTGTTGTATTCTGTTCATTGCGAAGCTTCCAGGAAATGTCTAACAGGAGCATTTATTTGAATCCCAGGGTCATCTTGATCTCACTTCTATAAATGTCACATCTGGTAACTTTTTTTTTTTTTACAAAATATCATGGACTTACAACTGATAGTCTGGATCTCAAATAAAGAAGTGTATATTTTCTATATTGCCTGATCCAGGGATTACAGATTATGGTCAAATTATACTGAAACACTGATTCTTGTTTGATTACTGAAGTTAAGCAATTTCAAGCCTGGTCAGTACTTAGATCCCTTGCAAAAACTTATACAAAACCAGTTGGTTGTGGGGCTAGCGATTTCATCTTGTAAAACCTTACTTGCAGTGCCTAATGTTGTTGAGAATTGTTGTCCCATACTACTCAGGACAAAAGGAGGAGGAATCAGCAACAGAGACATGTCTTCTCCCAGGCATTTTTTTTTTATATTAAATGTAAATTTTTTTCATTTGCTTACTTTCTATATGTACTTTTAGTATTTATGGTACTGCCTATCAATATCACAAGCATTGGAGTTCTGCAACAAAAGTAATAAAAAATGTAATACAGTTTAATAGAAGTAGATAGGTTAGCCTATCATCTGGTTCACAATCCTCCCCAGTCTTTTGAACAGGAGTAGAGGTTTATCCCTTGTTTCCTGTTTAGAAGTGGGTTTCCAGTTCTTTCTAAAGTCTTTTTCATTCTCTTTCACTCTCAGTAGCTCTTTGCATCTTAGTGGCATTATTGCCTTGCTTGTTGTGAATTGATTAAAAAAAATGACTTGTCTGTTCTGGGAAGGTGATATGGTGAAGTAGACAGACTAGTCTCTGATTAGCAGAGTAGAGACACATTATAGAATAAATACATAGATTCCTTAAAAAGGACCCTCGTCTCTTGTGGAATTGACTATTATCAATGGACAGTGGAACTGGTTGGACATGGGATTAGCAATTTCCTTGTAAAAACCTTAATTGCTATGGAAATCAGAGCAGCAATGCCTACTGTTGTTGAGGGCTGTTGCCCCCTAATACTCAGTGGTCTACAGGAGAAAAGGTGGGATTAAAGTTCAAGAGAAACCTGATAGATTTGCATGCTCCACGGAGTTGGTATATATTTTTGCATGATGTAACTTAGGGATTGAACTCCTGACGTCCAAGGAAGCACATGACCTTGAACAGCACTAAGGTGATGTCAGACACTAAAGCAATGATATATTTGCAGCAGTAACTCTAATAGCTATTCTTGCCTAATGCAGATGGGATATAGCAAAAGAATGGGTTAAATGTATAAACCTTGTGTATATGTGCAGGTGGAGATAAAAACCGTTCTTTTCCCTAAGGACTCCTCTTTGGGAGATGCTTCAGGCATCAGGGATTAAGATTAATGCTACCTCCTTAAGTAGAAATAGGAGATGCTTCCTGGAGTGACAGCCCCATAGAATTAGATATTTCATTTTTTTTTTTATTATTCTTGACCAAAAGGATGGAATCAGAAGCAGTAGATTTTGTGAAGTGCTGGTATCTTCTTTTTCTTCTTGCTTTCTACAAATCCATAAAATAATATCAAATTTTGTCAGTAGCTACTTCTTTCCTATAAACAAAGCAACTCAGCACTTATCTCTCCCTATCTAAAAAAAGCCTTAGCAATTGACTTTTTTTGGGAAAGGTCAATTCTACCAATTCAATTGGTCAACTTGTTGACTGATCTTTTGATAAATGAAACTAATGCAGTGTGGCAAGACTTAAGAGGGTGGCATACCCCAGAGATTCTAAATGTATATTGTAAAATTGCATAGACTTGATTGATTGGCTGATTTTTGGAATTTTCATGATCAATATGGCTAAGTGCTTTGGAAGAAAAAAATTAAATAATATGCCTATTTAAAAAAAAAATCAAATTTGACCTCTGATGAACCAAATTGTATATATATATATATATATATATATATATATATAGGGTGCGATGGATAAATTGTCACCATTTTATATTTTTAATTTTGCACATGTGCATTGTTTTGGATTTTATCATCTGCACAGTATAGAAGTGTCAGTTGGGCACTATCTGTGAGAAAAAAAGCACCATGGCACAATTCCCTCTGTCAGAAATTAGGAAACAGTATGCTGTACTGCTTGGCATTCCTGCCAGAAGCTCCAATTTCAGAGTGTTTGGGTGTCGATCTGAGGACAGTGCAGGGGATTTTGAAAGAGCTGAAATGATATATCCAGTCAATATCATGGTGTTTAGAGTGATCACTCGTGACGGCAACATCATGCCTCCATTTATCTTCCCACATGGCCTCAGACTCAACATGGAGGCCTACATCAAGTGCTTTGAGTAAGTAGTGCTGGTCAAGAGGGTGGATGCTGGAAGACCCCAAATTTGGCAACAGGACTCTGCACCTTGTCACACAAGCAGGAGAACACAGTCATGGCTGTCAGATATTTTCTGTGACCATATCACCCCTTACATCTGGCCACCTAACCCCCAGACTGCAACCTCTTTGATTACTCTGTGTGGGGTGCATTTGAGTGAGAGACCAACAAAACTTCTTCTAATACCAAAGATGAAGTGAAGGCAAGGATTATGACAGCATTCATCAACTTAAACAAGGAGACCATCCAAGAAGAGCTGCAGCAGATTTCAAAGTCATCTGGAGGCAGTAGTTGAAGACAATGATTATTTTATTGAATAAATTTACTCTTCAATATTTCAAGATATTTTTGTGCTATTTTGGTAAATATATCTGTTAAAATGAGATGTCAGTGTTATTTTCATTTTTGCATAATTTAGATAACAATTTATCCATCATACACTGTATATCTTTATCAAAATGCTGCAGATATGTTCTTTCTATTTAAGTGAAAATGAAAGAATTTTAATATTAGTAATATGAACTCTTTGACATTCTATAACCTTCGGCCATCTTTCAATCAGTGATTTTACATTCCTTGTGCATCAAACTTCACATTAGTTTTTAATGTTTCCAAGGGAACTTTTCTACTTGAATATTGTTTTTCCATTGTCATATCTCTTTTAATGATAGACTCTGAGTTTTATATTGAATTAATATCTGTAGAGGTTGTAAAGCATTCCATTAATTTGGTGTCTTTGAAACCTTTTTTGTCAAGGTGGACATTATTCAATTTTGCAGAATAATTTGAAGGTGCATTATTTTATAGGAATATACTCAGTAGCTTAAAGCTGATTAATTGTGACCACTATCTTGAAAAATATACCTTATGATAATAACTGGGACCCACCATGTCACATACAAACAGGTGGATTATCTTCATTCTCTTCCTATTCCTACAGTAAGAAGTAAGTTCCATTTGAACTGCTTCATCTCAATAATTGCTGCTTTGTGGAAAAGACTCCTGTCATGATGTTTTCTCAATCTATACAATCTTGACCTCTTCAAGTCTAGGGTTAACTGTTATCTATTTGCATAACCCCATGAACTTCATTTCTTGATCTTTGTTAGGCTTATACAACACCACACAGTAACCCTCTACCATGAGTGGCTTTTGGGCCTTGGAAAGAGTGAACATTAGTATAAATAAATAGCAGGAAATATAAATTTTTTATTCTGTAAAGTAAATTAAAATTCTTTCATTTTCACTTAAATAGAAAGAACATATCTGCAGCATTTTGATAAAGATATACAGTGTATGATGGATAAATTGTTATCTAAATTATGCAAAAATGAAAATAACACTGACATCTCATTTTAACAGATATATTTACCAAAATAGCACAAAAATATCTTGAAATATTGAAGAGTAAATTTATTCAATAAAATAATCATTGTCTTCAACTACTGCCTCCAGATGACTTTGAAATCTGCTGCAGCTCTTCTTGGATGGTCTCCTTGTTTAAGTTGATGAATGCTGTCATAATCCTTGCCTTCACTTCATCTTTGGTATTAGAAGAAGTTTTGTTGGTCTCTCACTCAAATGCACCCCACACAGAGTAATCAAAGAGGTTGCAGTCTGGGGGTTAGGTGGCCAGATGTAAGGGGTGATATGGTCACAGAAAATATCTGACAGCCATGACTGTGTTCTCCTGCTTGTGTGACAAGGTGCAGAGTCCTGTTGCCAAATTTGGGGTCTTCCAGCATCCACCCTCTTGACCAGCACTACTTACTCAAAGCACTTGATGTAGGCCTCCATGTTGAGTCTGAGGCCATGTGGGAAGATAAATGGAGGCATGATGTTGCCGTCACGAGTGATCACTCTAAACACCATGATATTGACTGGATATATCATTTCAGCTCTTTCAAAATCCCCTGCACTGTCCTCAGATCGACACCCAAACACTCTGAAATTGGAGCTTCTGGCAGGAATGCCAAGCAGTACAGCATACTGTTTCCTAATTTCTGACAGAGGGAATTGTGCCATGGTGCTTTTTTTCTCACAGATAGTGCCCAACTGACACTTCTATACTGTGCAGATGATAAAATCCAAAACAATGCACATGTGCAAAATTAAAAATATAAAATGGTGACAATTTATCCATCGCACCCTATATATATGTATATATATATATATATATATATATATATATATATATATATATATACAATTTGGTTCATCAGAGGTCAAATTTGATTTTTTTTTTAAATAGGCATATTATTTAATTTTTTTCTTCCAAAGCACTTAGCCATATTGATCATGAAAAATAACAGAATAAGAATTTATTTGGGTATATGTGGTATTTTGTAAAAGAAACATTTGTTTCTATAGCCTATATCTTCTGGATTTATTGATAAATTTGTATTGCATTGACTTAGTTTGCCTAATGGTAATATGAACCATTTCTTTATAAGAAAAGATTTGACATTCATTGACCAAATAGCCAGTGACATTGTCAGTTGAAATTTATAAACTTTTTCTCTCAAAACATTTTTCAGGAAAAAAAGTTTCCCTAGTCCAGTAACAGTTATCACTCTTTCAAATACTGATGGGATTTTCCTTCCTAACCTTTTGTTTGAAGTAGTGTGGAATGTCAACATCTTGATTATATTATTATTCTCTCTTCGAGTTACATGTGCTATCCATTTTAGCTATTGTTGAAAGTCCTCAAGCAATGTGCTTTTTGTCATGTGGCAAAATTCATTTTGATTATAAAACCTGACATTCCCCTAAATAAATTATTATTAATATTTTAATAATGATAGATATTATAAGCTGAAACTCATACACTATATTGATCTCATAAATAATACATACCCTGAAAATTCTATCAAAATTGGTTGGTTAATACCAATTTTATGAAACCATTGAAGTGAACAATACAATCTATAGTACTTGGTGCATGACAAAGTTAATTTTTTTTCCTTGTTTTAAAAATCATTTCACCCAAAGCAAGGCAATAAATCCACTAAAACTCAAGGAGTTACTTAGTGTGAAAGAATAAGAAAAATGAGAAACATTATTAAGGAGTGAGAACAATAGAAGAAGAGTAATCAGGAAGGCAGTAAATAATGATTGACATTACATTTAAATTTTTGAAGATCAAAATTAACTAGAAAGCAAGGAGCTGGAAGAGATTTCCATAGGTGAAAAGTGTGAGAAAAGAAACTGTTAGCATAGAACTTACAGGTACATCTAACCATTTCAACTGTAAATTGGTGAGACCTTGTTGCCAATGTATTAAATTCAGGAAGTCCAAGTACCATATAGCGGAAGTTCATCAAAAAAATTACCATGAAAGTATTTACAGAAAAGGCACAGGAAAGCTACATTACAGCAGTAGGGAAGTGACTGAGTCTAAGATGCCAGATCAGGACCAATAACATAGCAAATTCTTCTGTGGATTTTATCAAGAATCTCTAAATATATAGCAGGAGCATGGGACCATATGTGGCAGTAATATTCCAAGCATGGATGAATGGTAGACTTATAAATATGTATGGTAGATTCTGGAGAGAAAAATTGTCTAGCATAACACAGTGAACCAACTTTTTTAGCAGCAGACCTAGCAATTGATTCAATTTAGAACATTTCAGAAATTTAAAATATATTTTTGATTCATGGTTTGTTGAATGCACTAATGAGCTATATAATAAGATACAGGAGAGAAGTGTTACTTAGGAAGCATTATTCAGCTTAGAATAGTTTAGTACAGACATAGATACTATATAGAGTGGTTTAGACTAGAAGAGTTCTCCAGTCAAGGGAGATAATCTCCAACAAAGTGGGGGAACTATGTGGTTACCTATTACAGAATTGTCCAAATTTATCTCCACAAAATCTATATTATCATAAAAAATACTGTTAATTCAGCATAAAACTCCTTTCACTTTCATGTAATCTTTACATATAGTCTTTAACGAAGGATGGATAGTGTAAGTGATATTGCTGTAGAAAATGAAAACAACAATTCAAGTTCAAATTTCAGGCTAGTCAGTTGCATTTACTATGCAAAAATGCTGTTGGGAAAAGCACAACTCCATCTCTTCCTTTCCCAGCTATTATTAGGGTAGATGGAGCCCTCTAACCTTGGGTAACAACCAGTCTAAGAGAAGAAAGATACTGAATTCAAAACTGTGGAGAGGCCTATGGGAAATCACCCCACAATCTTTCATTAAGAATTTGTGGTAATTCACAGCTAATCAAGAAATATTTATGAAGAGATATGTTTTAAAGGAACACTGCATTAAAAATAATCCTCATGAAATCAAATTTTATATGGGTAATAAAAAATATTTGAATTGAAACTGACTCGATGACCGACAAAAAAACTGTCTGACAGATAAAACTAAAAATTAAAAAAAAATTTGCAAGAAGCAGTTGCCAATTAAAAACTAATTGGGTATGGTTGTGCAAGGGAGGTAACTAAAAATGCTTGTTATTTAAGGTTATTTCCCTTGAATTATCAATAACATAATCAGGAGTAAGGGAATTAATATTTCTTCAGCAACCAGCACCTCAATGCTGATCCACATCTGATATCAAAGTGAACTTACTCTTTTATCTCCCCTCCAAGTCAGCAAGAAATTTGATTAAAAAAAATCGGCCTTTAGAACAGCATTTGAAACAATTTTTTTCAGGAAACAAATTGACAGGCAGAAAAATAGAGAGGCAGATCAATAAATCAATAAAATAAAAGTATCATAAAATCCTAAAGAAATCAAGTATAAAATTCAACTTGCTTTTAGTAAGTACAGCATTTCTGGTTGAATTTATGCACACCTTAAAACACAATATATGTTTGCATCTGTTCATGATACTTATTTAAAGATATTCAGACAGAAAAAAAAACAGATATGTTAATACAACTAGCAAGATACCCAGACATAGCAATATGCAGTTCTTTGCAAGCCGAAGTGGTTTTAAAGATTATTGTAATATTATAGTTATTGATAATTTGAGGCCTGACTCGATTCCAATACTAAAGTATGAATATAGAATGTAATTATGAAAAAAGCATTTTATATAAAAAATATTTATTTTTCAACATAACCTCCTGATTTATCAATGCACTTAATCCAATAATTCACACTTAATAATTATATTGTTGTAATTATTAATACGCTTAATCCAATAATTGTCAATTAAATGAACAATTCAAACATGATCTAGTGACCATTTCAAAATTAAAAGTTCAGTTATTAACTGTGTGAAAACTTACTGATTCCACCTTGTATATAATACATTTCTGAGCTCGCATCGTCTGATAGGGTGGACAGCCAATCCCTGTTGCAGATGCCTACTCAGGCACATTTGTGTTTGTTCAACACCCACAAAGACAACCTCTGATTTATACTGCAACCATGTTGACCTTAGTTACATTTTCTTGAAGAGAGCCCATAATCTAGCATGATCAACAGTTTTTTTCAACTTTTTTTACAAGGCCAGCATGTCCAAACCCTGACAATCAATTGTGATTCATGTTAACACAACTATCAACGGCTTTTGAAAAATTCTGTCTACTCAATTTCACTTACAAGGATTAGATCAACCTGTTCTTTTGTTTACAGGCACTTTCCAATGGTGATGCATGCTGGGATTGCCTTCCCAGGACAACCATCTCAAGAAATCCTAGCTCTAAAGGACTGAACTGGGGGAACCAATGAATGTAGCTCATCTGGAAAGTGAAAATTGTGCATTTCCAGCCCAAGTTCACCTATTGTATCATTCACATTCCTCCCTGGTCTTTAGAACAGGAATAAAGGCTTATTGCTTGTTTCCTGTTTAGTATTAGTTTTCCGGTTCATTCTAAATTCTACTTCCACTCTATACTTTGAACACTTCTGCCTAAACTCTGAAATTTATACCATTATTGGGTTTCCAGTTTCTTGTAAAGTCTTTTCATTCTCTTTCATTTCCAATAGAACCTGGCATCTTATCATATGTTGTTATCACTTTGCTTGGAGTGAATTGATTTAAAAAAAAGTAAAAGAAAGATATGGCAAGATCACTCCATTTTTTATTTGATTTAATTCTTGTAAAGATAGAGCATGACAAGAAGAATGGTACAAGAAACCGACCATGTTATCAGCATCTTTAGCAATGGGTCATATATATAAGTTCACTTAAGGTCTGGGTAAGTAGTCTATTTGGCTTTTAATGTCTCCTGCAAGGCTTTTTCATGTCCACAAGTGTCTTTAGTGTTCTTCAATCTAATGCTGATTATTCACTTTGCATATATTCTTTTATCATTTAATCCCAAGCAAGGCAATAATACCATTAAGACACAAGGGATTACTGAGAAATAAACTGAGAAAATGTTGGACAATAAAAAATAGGAATTAAGAAGACAGAAGATTGTAATTGATGTTGCATTTTTGAAGATTGTAGCTCACAGGAAAGCAAGAAGCCAGAAAAGAGTTCCACAATGTAGAAGTACAAGAGAAGAAACTATTACAATAGAGCATATAGTTGCATCAAGCTATTTCAAGAGTAAAATGATGAGACCTAATTACCAATCTAGTATTACACTTAAATTCATGAAGTCGAGGTACCAAAGAGCAAAGCTCATTAGAATAATTGGTTTGAAAATATTTATAGAAGAGGTACAGGAAAGATACATTATGGCAGTGGCAAAATGACTGAAGCTGAGATGCCAGGTCAGGACTGATACCATTGCAAACCCACCTCTGATTTTTGTCAAGAATCTCCAGATATGTAGCAAGAGCACCAGACCAAATGTGGTATCAATATTTGATGCATGGATGAATAGTAGATTTACGAATGTGCAAGATGGATTCTGGCACGACACAGCGAACCAACTTTCCTAGAAACAGAGCTAGAAATTGATTCAATATAATTTTTCCACTTCATGTCAGTGGAAATCATGAAACCGAGAAGGCACAATGAGCTGCTCTCTTGGAGATTGGCATCAGCCATGCTGATGGAAAACAAAAATGGTTCTTCAAGATGACTAAAAGACAGTAGTTTCATTTTGGAGGCATTAAGATTTACAAGCCATTTCTTGCTCCAGTTAACACATTGAAGGTCATTTTCCAGATCAGCTCCTAGTTTTACTATATCAAACGGCAAACCTATTGGACTTATTATTAACACAGGAGTACCAATTCATCTCATTACCTTGTTCCTTTCCTGATTTAATGTTTAAGTCTTCATGATAATAATTACTTGTGACCTGAACTAGCATTTGACATTTTTTAGTGTATTGTAAAATTTCTTTCTTTCTTTCTATATTTTCTGATGTGTGTGTAAACCACTATAATCACTGTATTGAATGTCTTCTCTTTCAGCTGGCACAACTTTGAAATTTGACAAACTTGTTTTTATCTAATATTAGTCTGACTTCTTTTATTTTTCTCTCCTTTGGTATGTATAATTCTGTGATTGTTACTCATAAAATCCTTACTCTTTTTCCATCCTGCTTCTATACATAATTTGGTATGCAAAAAAGAACTGTACCGAATAAAAGAAACCACATCACTTGAGAACTAACAACAGCAGCAACAACTAAAATGGATAGCACATGTAACTCAAAGAGAAAATAATGACATAATCAATGTGTTAACATTCTACACCACTTCAAATTTCAGCTGAAAACTGTACTGACTGGTTTGTTATTGAATACTAAATGTTTCCTTATAGGGAAACAGCTAACATTACCATTCTTCCCAAAATGCTAATATTCAATCATTTTAGTTCCTGTTTTATATTTGCAAATTTTCTGTTTTGATACATTGTCCTCAAATCTGATGTTCTGATTGTAACTTTGTCTTTGCTACTTGAGGATGGTCAGACAACACCTATTATGTGTGTCTCTTGTTACCAAGTGTGAAGTTAGCTCTAAAGGAGATGACCTCTTTCACACCATTATCTGGTATTTGTGAGGTGTAACTTTCCATGATTGTTCTTGGAAAGAGTTTTCCTGTTGCCTTTGCCACAGTAAATTTATCAAGTTGCCACCTCTTGACGGCTGACTACTGACACTCAGAGTTCATCCATCTTTTGATAAATCTTATTTTTCTTCCTACTGGGTTGCTAACCATGCTCCTCATCCATACTGAAGTGAGGTGGGGGATCTGGTTTAGTTGCCGACAATCTGAACATAAACAAACTGATGATTATTTCTACTTGATTTTGCTAATGATGATTTGCATCATATTTATTCCTCATTCTACAGCTATTGCAGACCCACCCAGATTGGTTAGAGAAATTCATGGATTAATTTGCAAGCCAGCATTAATGAGGATTTAAAGTGTCGTGCAGAGTGGTATTCACTTGACCAACTACACTTGGTAAGGACATGCAAAAGGCTCATTGACATAATTAAAACAAATGTCTATTAAATATATAAATATTTAACATATGTTGGTATAATAACAAAAATCAATAATACCTATCAAGATATGTAAAATTACTAGATTTTTAACATATTTCAAGCTGAGCAGAATTTTTGTCAAGAAAGTGTCGGAGAAGAGGGACAACAGTCAATAAATGATATTTCATTCATCTGACCTTAATGAATATTGTGTATAAGTTAATTGAACCATATTAATCTAATGACTATAGAGGGGTTCCTTGACTTACGTCGGAGATCTATGACGCGACGTAACCTGATTTTCAATGTAGGTTGGAACTCAACTACATAAACACTCATGAGTCTGACTTATGCTTGGGAGCCATAATGAAAGGCAAAGAGTTCCCCCCATAATGGCACGAAGAAGAGATAGTGAATATAGCACAATCCAATATTGCATACAGCCCATGAAGAACAATGCTGTCTTTCTCATATAATGCCACATGATGATGTATTATATTATGGGAGATAGTGGCATAACCACGAAACACTGTATGTCAGGTCTGACGTATTCTGAGGACCATTTGCATATATGTAAAAAATCAGATATTGCTAAAAATATCTGTAAAAAGACTATGAATAAAGACAAAAGGAAAACTTTTCTTAGCCAATGTGTTTTATCCTCTGATGGACTTTATCAAGACAAATGTAAGGATTTTATTTTGTAACAAGTACTTATAAACAAAACTAAAGGTGGTTTTATTTTTTTCAGAATTTTTAAATTTAAGAACACTCATAAATATACTTCAAGATAACTGTAAGTCAAGGTAAATTATGGTGGATGCTAAGTAATATACTTTAATGTCTAATAAATGAAAGTGAGTGAATGTTCTTGAATTTTTTATTATTATAATTAATATTTATATTATTCAGTTTGGGAAATTAATTTATGTGTTAAAAGAGAAAGTCACTTACTTAGAGGGATTTTTCTTGAGAGTGTGGGTATTGAATCTTACTTAAATATAAATCTGCAGCAGATTTTTTTGAAACATCTCCTTTTATAAAAGACATACTCCTACATTTTTAAAGTGTCCGTCTAAAACTCTGAAAAATGTTTTTTTCAATAGGAATAGATAAGTGTGCCTATCATCTGATTTAAAATCCACTTGGGTCTTTTGAACAGGATTAGGGTTTTATGACTGGTTTCCTGCTTAGGATTGGGTTTTTGGTTCCTCCTAAAGTCTACTTTAACACTATATTTCTCATGTCTCCACCTAAAACTCTGAAATTTTATGTACTATTTATTTACTTTTTTTCTTTTCACAATATGAGTGGATAGGTTTGCCTATCACTCGGCCCATATTCTGCATGGGCCTTTAGAACTCGTTTCTAGTTCTTTCTAAAGCCTTTTCCTTCTCTTTCACTTCTGGTAGCTTCTTGCGTTTTGGTGGTATTATCTCCTTGCTTGGGGTGGTGCCTCTTTCTCTGTTACTCTTGGGCCTTGTACGGGGTGAACATCATTGTGTGTGTGTGTGTGTGTGTGTGTGTGTGTGTGTGTGTGTATATATATATATATATATATATATACACACACACACACAAGCACATTTAATGTCTTATATTTAATATACACACATTGAATATTGTTTAATTTCTCCTATATTTATGAGAAAAGAGTGCTCAGTATTGGAGTCAGAGATTTTGTAGACATAGACAATGTAGGCATTGAATTCAACACAGCGTAATGACTGTCAGTTTCACACTTCAATTGGTCTGAAGATGTGTATTTAAGCAGAAGTCCTTCATTAATAGAAGCATGAAGAAAAACACAGATCTTTTAATTCTTTAGTTTCCTTATTTATACTTGATTAAAGGCTGTCAAGGGACTTCTTTAAACTTGATTTCAAGTCACTTCTGATTTACAGAATTTATATTATAATCATTTGCAATTAAATAAAAGGTGAATACTTTTTAATTAGAGAAACTTCAAACTTATCTTTTGCTTGGGCAGCAACGAGTCAAAGAGATGGACAACTCAGAATTCAAAACCATGGGCAAGGCAATGGTAAATAGCTTCACTATCTTTCCAAATAAGTTATGCCAAATCACAGATAATAAAGAAAAAATATCAGTAGAGATCCATGATCAGTGACATTTACCATTTAAAATTTGCTTTATTTATACTGACTGATTCAAAATCAGCAGAAGTCTGGTATTTTTTAACATACATTTACATTATTTACATTTGGACTATTTTCCTCATCTTTGTTGTTATTAGCATATCATTTTGGTCGTTATGCTCTTTAACCTTCTTCAGGTGTCTGTTGATCAAGAAATTTCAAACTGAACCCTTTATTTAATCTATGGAGAGATTTGTCCTTAGAGCACTGGCCATGTAAAGAGATACTTCATCTTCTTATTTAGAACAGCTCAGTTATTACTAAACCTTGTTCCCACTATATTTAAGTCTTTACTAAATAACTTACAATTATTATTTCATGAAATTCACAATGTTTAATATACTAGGTTACTGTCTCATGGAACACTTTTGAACTTAGAGCTTTAAACATGAAGAAGGCTGGAGAGCACATTGGCCTAAGTGTTATGCTAATAAAAAAGATGAGGACATTAATCTGACTGTAAATTATGATAATGCCTCATCCCAGAAATTTGCACAGAAATACATGCAAGCAATTTAGGGAATTGTTTTTGATTGAAGAGGAAAAGAAGAAAAAAATGAGAAGATTAATAGCTTTTGCATAAAATAATGAAATAATGCGATGTATATTTTGTAAAAAAAAATTAATTTCTCTATAAAATATTGTTGGGGCGCACCCACCTTCACAACCACAATAGACTGATCCTATTATTATAAATAGAACAGTAGTTCTAGAGACTGTGAACAGTGTAGTGAAGTGCAGAGTGAGACTTCTGTAGTGATCAGTTACACTTCCGTTTCTCGACTGGAAGATACCCTTGGACTTTATTACTATTACTTATTGTTACTACTAACCTACGTTCGTTCTACTACTAATCTCTCTGATGTAAATACCTCTCTGAATATACCAGTATTTTTCCCTACGACTATGTTTGTTCGTTATTACCATATACTCATGTGGAAACACTCAACATCTCAACAGTGGCGACGAAGGATGTTTTATTGATCTCAACAGTGGCGACGAAGGATGTCTTATTGATCTCAACAAATACATAATGAAAAATATGTTTTAAAGATATTATTATTCTATACAACATTTACACTTTCAATTATCATTTTCTTTTCAGTTCCTGCCACAAAGACAGATGAATATACAGAAATTGGAATGTTATTATCAGAAGTGAGTGAAAATTCTCCTAGAGAGCACATATTCAGGACAGTAGAAGACAATAAATAAATGGAGCATCTACTCAAATATTGGTATCCACTAAAAATAAAGTTCAAGTGATAAAATCTGTTGGATTAATAAATTAAAAAATCCATTACTTATTTAAAAACACTTTGTATATATTTTACTATAGTTCATCAATGAAAAAATTATTTTAATGTTATAAAATATCTTTTTAAGTCAATATTGACAGCAATAGTACAATAATCTACTCTGATGAAAATATCTTTTCTACAACAATACAGACTGGGTTGTAACTAGCATAATCTAATCTTACTGAATTTTTCACATTTCTTTTCAGTACAAAGCAGGAGACACTTAGTTCTGGAGAAAGTTGAGGAAAATGGTTCTAAAATATGAGTTCGGTTAAACTATGCTGAAAATACTTGTTTTATTGACATTTGTCTATATTTCTGAAATGAGGTATTGTAACTATTTACATCATTTGGATCTTTATTGCCATATTCATAATGTTTCAGCTGTTGTGCGCTCTGGCCGTCTTCAGTTGATTTATGTTAAAATTTTGAACCAAACACTTTATTTAGTCCACTCGGGTAGATATGGAGGCCAAAAGAAGTGCACCACTCCCTGTGGGTTGAAGTTGAAATAATAGAGAACATCACTGGAATAACTTAAGAAATCAGCTCATATGCTAAGACATGAAAATCTCCTAAGCCAGCCAAGCATAGACATGAATATAATATGGGAACCAAACATCAGAGACCTAGAGAAAAAACTACAATAACAAAATATTGTAATATGAGCTCTGGTAAAAAATGGTTACTTGGACATTAGGTTTATAAGTCCAAAAAATTCACTTAAGGATATAAAGCCTAGTGGATTGAAGTAATCCTAAAAATAACTTGACCCATAGAGTTGTGAGTTCAATACCTGGCCATAGAAGACGGAATAAAAACTTAGAGAGTTGAGTTACTAAAAGGAATTAATTGAAACTGAGACATCCAAAAAAGGCATGGCACGTGGAATTAGAACAATCTATCTCCATGGACTTTGAAATTCCAATGTATATCACCTGAAGAAGGTCGGAGCATGCAATGGCCGAATGTGTGAATTTTGTTATTGAATGTAATTGTATTTAAAATCAAGCTATTGAATGTAAAATTTCTATTAACATGAGCAGATACACCTAGGCCTAGGAAAACCAGTAAAGACGAAAAGAAAATTGTGCCCCAAATTCTCAGAGATGTCATTCAATGATAAACGATAGTAAATCTTCATGTATCTGTTGGTTGATGGTGTAGTCTGGTGTTCACTTGAGCAGCATTTCATGCCAGACCAACCAATGACTGCTAGAAGTTGATCAATAATGACACTATGAGCAAACATGGCCGACATTTCATTCTTTTTTCTAATTTCTTTGGTTAATTTTTTTTTCCTTAACATCAATTTCTTTCTCTTTAGAGAATTGTTATTTTTATTTTTCTACCTCATTTCTTTTCTTCTTTTTGTCTTTTATTCCTGTATCCTATTCTGCTAAATAATTGATCTTCTTCCATCAACACATCTTCTTTCTGTTTTCTTTCTTTTTTTTTTCCCAAATTCAATTGCATTTTTTTAAACTTTATTTTTTCCTTCAGTTTTTTTAATAACATTTCTTCTTTGTTTTCTTCTCAGTACATTTTTTCCAGTATTTTTGTCCATTATTACATAATTCCTCCCTTCCTCTCTTGTTCTTGTGATTTCCTTTCTTTCATTTTATTCACTTCAGCATATTTTCCTTTCTTTTTTCAAATAGTTATATTGTTAATTGTTTTTTTTCCTTCTCTTATCTTTAAATATTTACAATTTTAATCTCTCTTTTCTTTCTTTTACTAACAATGTATTAAATCATTCTTCTTTCTTCTAACAGCATTATTCATTTGTCTTTCATTTTTTCTTATAATTACATATTTCTTTTTCTTTCTTTTTCTTATAATTACATCTTTCATTCTCTTTTTTATTAAATCTTTCTTTCTGTCTCTTTTTTTATTAAATCTTTCTTTCTGTCTCTTTTTTATTAAATCTGTCTCTTTTTTTATTAAATCTTTCTTTCTGTCTCTTTTTTTATTAAATCTTTCTTTCTGTCTCTTTTTTTATTAAATCTTTCTTTCTGTCTCTTTTTTTATTAAATCTGTCTTTCTGTCTCTTTTTTTATTAAATCTTTCTTTCTTTCTCTTTTTTTATTAAATCTTTCTTTCTGTCTCTTTTTTTATTAAATCTGTCTTTCTGTCTCTTTTTTATTAAATCTGTCTTTCTGTCTCTTTTTTTATTAAATCTTTCTTTCTGTCTCTTTTTTTATTAAATCTTTCTTTCTGTCTCTTTTTTTTATTAAATCTGTCTTTCTGTCTCTTTTTTTATTAAATCTGTCTTTCTGTCTCTTTTTTTATTAAATCTTTCTTTCTGTCTCTTTTTTTATTAAATCTTTCTTTCTGTCTCTTTTTTTATTAAATCTGTCTTTCTGTCTCTTTTTTTATTAAATCTGTCTTTCTGTCTCTTTTTTTATTAAATCTTTCTTTCTTTCTCTTTTTTTATTAAATCTGTCTTTCTGTCTCTTTTTTTATTAAATCTGTCTTTCTGTCTCTTTTTTTATTAAATCTTTCTTTCTGTCTCTTTTTTTATTAAATCTGTCTTTCTGTCTCTTTTTTATTAAATCTGTCTTTCTGTCTCTTTTTTTATTAAATCTGTCTTTCTGTCTCTTTTTTTATTAAATCTGTCTTTCTGTCTCTTTTTTTATTAAATCTGTCTTTCTGTCTCTTTTTTTATTAAATCTTTCTTTCTGTCTCTTTTTTTATTAAATCTGTCTTTCTGTCTCTTTTTTTATTAAATCTGTCTTTCTGTCTCTTTTTTTATTAAATCTTTCTTTCTGTCTCTTTTTTTATTAAATCTTTCTTTCTGTCTCTTTTTTTATTAAATCTGTCTTTCTGTCTCTTTTTTTATTAAATCTGTCTTTCTGTCTCTTTTTTTATTAAATCTTTCTTTCTGTCTCTTTTTTTATTAAATCTTTCTTTCTGTCTCTTTTTTTATTAAATCTTTCTTTCTGTCTCTTTTTTTATTAAATCTTTCTTTCTGTCTCTTTTTTTATTAAATCTTTCTTTCTGTCTCTTTTTTTATTAAATCTTTCTTTCTGTCTCTTTTTTTATTAAATCTGTCTTTCTGTCTCGTTTTTTATTAAATCTGTCTTTCTGTCTCTTTTTTTATTAAATCTTTCTTTCTGTCTCTTTTTTTATTAAATCTTTCTTTCTGTCTCTTTTTTTATTAAATCTGTCTTTCTGTCTCTTTTTTATTAAATCTGTCTTTCTGTCTCTTTTTTTATTAAATCTGTCTTTCTGTCTCTTTTTTTATTAAATCTTTCTTTCTGTCTCTTTTTTTATTAAATCTGTCTTTCTGTCTCTTTTTTTATTAAATCTGTCTTTCTGTCTCTTTTTTTATTAAATCTTTCTTTCTGTCTCTTTTTTTATTAAATCTTTCTTTCTGTCTCTTTTTTTATTAAATCTGTCTTTCTGTCTCTTTTTTTATTAAATCTGTCTTTCTGTCTCTTTTTTTATTAAATCTTTCTTTCTGTCTCTTTTTTATTAAATCTGGCTTTCTGTCTCTTTTTTTATTAAATCTGGCTTTCTGTCTCTTTTTTTATTAAATCTGTCTTTCTGTCTCTTTTTTTATTAAATCTTTCTTTCTGTCTCTTTTTACTATTACATCATTCTTTCAGTCTTTCTATCTCATAATTACATCTTTCTTTCATTTTTTCTTTCCTTCTTTCATTTTTTCACAATTACATCTTTCTTTCCTTTCACTTTCTCATAATTACATCTTCCATTTTAATTGTCTCATTCTCATAATTACATCTTTCTTTTATATTCCTTCTGTCTTTCTTATTTTCTTTCACTTTCTTTCTCCATAGTCAAACCTTTCTTTCTTTCTTTCTTTTTTATCCTTTATCATTATTATATCATCTATTTTTGTCTTTCAAATAATTACATCTTATTTTTTCTTTCACTTTCTTTCTCATACTGCCACCATTTCTTTATTTCCCCCCCTTCTTTCTTTTCAATAGTTCCTTTTCTTTCTCAAGTGCCATCTGAACAAACAGTCATCCAGTTTTCCGTTTGTCTATTTCTTCTTTCATTCGTCTTTTAAAAAAAATAAATTGAATGATTATTCTTTCTTCCTTGTCTTTCTTGATAAACTGATTCTCTCTGTTGCATCTGACAAATATCCCTCCTACAAATCTTTTATTTTATTCTTTCATTTCAGTGAACACAATACATATCATCTAGGCTTATGACAATATCATGTTGAAACACCAATTCCCATAGGATCACTGAAGTCAAGCAATCTCAAGCTTCATCAGTACCTACATGGGTGACCACTTGGGGATACCAGGTGCTGTAAGCTTGGGTGTGTGGGTGGTGTAATGGATAATGGCTCAGAATTGTTAATCAGAGCTGAGTTCCAATTCCAGCTGTGTTTGTCATATTCACTTATGTCCAAATACTCATGGGAAAGGTATGAATCTAACTCCATCTATGGGTAAATTAGTAAGACTTGTATCACTAAATCATTATTATCTTTGATAAAAATTCTTACAATCTAAAAATATTTTCTGGCTTTAAATAACCTGCAAAGAGCTGATAAGCCATAAAAAATGAACCAATCAATCAACAAAAACATATTACATGATACATTTTTAAAAAAAATGAGATTTCAAGGAACGATCCATATACATCCACAAACAAATTCTTCCCATCTGAGCATGTAAGTTTAAATAATTATAAGAACACATGCACGTGCACAGACGTGTATTTACATATTTGCTCTCTCTCATAAAATCATAGACATATATAGGCAAAAATATATAAATACACGAAAACACAGAAACAAGCGTATACAAGTGTGAGCAGTTATGCCACAATTTCATTATGTACTCAAAGATATGCTTATCTCTAAATTTAAATACATACCAGTCTGATTAGAAGAGAAAATAATTCACTGAGAAGAAAATATATTGAAAGTGCACTGATCTCAATTCTCCAAGAGTCAACCTCAGACTGGGCTTATACACATTATCACTGATCATCATAAAAACAATAGTAGCACACAATGCGGTAGACAAACTAATAGAGAGAAAAAAAACAGAAATCTAATCAGAGTGGACTAATTTTAAATCCAGTGAACTTTAACGGCTTCAATATGAAGAAAAAAAAATCAGAAAGAACATTCTAGTCTGAGTACCTGATAAAATTATTACCTCATCTTCAAAGATTCCATTGTACTTTCATTATATACAA
This sequence comes from Acanthosepion esculentum, assembly GCA_964036315.1. Classification (NCBI taxonomy): domain Eukaryota; kingdom Metazoa; phylum Mollusca; class Cephalopoda; order Sepiida; family Sepiidae; genus Acanthosepion; species Acanthosepion esculentum. The sequence goes on along the minus strand of OZ038492.1, from coordinate 63,781,013 downwards.
ACTTGTCTTTCATTCTGACCTGAAGACACTTACTACATGGAGGTGAAATACATTGTCTATAAAAGCTTTTCCACTTTGTCTCATTATCTTGGTATACATATGTATATATGTATCTCTATATAGTTACAATGCTCCTTCAGAATGTGAACAATCATTGTTCTCCACAGTTTCCTGTCTTTTGTTGTTCATGTATAATTTATATACACATGTGGAAAAATTAGGATTTTATTTGATGGTTTAGTGATTCTGAGAGATGTTAGAAATGTCTGGTGAGACATGGGACACTCCAAGTAACTTGTTATATAAACAGAGTGATCAAACTATACAAATTTACCAAAGTAGGTAGTACCTCATAGATTATATATCTTCTTACTGCAAACATTATTTTTTTAGTGAATATATGCGTTTGAGTAGACATCATCATTTTTTTAAACCGTATAATTGATATCTACTGGCTTGAGCATTTAAGAGTCTTTAAGAAAATGTACTTTATTGCAGGGTTTGAATCTGCAGGAAGAGCATTTAAAATTTGTTATTTTTATATAAAAATCTGTCTATATTTCTGAGATGAGGTATTATGTACACTATTTACATCATTCGGACTATTGTCCTCATCTTTGTCGCCATATTTATTACAACGTTTCGGCTGTTGTACGCTCTGGCCTTCTTCAGGTGGTTGGAATGTCGAACTAAACCCTTTATTTTGCTCACTGCGGTAGACTGTTCTAGTTCCACGTGCCATGTTTAATGGATGTCAGTTGTTAGTTATCTCCTGTTAATTCCCCTCTCAAAGTTCTCCACTGCCTTAACCAGGTATTGAACTCATACTCTTTGGGTCCTGTCACTCGATTTAACTAACGCCTTTATCCACTGTGCCATGTTATAGAAAAATGCTCAGTATTGGAAATAAAGTATTTGTAGTTATAGACAGTGTGGACATTGGAACTGTACATAAATATTATAGTTTGGGTTTGGGTAGATAACCCTGTTTTTTAAACAGTGAATTCAATCTCTACTAGACTATAAATTAAGAAATCCTGCTAAAGAAAATGTGCCTTCTAACTGGAATCATACCTGTATTCCTTTTTTCAATCAGAGAAAGCATTTTAAAGCCAAGTATCTTACCAATTAGCCTATAGGAAGGCATCATGACAAAGAAATGTGTGTACCCACTAAATATATTGTTTGTAGTATCAAGAAATATTGGATTAAAATATTCATTATTTTGTTTTGCCAGAAATTTCACACATCGCCAAAATCATATAAAGTAAATCCTCGGGTGATGACAGTCCCGACCTATGACAACACAATTTCCATTAATCTTGGTTCAACATATCGCTTGCCTCATACGTATAACTGTAAATATATGAATGTTTTTCACCTCTGACCTTGGTTTGTTGTGTTTTTATTTACCTTAAAACATGTACCTATGTGTATCAATATTGAGTTTCCCTGTAAGAGATAAGGGCATTTTCTTGTTAAACTGGTGAATTCCAGATAAAAATGAAAAACAAACTCACATTTGTTTTTCTTTCTTCCTCAAATTTACTGCTGTTTCTGAGTACAGCAAGAGAGACAAGATCTTATGCTTCATCATTTCATCTACTGAGAGCCAATGACATCACTAGCAATAAATATACAAGCAGCTTAAAACAATTTCATTATATATATATTATTTTTATTTCATTTCATTATATGAAATATTATATTTCTGTCCTCCAAGTGTTTCTTTTAGTTCTAATTATGTTAACATATGTCCAAGAAATGTGTTGCTATGTCCTAGATTATTAATTTACTATTGTATTAGCATAAAGTGAGTTTCACAATTGCTTATTCATGGAAAATTACAGGTACATTATAACTTACATGGAAAATCACATTATGACGCATCATAGGAACGAAACTCTGTTGTAAGTTGAGGACTCCAGTATATATGTATAAGTATGTGTAAGTTGTCTGAAGATTGTGTGAATGTAAAACTCGGGTTATGGTTAGAGCCATCCTTTCATAGGATTTAATGTTGTTAAGAATTTTTTGCTTGGTTTAGGCAATCTTGGCTTCAAGCACTTTATTGAGTAGGTAAGTTTGCCGTAGGCTTTTTTTCTCTTTCCTTTTTTAGTATTGTCATTTTTATCGAAGACTGTATCTGGATAAGAGTATTAGTGTATTATATATATATATATATATATATATATATATATATATAGTCAAGCCTGTTTGGTTAAATAATTTAGACGTATTATGTCTATTTATTTTAGTTTTAATCGTTTCAAGTCCACAAATTAATTTCTTGGTGGCTGTAGAAAATTGATCAAGAAAAATTCCAAAATTTTCTTTCAAATAATTTTTATTTTTCCAACTTCTTTCAATCGCATCTGAGACCATCTTCAGGGGTTGCATATCTATGGATGTGTTATGCATTAACATTGTAAATTCAAAATATTTTTTCACCACTATGCAAGGGAGGTAACTTATGTGATTTTTTAAAAGATTTTTTTAATTGTAGTATTTTACAGTATTTACATTATTCGGACTATTGTCCTCATCTTTGTCGCCATATTTGTCACAACGTTTCGGCCGTTGTACACTCCGGCCTTCTTCAGGTGGTTGGAATTTCGAACCGAACCCTTTATTTCGATCACTGGGGTAGACTGTTCTAGTTCCACGAGCCATGTTTGATGGATGTCAGTTATCAGTTATCTCCTGGTAATTTTCCCTCTGAAAGTTCTCCACTGCCTGAACCGGGTATTGAACTCACACTCTTTGGGTCTGTTACTGGATCTAACCAACGCCTTTATCCACCGTACCATGTGTCCTTAAAGGGTTCGGTTCGAAATTCCAACCACCTGAAGAAGGCCGGAGCGTACAACGGCCGAAACGTTGTGACAAATATGGCGACAAAGATGAGGACAATAGTCCGAATAATGTAAATACTGTACATAATACCTCATCTCAGAAATATAGACAGACTCTGTAGTATTTTAATTTAAAACTAAAATAAATAGATATAATACTTCTAAATTATTTAACCAAAATGCTTGAATTAAAATATGCTACCTATATATATATATATATATATATATATATATATATTTGAGGAGAAAATTTCATTGTTTAATTCGCCCAGACTTTTTAATAGTCTGGGAGAATTAAATAATGAAATTTTCTCCTCAAATATATATATATATATATTTTATATATGTGTCTTACAAATATGAAATATATCCGAAATATATAAATATGACGATGATGATGATGGTGTGTGTGTGTGTGTGTGTGTGTGAGTGTGTTGGTCACTGTCCTGTAGAATCCTTGGCAGAGTATAGGTTCACAGTCTCACCATGTTAGATGTTGCTGTTGTGATTTGTATCACAAGTAAGTTTTTTGTGAGGTGGAGTTGCTAGCCCCATACAAAACTTGTTTTCAATTTATTAGAATATTTTCAATGAGAGATGGGCATTTTTTATCTCCTGAGGTCAGTAGCAATAAAAATCTTATTAATTCAGCAAAGCCATAAATAAATAAATAAGCAAAATACTTGTTGTTCAAAAAATGGGTGACCCATTAAGATTCTTCCCATCTTTATTCTTAAACACAGATTTCTTTCAAATATTTTAATTGGTAACTTTGTGTTCATAAAATTTAATTTTGCTTGTCAAGCAAAACAAATGACAGTTGGTAATAATAAACTTTCTTTGTTGGATTAGTGAAAACTGATATTATGATAACTAACAATAGTATTAATTGCAGATAGCTAATAAGAATCTAACATAGGAGGAGGTAATTAAAATATTTGGGATAACTAATATCATGCTAACCTGTGACAGGGGCAATTAAATTACTTGGAGATAACGATTATTATGCAAACTTACAGCAGGGGTAATTATCAATACTTGGCAATAACTGATACACAGTTAACTTACATTAGGAGTAATTAGAAATATTTGGAGAAAACAAATATCATGTTAACTTACAGAAGAGGTAAGGATAAATATTTGTATATAATTGCAGTTTCTATTTGTTTATTATTTTATCAGATTTTTAAAGACAGCTCTTTATTCTGACCATCAGGAATAAATATAAACAGACTCTTACGAGTTCTGGAATTCTTTATGGAAAATGCTGAATATGACAGTTAAAGAGTGAGAACAATAAACCTCATGGAATTAAGTAAACCATTCTTTTAGACATTTCCAAATATTTATTGAATATGACAGATATCTGAGGAAGGCTGAAAAGTATAGCAGCAGATATGTTTTGATGAAGACAGCAAAAATGAGGAAGCTGGTATAAAAGAATCAATGTATAATAGTAACAATAACTCATTCAAATAGAACAAAGGCCAAAGCATTATTGTGATAAAACAATAAAGATAAGGATATTAGTCCAAAAAGAATTATTTATCATAATATGAACACTTATCTTAGAAATTCAGTAAGAAAGAAGGTCAAAGATTTTACTGATCAAAAGTTGAGTGTGATTTTTTTCCGTATTGTAACCCCTTTCTCATGGATAAATTTTGTTCACCTCTGGTTACTTTATCACGATTCACATGTCAAATGTTCAGATGAGCTACACTCTTTAGTTCCATCAGTTCAGATTTTCCCAGCTAGAAACCACCATGTCACATACACATGGTCAGCTAATCTTCATTCCTTTTGTATTCCACTGGTAAGAAACACTCTTTAGTTCCATCAGTTCAGATTTTCCCAGCTAGAAACCACCATGTCACATACACATGGTCAGCTAATCTTCATTCCTTTTGTATTCTACTGGTAAGAAAGAATCACCACTTAGTTTTCTCTGTAGAACAGGTTGTAGAACAGACTCCCAAAATGATGCTTCTCTGATCACTACAATTAACATCTTCAAGTTTATGGTCAGCTGTTATCTGTCCTACATATCTTCATAATATGCACCACATGCTCCTTCCTTGTATGCCCTTACAACAATCTTATTTAGTAACCTTCTACCTTGAGTGGCTCTTGGACCTTGCAATGGGTGAAGAATGGTATAAAAAATACAAAGATTAAGTAATCAGTGGGAAAAAGAACAATATAGAATAGCAACATCTCTGCTTAGAAATTCAAACACAGACAAAGCTAGCAAGTATATTGCTCAAAGTACTGTAATAAAAATAACAAAGATGAGAAAAATAGTTTGAAAAATATTGTCTTAGGAATTCATAGCATAAGTTCTATGCTAACAGTTTTTTCTCTTATACTCCTCGCTTGTAGAACTCTCTTCTAGGTTCTTGCTTTCCAGTCAAGTTTAATCTTCAAAATTTTAAATGCAATGTCAATCATTATCTTTTGTCATCATAATTCCTGTTCTTTTATTGTTCTCGCTCTTTAAACTTTTACATTCTGCAGGGGATTTTGTTTGCAAAGCAAATATTTTATCCAGTCACTACAAGTGACTCGGATGAAAGAATGATAGCATGTTTGAATTGTGCAGTTGTGTTGTCATATCCTGCTATGGCAACAGAAAATGATGATGACTGAAATTAAGTAGTGCAGTAGAGGAGCCTTGAAAAACAATGCAGTGAAAAGGAAAGTAGTGAATAATGTAGTGTGTTAAAGGTTTAATAATGCTTTACTTCTTCTCATATTCTTTCACATTCAGTAACTCCTTGCATCTTAGTGGCTTTATTGCCTTGATTGAAGTGAAATGAATAAAAAAAAATTTAGAAGAAGATAATATTTTATATTGTTTGTAAATATGCATATTTGTTCATGATAATTTTTTCTGTTTTATACTGATTTTAACTTTTAACTTTTCATCATAATACAAAGCTTCTGTTTTGTTATTTTTAAACAATTATAGTCAAACTAACTGAAGCATAATCTAAAATTTATTTTATTTATTTCCATTTCATTAACTCTATATAAATAATTACTTGAGTTGTTTCTATTCAATCTTACATCAGAATTCTTGTGCTACTTTATGTAAAACTTGTTCTTCAAATTTGCTAAGTTCTTATTGACATTAATGTAATGATTATTTGCAAAACTGTGGTGGGGGTAGGGCCGGATTATCCTTTAGGTTAGTATGAGGTCTGATCAAAAAATATTGGGACTCGTGTTATAAAAAAGAAACTACAACACATATCAATACAGCATTTTATCTCCTTTGAAGTAGTCCCCTTCTGAAACCACACACTTTATCCAGCATTGTTTCCATTGATAGAAGCATTCCTGGAACTCATTTTTGGGGATAGAGAACAGCTGCCTCATTGCATTCTCTTGGATCTCATCAATATCTTGAAATCTTGTTCCTTTCAAATGAGATTTATTTTTGAAGAAGAAAAAGTTGTAAAGAGTGAGATCTGGAGGATACAATGGTTATTGGACTTGGGGAATTACTTGGCCAAAAACTGCTGCACAAGCCATGGTCACTGATCAAACCTCTGTGGTGTAGTGAGATGACCACACTCTACACACTTTCCTTCCAAGCATTGATATAAATAACATAAGAATAACTTAGTGTTCAAACTCAATCTGTGCAAAGTGGTTTCACTCTGAATATCTTAGCTCTGTTATCATAGCAACATTTCTGATATTTTTTTATCTGATCTTGTACAGGCTGCAGCCTAGAGTGCATCAAGTATTTATAAAGCAATGATTTTAATTTTCTAGATCTTATAACTTCTAAATTGTTCCATAAACTGAAATGATATCAATATAACAAACTCCTATTTATTTTGATTGTTTTATTGTCATAATGTTGGTTATAAAAATTGTTTTTTTACCACAATTGTGTTGAGCTATGTGTTAATTTGGTTTGCAATGAATAGTAAAATTCATTGCAAACCAATTCTTAAAGAATATTCTATTGACAAATAAAAGATAGCTTTTCTAGTTTATTTAAAGAATTTGCAATAAGTTTAGTTTGAGCTTATGTAAATGTTGCTAAAAAATATCACAAGTAAAAAATATTCAAAGTGGTTGTGGGCGAGTTAGAGAGTGTCTGGGGACAGTAAAAGGTCATAATCCAGCCCTGGGTGGGGGAGAAAAAATTTTAGAATATTACTGAACAATGAATTCTGAAGACAAGATGGAGATAAACAGTTTCGTTGTTTCTCAGCTCATTTCTTCATCGTCGTCTTTAAAAGGGTCATAGATTAATTCACTAGAGAAGGCGAGATTGATGACAGAAACGAGACAACTCCTGGCAAAAACACAGCTGCTTCTGCTGGCTGTAACTAACCTTGCACTTGAATAATCAGCCAATCAGAAGACAAAACAATCAACCCTAACATTCTTAAATATTCTAGCATATTACATGAATTCTGATTGGTCAGTTGTTGCTTCATCTTCTAACAGTTTACTTTTCTGAGGAGAAATGGATACTTGCAAACACAATCATGAGAAGTAGTCACTGCAAAACAAGCATGTAATTAAAAATAGTAATCACTGGTAGCTCCAAGTGACTCAGTGATATTTCTTCAGTGGGAGGTTTATTAATTAACTTGCGTTTAAGGGCTTGCTTCAGCAATTAGTTGGAGATTCATCTCCGGCTGTGCTGGTCGAACTTTATGCCTTCAGACAGAAAAGAACCCAGACATGGCTATGCCGAAGGGTAAAGTCTCATCTGGGGTGGTAGACAGCTACCCGACCCTGTTTTTTACAGGGTCTATGGGGAATTTTTGTCCAAGCCTACGGGCTTGGTTTTGCCCTGCATTAAAAAACGACCTTTTGTCACATCCTGCCTCGCAGTGAGGTAAGGTAAATATCCTTGTGTTTAAGTATCTTCTCAATTATTTATTAGGTTTTACTAATGATTTATCATTACCAAATTAACAAATACTATTTTTAAGTACTAGTCAACTACTGGTTTTCTTGATTTTATTTCATTTCTAATGCTCTTATGTAATATTTTTTCACAGCCTAGTGGATTAAAGCATTGGCTCATGAATTTGGTGACATAGTAATTGTGAGTTCAATCCCAGGGCTGGGTAGTGTGTACTTGGACTCAGTGGAAACAGGTGAGCAATAACTGATCAATACTAAAAATAAGAACTAGATATCTCTAGACATGGGCAGTGGAACAAGAACAGTCTACCCTCATAGATTCATTAAAGGGTCCAGTTCAGTATTCACTGTAGGTTACCCAAATCAATATACACCTGATGAAGGGCAGAATGGCTGAAATGCTGTGATAACAACAACAAAGATGAGGACAATAGTCTGAATATAAATAGTGTAAATAATTGATCTACAACTCGATACAAAATTACCTTTGAGCATGTATTTGTATATATTTGGGTAGAATAAAGGTATTTCTTTTTCATAAACTTTTACTCTAAAGCTTATTTCATATATACATCAAAAGATGATTTTTAATGTTTTTTATAATTATTATTATTATTACTACAATAATAATAATAATAATAATGACAAGAAGCAGCAGCAGCTACATTTTTGCTCTTACTAATTGTTCATACAATACAAGGTCTAAGAACAACTAAAGGTAGAGAGTTTATCATTGAAGTTGTATGAATGTAAAATCAGGAGGTTTGAAGTACTGATTATAAGAATATTAAGGAAAAATAATGGTTGACCCTCTACTTGAAGAGGTTAAAATTGTTGTGATTGGGTAAACATTCTCTCGGGTGTCTATTATACAAAGTAACAGTTTGGGAAGAAGCTGCCTGAATGCAACTTCCTTCTTACCAATAGAATATGTGTGGAATACAGATGATTTGTCACATGGTATGGAAGGTCTTAGCTGTGAAGGTTGGAACTGGTGAAATTAATGAATCAAACTTGTCAAAGCATTTTCCGTGGAAGTAGCAACAGAGAGTCTTGTAACGTTTTGTCTGCAGGAATAGGGTTGTAGAGTGGAAAATAATTCATCACCCACAAGGCTGCATAGATGCTTTTGAACTTGTGTCCATCAAAAATAGTGTCAAAAAGTTAATTATAACAATTATAATTATCATTTATTCACTCATTGTAAACCAATGAGAATTGACCCCACTTTTCTTCTCTACACACACAAACATGTGGCATTCTATCAGACAAGCAGTTCACATGGACAGGTCATTAATACATACATCAACAAAAATTTTTTTCCTTTTCCTTTTTCAGGCCATAATAGTCACATTTATCTTTTAGCACTCAACAAAAATTGGAGGTAAGAAAACCCTAGACACTTTTTGTATTTTTCCAACTAAATTATTTGGACATTACATACATCTATAAAAACACATAAAAGAAAAACTGTATACACTTTACTTATTTTTTATCTTATAATTATGTCAGATTCTGATCCAAATTTGGTTTACATTTGACCCCAAACTCACAATTTTATTCAGTATTACTGTTTCTCATTTCTACAACACCACAATACAACCTGATAATAAATAATATTCATTTTTCTGTTTCTGCATCTTGCTGTTTATCATTTTTACAAGCATTTTTGTATATATAAATGTTAGGGAGTTTATAATTATAACTCATTATAACTACTATAATTAAACTCAAGAGAAACTGATATTGAAAAGCTGGAATGTGAGGACTGGGTATCTCCAACCCAGATATGGCACCAGTGCCCCATCTCTGGCATGATCTGGCTCTTGTATATGTTTGTGGTTATATTGGTTGAACAATGACTAGCAAATCAGAATGATGGAGTGTAGTTTGAATTTCAATCGAGTTTGTTACATTCAGTTATGAGAAAAGTATGACTCCACCTCTTCTCCCCACCAGCTATGTGTTAAATAATAGAACAAACTTGGCTCTTCAGCCTTGGTTGGCAAACAGTCTAGAACAACAATGAATTTGCATCGATATGTAGCCCTGGTGAGGTACATACTATCTATCTTAGGAAAGGATCATGGAGTTCACAATGACACTATGACCCTGACCATGGCTGGCATATTTCACTTTGGTCCTTGTAGAAATAGAGATTGACAAGAGGCATAGATACTTTCTGGAGTGCTACGGGGAACCAACCATTTTCCCAGCATCTTTAGCAATGAATTGTTTATATAATTTCTATTTGGGGTCTGGAATGAATCTGAGTCCCAAAAGACGTTCAAAGCAAGAAGCTTTATTCTGATTCACTTTTTAGAAATAAGTTGCATTGTCATTATTAGAACCCCCCCCCAAAAAAAAAACACATCATACATGTTTTCAGAGATGTGGTTCACTTGTCAGGTGTATCAAAGGTGAGTCAAATGATCAAATCCTTATTCTACCTAACTAGTTGAAATTTGTAGTCAACAATTTATATAGGTTATACTCTCTCAATCATTTGGTTGTTACTTTTTTTCTCCATTAAGATCATGGGTAGCCAAATTGTGACCCATGAGCCGTATGCATGCGGTTCTTTGGAATTTAATGTTCAGCTGATAAAAATACAGGATCTCTCTAAAGTCTTGGCACATTGGCAAAAATATAGAAACAAAATTTTCAACAACATTTTATTGAATTGAAATATTAACAAATAACATCTTCAATATGACTTCCATCATTTGTAATGCAAAGGTTGATGCACTTTGCCATTAATTTTAGCACATTCACTATTTATGCGTTCAATCAAGTGAGTTTCATTGACTACACCTCTTTTAGCAAACCCCAGAAAAAGAAGTCAGTTCTTTCTTCTTTCAACAAAACCATGTTTAATCTTTGGAGGTAAAAAAAATATAGTTAATGAGATTTCTTATGTTTCCAGACTTTAGGGACACCCTGTAAATTAGTTGTGCTCTTTTTCTCATTGCAGCATCTGCTATCAAGACCCTAAATTTTTTTTTTGCACTTGTAAAGTAGCACCATATTGAGGATTTGTTTTCTTTACCAATTGTCAATGAATAAGAATCAGTCAAGTAACAAGAGACATGCCTGTCTCTATTTATCTTAAAATCAATATTCCCTACAGAGCCGTTATTATAATACTGAGGGTTTTTCTTACTGACTGCCTCATAAAGATGGCCTTCTGTGAAAATGAGCTTAGCCCAAAAGATTCACAAGAAAATCAAAGAAACAGAAAATCTTTTATTATTATATGTACATTTTTATGGATACATGCATTTGAATAGATGTCTGTTTTCGAAACCATATATATTTTTACTTACCAGACTGGGTTGTTGTGAGTCTTTAATGATGAAAAACCTAGGCCGGTAGACAAACATATAGTGTAAAAAAAAACAGATATCAACTCAAATACATGTATCCACTAGATAATGTACAGTGTAACCCTGATATAAGAGAAACCCGGATATAAGAGAGATTTTATCTGGTCCCAAATTAGAGCCTGTGTTAATAAAACAAAATAGACCAAACCCGGATATAAGATACTTCTTCTTCGGTCCCGACAACTCTCTTATATCCGGGTTACACTGTCAGTGTATATAGTAATAATCTTAGATTGTACGTAAAAATACATTGATTCCTTATACACAATTTGGCCACTCTTTTAGTTTCAGTGATTTACACAAAGAAGTGACAATTTTCTCTGTTTAGTTTAGTATATATATATGTTGGTTCGGTTCTTTTTCCTATCACAAAAAAAGTAAATTTTTAAAAATTACAACTTTTATAATTGTGTATATTTGTTAATTTGGGCAGTCAAATTTTAGGTTACTGAAAAATGAAATGAAACTTCGTATATATTTTTTTTATTTCTTATTATTCCTGTAATTCCGAATTCGTTACCATATTGAATAAAAACATTAATAAATAAAAGAAAGTCATAATAATTTAAGCTAAGTGAATGACAAATTCGAAAATCTTAGTGTTCTTAGAAGAAACTATTTCATATTGATACGCTTGTTTTTTCAAGTTAATTTAATCCAATGGGTTTGATAACGGGTTCTTGCTATTCAGTTAACAGCAGTAACAACATAGCGTGTGTCTCGCGCAAAAGCTTTATTCCAACCGATAATAGAACAAATAAAAGTAATATGTGACAAAAGGGGCATAACTCTGACCCAGAAAATGCTTAATTATCATTGCTGTTATTTTTTAATAATTATATATATTTTTATTCTGGTTTTATTGATGGAAATAAAATGGTAGGGGAAAGGAGGAAAAATATGACAAATGGCATTTACAGTTTCGTATAAAAAGGTTAAAGATACTGAGATGATGAGCTTTAAATTTAAATTTTTATATTCTCAATGCTTAAATTAGTTTACCTTATCCAGCTTTTGTTTTTAATAATATTTTCCATTTGTTGGAAGCTGAATAAGTTAGGCTAAGTGAAGGTCTATCTAGATACAATGGATGATAAAATTTAAATTTTATCATCCATTGTATCAAATTTAAAACTGATTGGCTCTACATCTTAAACATTTCCAAAGTAAATTATAACCGGCATTTGTTGCATTGCTTCCCCAACACTAACCACCTTTATATACAGTGGAACCTCGTTTTACGAATTTAATTCATTCTTGAAGGCAGTTCGTAACCCAAAATATTCATAAACTGAAACTATTTTTCCAGTAGGAATCAATGTAGAGAAAAAAAAGTCACAGTACAATAAAATTGGAAAAGAAAAGCATGCCACACACACACATGTATACAACACAGCAGTTGACTTAGAAATTAATCCATTCGGGTTAACTCGGTTTGGAAATGTTGTTTGAGAACTTAAATTATGTTCGATAACTGAGGCATTTTCATCTCAAATTTTTTGTTCGAAACCAATTTGTTTGACACACGAATGTATACAACACGGTGGTCGACTCAGAAATTAATCTGTTCGGGTTAACTTGGTTCGGCAATGTTGTTCAAGAACCGAAATTTTGTTCAATAACCGAGGCATTTTCATCTCAGATTTTTGGTTCAAAAACCAATTTGTTCGACATGTAAGACATTCGAGAGCCGAGGTTGCACTGTATAAGACTACTTCCAACTCTCAAACAGCATTGTGGAACAGACTTCCAAAAGTGTGTTTTCTCAATCACTACAATCTTGACCACTTCAAGTCTAGAGTTAACCATTATCTTTCTTAGATAACCTCATGAACGTCACTTCTTGCCTTTCTTATGCACAAACAACACCACACAGTAGTGGCTCTTTGGCCTTGTATGGGGGTGAATATTAGTATAAAACAATAGAAGAGCAGACTAGGCTTTTAGTCTGAGATGACAGTCAGTCTAAGAGAAAGACTATTCTGAATACAAAACCATCGAGAAGGAAATAGGGAAACCACTCCACTATCTCTTCCAACAATTTATGGAAATGCACAAATATTAAAGAAAAGGAAACTGTGGAGAGCCCTGATATTCTACATCTTGAAGGGATTTCACATTTTAAAAATAAAAAATATCCAGTGAAAACTTACACACACAAAAAAAATAAAAAAGTAAATGAATGTGATAGCAGCCTGATCTCCCTACTTGCTATGGGAACAGGAGGCATATTTGTTTATTACAATTGTTAACAATGGAATATCTCATTATTAAAAAGGGGTGCATCAGGTTGGCTAGGTTTTATATGCCAACCCTTGTTGAGTTATTTAATGTCAAATTTTGGATGTGGCACCCAATGAGGATCGAACTCAATACTCAGTAGTAATGCAAAGTTAGGTTGGATGATTTTAAAACATGCTGACCTCTGTTAGGTTATTTAATGTTGAATGTTATATGTGGCACCCAGTGAGAAATTAATTCAAAACTCAGTAGTAATAGTCATCCATTATCCCAAACAAGGGTGCCCTCTGAAAATGGAGATCAAGCTGTATGACAATGATAAATAGTCATACTGCATTTTATATTATAGAATAGATTATCTTTTATAAAATTGCTTGAGGCTAAATTTTGTCATTAGTAGAGCAAAACAGCTCAGCCCATAACCACTATAGTAATTTACTAAGCCTAGCTTAGATGTGGCACAAGGTCAAAAGTATGAAGCATCCAGTGAGGATCAAACTCACTACTCATTGTAATTGATCTAATGAAGCAAGTTTCAAGGACACATGGCACAGTGGATAAAGGTGTTAGTTAGATCCAGTGACAGGACCCAAAGAGTGTGAGTTCAATATCTGGTTAAGGTGGTGGAGAACTTGGAGAGGGAATTAACAGGAGATAACAGATAACTGACATCCATTAGACATGGCACGTGGAACTAGAACAGTCTACCCCAGCAAGCAAAATAAAGGGTTCAGTTCAACATTACAACCACCTGAAGAAGGCCGGAACGTACAACGGCCGAAACATTCTGATGAATATGGCAACAAAGATGAGGACGATAGTCTGAACAATGTAAATAGTAAAACTGAGAAATTAATAAATAATTCATTTTTCAACTTTACAGGAGAGTTGCAATGTTGATATTTTGGTGACTCCTTTTTTTAATAAAAGGTGGAATTACTTGCCCTTGGAGTCAGTTGGACCTTTGACCTGGCATACTAATAATACAAAATAACACCAATCCAAATCTGTATAAACAACTAAAATTTAATGTATTTCAAGGTGAGAAGAATTTTGTCAAGAAAGTGTTCAATAGAGAACTAGAGGGGCGATAGTCAATAAATTATTAAAGTTCAATCGACTTATCTCTCAAAGTTCTGCAGAACATCAACACACAATATATATACAGTGTAACCCAGATATAAGAGAGTTGTTGGGACCGGAGAAGAAGTATCTTATATCCGGGTTTGGTCTGTTATATATACATTAACACAGGCTCTGATTTGGGACCAGAGAAAATCTCTCTTATATCCGGGTTACACTGTATATAATAATATATTCCCTGACGATCCGCTTAGGTGAAACCTTGGTAGGTTTGTCTGGCTCTCTAGGTTTAACTAGGTCTGCTCTACTTACTGTATTGAGCACTTTATTTAGTTAGTTGTGTACTTGTATCAGGGTTTTTTCTTTGGGCTTTGGACCTGCATGCTGAACAATTGTTTTAAACAGGCGTTCATGTTCTCGGCTCTTTCTTTTTTTATACCTTTTTTTCCTTCGATATTGATTTGATTTTTTGCAAATCAAGAAATCAAAGGTTTTTCAAAACGAGTGTAGTTACTTATACTTATAAGATTACTACTACTAATATATATATATATATAAGAAGAAATATAGTCTTAAGGTGTGCTATATATATATATATATATATATATATATATATATATATATATATATATATATATACATACATATATATATACACAATTTATATCTTTTCATTGTTCTTGATCACATCAAATAGTCAAACAAAGCACAGGTGTGATTATTGGCCCACCTAGTTCAAAATGAAGATATTCAAGTTAAAGGGTCAAAATCCTGATGTAGGTCTAAAACTGATGAAGTGCTCACAAGAGTAATCACCTTGGCAAGCTTTTAAGTATTCCATAAAAATCTGATTGTCCTTGTGAATACTTGTTCCCATTTGTTTTTTTATATGTGTATATATATATATGTGTGTGTGTTCATTTGTGCATGTACAGACCGACACACACACATATATATACATATATGAATTGGGATCAAATATGGATCAGAATCCAACATAATGATATTTAGCAGAATCCCCTCTATGTATTTCCGGTGTAAAGAATTGTTCTTTTTATAAATCCCACGCTTATTAAAAAAAAACTTGTTTATCTAGGAAATACTTTGAGGGGATTCCGATAAATATTTTAGCATCCATAAACACACTATATTATATCACCAACTTTTATAAAATCCATACTTGAAGAAGTGGAAATATGTCTACCTACTACTTCCATCACTACAGCGTTGCATAAAACATCCTCAAATCAATATGCGGACAACCACCATATGTAAATATAATTCCTACTATACACACAAATGAATATACATTATCATCTGAATCTTGCATAGACAAACTAGAATCATAAATTTATAGACAAACGGTGCTTGACAAGACAAATGCATGTGAAATCTGCTTAATCAATGAAAAACAATCAACACAAAAATTAAAAATACCTTAAATTTTTTCTCTTTTATTCTTTTTTCCATATCTCATTCTCTGATGAAAGTTTAATAAAGGTGAAACATGTTAAATTTATAAATGTTTCCTTTTTGTTCTTTATCCTATCACACACACACATATATATATATATATATATATATATATATATATATATACTCAGAGGCGACAGGCTGTTTCATGCTAGATGCAATCGGCGGCCTGACGATTGCGTCTAGCATGAAACAGCCTGTCGCCTCTGAGTGTTGACTTCAATGTTCACTTTTATATTTATATTACATACGCTCTATCTCTGATATTGAGCACTTTATCCCATAAATATAGCACAACTTAAAACTTTATTTCTTCTTATATATATGCGTGTGTGTCTGTGTGCATGTATTTTTCATGGAATTGTCATTCTTTTTTCATATTTTTTGACACTGTATCTGGCATGAAAACATCAGCAAATACTATATACTGATACTATATATCAATTGAAGAATAAAACAATTTCCAATTTATTTGGACTGCCGGTTTTTGAGTCCTTTTGAATTAGAACCTGACAAATAAAAAAAGAAAAAATTATCAAGGGGAGGTAACTATGTAAATTACCTTTCCATTTATTTTCTATACTTCATATATTTTTTCTTATAGATAATTATATCAATAATCCACCATGACCTGTATACATTTTTCTCTTTTCAGCCATAGCGATATATTATGCTCTAATCTATCTATGCTTAGTGTTAATTAAGATTTGCAAATAATTATAACATGAATTCAAAAATCAGCAATTAATTTGACATCAAGCAAAAAATAATATTACTACTAGTGTACACATGAGTTTCAAATTGAGTGGTTCAAATAAAAGGGGCAGCTGGAAATTTTTAAAAATAATTTTAAAACTTTCAGTAAAAGTACTTGAAGCCCCAGTTAATGAGTGGTAGATATTTGATGAATATTTAATAAAACGGGTGGTTGGAATAAAATTTGCCCTAGGTGGATTTTTCTCCAAAAATTAATTATTAGCCTAACCTGTCTATCTGAAAAGTAAGATGTAAACACATCAGGTAATTAGGAAAAGTAAAGAATGGATAAATACATAGATTTGAATGCCTGAATCTATGATCTCATCAGTAAAAAAGATGCCTAGAGAAAAGGGATGTCAGTGAGTCTTGCCAGGGTTTTATTTTTTATTTCTCATGTAGTGATGGACCTACTATGAAACTAATGAAGCTTAAAATTGGGGCCCCTAATCCCAGAGGGGCTCCTGAAGCAACTTTTTTAAAGAGTGAATTTTTCAACAAAATCAATGTTTTTTTTTTAAGTGTTTGTTATTAAAATACAGCTATTTTAGTGATAGAATCATAATCCAATGGGTTGAAGTAGCTAATGTTAGTCTTAAAATATGCTCTAATACCCATTTCATATGGCCTCAAAATACCCCTGTAAGTTGGTCAAATTTCAAAATTTTCTTGGGGGCTTGCAGAGCTTGCTCGAATCTATTCAAAGCCTACATTTCAGCAATTGGAACCTCAAATATATTGTTGCTGATTGAAAAGTGGCCCCCCATAACTGTTCAAGCCTAAAAAATGTAGGGCTGCCACTGCTCATCTACATAGTTTGCTAATAACCACAGCCTTATTTAAAAAAAGCAACAGAATTAGAATGAAAATTACTAATAAAACATTATTAATAATAATTACTTCATTTAATAAATTAAAAAAATATTACTAATAAATAATTTTTATTTTGTATGAGCATAAAATGTGAAAAGATGACTTCATGAACTCCATTTTTTTTAAAAGAGAAAACCAAATAAAAAGGAATTTAAAAAATTAAGAATAAATAAAAATGAAAGAAAGGTGCAAAAAAAAAAACAAAAAAAATATGTAGAAATTTGTAAAGGAAAAATGATAGATAAAAAAGAAAGAAAAAAAGCGAATAAAAAATTAACTGCTAACAGAGGAAAAGAAAATATTGCAGTAAAGTTTTATATTCCTTATTGTATTGATTACCATAACTTGCAAATCTGAATTATCTCCCTTGACACAGCTTCTTCAGAAAAATGGATATGTCTTATGAGAAAGTAATTATTTGAATACAGACTTATTCTTCAGTGAGGTTCACTTTTAAAGTGTTGTTAGAAGAAAATCAATCTTTATGCAGTAACAGATGCATCTGACATGATTTCCCTAAGGGTTGGTAAATATGGTTAGGAGTCAACTGTTAAGAATAACTCTGATATGCACTTTCTTTTAATTCATTGAGTTGCTCATTGTGCATAAAAAAATCACACGCAGCCATGCTTTAAATGGGGATTTTAAACTGTGATCATCAAATTCAGTTTCCGTACACACACACACACACACACACACACACATATATTATAATATTTCTTTTTTTTTTTTAAATATGATTCCTTCGCTACATAAGAGTTCTCATGTTTCAAAAGCGAGAGCCGAGACCCTCAATATAATTACTGAAATTAAGTTGAATTATGTATGGAGCACTGTCTTTTTAAAAATAAAAACAAAAATACTAAAGAACTCCAGATTATTTACCTAACGTGTTCTTTCCTATTTTTCTGCATACCTGCACACACACACACACACACACACACATATTATATATATATACATATACATATATATATATATATATATATATATATATATATATATAAGGTTATTTTAGTGGGTAGATGCTTTTGAGTTGGTATTCCTGTTTTTTATTTTCTTAAACAGTAAAACAGGTGCTTACCAATTTGACCATTTTGGTTATAGAAGCGGTTTCCCGGATGGAAAAGGGGATACAGATTTGATTCCTCTCAGAAGTACAATCTTTCTTTAGTAGTATTTCTCAGTCTAGTCTGGTTGCCATTAATTTGACTGTTTAAGAAAAAGGGATAGCAACTTAAATCTGTGTACCCACTAAAAATAATGTTTACAGTAATAATGTTGGATAAAAAATCTATTCATATATATGAGGGTCAACTGAAATGTTCCACTAACTCGTGTGTCTACTTATATTTATACCATGGAATCCTCCACATTTGCCTGTCACCCCCTACGGGAAGATGCACTCTTCCCCAAATAAACCGTTAACCAATCATCACTTTACTTTTCCAAACTCAATCCCCCATTGGTTAAAAGGACACTAAAATGTAGCAAAGTTGAGACAAACACAACTCCCTGAAGCCTATTTGAAAACTCGAAAATCTATAAAAAGAATTGCTCGACTTAATTCAAGTCAGTCAGACACTGAGTTTTGAGAGATACCAGCAGACCCCACGCGTGCCAACACACTGACTCAATAACCACTACCAACCTCTCCACAACTCAACACAACTCGCATAACTATTGCCGTGTGAAGAAACTTAATTTACAATTTACTAAAAAAGTGACATAATCACTACAAGACAATGATTGTACATTCAATCAACTTTAGCCGATCAGTCAAAGGCGAACGACTCTTCAGAACTTAAATCAACACTAACTGTTGTCAAACACATACACACTATCACTTGAACTTACACAATTGACAATTTTCCTTGCAGATATCAAACTATTTGAATTCCACAAACTTAAACTATCAACATTTACTCACTAAATTTCGGCATGGACAATCTTTGTAACCTTATCTCACTTGCCACATTTAACAAGCAACTTATTATCACTTTGTGTATGTCAAATATATATATATATATAAATTCACGTTATTGTTAAAATCTCTAATTATGTTGTTTGTCTTTATATTTTGTTTGATTTATTTGTTGTGGATAAATCTATTATGATCACGCACATTCTTGGCCTTCACAAAAAATCACCTTCTGATACATCTTACTCAGCATAGATTCTGCAACAATACCTTGGTTAGCTTATGAACATTTCAGCCAACCCTTGTATATATATATATATATATATATATATATAGAGAGAGAGAGAGAGAGAGAGAGAGAGATAGAGAGAGAGAGATTAAATTAGTAAATGACAAAAGGAAATATATATGGATGTGCTGAAAAGTTCCTCACCTGACCAAAAAAGAGGTTTTTAAAAAAGCTCCCCAAATTTTATACTTAGTCATTTGGATTTGGTTAGATTTTGGGTAATGAGTTAGGGTGAGAAATTTTCTGCATCCTCTTATTTACATGTGTGTGTGTGTTTGTATATATAATGTTTGCAGATCCAAAATCTCTTTTAAACAAGAGGGCTGAGATCTTGATGAGGTGACCACACGTTAAAATATTTCTAATTTCCAATACAAAACCTGAATGAGATCCACTTCTGGTGAAAAAAAATTATACCTCCCCATATTTAAAGGACAAAATCATAAGGATAGCAGGACTAAAATTTGAACCTGGTCTGATGATCCTTTGTTTTGTGAGTAAAACTTAAGTAACTTTGGTTCTACCTTTTTATTGTAATTTTGTCTGCTCTGCTTTGAATTCAGCACTTTTTATTTTTATTACCAGCTTTACTGTAGTTACATCCAACCAACTACCATTGTTTTATATAAGAAATATACATAATATCTTATATTAATTGCACAGCTCTGAGTTTCATGCTGAAGCAATTATATATATATATATATATATATATATATATATATATATATATTGCAAACAAAGACTTAATCAATAAACACAAAAACAACCAGCCAAAACTTGAAGGAAGAATTTACTCTATTAAATGCAGGAATTGCCAGAATGAATACATTGGAGAAACCTCAAGAAGTTTAAACAAGAGACTATAGGAACACAAAAGGGACATTTTACATAACAACACAAAATGCATTGGTTGTTCACTGTAACAAAACAGATCATAGTTTTGTCATAGGGAATGCAACTTTGATTAAAAGAGAAAATAATCTACTGAAACGAAAATGTCTGGAAAGTGCCTTGATTATTAGTTCAGCCATGATAAATTTGCGTCCAGGCTCTTACAATATATCACCATTCTTGGTAGATTTTATATTGTCACAGTGTGAGATAGTCAGGGGCAGAGGTGGCAGAGAAAAAAAGAAAAAGAATACAGATGATTTTGTCTAGATTGAGAAAAAAAAAATTCTTTCAAAAAATATTCTTTCAAAAGATTTTGAAACTATGTGTGTCTCTTGTTTCATTCACATGTGTTGTTGTGGCAACGTCATCAAAGCCCAGTCCGATGAAATCCTAACGGATGAAATGCATCACAAAAAACCTTTCCAGTTCGTCTTATTTTTTCTAAATATATATATATATATATATCCATGCACACACACACTTACATACGTACATACACGAGAAGAGGCTTAAAACTTTCAGTCTGATCAAGAAGCAATTCCACCCCAATTTTTCCTATTTTGTTTTATTATGGAAAATAGATTGCTCTGATAACTTTTCAGCGCCCACAATGTCATTGCAAGAGTTGGGGGAACAAGTTGGGGGCATTCAACCCCACATGCCGGTGTGAATGGACACAAAATGACCTCTGATCTATAATACTGACAACCTCAAAATGCTATTGACTTGATGTTTATTATAATCACAATATGCTATTGATCTCATGTTTAATATCAAAATGCTATTGACTTGATGTTTACTGTAACCTCAAACTTTTTTTGGCTTGATATTTACTGTAATCTGAAAATGCTATTGACCTGTTGTTTATGATAATCTCAAAATGATATTGATGTTGTTTATTGAATCTCAAATGCTGTTGACCTGATGTTTACTATAATCTCAAAATGCTATTTACTTAATGTTTACTGTAATCTCAAAATGCTATTTACTTAATATTTACTATAATCTCAAAATGTTATTTACTTAATGTTTACTGTAATCTCAAAATGCTATTTACTTAATGTTTACTATAATCTCAAAATGCTATTTACTTAATGTTTACTGTAATCTCAAAATGCTATTGATCTGGTGTTTACTCTAATCTCAAAATGCCTCTGACCTGATTTTTATTGTAATCTAAAAATGCTATCAATGTTTAGTGAAATCTCAAAATGTTATTGACCTGATGTTTAGTGAAGTAGCTGACATAAAATAGAACTGCCACCTATTTGTCTCAACCTTTTAAACATCATATAAATGTTCTTATGTTTCTGATAAAAATTTTCCAAGAGATGGTGTCATCTTGTCTAAAAAGCACTGAAAAAACTGTTACTCCTTAAACCCCAATATTATCAGGGGATGTTCAAATATTCCACAAAAATTTTTTTCCTTAATATATAGTAATTGAAATTTTAATCAAGCAATTTTATGAATATCTCTATGAAGGAGTTTCTCGTTTTAGTTATGCGCATGAATGACAATCAGTCTTATTTGTTTAGGGGCATGAGAGTGCCCCATATTAATAATGGAGTGAATCTTTTTCAGGCCTAAAGACATACCATATAAATAAACAATAATAAGCAATCGGGTGCATGGTCAAGTGGTTAGAACATTGATTTGCTGACCACGAGTCCCAGATTCAAATATCTCCATGTTTGATTTGTCAGTGATGTGATATTTTATTGTTATCAATCCCAGGGTGTGGCACTGTTGGAAAGTGTGTGAAGAACAGACTACAGGCTGTCCCAAGCATTGTTAGTGATAGTGAGTAGACAAAATTATTCAGAAGCCATTGATGGTTGTGCTAGCATGAACTAACAAGTCATCATGACTGAGGGTTTGACGTACTGATCCTGTTCAAACTGTAGATCACACCATATTACACTCCCTCTCCCAGAAACTGTAGCTAAGATCTCAGTGTAGTTACAGTATAAGTCACAGTTTTAACAAATACAAATGTGCCTGAGCAAGTGTTTTCAACAGTGACTGGTTAGCCACCATGGCAAGTGGATCTACATGCAATTACCACCCACTACTGATGTAGTTACATGTCAAAAATGCAATATCTCATGAAGTTCTAAATGGATTTCTAGGAAATTTGGTGGAATAGTGTATTATGTTTGGTAAGAATAAGTGATAAAAATGTTGTATAGATCCATAAATCTCTATTGTTACCTCCTCCTGGTGACAGTTTTAAGGACAATCCTGTTGGCGGAGGTATGCACTCACTGAATGCTTTTGAATCATTTAGCTTATATCTGTTAAGGGTTTAATGAGTCACAAAATAAGCAAAATATTTCATAGGTGGTGGGTGCCAAAGATATCTCGCCACCATTGAATAACTGAGAACTCTTGCTATTTGATTTTACAATCATATACACACACACACTGAGTGAATGTTGGACCATTTCATCACAAATGAAGAAGAGACATGAGGCAACAGAAATGTGGTTCTACAGAAGGATGCTGAGAATACCATAGACTGAGAACATGAGCAACAACAAAGGGAAAATGGAAACAAAAAGGACATTTATATATAGCATCAGACAGAGACATTTGAAATTTCTCATGCATATAATGAGGCAAGAGGGCTTGACAAATTTGACACTCACAGCATATATTGAAGACATGAGGGACAGAGGAAAACAGCACATAACCTACCTAATGAGGGCACTTCGACATGGTGTAATGGTTAGCAAGCTTGTCTTGCGAGATCAATTACGGCTGAGTAGTGAGTTTGAACCTCACTGGGTGCTTCACACTTTCAACCTTGTTCCACATCTAAGCTGAACTTAGAAAATCACCATAACCTGCCTAATGAGCTTATGTAAGTAGTTGGCAGAACAGGAATTAGGAAAGCAAAAAGCCAAACTTTACTAAGAGCTACAAAGAACAGGAAGTTGTGGAGGGCCATGATCGTCCACGGCACATAAAAGAAAAAAAGATTATATATATATATATATATATATATATATATATATAGAGAGAGAGAGAGATAGATAGATAGATATGTATGTATGTATGTAATTTTATCTATCAGTAAGGAGTGCTTTTTGATTGTACTAGATGTCTTTTTAAGGGATTTAAATGTATTAACAGGCATATATTATTAAAGCAGGATTTAATATCTAAACTACCCATGAATGTATCTGTCATATTAAGGGTTCCGTTCAAAATTTCGTGAAGGTCAACTGAATTGACAATCAGCTGAGGAAGGCTGGAGGGCACAACAGTTGAAACATTGTGATAACAACAATAAAGATAGGGACAATAGTCTGTGTTTGAATAATGCAAATAATCAGAAGTCCTTATACAAGAAATTCAGGCAGAATTTCTTTCTTTCTTTCCTTTTCTTTTCATTAATTCTTTTTTCTTTCTTTTTTAACACTTTCTCTACCTAAAACTGAACAGCACCTTTGATAAATCAAACATGAATGATTCATTGTTTATCTCCAGTAATGGCAGGACATAACATATGTGTTAACTAAGGAACACGCAGAATTATAATATGATAATTTCTCATTTCATATTGAGACCAGAATTTGGTTGAGAACTCTGGCAAGTTGAAAAAGAAAAAAATAGCATTATAAAATATGCACAGAAAGAGTTTTTTTTTGTCCCATGTTTTGAAAACCTGAGTGAAAGAAGCTTTTAAAGTTAGAGTAAAACATTCTAGATATTTTTCAAGTTTAAGAATTTCCCAGAATGCACTGACAAAATTTAAAAAGTGGAGACTGACGTTTCTTTTAAATTTTTTTATACTTCTATCTTAAAAAAGCAAGAGAAAAAAAAATCTGCTAAAAGTTAAAAATTGGGTCTGTTTATCTTTCATTCTTGTAACTGCATTTCAAACAGTTGTGTCGTTTTAAAGCTGAACATATTAACACTTTTACTGACCAGGTTAGCATCACTGTAAAAGTACGAGCAAAAGGCAAGCAAATATATTCTTTTGTAACCAAGCTGTTAAAATATTTGGTTTTGATTAGAATTATGAACCTTAGGCAAGTACCTCATCTCAATTGTGTTAAGCAACTTTGGATTCTTGTAAATATTCAATACTTGAAGTGAAATTGTTACTGAGAACAGGCAAGATTTTATTTCATTTAAAATAGATAAACATGGGACGTTTGAGCAGGGAATGAATGGATTATGGTAAAAAAGATTCGCTTAAGTTTAAAACAGCCTGAGGTCATTCGCAATATACAATATGAAATGAAACTGAAAAGAAAAATGCAAAGATAAGGGAGAAAGTAGATGGAGAAAACTTGAGAAGGAAATAAAGAGAAGAAAAAAAATGTGAAGAAAAATATTTAAAGGAAAGAAAGGAAAAGGTGAGAGAAAGAGAGAGAAAGAAAGAAAGATTATATAAAAAGAAAGAAAAGCAAAAAATATAGACATTTTGAGAAGAAAAAGTAAGGTTTTGGTAAAAAGAAATGGAGGAGAAAAAGAAAAATAACTGAAAGTAAAAACAATGGGATAAGAAAGAAAGAAAGAAAGAAAGAAAATAAAGAAAAAAGAGAGGAAGAAAAAGTAGAAAAGAAAAAGAGGAGTAGAAAAGAAAGAATGAAAGAGAAGCAGAAAGAAGAAAGAAAGGCATAAAAAATAGTGAAAGAAAGAAAGGTATAAGAAGAAACAGAAGCATAAGAAAGGAATAAGAAAGAGAGGTATAAGAAAGAAATCCATAAAAAAGAAAAAGAAAGAGAGGTGAAAGAAAGAAAGAAAGAAAGAAATGTATAAAATAGAAGGCAAGAAAGAGAAAACGAAAAAGAAAGAGAGGTAGAAAAGAAACAAACTGCCTACATCATGACTGATTCAGTTGCCCACTTCCCACTGGTGCCAGAGGTTGGAGTTCAATGTTTGGTAAAAGGCCAGCATTTTGAATGCTGGTTTTCAATTCAGGCAGCTTTATGCCAACATTTGAAGGATTGGCGCAACACCATCTTCTTACTTTCATTTTATTTTCATTTAACCTTGTGCCATACTAAATAAATTTTAGTTGATTTAGTATATTAGACATCTAACAGTGTGTTGATTAGCAAACTTATCTTACGAATCAGTGTGTCTGACTGTTAGTGGGGTTTCTATGATTATGGCCTTGTGCCAAACTAAGCAAAGCTTGGTAAATAGAATGAAAGAAAAAAGAAAAACAAATTAAGGAAGGAAATTATAAAAAATAAAAGGACTGTCAGAGAAGTATTAAAGATAAAAACAAAGAAAGAAGGAAAATATAAGGAAGTGAAAAGAAAAGGGGCATTAAAAAGAAAAGTGTAAGAATGAAAGAAAGGGGGCATTCAAAAGAAAAGTGTAAAAATGAAAGAGAGGAAGGAGGCATTCAAAAGAAAAGTGTAAGAATGAAAGAAAGGGGGCATTCAAAAGAAAAGTGTAAAAATGAAAGAGAGGAAGGAGGCATTCAAAAGAAAAGTGTAAAAATAAATGAAAGGGGGCATTCAAAAGAAAAGTGTAAAAATGAAAGAGAGGAAGGAGGCATTCAAAAGAAAAGTGTAAAAATGAAAGAATGGGGGCATTCAAAAGAAAAGTGTAAAAGTGATAGAATGGGGGCATTCAAAAGAAAAGTGTAAAAGTGAAAGAAAGGGGGCATTCAAAAGAAAAGTGTAAAAATGAAAGAGAGGAAGGAGGCATTCAAAGGAAAAGTGTAAAAATGAAAGAGAGGGGGCATTCAAAAGAAAAGTGTAAAAATAAACGAAAGGGGGCATTCAAAAGAAAAGTGTAAAAATGAAAGAGGAAGGAGGCATTCAAAAATGAAAGAATGTCAAGAAAAATAGTGTGAAAAGAAGAATGAAAATAGTAATTCACAAAATAATAAAAAACAAATAGGATCAAGAAAAGGTTGACGAAGAAAGTTTTGGAGGAGAAAAGGCAAACCAAAGTGTAATGAAAAATTAAATTAAAATTTACTACAAGGAATACTAAAAAAACAGAAAAAGGAAGAAAAGAACGCATAATGAAAAGAATTGTGATTCACCCAATAAAAAGCAGATATGACAAAAAGATGGGACAATAAATAAACTGGTTCAATGAAGAAATAAGAATGAAAGAAAAAAATTAAAAATGCTTGTTTTTTATTCATTGAAGATTTAATTGAAAGAGATCCTGATTAGTACAACTGACAAAACAGGACTGCCCTAATTACATTTTAGATATATATATAAAACCTAAACAAAACAATTTAGGTTTACTGTATAATGGATCTGCCTATTTGGATATTGAGAACTTTGTTCTATCACTGTCTGTTGTGTCACTTTGTATATATAATATATATATAAACTGTGTATTTGGGCAGCAATCACTCTTTTATACAAGTTTCATTAAAAATCACTGACAAGGTACTGCCATTGAAATTTTTTATTTAATTTTTCTTGTGTTCATATATATATATATATATATATATATATATATATATATATATATATGTATTTATTCAAAAGAATTTGGAGCAACAACTTTTCAGTACCCTCTTGTGCTTATATATATATATATATGTGTGTGTGTGTGTGTGTGTGTGCGCACACACATTTTTATGACTTCTTCAAATGTTATTGCAGTGGATACTTGTATTTGAATTAGACTGAAAAAAAATGCCCAATTTACTCAGTGGCTACAAAAGAGAGAAAGATACTTCACAAACTTCTTTATGACCCATTATTTTCAAATATAAAGGATTATGAATCTTGTAATGATTTCCTCAAAGATGAAGAAGAGACTCGAGGCGATGGATATCATGGACTGAGTGTGTGAGCAATGATGAGGTCTTAGAAAGGATGCAAACAAGCAGGAGGCTTATACTTAACATTAGGAAGAGGCAACTGAAATTCCTGGGACACATAATGAGGAAGGAGGGCCTGGAGAATCTGATACCCACGGGTCAAATAGAGGGAAAGAGATACAAGGGAAAACATGACATACCTAGTGGCCTTAAGCAAGTGGATGATAGAACGTGGTCTGAGGGAGGTGGCAGATGGAAGGAACTTGTTGAGAGCTGCAAGGGATAGAGGGAGGTGGAGAGCCGTGATTACCTACATCCTGAAAGGACAGGGCACATAGAAAGAAAGAAAGAATGTATTTGAGGGCAATTTCATCTTATCCATGTTTCCTTCACTCTCACAGAAAAAAATTAAAAATATCATATTTCTCTGCACCTTCACAGAAAATAATACATCTTTAGTTTGAGGCCAAGATTGAGGTAAAGAGCTTCATGTTGTCCAATGAGGATGAGATGACTTTGGGGCTATTTATAATAGTAGGCACTGATGCTTTGCTTCTATTCAGAATTTGGTTAGATATCTTCCAGAACTCCCAGGATCCAACATATACTTTAAAACACATGCTCATGCTGGTCAAAACACACACATAGTAGCAGTAGAGGTTAAGGCTATGCTTAGCTCTGCTAAACCCTACATGTATGGGAGTTTTGAATGAGGTCACAAAACTGTCTGATCACAGCCTGTTTTCCTGCAACCTCAGTGGGAAAAATTAAGTTCTTAGTTTTTTCTTCTCCAGAACCTAAAGAGATAACAATGATTCATCTATCCCTCTTCTGACACCACATGCTAGACTCTTTTGAAAGTTATAAAACGAAAAACATTCACAAAAGATAATGGTTTTTTATGTTATTGTTTGGCAATGGAATAGATGTTATGTTTGGTATATGTTTGCATTATTCTTATTCTTTTCTCAAACTTATTCATAATATCCACTAACATTAATCATTATTTATAGTCTGCCAGAGATAAGATAATTTTTATATTGTAAAGAAGCATTAACTGTAAGAAAAAAAACATGGTTGACATTAAAAGGGACAACGCAAAGTGTGAGTTACATCAGAATCAAGTTGGCATAGAAATTAGGCTATTTGGGCCATATAATAACAGAAAGTGTGATATTGAAATCCAAATGCATATAAGAGAAGTAAAGGATGCTTTTCAGAAACTGACAAAGGTAGTAAGGGATCTGGAAGATAACAGTGCTGAATTGTGATGTCATGTCTAATCTCCTACATGGCAAGGAATGATACATGATTTCCTCACAGATGAAGAAATAACAAAGATGTTGTTCTACCAATAAATGTTAAGAAAACCATGGACAAAATATGTGAGAAATATCCTTGGTTGGCAATCAGCTTTGAAGAAGGACAATTCTGATTTCAGATGTTTTAAATATGGGGATAGCAACTCCTTCCTGTAAAATCTACTTGTAACTAAAGTAGCATCACCTTGTGTGGCATTATTGTGATCCAATGCTCTGCAAGGGGTCCACAGGTTCAAGTAAAGTCAGATAATGTTTACAGAAAGTGAAAACAAATTCATTAATGTTTTTAAAATACCGTGAACAAAATGGCGTATTGGGCATGAGAAATATCACTGCTGTCAATCAAAATCAGCATGTAAATATGGAGTTTACAAGACATTTTAAACTTGTTATTTGTAAAAATGTCAGTAGGTCATGGGAAATAACTCTATTTACATTCATACATAGATTAATTTTCTAATTATCTCCCTTACCTATTGTCACATAAAGACAGATGAGTTTAGTCTGGCACAAGGATAAAAGTATGGGGCATCCAGTAAGGACCCAATCTGCTCGACCAGTTTTCTACCTATATGTTGTATCTTTAAAGAAGGTTACAAACAAATGTGGTACTTGAGTGAGAGGAACAGCAACATGGGCAGAGATGAAAGAAAGAGAGGTTTATTGTAAAAGAGAATACACTACTGAAAGACAGGAATTGATTAGCAGGCTAGTAATTCCTGAAGCAAGGTTATTTACCTCACCTCCTTGCGAGTATGGATGTGGCACAAGGCCGTTTTTAATGCAGGGTTAAAACCGAGCACATGGGCTTGGGTAAAAATTCCCCGTAGACCCTGTAAAAACAGGGACAGATAGCTGTCTACCAGCCCAGATGAGGCTATGCCAAAGGGCAGAGCCTTGTCTGGGTTCCTCTCCGCCCAAAGGCAGAGAGTTCGACCAGCCCACCTGGAGATAAATCTCCAACTAATTGCCAAAGCAAGGTAATTTACCTCACCTCCCTGCGAGGCAGGATGTGGCACAAGGCCGTTTTTAATGCGGGGTTAAAACCAAGCTCATGGCCTCGAGCAAAAATTCCCTGTAGACCCCATAAAAAATGGAGACAGATAGCTGTCTACCACCCCAGACGAGACTCTGCTCTTCAGCATAGCCTCGTCTGGGTTCCTCTCTACCTTCAGGCAGAGAGTTCGACTAGCATAGCTGGAGATAAATCTCCAACTAATTGCCAAAGCAAGTTCACCAGGTATATCCTGTGCTTACTATATATATCTACTGATATAGCCAGTCCACATAGGTGATAGGGAGTGTGGGACATTACATTACAACATTATTATAGAGGATTTTCTAGTAATTTTATTTCTTTTTTAATGCAATCTCCCTTCAGGACATAGCCAATCATGATTCTCCACAGATGCCCAACTCCACAAGAACACCTCACTGCACCTTCTTGGTCTCACGTTCTCCGCTGACCTGAGGTGGAACAACTACATTGAATCAATTGCTGCATCTACCACAAGGAAATATGGTTTTCTGTGTCGCACCAAGAGGTTTTTCTTGTCTGAGTCTGTCCTTCACATCTACAAATCTACCATCTGTCCTTGCATGAAGTACTGTTGCCATATATGGTCTGGTGCCCCCACTGTTCATCTTGAGGTTCTCGACAATATCCAAAGACAGATATGCAATGTGATTGGTCCTGACTTGGTATCTCGACTCCTGTCACTTTCTCACTGACATAATGTGGCGTCCCTCTGTCTTTTCTATAAATATTTTTATGGCATCGGCTCTGTGATCTATTTTCACTGTTCCCCCGACTGTATGAAATTAAGTGTGCTACTAAGTTGACATCTTGTTTCCATCCTTTTACTGTTCAAACAGTTCAATGTAACTGCCTCTTCTACTCCAACAGCTTCTTCTCTCTCACTTCTCGACAGTGGAACTCTCTTCCTTTTACTTGCTTCCCTGCTAACTATAATTTTCAAAACTTTAAATGTAATGTCAATTGACATCTTCCATTGCTTTGATCACCTCCATTCTTTTTTTATCCTTTCCTCAATCCCCCACTATACCCAGTCTTTTCCCTTACACTCACTGTAGCCCCTTGTGTACTAGTGGCACTCCCACCTTACTTGGGGGTGGATTGCTTAAAAAAAAAATAAATATCTGAATTGCCATAATTTCTTGGGAAAGATAGATGAATGGTTCCCTGTTGCCTTTTCGATCATTTGGAAATCAGAGTTTTCCTTCTCTTAGACTAGTTGCCACCCAGACCTAGAGAAACCAATCTAGCCTGCTATTTAACCCCTTAGCTGGAGGAAGAAGAGATAGATTCATGCCTTTCCCAAAGTCATTTATGTGAAAGTGAATGCAACAGACTAGCATGGAATTTGAACCTAGCTGTCTGGTTTCGTTTTCAGCATTGATATCCAATGCAATATCATGAATTCATTATAATTTTTCCAAGTGGGTGAGTTCGATCCTCACTGGGTGCTACATACTTTCAGCCTTGTGCCACAACTAAGCTATACTTAGTAAATCATTGGGCACTTTGACATGGTGTAATGGTTAGCAAGCTTGTCTCACAAGATAAATTATGACTGAGAAGTGAGTTTGTTCCTCACTGGGTGCACTATACTTTCGGCTTTGTGTCACAACTAAGCTATGCTTAGTAAATCACTATCCAAAAAGATTATTTTCATTGTATTATGGCATCTGTTGAATTTGTTCCCTCCATTGGAAAAATAATTCATTGTGTTGCATTTTATGTTATCACTGAAACATTGATTCTCATATGATTTCCAAAGTGAAGCAATGTGAAGCCTGGTCAGTACCTAAATGGGCAACCACTTGAATCAGGGCTCAGTATTGTAAATCGGAGAGAGCCATGTTCTAATTCTAGCCAGATTTGTTATATTCACTTACATGCAAATAATCTTAGGAAAGTTATGAATCCACCTTTTCTCTCCTCAGCTATGGGTTAATTAGTAGGACTTGAATCATTATCTACCCACCAAAAAAAAAAAAAAAACTTCTTACAATTTAAAAATATTTTCTTTAAATAGCATGCAAAAGGTAGATAAGCCATAAAAAACAAATCAGTCAAAACCAATGCCAATTCATAGATTGTGAAAAATGAAAGACGGTTTCTTTTTCCTATTCGTTTTTATTAGAGGGGAGAGACAGATGTGTTAGCTTTAAAGCAATACATATTTACTCATTGGTATAGCATCTTGCCACATTCAATCTGAGGCTGTCTATCGAATCTGCATGTGGAAAGTGTATCACTGTTTCAAAATTCCTACGGCCATATGCCAATTTCAAGCACAAGTTGGCACAGTAGATACCAAAAGTCAAGAGGCATTTAGTATTTGAGTACTTACTTTAACTGAGGCTACTTACTAATGTTACAATTTATTTTCACTGATATCTTTAAAAAGTCTTGTTTTGAACATTTTGTGGGTTGAAGGATGTGTCCCACAACAGCTAATGCAGGACACATTAAAAGGCATTTTATATAGATAGGTGAGAAAGATAATGGTTAACACTAGACATGAACATGTTAAGATTTTAGTGATCAGGGAAACATCCTATTGAGAGTTGTTTCCACAGAGCAGTGGTTTATTAGAAGAAGCTGTTTGAAGGAAACTTACTTCTCACCAATGGAACACAGTGAGTGGTTTGCTACAATGTGAGTGGCATGGCAGATCCTAGCCATGAAAGTTAAAACTGGTGGAACCAAGGGATCTAGTTCGTCTTAGCACTTTCCATGGAAGTAGGAATAGAGCAGTGAGAGGTCAGCCACATCCTACCGGTGAGAAAGGGATTGTAGAGTGGAAAATAATTTGTCACCCACAAGGACTTGGAGATGCTTTTGGACTCTATCAAGACTGGAGAGTGAGGACTGGGAAGCTCCAGCTCAAAAATTGACAACGGTACTTTCATGAATATTAGTTTAACAAGCATGATTGTGTATTTGCTTATTATTCTATGATGTATAAATTTTTTTATATATACTTAACAAACAGAAATTACTGACATTCATGCAAAATCTTGTCTGCCTGCCCCTGCCCAGCTCCCTCTCTTCTTCTCCCTATCTCTCACAATTCTTATTGCTGAAAAATACGCAACTCATTTAATTTAGCTTTGCAGGTCCACAAACCTCTGGTTGGGAACCTGTTCCTAAATGTGTCGATAGATCCCATGGTTAGAAACCTACCAGAAGGATCAGTGTCTCCTGGTTGGAAAAACTAGCACATCTCTTGCATGGCACCCAAGACAGGAATGAAAGAATAAGAGAGATTCCATTCTAATAATTTCAGAATATATCTTGGTACTTGCTTGGTATGAATAGTGAAATCAGTGAGTTGAGTCTCTAAAATTGCTGCTTCACTTCACACTAATGCCCTTAAGAAAGGAGGCATGACTCCATCTTTTCTTTCCTCAATAGTGGATTAAATAGCGTAGTAGCCTTAAGAGATAGCCAGTCTAAAAGAAGGAAAACTCTGCATTCAAACTAGCATCAAAGTTTAGTCTGATCATTCACTGTAACTGATGCTACTTCTATGTGCCATATCCTTTAAGATCATGGATAATCATGGCTCTCCACAAATTCCTATCATTTGTAGCTTTTACTAAGCTTTATATTTAAACACAAGCTCATTAGATATGTTAGTCACTGCTTTCCTTTTGTCTACAGTATATCCTCTGAGTGTCAAATTATTCAAACCCCCTTTCCTCATTATGTGTCCTAGAAATTTAAACTGTCTCTTTCTGATTCTAAGTTACTCAGCTAAAAATGCACGTATATGCATATTGTTTCTTGAAGGAATGCTCAATATCTCTTGGGATCGGTAAGGATATGCAAAACCACTAGAGTGGATATACATTTTTATTCTGTTTCATAAATTCCACCTGTTATTTAATGAGTTTAATAGTTGGTTTATATACGTTTCATAAAAATTTACAGATGAATATTTGTGTCACATCACTTATGGTGAATGATTTTTTTTGTACACTTGTGGCAACAGTGTTTGTTTCGCCAGATAGTTTGATCTCAGTATAATCATCAGGGCAGAAGACAATGCTCTGAATTTTCATTGCTGAATTATCTTTCATTATTCCAAATAGAAGCTAAATTACTTCCTATTTCTTCAGTTAAGACACAAAACATTAAAAAAAAATTTAACTCACTTGACTAATGCATATTCATGAGAAACTGTTACTGTCAGAAAATTTAAAAACAAGATGAATGGATTTAACCAAGAAAAATATATTTGTCCAAAATGAATTGTTCATTAATAAGAAGAGTGGACGGGATTGTGCAAATCCTCAAATTGTTTAGTTGAAAATGTTTGGAAGGAAAAATCTGGTTTGAAATGCATTCTATTGTTAGAGTAATCTTATGTTTGTTTTGTCATCTTCCTCTAGTGTAATTCAATATTGAATTGCTGATAAACTCTAAATCATACAATAAGGTGGTTATAAAACATAATGAATATTAGCTTAGCAAACATGATTGCGTATTTGCTTATTTTTCTATGTTTCTGGCATCATCCTCAGAACAATATAAATCTAAAAAAAATATGCTATATTTATCCTCATCTTATAACTTAACTACTTGGGAATAGAATAATTTTATGTGATGTCGTTTTGATAAAACATCTCATTGCTGACTACAAGATACCATTTGCCCACTATCATGAATGTCTTTCTAACAACCCTACCTAAGTAAGAAGTTCTGAAACAATTTTATCACATCAGTGGTTTTAAAACAACCACTGCTTTCACTATTTAGAAGCACTATTCACAAACTATCTTGAATCTTTAACTGACACTATACTTGAATAAGAAACTCCAAAACCAAAGAATTTAAGTTATCACATGGCTCAAAAAATGCAAAAAAACATTGCTTTCACTATTTAGAGCACTATTTGCCAACTGCCTTGAATCCCTATCTGACATCCTTCTTGAGCAAAAGAAAACTCCAAAACAAAGAATTTTCTAAGTTATCACATCAGTGGTTCCCCTATAAAGGCATTGTTTTCATTACTGACAGCACCATTTGCTAACCACCTTGGGTCCATATCTGACGTCCTTCCTGAGCAAATATTCCAAAACAAAGAATTTTCTAAGTTCTCACATTAGTGACTCTAAAAAAAAACCCCACTGTTTTCACTAATTACTGCACCATTTGCCAATTGTCTTGGGTCCCTATCTGACATCTTTCTTGAGCCAAAAAGCAACACATTTTATTTTAAGTTATCACATCAATGGCTCCAAAAACAAAATAAAAAACATTGCTTTCACTACCTATTGCACTATTTACAAGCTGCTTTGAATCACTGGTTCTCTGCCAGACTAAGAAACTTCATAACAGAATGTTCTTTTGAGATATCTCATAAGTCACTTACACATCATTAAAACTCCTTGTAAATGTTTTCAAAAATATATAACTAACTATTGATGAACTTGCATAATTAACTTCGCTTTCTTCTTTGCTTATCAATTTTTAATTACAAGTATCTTTTTCCAAATTATTTTTGCAGTTTTAAAACTGTTTTGGTTAAAGACAATATTTGCATGTATAGATGTATATATGTTTATGATTTTTGTCTTATAACTGACATTCTCAGAACAGATAAATAAATGTTATATATATATATAAAATATATTGAAAAATTCCTGTCCCCATTGAGAAAGAATGAAAAAACTCTAATGTTTTGTTATCTGGTCAGATTTTGAGGAAGTAATTTGGATTGAAAACCTTTCAGCATTTCTCTGTGTGTGTACATATATATATATATATATATATATAATTTCCTGCTGTATAAAGCACACTTAAATATATCACCTGCAAATAATATATGTGAAGAGCCAAATTTTGGCAGTATCAGTCACATGCATCACATTACCATGTGAAGAAGGCCATAAAAATAGGGGATATTAGGCATTGGTTGGGTCTTTGAGTATATGTGTCAGTGGGGGGGATGATATTCTGGTATTATATGTCGTTAGGTAAGGATGACATTGTGGAATGATGCTCCATTAGGTGAGAATGACATTGTGGAATAATGTGTCATAGGAGGTGAATGACATTGTTGAATGATGTGCCAGAGAATGAGGATATCAACATGGGATGATATTGTGGTATGATATGTCATTAGGTAAGGATGACAATGTGGAATGATGTTCCATTGGGTCAGAATGACATTGTAGAATGATGTGTCACTGGGTGAAGAAGATATTATGGGATAATCTGCCAGGTGACAAAGATGAGATTGTGAAATTATATGTCAGTGGGTGAAGATATTGCAGGATGCTGTTAAAGAAGAGACTATCATCACACCTTTCAAGAAGTTCAGGAAAAGTAATTCTTTGGATGGTACTGAAGATAAAACACTTACAATGTTCTTCAAGTGAAAATGACAGTCAAAACTTTTCAGAATTCAAAGATTCTAATAATAGTGAAGTACCTCATCAGCTTGTGATTTACATTTTATATCTTTTCATTTCTTCTACCACAATGTTTGAATTAGATTGCTTCTAGTTTTTTTTTTTTAATAAATTTTATATTAACATTACAGTGCAATTTATTTATGATGGTAAACATGCAGTATATATGTTTATAATATAAGAAAAAAATTGAGAAAAACACCAATTATACTTCTACACAGCAAAATATGTATATTTACTTTTTAAAACATACGCGGTGTGATGAATAAATTGTCATCTAAATTATGCAAAAATATAAATAACACTGACATCTCATTCTCAAAGACATATTTACCAAAATTACACAAAAATATCTTGAAACACTAAAGAGTAAATTTATTCCATAAAATTGCCATTGGCTTCAACCATGGCCTCTAGATAACTTTGGAATCTCCTGCATCCTTTCTGGATGGTCTCCTTGTTTAAGTTTGTGAATGCTGCCATAATCCTTCCTTTCAGTTCATCTTTGGTCTTACAAGTTGTTGGTCTCTTGCTCAACTGTACCCCAAACATAATAATCAAGGGGATTGAAGTCTGGGGAGTTAGGTGGCCAGATGTAAGGAGTGATGTGGTCGTAGAAATTGTCTGACAGCCATGACTGGTTTCTCCTGCTTGTGTGACATGGCGAAAAGTCCCATCAGCAGACATAGGACCTTCCATCAGCCACCCTCTTGACCCAGAGCAGCACCATCTCCTCAGAGCAGTTGATGTAGGCCTGTGTTGAGTCTGAACCCTCACCAACAAATTCGGCAATTCTTTTCTTACCAGAATGATCAGAGTGAGTTTTCTGACCTGCCATACCTTTGTAATCACCCTTAGACTCATCCAACTCTTTCTGAATCCTCTGCATTGTCTTTAGATTGACACTGAATCTCACTGAAATGTTTGTATTGGAGCTTCCAGCATGAATGTCAAGAGAGTGCATGCCATTTAAAAATTTCTGGCAGAGTGAATTACATCATGTCTATATTTCTGAGATGAAGTATTATGTACACTATTTACATTGTTCAGACTATCATTCGCATCTTTGTTGCATTGTGATAAATATGGCAACAAAGATGAGGATGATAGTCCAAACAATGTAAATAGTGAATTACATCACAGTTCTTTTAGCCCGACTGACCCTACTATAGTCTGCAGCCAACAAAATAAGAACAAACAATGCGTATGTGCAAAATAAAAAATATTTAAATGGAAACAATTTAGCTATCACACCCTGTACATAGTATAAACATGCCTATGCTGAAAATTTAAAATTAAATTAATTAAACCCGTGGGGAGTTGAATTATAAGGTCTGATCGATTGAGATCTGTTCCTGATAAGAAAGGATTGAAACAACTCATAGCTTCTGTCAAGAAAATAATCCACCAGTTACAAAATTAAAAACTGTTACATTACAATAATAGTTTTCTCAAATGAAGCTATAAGCTGTTCTTCATCCTTCCCATCATGCACAGATTTTAACCTATCAAAACTATCTCCTATGTATTTTATTACTGTAAACGTGGGTGATAATTTTGATTGGTTAAAATTGGTGCATGATGGGAAGGAAGAGGAACAGCTTAGAGCTTCGGTCAAGAAAATAATTCACCAGTTAGAAAACTATTATTAAAATTTTAAAATAATAGTATAACATTGATTGGTTGAAAACTGCATGATAGGTAGGGCCAGAATTAAATTATAGTGTCAGTTGGAGAAAAAATTCATCAGTTCAAAAAATAATCATTACATAATATTCTATCTTTAAGAATCTGAATATCAATTGAAATGGAAAGACATTTTTTTGGCCCTGTGGCTGAAACACACACACACACACACACACATATATATATATATATATATATATATATATATATATATATATATAAATATGTGTGTGTGTGTGTGTGTGTGTGTGTGTTCTAATACTCTGAAGATCAAAAGAGTGTGAAACTTGAGTAATGAACTCAGCTGTTCTTTGTTAAGTGTTGACATTGTGAAACATTATTTGCTCTGTCTAGCTAGTCTGGGCATTGCACACTTTACTGTGTAGGTAGGTGTTTGCCTTTTGGTCTTTCTTTTTTCTTTTCTTGTTTGAGATTTTTTCTT
Source organism: Acanthosepion esculentum (assembly GCA_964036315.1). Lineage (NCBI taxonomy): Eukaryota > Metazoa > Mollusca > Cephalopoda > Sepiida > Sepiidae > Acanthosepion > Acanthosepion esculentum. The sequence goes on along the minus strand of OZ038492.1, from coordinate 63,742,681 downwards.
GTCTAAGGTTTTAGGTCAACTGTCAAGTTGCCTGTTTGTCACACCAACAGCGTCAGTTTGTCTTTAGTATATATTTCCCATCTGTTCCAGATAGAAAATACATAAGATGAAAAGTTGTCATTATTGCATATGAGCGGAACAATAAGTCTATAGCCTGATATATAGTTATTAGCTGAAATTAGATCTGAATTTTTCACTGCATCATGTTTGATCTACATGATTAATATTCACTACAGAATTAAGTGTTTTGACAAATAATGAGATTATGTTGAAAAAATATCTGTAAATGGATGCTTTCTTTCCTTATTAGACTTCATACTTACTGATGTGTGTGTGTGTATATATATATATATATATATATATATATATATATATGGTGGACTCTCTTGTCGTATTCGATGTATGAGGGTCAAGCAGCTCAGTTCCTAGGAACTAACAGCCAGACATGAGCAGATATGATTTGATTATAGTGCTGAAAGCTTTGTGCAGAACCAACCACACTTTTTGAAGGGCTAAATATAGAGACCTGGTGCACTACAGGCCACAAGGTCCCTAAACAACCCTCCGCAAGTTTTGAATTCAGAGTTTTCCTTCTCCTAGACCAGTTGCCATACAAGGCTATAGAACCCAGTCTGTCCTGCTATTTACCTGCTGGAGGGAGAAGAAGTGTATTAGCATGTAAGTGAATGTAATGGATTTGACTGGAATATATATAAAGTGAAGTGAACATTGAAGTCAACACTCAGAGTTGACAAGCTGTTTCATGCTAGATGCAATCGTCAGCCTGACGATTGTGCCTAGCATGAAACAGCTATCTTTAGCTATCTTTGCCGTCATTGTCATAAAGTTTACCAAAAAAAAAAAAAATAATAATCTAGCAACATACATACTTATACTCGATAAGAAAATATAATTTTACAATTCTAATACATTTGCTTGGTTTTAAAAAGAAATATATAGTATATTGGATATTAAAAATTAAGTTTTTTTATAGATGTGGTTAAATTCTGAACATTTAGCAGATGTCAGAATGTGTTGAAAAATACATCCCTACCCATCCCTAGACATAACCCCCCCCCCCCAGGCTTTCGAATGTAACTGTTGACTGATACAATGAAAATTAAACAATTGAACACCCTGCCAGCCCTTGTCTAGATGAATGGATTTCTCAGTATCCATGGGAACCCTCAATTATGAATCTTTGCCGTGCCTTAAAACCCGTAGATAAAAAAATAAGTTACTCCAAAATTCGCTTGACAAGGAAATGGAACTAATGTCTTTGATTTGGTAAAAAAAATTGAATTCAAGGGCTTTGGCTTCCATTTTCGAAACATGGTTATCACTGTGTAGCGATAAAAACCATATTTTAAATCAATTAATATAATTAATATATATATATATATATATATATATATATATATATATATATATATATATATATATACAGAAACAAAAACATGATGAAAAATTCTTAGCTGGATTAACTTCCCAAAATCAGACCAAATGACCAAACATCCAGGGTAGAATTCTTTCCAAGTAGAGAATTTTTTAGTGCCATTTTTTATGAAAAAACATTTCCCTTCTAAACTCTTGTAATTCTGATGAATTTGTTTCCAAACTGTTCTGGAATAACAGATTCCAGAACAGTTTGGAAACAAATTCATCAGAATTACAAGAGTTTACAGCAAAGCAGATTTTAATGAGAAAATTCAAAGCCAGTGGCTTTTCACTCCTGTCTTCAGGGGTGTAGCTGTATTCCCCATGCTTAGCCAATTGCAGGTTGTTGAGACTATTTAACCTATAGTTGGAGGTTTTGAATACAGTTTTTTTTTTTATCATTTCATCGCAAGCAAGGCAATAAAACCACTAAAACACAGGGGTTTACTGAGTGTGAAAGACTAATTAAAAGAAAACATTATTAAGGAGAAAGAACAATAAAAGAAGAAGAACCAACAAGACAGTAGATAATGATTGACATTGCATTTACATTTTTGAAGATCAAAGTTAACTGGAAAGCAAGAGGCTGGAAGAGAGTTCCACAGGCAAGAAATGTGAGGAAAGAAACTGTTAGAAAAGAACCTATAGTTACATCTAGCCAGTATAACAATAAAATGATGAGACCTTGTTGTCAATCTAGTACTGCATTTAAATTCATAAAGTCTAGGTACCATAGTGAAGAGCTCATCTGAACAATTATCATGAACGTATTTATAGAAAAGGTGCAGGGAAATAGATTTATGGTGGTGGGAAAGTAACTGAAGCCAAGACACCAGGTGAGGACCAATAATATTGCTGATTCTTTGGATTTTGTCAAGAATTTCTAAATAAATAGCAGGAGCACCAGACCATATGTGGCAGTAATATTCTAAGCATGGGAAAATGGTAGACTTATAGATATGCAAGATAGATTCTGGAGAGAGAAATTGTCTAGCATGACACGGTGAATTGACTTTCTTAGCAATTGACCTACTAATAGATTCAATAGTCTTTCTACTTTATGTCAGTAGAGAACGTTAATCTGAGAAGGTGCAAGGCATCTACTATGCTGATGGAAGGCACAAAAGGGTTTCTCAGATGTTTAATAGAGAGCAGCTTTTTATTTTAGAGGCATTAAAATTAACGAGCCATTCTTTGCCGCAGTTGACAACTGACTGTAGATTGTATGTATAGATACCATAGAGCAAAGTCCATTTGAACAATAATCATCAAAGCATTTATGGTTGTCCTTCTTATAGACCAGCTGACACCCAAGGCTTTTGGACCCAGTCCAGCCTGCTATTTAGCCATAGTTGGGGGGAAAAGAGCTGGATTCATACCTTTTCCAAAGCTATTTCTGTGTAAGTGAATGTAATGAACTCAACTGGAATTTGAATTCATGAGAGAAAAAAAATACAAAATCTGATTATCATTAGTTATCGGAAATGCTTAAACTCTGTGAATAGTTTACCAAAAGATAAAACTAAGGAGAATAATGAATGAGAGAAAATATTTTTTTCTTTCTGAGAAAACAATAATCCAAAATTAGATGATCATTTTCTGAATACATTTAGAATGGTAAAGCCAATCAGCTGAAAGGTCATTTTCTTTTTTCTATTTTTGCTAAGAAATTTATTAGCAAAAAATGATAAAGCTTTTCCAAAATTAGAAACAATTTCCTTGTTATATGGAGAGTAGTAAAACTGGTCAGCCAAAGGGATATGAAAACAGAAGTTGTAGCGATAGAGAGCAGTTAAAAGGCAGGGAAAAAATGTGGAAAATAAATTTAAAAATGGGAATACAAAGAATGGTTAAGGCAATCAGCTGAGTGTTTTGGAGCATGATGGAACCATGGTACTAACAATTATGGAGGAGTAAAGACATTTATTTGGTTTCCAAAATTAGAACAACTTTTTTCTTTTTATATTGCAAAAATTAAAATCAGTAAAAGAAAGGCTCCAGAAATTGTGGCCCTAGAAATAACCAAAGATGAGCAATGGAAACACATTTATACAGAATAAAATGAAATAATTTTTATAAATTAAAAATAGAATAACTATTATTGGAATCTTTGAGATTGAGCTATCATTTCACTGCAAGAAAATTTTAATCTCCAGAACAATAGAATAATAATGCATATTATTACAATAGAATAATAATGCATATTATTACAATAGAATAATAATGTATATTATTACAATAGAATAATAATGCATATTATTACAATAGAATAATAATGCATATTATTACAATAGAATAATAATGCATATTATTACAATAGAATAATAATGTATATTATTACAATAGAATAATAATGCATATTATTACAATAGAATAATAATGCATATTATTACAATAGAATAATAATGCATATTATTACAATAGAATAATAATGCATATTATTACAATAGAATAATAATGCTAATGGTAATTATTTACATTATTTGAACTGTTGTTCTCATCTTTATTACCATATCCATGATGTTTCAACCATTGTATGCTCTGGCTTTCTTCAGGTGATTGGAATTTTTGAACTGAACCCTTTACTTTGTCCACCAGGGTAGATTGTTCTAGTTTCCTTTAAATGAACTCTCCAAGTTTTTGTTCAGTAGTCAGGTATTGAACTCACTTTGGGTCAAGTCACTGGATCCAACCAACACTTTTATCCACTTGGCAAGGCATCTTGGCAGTGTATGAATTTTTGGGAACTTATAAACTTAATGTCTCAGTAATCATTTACCAGAGCTCATATTGCAATTTTGTTGTTATTATTGCTTTTCTTTAGCACTCTGTATTACTGGTTTCAATATTGTATTCATTTCTATGCTTGGCCGGCCTAGGAGACGACTTTTGTGGCCTAGCAACAATCCGAACAATGTAAATAATTACAATACCTCATCTCAGAAATACAGACAGATGCTAATGGTAATATTAGCTATTTCTGTATAAGGAAATTTGGCATTTATTGACCAAACAGTTAGTGTTGCTCTCAGATGAAATTTGTAAAATCTTTCTCTTAAAACAATTTTTCTGGTTAATAGGTTTATAGTTAATATTCTTTCCAGTATTGATGGGAGCTTACTTCCTTGCCTTTTGTTTGAAGTACTCTAGAACGTCAATATCTTGATTATGTCATTATTTTCTCTTTGAGTTACATGTTCTGCCCATCTTAAATTCCTCATGTGATGTGGCTTCTGTTATCTTGTATAGTTCTTTGTGATTCTGTAATGCCAGTCCACAAGGTTTAATGAAAGACGGTCTTCACCAAGGCCTACATGCTTCACTTGCTCAAAACCATTTTTAGTCATCAATCTGAGAAAGTGGTTATATATAGCTAACAGTTTAGATATTTCTGAATGAATTATATTAATATAAAAGGAAACTGATAAATTAGGCTGGGGAAAGCATGACAGCCATTTTATTTATTATATTGCATTTTTATCTTGTTTTTATTATGCTTTTTTTTTATTCTAATACTCAGGATGTTTTAGATTAAAATATATTAAATTTAATGAAAATATATTAAATTTAATGAAAATATATTAAATTTACATCATATATTGGTGAGTTACTTCATTCTTATCAGAAACTTTGAATAATGAAATGTTTTTACTCTCATTCTCACTTGAAGGAAATTTTAAATGGTTCATCTTTAGCACCAAACAATAATAAGTTTGTATTAACATAAAAAAATTAATGCTACTAGTTTTTACCAGTAAAAATTTCATGGTTTTCCAATGTGAAATTTCTGATGAATCTTAATTCTTTAGTAAATGACTGAATAAGCTCATGGTGAGTTCTACAACAATAAAATACCTGTAGAAATTCCCATATGATATTAAATATTGGAGCTTAACAACTGTAATGAAAGGCGTCTTTGATATGGCTTTTAATTTCTCAGTCGATCAAAATGGAATAGTCCATTATTTACGAGGTATTAGCAGGAGATGTTAAACAGTTCTATCTTTTGTTCTTTCTTTTTTACTGAAACCAAGTCGTGTCATTGTCTCTCCATGCAATCCCAAAATGGAATAGTCCATTATTTATGAGGTATTGGCAGGGCGTAATGGTTGTACAAACTAACAAAGGGAGGAACAAGCACAATTATTATATCAAGTTGGAGGAAGCACGATAGCTATTTAATTCATTTTATTTCTTTTTATCTTGTTTTTGGGGTTTTCTTTTTTTTCTTTAATATTTACGTTATTTTATATTTATTGATTTGTTTCCTACATCTTATCAACCTTTTGCAAGTGATTTAAAGCTAGAAAATAATTTTAAAATCTAAGACTTTTTTTTTGGATATAATGATTTAGTGATACAATACTATTTAATCCACAGCTGAGGGGAGAAGAGGTGGATTCATACCTTTCCCAAGAGAATTTGCATGTAAGTGATAACAAACATAACTGGAATTGAGACTGGGCTCTCCAGTTAATAATTCTGAGCCATTACCTATTATACCACCAGCACATCCAAGCTTACAACATTTAGTATTCTCAAGTGGTCACATTTCTAGGCTTGGCATTGCTTAACTTCGGTGATTGTACAGAACCAGTGTTTCAACATGATGTGGTTATGGCCTAGATTATTATATATTCTATGATGATTAAGTATGTATAAAAAAATAAAAGGTAAGTTCCTGATAAATAAAATAAAAGGTAAGTTCCTGATAAATAAAATAAAAGGTAAGTTCCGGATAAATAAAATAAAAGGTAAATTCCTGATAAAATAAAAGGTATGTTCCTGATAAATAAAATAAAAGGTAAGTTCCTGATAAATTTTGCATGAGGATTCAGTATGTTAAATAGCTTGGCTTGTGTCATTACAACTGGAGTCTCTTGAGGTTAAGACTGACACATAATGTGACTTTTTATTTTTACTAGTTTTTCTCATTTTTGTTGGTTTTACTCTTTTTGTTGTAATGCTCAGATCTTTTTTTGTTGTCTAACTATTAAGCAAGCAAAATAGATCTGAAATAAACGGTAATGATAGAGGATGCAAGTTCAATTCTCACTGGATGCTTATTATGAATCGTGCTGTTTGTCTAATAGCTTTGTATATAAAATGACCTAAGCATTACAATAAAAGGAATAGAATATATAAAAGCCAAAAAAACTAAGATGAAAAAAAATCTATCCAGAAATTAATTGTTTTATTTAAGAAATTAAGCTGCTTTACCAGCTGTAAACCATTTAGTTTATATAAAATTTCATTTTATTATAAAAATAGTAAAATCAGCAAGTTGAAAAACAAAAAAAATTGGTTTGAGTATCTTTATATATTAATTCAGCAACTAACCTAATAAAAAGGTTTCAGACAGAAGTCATAGCTCTAAGAATAGCTAAGAGATAACAAACATAGCTTAGAAGTGGCACAAGGCTAAAACTACAGAGCATGCAGTGATGATCGAACTTAGTATTCAGTCATAACTGATCCAGTGAGATAAGTTTGCTAACCATTATACCACTTTGAAGTAACCACAATGATTTTCTAAGTGTAGCTTAGATGTGGCACAAGCCAGAAAATATGACGCACCCAGTAAGGGTTGAACTCACTATTCAGTCATAACTGATCTAGCAAGAAAAGCTTGCTAACCATTTTTTCATGTCAAAGTGCCCAATGGTGATTTTATAAACTTAGCTTAGATGTGGCACAAGGTTGAAAGTATGGGGCACCAAGTGAGAATCGAACACATTATTCAGTCGTAATTGATCTAGCAAGACAAGCTTGCTAAACATTACACAACCTTGAAGTGCCCAAATCCCTAAGGAGTAGAGATATTTATATATAAAAAAATCCATTAGACAAGAAAGAAAAAGCAATAACTAACAAAAATGAAAATTTTTTCTGATGAAGTTTGAGAGATAACCATTAATTTTCATTGAAAACAGAAACCAAAATTAGAAAGACGTTTTGGTTCCTTCTGCAAAGTCTGGCAGCAGAGTTAACCAATAGTTGCACCAATCAAATTTCAGACTGTTTCCTAGTCTTAAATTTACTAGTTCCAATGAAGCCATTGGAATTCAACCATATTATTTACCAGTTTTGGCTGGATGTGTAGTCAATATTCTTGAACAACCCCCAGCATCCAGTCTACACCCGAGCTTTGTTTGATACCCCTGAGTTAATATGTGACCAGCAAGACTATTTATAGTTGAATTTCAGCTACGGTGGTTGGGGTGATAGAGAGTAGTTTAGGGTGAGATGTGTAGAAACGAGTGCAGGCGTGTGGAAGTTGGCTAGAGCTGAAGAGATTGGCCATTAATGGCTTCTCCAGTCAAACTTTCTAATCAGCATTCTGAAAAAGTATCACTTTGGAAAAGAAAGAACCATACAACATTGGTAGATTTCAAATATTCTTTCCAAGTCTTAACCGGTCATTCTCTCTACCCCCAGCTTTACTTCTGATAAAGTTTTTTTTTTTTTTTTTTCTACTCCCACATCTTCTCCAAAATTATCTAAGGGTGGAAATTTTCTCCTTGGACACCTTTGGGTTTCTTCAACAAAACTTGAGTATTAAGCCATTTTTGTTTGGCTTCCTGGCTATTGAAGAAAAGGATCTCATTTAGTAAAATATGAATGTCTGACCAGCAAAAAAAAAAAAATAAAATAAAAAAATAAATAAAGGAAGATGAAGAGGAGAGGGTAAGAAGAAAAAGTATGGAGTAGGTGAAGGAGGTACAGTAAGACAGAACTGAGCTATGGTAACTTTTTCTTTGCCTCCCTCATCACTCACTGGTTATTTCAGTAATCAAACTTACTAGATTGCAAATCGATAACTTGTACGTCAACTTGTGGTTGCTGCATAATACCAAGGGGAAGAGACCAAAGTGGCAGGGGTCAGGTGAAGGGAAATTGCAGAAGAGAAAATTGGGCAACAATCTTTTTTTTGTTTATCTTTAGTCTTTTTTCCTTTCGTTTGTTAAAGGATAGAAATAGATTTTTTTTCATTTCTTTTCTCAGGTAATTGAGATTCGTTAAAGGTGGATGGTAATAATTCAATTTAGTAAAAACTGGGTCCTTTTCTTGTTTCATTTTTTAAAATTTTAATTTAATTTTTTATTTCATATTATTTTTTAATTTTCACTGATAACCAAATTCTGAATATGACTGGACAAACTCAACTTATATTTTAATTTTTTTTAATAAAAACCTATCAGTAACTAGATCATTGTGGGTACTTCGAAGTGGTGTAATGGTTAGCAAGCTTGTCTCACTGGATCAGGGACTATTTTAATAAAAATGGTGTTCCTTAAACTGTTTAGAATATAGGAAATGTGATTGAAGTGATTTGAGTTATGTTTGCATACTTGTAAAATCTCAGATAGCATTAATAATAGAAAAAAAAGAATTAATCTGAGTAAACAATAATTCAAAATTATAAAAAACTATTTTAAAGGAGAATTAAAAATGGTAAATATAGCAGAATATTCTTTTAAAGTTCTGGGTTTTGGGTGAATAAAACCTGTTAATAAATAAATACTAATTACTAAAAAAATTCAAACTAATCTAAAATAAACAATTTCCTTTCATTTGAAAAGTATTGAAACTGATTAACAAGATGGGATTTTGTGGTGAATTGATTGATTTGTTTTTTACGGCTTATCAATTATTTTCAGGTCATTTAAAGCCATGAAATATTTTTAGATTGTAAGAATTTTGCAATGTGAAGGAAATTAAGGTGATTCAACTCTGTGGAAATAGCATGTCATGTTCCAGCAGTAAAAGTAGCATGCAGTGTTCTATCATTAAAACCTCATCTGCAACAAATATTCAATTTTCCTCAGACAGAACAAAGATAAAATAGTAATAAAGACATGGAATCTTAGGATGATATAAGGAAAGACAGCATAGAGAATTTAACACCCACAGGACATATTGAAGGTAAGAGAAGCAGAGGAAAACAACAATTAACTGTCTTACTGTGTTTGTATGAATGAATAGCAGAACAAAGACAAAGATAGATGTTTATGAGTAAAAAAAATATTGTAGGAAATTGTGGAGAGCCATGATCGCCTATGTCCTGAATGTCCAAGTAGTTTAACTGATAGTAGTTTCAAAAGAGAAATCAGCAAGCTGAGTTTTGAATTATGATTGAGTTTGTTATATTTGTAAATACCCTTGGGAAAGTTGTTAGTTGTTTTTTTGTTTAGCAGCATATCAACTGCTAGGTTATTTATTGTCAAAATCTAAACATTTTGTAGACAATTTTTATTTCATTTTATTTTTTTTGTCGGGGGGAGATAATAACGGTGTTCGTAATACAAGTTTTACTAATTAACATATAGGTGGGGGGAAAGAAATGGATTTGTACCTTTCCCAAGTCTATTTTGAGCATAAGTTAATATAACAAACCCAACTGGAATTGGAACTCAGCTTTCCAATTCTGAACCATTATTAATTACACCACCTGCATATCCAAGCTTACAGCACATGTTATTCCCAAATGGTCACCTATCTTGGAACTGACCAGGCTTGACATTGCTTAACTTTGGTGATCATACCCCTTGGGAAAGGTATGAATCCATGTCTTCTCTCTACAGCAATGGATTAAATAGCAGGGTGGATTGGGTTCCCTAGCTGTGGTTGGCATCCAGTCTAAGAGAAGGAAAAACTATATTCATACCTGGTTAGTATGTTAACCTGGTGAGGCATACTATACATAGCCAGATTATGGAATTTATAATTAACACTTATGTTGGTTTCTTGACTCTATGATCATACCTGAGGTAAAAAAAACACACCACCTAATAGAACTTTGCACATACAAGAAAAAAAATATTAATGTGTTTATCTTTCATTGAGTGTTGAATGTGAATGTTACACAACTACAAATGTAAAGATGAATTGCAGATAATTTTAATGCAAGAGTAATGATTTCCGAAATGCTTGAAATACAAGCCAGACAGTGCATCATTAGTTTCATAAGCTTTGTAAAGGAGAGATCTGCATCACAAAAATAAGGAGAGTAGAGGATGTCCTTCTGCAATCTTTTTTTTTACCTTGATGTTCACTCTGTATAAGATCCGAGAGCCACTGGAAGTAGAAAGTTAGAGAGTAAGAGATAGATATATATGGGGAAGGTAATGCTTAACCCTCTATTTGGGATCTGGTTCTACAAAGCAGTGTTTGTGGGGAAAGAGGCTCCTTGAGTGGAATCTGCATCTTACCAATGGAATATGAAGGGAATGAGGGTGGATTACTACAATGTATGTGGCATGGTGGGTCTTAGCTGTGTAGGTTAAAACTGGTGGAACAAAGGAATGTAGTTTGAACACTTTCCATGGAAATAGCGATAGATTAGGAAGAGACTAGTGACATTTTGTTTGTGAGAAAGTGGTTGTAGTGTGGAAAATACAAGTATGTGGAGATGATCTTGGACTCTGTGAAGACTGGGCATTTCCTGCCCATATCTGGCAATAATATTCCATTTTTGGCCTGATCTAAAGATAGAGGATAGCAGGATGTATCAGGTACTTACTGGAGTGATACAAAAAAAAAAATCAACTAAGCAGATTAGTGAAAGGTGTTCCTCACAGTACTGTCATTGAAACTGCACAAGTCTTTCTAGTTAGTAAAATACTAGTATCTGAAATTTTTTTAAATCTGAATATTATTGAAAAACGTTTCATCTCAAATGTTCTATTATTTTGTAACAGCCTGATATACTGTCTAGGGATGTGCTGGTAGTCTAACAGTTTTTGGAGGGAAAAGTGGAATTGGCAAGTCATATTCAAATTCTGACCCAGTTTGTTGCACTCACTTTCAAACTAATCTTCTTGGGAAATGCAGGAATCCATCATTTCTCCCCACTAGCTATAGATTAAATATCAGAGTAGACTGGACTCTGTAGACCTGATTGTCAACCAGTCTAAGAGAATGAAAACTCTGAAATCCAAACTATGGAAAGGACCATGAGAAACCACTCAACAATCTTTTCCCAAGAAATCTGCGAAGAGCTTACATCTTGAAGGAACATGGTGTTTTAAGAAAAATATGCTCTCTACCATCCAGATATGATGGTAGCCACGTTTAATTTCAATATGTTTCACCCTAGTAAAATAAATTAAAATATTTTTTGCATACATTTTTTATTTAAAAAAAAAAACACCATCAGAATCCAAGACTTTTTGGGTACTTTGACATGGTGTAAATGTTTGGTAAGCTTGTCTTGCTAAATCAGTTATGACAGAGTAGTGAGTTTAGTCCTCCTAGGTGCCTTATATTTTTGGTTTTCTGCCACATCTAAGCTATGCTTAGAAAACCACCATCAGAATATGAGACTTGGATTTTCCTAAAAAACATTAAAAAAAAAGAAAATTCTGAATCTAAACTGCTTTTCTGGTGCTAATACCTCATATCAATAGAAACACAAAATTTATTAATTTTTTTTTATATTATATACTAATTGCTTTAGTGTATTTGTAAAGTTTGGATAAAATTACCTACAGAGTCAGTGATTGGCTTCCTTGAATTAAAGTCAACCTGACACATTTTCTGGTGTACTTGCATAAATAAGGGTCAAAATATATCCCTCATTTAGGTCAATGGGTTTTTTAATAGGTAGAAATAGGGGAGCTGAGTTCCAATTCCAGTCAGGTTTGTTCTGATGCACAAATACTCTTGGGAAAGGTATGAATCCACATCTTTGTCCCTATCTAACTATAGGTTAATTAGTAGGACTTGTATAAGCAAATCATTATCTCAAAAAATTCTGACAATCTAAAAATATTTTTTGACTTTAAATAACTGGAAAAAGGTTTAAAGGCTGTAAAAAAAAGAAATCAATCAATTAAATAAAATTGGGAATATGTTTGAACATCCAGTTGCCATGTCAAGTCCTGCTTTGGTGTTAAAACTCAACTGTCACTTTCAGAACAGAGTCAGAAAATAATTTAGCATGTGAGATCTAATGCCAAGAAAGCATCTCTACTACACTTAAGATTCTCCATCATCATCATAACAGATCAATATCAGCAAATCTTTAATCAGCCTTAGGAATGATATCATTTTTTTTTGAAAGTTTGCCTGGATGTAGAAAATTGTTCAACAATGAATAAAGGCTTGCATTATCAGAATCTGAAGGGAATATTTTTTACTATGCAGGATTGTCACTTAAATTTAAGTGATGACGCCAAAGATTCTTATTACTTCAAGTGGATCTAAGCAGAGCCATCGCAACAGAAATATATCTTCCTTTGCACAACCTTTTTTGGGATCCACATGATCACTATAAAAGGAAGCTCTGAAATCATTTCTGCAAGTAATTCACAAAGATTTAAGAGAAACTGCTGACATAATCAAGATGCTGACATTTTACATTACTTCAAACAAAAGGTTAGGAAACAAACTTCAATCTATATATATATATAAAATTCTGGGAGATCTGTTAATCTGTCTGTCCATATGTCACCCTTTAAAATAGCCATACATTGGCTGATCAAAACCAAATTTTAAGGAGAAGTACAAACAGGTAAGTGGGTACAAATCACAGTTAGTTTTACTGCAAAGTAGGGTTTTTTTCACAGAGGATTTTTCCAAACAAATCAGCTTATTCAAATTTCATCAATTGTAAATTTTGACAAAAATATGTTAGCAATAACTTCAACAATACTAAATACTGTTAGTATTTCAACATATGTCTATGTGTTGCAAAAAAATCCTAGTACCAGAAAAAGTAATAACAGTGGACTTGAGAAACATATTTTCCTGGAAAAAATGTTTTCATAGAAAGATTCTATAAATTTCAACCAAATGTAGTACTATAGTAGAATATGAAATGTTTCCTTATAAAGTAACATTTATGTTACCATTATTATATCATGCCACCAATTGATATCAGTCTCTTCATATTCATAAGATTTCTGCTGTAGTTCCTTTCATGTTTTCTTTCAAACTCATAACTAGTATCCTGTATTTTGCTGGTTTCTAAATGAATTCACACTACCATCATCCACATTAACCTGATTAATACTGAAACTATTATAAATTCTTTAGGTAGCTGACATCAATTTAGCCATCAAACACTTCATTTAAATAGTAGTAATAACATATATACTTCATTGTTATTTTATTTCACAAAATATCATCAAACCATATGATAATTATCAATTTGTATTCATCTATATATTCCTTGTCCCGTCTGTAGTTGAAAGGGAGGTAAATCAATTTAAGTTAGTAAATTTAAAGTGATTACTTCCCTTACTCATTTTAATAATCTATACAAATAAAATATTTATCTTCATTTAGACAAACTTCCCAAGCAAAATGAACCATTTAGTTAACCAGTTACTTTACTCCTAATTTTCTTAGATTGCAGTCTTATTTGTTCAAGCCTTTTATGTGAGGCACTCAGATACCTTTGTCTATTAAGTAACCATCTTCCTTCAACTTGGCCTTGAAATGATTTTTGTCATTCTGTTGCTAAATCTTTTTCTCCCGGGAGACATTTTCATTTCACTGTTATGTTAAACACATAAAATTTTTAACATGAGAAGATACTGAGCAAAAAGCAATTTATATAATACAAGGAGTAATCAATAAATCATAGATACCATTGAAAGTTTAAAAAAATATAAAATGAACAGATTGATTAAATGCTTCATTGGCTTCTATTTTAACTGTGAATTCTTTATCTCTGCTTTATTGAATCTCAATACTTTTGTTTCATTGCATCTCACTATTAAAACTTTCTAGCAATTTCCATAATTTTTAATGGTGTAAGTACACTAGTCGATATATGAAAGCCAATGTAATACAAATTACATGTCACAATGTATTATAAAAAGAGGTCAATAAACAGAGGAGTGTTGCTGAAAAAATGTGAAGGCAAGATAAATAATGCTATCTTTCAAGAATGTGAACATTGGCAACATCGATGTGGAAAAATGGATACTGTTTGCCATTTTTCTTGTCCATTCAACGTTTTAAGACTGACTGGAAATATACCTAACTGCTGTCACTCAGGGAATGCTCTGTTGTAGGAATGGATCCTCACACTGTCCAATATTTTCAGAAATTCATGAATGACCCCAGAACATATATACCATGTAATCTTCAAAGACAATATTAGATCATATAATTTCGATCTTAGGACAGAGAGAGATAAAGAGACTGGTAGGTTGGGGCTCTTATTGTTTCTAGTGCATGGTCAAATATCTTACATTAAGTCAAAGTATAATAAGTATATGAGGGTAATACTCATTTCTCTCACCCCTTATTTGCAGCTACTCCCCAAAAAAATTTTTTTACAAGATGGTGTGAAGAATGTGTTTAGTGATTTTTTTTTTTATGGAAAACAACTTTTTGTTTTAACAATCAACTTTGTATTTTTCAATAACTTGATTGAGTCAGAAGTAATTTTATCTATTATTGGGTTAAAAACCTCCAATTTACAAAAAACAAATATTGAGTAATTTGTTTCTACTTCTTATCAACCCTCTGCAGGTTATTTAAAGCCAAGAAATATTTTTTAGATTGTAAGAATTTTTCCAGAGATAATAATGGTTTAGTGACATAACAAGCATAGGTAGATTGAAGCTTATGGCTTGAGCACCAAATTTGAGATGCATCATCAATTTTTTTCCTGCATCAGACAAGGTTGTTGTTTATAGCCATTATTTAATTAATTTCTTTATTATTCCCATCCACATTGTTGAGGGTCAGAGACTGTGGACAATGCTATCTGCTGTCTCTTCTCCCTTGCCACAACTGTTCACTTTGCCAGCATACTCCTTGTCCAATCTCTGATGTCATCAGTCCAGTGTCACCTTGGTCTTCCTTTCAGTTTTTTGCCATCAATTTATCTCTTCAAGATGTGGGTGCTGAGATTTTTAAGCCCTGATTATATGTCCAAAGTACTGCTGTTTTCACTTTTATATGGTCACAACAAACTACCTCTCTGTTCTTATCTCCTCTAGGACTTATTTTTGTGGTTCATCTAGCTGATGTGCAGTGCCCATCTGTAGCATGCCAATCTTAAACATCATCAGTTTTTTAACATTGGTTGCTTTCACTATCTATGTCTATAAGCAACTGTACTCAAATTTGACAAAATCTCAAGCAATTCCACTACTGACATGTGGCTTAATCAACTTAAAACAAAAAAAAAAAGAATGAAAAATATAAAATTAAACAAAGACTTGCTAAATATGTTATACTGTATTCAAGTCTACTAGTTTACTTATATTGAAATATCTTTCTTTTCCACATATTAGACCCAAGCATAAAAAATTTATACATCCTGAGTACTAATTCTTGCATGAAAAATAAAGCAACCAGAGTGCTTAAAATAGAAAAAAACATAAAGATCTTGGTCGAGATTCGAGAAAAGTATAGTTTAGGGGTCAATAACAGTTGATGCATTTGGTACAGTGCAAAATCACAAGAGGCAGGAAGAAATTACTTAAAAATTCAAGGAATATGGAGGTTGCAATGATGGTTAATTTAAAATTGAATTTTATAAAAATTGAAGCTGAGATTAAATGTTTCACTATTCAAATGTCTATAAAATCGTATTGATGCAATTATCATAGTTTGGCACAAGGCCAATCATTAGAGATCAAAGTCACTGCACAGTCTGCTGATTTAAATAAAACTCAGTTAACCTCTTCTCTTTATATTATTTATTATTACTTGCTGTTTTCTGCTTGCTTCTTTTCACTACAATATGTCCCGTAAATGTTAAATTCTATTAAAATCACACACTATTATATTCAGATAGGAGACTTGACCAGATTATGCATAATTCAAGATCTCTATACAAAAAAGTAATTTTTGATAGAGAGGGGCAATCTCATCCGCAGTTCTTCTTCTACTAAGTGCCTAGTCCTTTCAGAATGTGTGCAACCATAGCTCTTCACAGCTTCCTGTACTTTTTAGCTCTTAATCAGGTTTTGTCTATTTGCTATCTCTCCTAAACCATGTTCTGCAAACAATTTAAACAAGCTTATTAGGTAGATTATTCGCTGATTTGCTCCTATTCCTTTTGTCTTCAGTATGTCCTGTATGTCTCAAATTCCCTAAGCCCACTTTCCTCATTATGTGCCCTAAAAGTTTCAACTGCCTTTTTCAGATTCTAAGTATTTTGGTTAGGACTAATGTTGGAGTGACTGGTGTAATTCTAAAGTGACCTAAGTTAACATACACTAATTTTTCATGTTTTTTCCATTTTTTTAAATGAGCAACCAACTGATCTCTATAAGAATGACATAGACAATTTTCAGATACAAAAACGTTTTATGAAGTGAGACTCTGGGTCTGTCTATATTTCTGAGATGAGGTATTATGTACAGTATTTACATTAGTCGGACTATTGTCCTCATCTTTGTCGCCATATTTGTCACAATGTTTCGGCCGTTGTACGCTCTGACCTTCTTCAGGTGGTTGGAATTTCAAACCGAACCCTTTATTTTGATCACTGGGTTCCACGAGCCATGTTTGATGGATGTCAGTTATCAGTTATCTCCTGCTAATTTTCCCTCTGAAAGTTCTCCACTGCCTGAACCGGGTATTGAACTCACACTCTTTGGGTCTGTCACTGGATCTAACCAACGCCTTTATCCACTGTGCCATGTGTCCTTGAGGACTCTAATTTAAAAAAAAATATGGTTCATTTTTGTTCTGAAGTTTTATTTTAAGGTGTTTTTTTCTAACTTCATGAAAATGCACTTACTCCTTTTTTTGCATAATACTTACAATTTATACTTGATTTTATTTAACTTATTTATTAATCTAATTTTCTTTTATTTACAAACACTCTACCTCTGATATTGAACACACTTCATGCATAAATATAGTTTTATATACATACAGACATGTCTCTACTTATTTTAATACGATCCTCTCATATTCACAAACAAGCTTCTTAGTATCCTTATTAAAAGAAGAAAGAAAGTTACAATATTGATACACATTCATTTATATAGAGTACTTTTGACATTAGCAAAATGTCATCTTCATGGTCTTGTTTTATTGAACTGGTCATATTAAAAATATGTAGACAAAACTTGTCTAAATTATTTAATGAGACATATCTTAATGAAAACATGCTGCCAAAATATATGCTATATATATATGAATAAGGTATATTTAGGCAGCAAGTATTCATCCAAACAAATTTGATTAAAAAGAATTGACAAGGTACAATCTGTACACACATCAACCAGCACATCATGAGTGACCAAAATATAGCTATAAACATAACACAAACATTTACTTATGTAAAATATTCTACAGCACTCAATTCAAGTAAAGACTCAAAATTCTAGAAGCTATTATTATACAAAATAAACAGCCTACATTAAATAACATATCATTCATCACAAGAGAAGGCATTTTGAAGTGCATATGATATAATTAATGTACATACATATTTTATTAAAATAAAAATTTAAATTAAATAAATAAATAAATCGCATTCTTTTGTGCAGCCTCATTCCCAAAAGCCATCATACATGACATTACATTAGACCATTTCAAATGTGCAGCTGCCCAAAGAAAACCAAGATGCAGACAAAGGATGTCTAACTGCCACATGGACACTACAATGTGTCTTGATAGTGAGTGCTAAAGTTGAAAGTACTCAAAGAAAAATAACAAAATAGGAACATTTGACAGTTTATCCACAATGTTGAGCACAATACTCAACATCTTCTCTGAAAACTGGGAAAATGCAATAAAAAATTAACTTTATCAGTTCATTTTAATCAAACTTGTTTGGAGATTATATATATATATATATATATATTGTTAGATAAATCAAACGATCAGATATAAGCAACCATATACGCGCATGTTTGCATACATACACAGGTAAGCAAATAAATAATCATCAAATTTAGTCATGAGGTGTGAACATAATAGTGCTCGATGTGGTTAGACAGAGCAAAGATATATATTAATAAATATACATATACCTACGTTTTGGTGTGTGATTTAAGTTTCACCGAGTTTCCAGGTATATGTACATATATATATATATATATATATATATATATATATATATATATATATATGTATATACACACACCAATGTGAAGTTTTGTGTGTGTGTCTGCATGTATTTGTATATTTGGATAGTATAACCAAATGGAAAGTCCTAGGGACCCAATCTTTGCTGTATGAATAATCTCAAAACCCCAAGTAATAACATAGGCTATGTGAAGCTGATGCCCAAGGTCATTCAATGTTCCACAAGGTCATCAATGACCACAGTATTCTATTTCTCACAAAATGAATCAATTTCTAGCAAAATGGATGTTGGGACTGCTGCCTTCGCCTGGAGACTCATAAAATGTCCATCTGCAATCTCGGTAATGTGAGACAGACAGCAGAGATCATTAGAGGTCATCATATGTCATCAATGACCACAGTATGCTATTTCTCACCAAAGAAAGCAATTTCTACCCAAACGGATTTAAACTATGAAGTATAAAAACGTTTTTATCATCTCACAAGTAGTTAGGCAGGATAAAATCAAAATTCAAACTCTTGTCACTGAAAGTAGAATTGATTTGTGGCCCTTATCCTCTGCATTGAAAACAAAGTAGTACGTGCTTACTAATGAAATACAACTCTTAAATATATGTAGTCAGGATGATAAAAGTTATCTTATTCTCAGATAAAGTCTAAGAGAAAATACAAGCCTTGATATGTCATGAAGCTAAAAAATGAATCCATCACACCACTAGCACTTTACAGTATAGAGACATACATGCAAATAGCTTGTGTAGACTTTTTCAAAAATGGAATTTATTGTTAAATTTAGATTTAATTTATGAGCTATCTATAGAAGCTAACCCATTTATAGTCTTGTCAGATCTGGTCTCTTATATAGATGTCATGCAATCCAACCCATTCTAAACGAAATCTACCAGAAAATATGCCAAGACAGGAAACACCATCCTTCAGGCCTAATACAGCAATTTCACCAGAGAATATACCGATACCATCACCAACATCAAACAGGGAGACTCTCACCATTCTTGATACACCAACAGATCACTAAACAACACCAGCAGTAGACCTAACAATGACAATAGCACAAATACAAAGTCTGCTACAAATTTGCCAAGCAAATACAAAAACTGACTTTTTATAAGTAGGGGTTGGGTGGGGGTTTCATAACATGATACAAACACCAACAAATGTAAAGGAAATAACCCACCAATTGATAAGTCACTTTTCTGTAAAAAGGTGGAATAAAATAGTGGGGCTCCTTGCAACTTACCATGTCTACACTAGTCCATTTTTATCTTCATGTGTTTGAACCCACATCAACAGATACTACAATCTAGAGAAGTTAACCCATTTATGGTCTTGTCAGATCTAGACTCTCATATGGATGTCATACATGGCGTCCAACCCATTCTAAACTGTTATCTATATACAACCGTTTTCTTAGATCAGTAATTAAAAGTGGTTTCAAGTGAATTAATCCTTTATTTAAGTCATAAAGAAGACAATCCTTTATCAGATCCTATAGACTTGCAATACAGAATCATACACAAAGAGCTTTACCAAATAACAAAAATCACCTCACTTGAAGACTTGAAGAAATATAACTCAAAGAGAAAATAATGATATAATCATGATGTTGACTTTTTATACTACCTTAAAAGATTTGGAAAGAAACTCTCATCAATATTAGAGTGACCAGTGAATATGGAAAGTATATTTTTTTCCTGAAAAACGGTTTTAGAGAAAGATTTTGTATTGACAGACACACTTACTGTTTGATCAATGAATGTTTCATGTATGGAAATGGTTTATCTACCTATTACCATTGGCAGTGGCACAAGCTTGCAAATATCGAGATCATCATCCTCTCTCTTTATTCCCTTTTCTCTCCCCCTGGTGGTGGTGGCAGACATGGCTGTGAATCAAAGAGAGTTTGATGAGTCCATTCATATAAATTTGATTTCGGTGGACAACTCTGCACAACAGAGAAGCCTACACACTTGGCCAGAAGTGCCTCCCTCGTGGCTTAAAAGGGATTAAGACAGGCAAGATCTGGTAAACTTGGTTGCATTGGATGCTTGGTCTGTCAAGGTCCGCCTTGATTATGCCAGCCTGACTGGTGCTGCCCTGTTCCACCGGGTTTGTATTAAATGTTCCTAATATAACAATTCCTGGTGGTAATAAACATCCTTAATAAAGTAAACTTGCTAAAACATTTTTAAAAATAGAAATGTATTTTAATAATTAAACATTGTAAATGCATAATAATATAATAAACAAAGAAAAATGAAAGAATAAATGGTTAATTAAAATAAAGACTTCCCTTTTAAAATATGACATCACTTTCTCTGAGCAATGAAAAAACATGTTTCTTCACTCTGGCATCAGCATCTAACTACCAGTACCATTTTGGCAATATTTTATACTCAGCTTGTAGAGGCATTTTTACTCATGTGCCTAGTTTTGGACATTTCTATGAAAACTTAATGTAATAAAATTGAAAAATTATATATATATATATATATATATATATATATATATAGTAAATCTGACTGTATGAAGAGCATGTTCTTGCTTCTTGTACTTGGCATTTTACCAGTTCTGCTAAATTTGGTGTCTTCCTCAAAATGAAATTCTTCCAATTCATTTGTTACAAACATCACATAAGTCAATAATGGCCTCCATAGCTTTCTGGCGAATTGCAAGTTTATGTCTGTCATGCCATCAAAATTTAATATCTATTGATGAAAAATCAAAAAATAAACTGCTAATGATGGAACATGCCACTGTTACTCTGAAGGCTGATTCCATAATGTACACCCCTCTATGATGAATTGGTATTATGAAATTTGGTTGTAAATATGGTTGGCCGACAAGATCTGATTAGTCCTTGGGCTGATTCAATAGCGTATACTCCTCGAAAGTTAATTAGTTTTACTAAATTTGGTTGTAAATAAATATATGGGTCTGGCTGCTACAGATGTAAACTGTTAAATTTGTAAAACACTGATAGGATATTTTTTGAAGTCCTGAGTATAATTCTGTCATAATGCTTGTATAAGCTTGTAGTTCTGGTTAATAATATTCCAAGGAAAACACTAAGACAAAAGATTATTGAAGAAATGTTTAATCACATGGATTAATAATATAATAATAGTGAATACCGTAATTAGTGTGACTATGCATACAACACACTTTGCGACTCACGGTCTTATGAACTGATATTCCTCTCATAGTGAATAGAGGACTCTACGTTAAATAGTTTAGACTAGTGAAAGTCAGGAGTTTTTCTACAAAACATAAATCTTTTACATTACAAAATAAATAAAATTTATGCAAACATGGTCTTCAAGGCAACTGGAAGAAGCAAACTATAGAAGTGGAGCAGAACAAAAGAGGCAATATTGAAAAAACAGAGCTCTCCCCAATTGCCAGACTTTCTGCAGCCATTGAGAAAAAATGCTTGCCTATTTTGTAAGTGTCCTGAAGGATATTTGTAGATTTGTAATAGATATGGAATCCCCTCCTAAGTCAAGAGATGATGTGTTTGTGTGAACATAGTGCATTCATACAAGTCTGGTTAGAGGCCGACAAAAATTCTTTATTAATGATATATTTTTAATTTTTTTTCTATATTTTGGACCATTTTCTTGATTGTCAGTGAAAATATGAATATAAATTATCCCATGTCTGAGTAGTTTTAGATATCTGACAAACTACATGTCCCTAAAGTCTGGACACATAGGAAATCTCATTAACTATAATTTTTTTTTACCTCTACAGATTAAACATGGTTTTACTTAAGAAGAAAGAAGTGAACTTGACTTCTTTTCTGTGGTACACGAAAGGAGAAGGTGTACTCAATGAAAGTCACAGATGCAACACACTTGATTGAATGCATAAAGAGTGAATGTGCTACAACTGATGGTTTGTTTGTTTGTTTGTTTTGTTTTACAGCATATCAAAACCTCAAAGGGTCATTTAATGCCAATGTCTTTTTTTTTAATATAGAAAAAAAAAAAAAAAAAAGCCATCGGCATTAAATGAAACTGATGGAAATGTGGAGTTATTAGATCGAGTTCACATGAATCTTGGAAAGCACATCAATCTTTGCATCACAATTGATGGAAATCATATTGAACATGTTATTTGTTAATACAGTGTAACCCGGATATAAGAGACCCGGATATAAGATAAACCCGGATATAAGAGAGATTTTCGCTGGTCCCAAATTAGAGCCATACTTACCTAAACAAAATAGACCAAACACGGATATAAGAGAAACCCGAATATAAGAGACTTCTTCTCCGGCCCCGACAACTCTCTTATATCCGGGTTACACTGTACAGTGTAAACCCGGATATAAGATACACTGATATAAGAGGTATTTTCTCTGGTCCCAAATTAGAGCCTGTGTTAATGTATATATAATAGACAAAACCCGGATATAAGAGACTTCTCTCTCCGGTTCCGCCAACTCTCTTATATCCGGGTTACACTGTATTCCAATTCAATAAAATGTTGGAAATTTCAGTTTTTGGAAATATGCATTGTTGCCTATATGTCCAGACTTTGGAGACACTGTGTATGTTCAAATTTTCTCCAGGAACCAGGAAAATGGTCCAAAATCCTTAACAAAGAATTTTCATCGGTCTTTAACTAAAATTGTATAAATGAAAAACTGCTGCCCAGATACACCCAATATATTGACATTAAATGAAATTAAAAGAGTAAATTAAGTAAAAAAAAATATTTTATATAAAATTCTCCCTGTTCTTTGGTTTATTGATATGTATATATTCCTGAAATGATCCTTGTATATTTCAGCATTCATTGAACTAAACTATGGCCAGGTTTTTACATTAAAATTAATATTTGCATTATAATGACCGTAATATTAATTCATATTTTCATGGTGGCTGTTGAGGGTTTGATACCTGTTTAATGCAACCAAAGGTTATAGCTTGGAATTTCTGAATCTAAATAAATATAGATTTCAATGTCATTCATCATAGTGAAAAAAATGTTTAAATAAAATTTTTAATTTAGGACAGAGATGTGGTATTTGATTCTTAATTTTCAGTTAAAGAAATAATAAATAAAGGTGAATTTAAATTGAGTAAACAAGATCAGTTATTTGATTTAAAATTTGGGCTGAGACTAGTTAGAAATTTTATGAGCCTTGTGTCGTACCGTTCCTCCAAATTGAAAGGGTCAGTTATGAGAAAGGCTAGTTTTTTTTTATCAGTCTGGCACAAGGCCACAAATGTGGAGCACTAGTGAGGACTAAAGTTACTGCATCAGAAACTCATCTGCTCATCATTACTTCACGATCAGACACTATTGAGAAACAGGAATATTCTGTTAGAAACAAAGAAAAGAGTGCTGGACTGTAATGTAATATCAGTCCTCCTATATGGCAGTGAATGGTGGACAATTTCCTCACAGATGAAGAGAACCCTTGAAGCAATTTTAGTTCTGCAGAACAATGCTGAGAATACCATAGATAGAACATGAGAGCAATGAGGAAGTTTTAAGGAAAATGGAAACAAAAAGGACATTCATTTATACTTAGAATCAGAAAGAGATAGTTGAAATTTCTAAGACACATAATGAGGAAAGAAAGCTTGGAGAATTTGACACTCACAGGATATACTGGAGCGAAGAGGAACAGAGGGAAAATAATGAGTAGCTTAGCTGGCTTGGAAGTGGGAAGTAGACAAACATTGCTAAAAGGTACAAAGTTTAGGAAGCTAAAAGAATCAAATGATGAATCACTAAGTGTGAAATTTCCATGCATCCAGCAAGAAAAGAATCATCTTAGAGCCTGTCCATGCATCATGCTTGTAAAAGTGAGAGTAGAAAAATTATTCTCAAACTGATCCAAATTGGTGAAACCTCCTCATTTAATTAATTGCTGAGAAGCATCTTTGAATGCTTGACCACACTTGCCTGATGAAGTGATTATACCCCAGGACTGACCAACCATACAAATAAACGCACATCAGTAAATAAGACAAACAGTACAGCCTTCCTAACGCATATTTATGTCATAAATAAGTGCAAAGCCAGACGTATTATTATTGGCAACAACTAAGAGAAACCGGCCGTTTTTCAAGTGGCTGGTCATAAAATGCAGAGCTATTAGAAATGGGTGGGAATTAATGAGTTAGGATTAGTTTGCAAGGCATTGACAGAAGATTATCAATCATGGCTGCTTGGCAGACAAAAGGATGATGGGAAAAAGCAGTGAAACTGTTGATGTGGAACTATATATATATATGTGTGTGTGTGTGTGTGTGTGTGTGTGTGGAATGGACAAGGAATGTCTGTTAAGTCTTTTGATGAGTTTCTCCTGGTGTCAGATAACTCGTTTAATGTCAGGTGGAAACCTGTGAAGGAATTTGCCAAAATTATGTGCTACGTTCCAACTACTTTTGGCCTTCATTGGTCGTTTTAAAGAAAAGAAAGTTAAGAAATAGCCAGTACAGCATTTCAAAAGTTGCAACAGACATTCCCTGTCTATTTCATTGACTGTTTAAATGAAGGATTGCTACCCAAATATACAATGTTTATATAAGACAGATATAAGACAATTTACAATGTTTTTTACTAAGATATATTTTATCACGGTAAGGGCCCTGAAAGATTCTTGACAAGACATAATGACACATTTCTCAAAATCTGACTAAATGACCAAAACCAGAATTTTTTGGGAAAGGACTTCTTAGACAAAGTATTTTACAACACACACACACACACACACACACACACACACACACACACACACACACACACACACACACACAAATTTGAAAAAATAATTATCTTACAATATTTAAATAACACGAGCTTAATAAATTAGAGAAATGAGCTGATCGTCACATGTAGACATAAAAATAAATATTTACTTAAGCGCATAAAACCAGATTAATTTTTCTATACTATTGCAATTTAGTTTTTAGTGTAGGATATTGCTTAGTATTCATTTATTTATCTATTTGCTTATTTACTAATTTATTTATTTACTATTTATTACGTATCATGGGTTATTACTTATTGATTTTTTAATATAGATTTTTTCTTATATAGATTTTTTATTTTTATAGATTTTTATGGGTTTTTAAAAGTTATTACGATTTTTTATATATATTTCTTTATTATTATATTTTTCTTTAGTAATGTTACTAATTTTATATTAAATTAGATTTAGTTAGCTCCCGTCCATTATATAAATAATTAATAATTAATAGTTGATAACCCACTACTCTAAAATAAATTAAAATGAAATTAATAATTCATAATAAATACTTACATTTTATGTTTATATGGTAATACTGGTTATTTTAGTTGCTAGATTTAATGTCATGAGAAATATAATTAATTTTCAAAAAGAACTATATCATAATATGAATAGTGCTTAACTATGACAGTATTACAGTAATGTGATAATTTCAAATTATATATAAGTAACAGTCAGTACACACTCAACATCTGAAGATTGCATTTGGCATGAAACTCTCAGCAATGCGCACGGTGTGGGATATGTATATTCATTAATATATATATATATATACTTTATAGCTCTGTTGTATAACATTGAGCACTGTTTTAATAACACTAGAACTTTATGTGCAATTTTATATATATATATATATATATATATATATATAAGTGGACATTGAGCTCAACACCCAGTGGTGACAGTTTGTTTCATGTTTAAACATAATCTTCAGGCCATGTGCATTGTGTTTTGGCTTGACTATATATACGGGTCAATGTTGCATTATGGGTAGTGAGGGCTATTGTATTATTCTAATGGTTATTGGTGGGCAGTAATGGTTATGTTTCAAATCATTCTATGGGATATTAAGCAGAAATAATTGTATGTCTGAATTCAGTTTAATGGCTATTTTATAGAGTTGCTTGTTAACTTTTTTTACTCATTATTTATTATTGATTAGTTTATTGTTATTATTATGTTTACTTGTGTTTATGCGTGTATCCATAGTTTGTTAATTTGTTTATTATTTACTTAATTTGTTTACTTATTAATTAATTTGAATTATTTTATTTTATTTAATATTTATTATTATTATTATTATAAGTAAAAAGGTTCAATACTAATTGAATGTCAACAGAGTGTTGTCTAATATTTGAAGCACTCACTGGAACTTTCAACAAGAATATAGATATGTGTGTGTGTGTGTGCAAATATATAGAAAAATAGTAAAGAACATGTTAGGTAAATAATCCGAAGATCAGCAACACTTCTACAAACCATTTGAAACATTTCTACATTAATTTCAGAAAATTTATCAGAAATTGCTTGTTTTCATTCAGAAATTGGTTTTCAGTTTGAGCTTTCAGTACATCCCTAAGAAAAATTTCTGGTGGAGCGAGGTCTGGTGATTGTTATGGCCACTGAATTTCTCCATGTTGTCTTATCCACTGCAGCTTGAAATTAAGATTTAAGCATTCCCAAACATCTAAGCTATAGTTAATCTTAAGCCTTGTTAAACTACTGTAATTTTTTATTTTTTTTCAATAAAAGTTAAGTAATAAAAGCGGGTGTTACTTTTGATACACCCTGTATATGTGTTGAATTGCATAATTTGATGTATATACAAACTACAAATAAAAACTAACAAATATAAAAAAAAAGGTTCCATAAAGTTCTAGAAGCCACCAGGAAGTTCTGGAACATTCCAGAATGTCATAATATTACTATATTTATATTTGATTTTAGAAATTTCATGTTGGAGTGAGGTTACATTTTAAAAATAATGAACCGAATTAAACCCTTCTTCATTATTTTTAAACCAAAGCTCATTGAATTATGATAAAAAAAATTAATTATTTTACAAAAAGTCCTTATATATATATACATATATATATATATATATATATATATATATATATATATATATATATATATATATATTTATATATACTCACACGCATGCATGCATGCATGCATAAATGTATGCTGAAAAATTATTGGTTTGACCAAGAATGGATTATCATCCAACAATTCTGATGTTTAGATGTTTAGTCATATAGTCATATTACTTTTGGAAGTATGTTTTGTAGAGAAAATGTGACCATCTTATATGTGTGTGTGTGTGTGTGTGTGTGTGCATGCGTGCATTCAAAGACTTCACATGCAATACAATCCTCAGATAGTTCTTGCTCTTTTCTGAATTGGTCTTCCTTTTGGGATTTTCACATCTCAACTATCGGGTACTATTTGTCTTTGTCAAGTTTTTCTCTCTCTCTCTTCTTTATTTATAACCAAGGTCATTATAGTCCCTCATCCATATGAAAGATGTTACAGACACTTAATTCACCGGAAAAAAGGAAACAGATGGTGTTTCTTTTTACTTTTGTTTTTAGTCCAGAAAATCAATTTCACCATCTGAACGCTTAATATTTGTTAGAAATATATTCTGCAATTTGTGTGAATTTCAAAGTTTATAGTTTAACTAAAATCAAACTAAAAACAAAAGAGTATACCCACTCTCAAAGAAATTCCCTTGGTGGAAATATTGGGTTGAATGATTGGATTACATAATCTTTCAAGACTCAAGCTTCAACTTCCTACTTGCCTTGAAAATCAGAATTTGAATTTGTAGTTTGAATGTCGACCATTAGTGATAAGAGATATGCTACTATCTTAGCTAGTAGGAATAACAACCCTCTATATGTACACATGGTGTTACACAATTTATTTTACCAGAATATATCATGCACGTTTATAAATCTACCATTTGTCTGTGCATAAAATATTACTGCCATATCTGGTCTGGTGCTCTTGCTATATATATATATATATATGTTGAGATTCTTGACAAAATCCAAAGAAAGGTCTAATGTTATCGGCCCTGATCTGCCGTGAAGTGGCTTCCCAGTTTCTTTACTATAAATATTTTCATGGCACTTGTTCTAATAAGCTTTCTTCTTTGGAACCATGACCACATGAATTTAAGTGTACTACTAGATATGCAACTAGATATCATTGTTTTAATGTTGAAATACCTAGATATAACCATAAGTTGCTTGCATTTCTTGCCTGTGGAACTCTCTTCTGGTTTCTTCATTGATTGTCCTCTTCAATCTTCAAAAAATTAAATGCAACGTCAATTGCCATCTTCTATCTTCTTGAATCATGTTCATTTATGGTCCTTTCCCTTTGCTAATATCATCTCATTTTCTTTCCCTCTCAGTCACCCCTTGCATCTTAGTGACATTATTGCCTTACTTGGGGGGAAATGATTAAAAATAAATAAGACATATCATTATTTTATTCTCTCTATCGTGCTTCATAAATAAAGAATGAATTTACAATCTAAAGGGTGTCATCTTTTAACACTTATTGAATCTTTATCAAATGAGTAGATTCCAGCAAAAAAGCCACCAAATATGAAATCTAAGATAAGATTAAAAAATTTGTATATAGAATAGAAAACAGATCATATGGTATAAAAAGAGAATTTCAACCAATTGTTGTTGGTTTGAGTAAATAAAAAAAAACATTTAAATTTGTATCTCCTGAAAAAATAACTATGAGAATTTGCAACAGGTTGTGGTCAGTCAGTTCAAATAAACCTACACCAAATAATCCTTTTACCTCAAAAGATAAGCAAAAGCAGCTAGAGATGAAAATATTCACCATCAACTGAAACTGTATGGCAGCTTTTCAATGTCAATAGATTTCTACTTTCTCATCATAGGTCACTCATCTACACAAATCTATGCCAAGGAACTGTTTCCTCAAAGAGATCAAAGTAGCTAGAGATCAAAAGACTCACCAACAACTGAAGCTATATGGCAGCTTCTCTGTCAATATGTTTATACTTCTTTTGGTACTGTGAACTGTGAATAATGACATTTATTAAAATGTATGAAATTTCTCTATATCAAACACAGGTCCATTTCCAATAATAAAATTATTTACTATGAAAAGATGCATCCATACAAAATCAACTTATACACATCTTTAAATGCAAAAACTTTTTTGTAAAAATATAAATCAATTAAAATAATTATAAAATATAGAATATATAAAATTATTATTAAAATAATGATTATACATATGTAAATCTAAAAGTGAACATAGAAGTCAACACTTAGAGGCGACAGTCTGTTTCATGCTAGATGCAATCGTCAGGCCTTTATATATATATATATATATATGCCAGTTTTCAGAAAAAAGCTGTGAAAAATAAAATCTAAAGTATAATAAAAAGTTATGGTCATGGTAGAAATTAAATCACAAGGTGTATTAAATTTAACCAGCCATTGTTGGAGTAGGTAAATTCAAAAACCTTTGAGATTGTATCTCCTGAAAACAGATAAATACAAAACTTTGCAACAGGTTGCAGTCAGTCATCTATAAAAGATATGCCTTGAATTATGTTTTTTCAAAGAGATCAGCAAATAGCCAGAGATCAAAAGACTCACCAACAACTGAAGGTTCTCTATGTCAATATATTTATACTTCTTTTCTTCCTGTAAACTGTGAGTAATGACATTTATTAAAATGTATGAATTTTCTCCATATCATACACATGTGCATTGCAAATAATAAAATTGTTTACAATGGAAAGTTACATTCACAGAAAAACAATTTATGCACAGACTTTGTTATAAAAATGTAAATAAACGTATAAAAGGAATAATATGATTTTGCCACAATTATTTGAAGTTTATTCACTAAATTTATTGAGACTATGAATTCTTATGTTTTTAAATTCTTTCCAGAAAAATTAATCTCAGTCAGAATTAAAAACCTTTTTTGAATCCACCAAAAATTAAACTAAATCTGCATCAAATCAAGAAAATACTCATTCCCCCACCAAAAAAAAAAGAAGAAAATACTAATTCTCTCACTAAAAAAAGCAAAAAAAATCATAATAAATTCAAATCTTGAAACAAGTAGCTTTCAAAAAATGTCAAGTGCTAATGACTTCATTAAATGTGGAAAAGTTGGTAACGTTGCTTTTTATGAATTACTTTGGAGCAGTATTTAACTGATTCAGATCTTTTCACTACCTTCAGATTTAAACATTTTCCCTTGATGACTTATCTATATTGTCTTTTTTTTTTGATAGCAGCAGCAAGATGATGGAAATCAAGTTTCTCAAACCATTATTAAGATTATCTAAGGAATTTAAAAAATAAATGGCATACCAATCATGAAAGAGCTTTTCAAAAGAATCTCATAAGAAAAGAGAAAAAGGACCAAAAATATCTACCTGGACCTGGGAGGTTTTAGAGTTGGTTTTGTCTGCATATTTCCTGTGATAACCTTCAAGACCTTTAATTTTGGTGGTCGGATTGAGATATGGAATGGTAAGTGAGAAGTCCATCCTCGTTGTAATTTAAACGTCATAATTCCAATATTCCCTTAAGACTGTCCAAATGTTGATAGTCAAATGAAGTTGCTTTTTTTAAAATGTAGTTTTAAGTCAGTCAGCAAAAATTAAAAACCCAGAAACAAAAAGCAATGAAACCAAAAAATAACAGTTCCAAAATAAAAGCAATTATAAGAGTACATGCATTTCTGCAAATGAATTGAAAAATTCTTTTTTTGGTTGAAGGAAAAAAATGATTTTTAAAGTTTTAGCTGCATTTTGTGGTTACTTTTGTCTGTGGATAAGAGAGTTAATAAGATTTAATTATGATTTATAGTTATATACTTCAACCAATATTTCAAGTAAAGAAATAATCTAAAATCTAATCAGATTATTCCAAGTAAAGAAATAATTTACAATTCAATCAGATTATTACAAAGAAATAATCTAGAATCTAATCAGATTATTCCAAGAATAGCTTTTCTACAAAACTTAATTTGACTTATTTTATTAGTGTAAATCATTTATAATTATAGATACTCTGTAAAGTAAACTCTACAACAATAAGGTATAAAGAAAGAGGTTATATGTTACTTTAATTACATATGCATTAAGAAATAACATAACTTTATGAACTTTATTTAGTTATATCAATTGATTGATACTCTTCGAAACAAAATCTGATATTGAATAAAACAAAGGCAAATACAGTAAAACAAATCAGGTATCATGAATTTTGCATCAGGATTTTATATTTGAATATAATAAATATGTTTGGATTATAAATTATTAAATTTTATATAATATTTTATATAAGCCAATATAGCAAAATAAAGGTCCTATATAAACTTTCCTTATGATTTTACAACATGATTTCTATGTTAATAGATGAAATGCTATAAGTTAATAACGATTTGTTGGTTTGACTAATATTTTCTATGAAAGAGTTTTTGCTAACTCTTGACTAAATTTAGTTTCATTTTTTTTTTTTACATAAAAACACTGTTTCTCTTTTCTTTATATAGACAAACCAAAGTATCTATTCAGTAAAACATTTTATACTTTACATCATTAACAAAGTAAAAAAAAAAGTTAATTTTTGACAAATGTCTACATCACAATGTTAGATTTTCTAGAAAAGAAATGACATAAAAATAAAACATAAGAAAGAATTATGAATTAGTCAAAAACTGATGAATAAAAATGGTATGTGAAAACTTTATATTAAAACTATTGCACAATGTTGATTTTGTCATAATGTTGGTTATATTTTGTAAGAAGTTACATCAAGACATTCACAAATTTTTTAATAACTACTGTTTTTTTTCTTAATTTATCTTAGAGATGAGATATTTGCTTTTTAAATAAAGCTTCTGATATTTTTCCATTCTTTTTTAATAGCCTGAATTGAAAAAAGGCATGGAGAATATTCTTCTTAATTTTCTCCATTGAGAAATCAGCATTAAAATTTTACTGCAACTGACATACATAAACTGATTTAAAACAATCTTCTTAAAAATTTTTACTTTTTCCTTGTTTTTATTTCACAATAGTCGTCGTCAATTTTATTGAAAAGTTTCAAGAAGGCTGAGGTGATTCCTAAAATTTAGAGAAATTATTTATTTATTTTTGTCACTTCTTCTGAGAATGTAATAAAAAAATCAATTTCTTTTCTTTTATTAAAGTTATACTATTTTTAAAGCTTTTTCTTTAAAGGAAATAATTTAAAAAGATACTAAAATTAATTCCATATAGATTTTCAAAATTGTTTCTTTTGTAGAGATACTTTTTTTCTTTTTTTAAATGGATGCAAGAATTTATTTTTCAGAAATTCCTTTGATAGAATATTTAAAAAAAATACATTTTATGCTGTTTAAGTTATAAAAAATTCCTTCAACATCAAAGTAAATTCTTTTTTCCTTTTGGGGCTGTATTTATATAATTTTAAAATCCTTCATTTGGATAGTGTCAGTCAATATGTTTTTTCTGCTTTGGTTTTCAGAAAATTGGTTTCTTCTCCAGATAAGCCTTGAGGTATTTCTTTTGTCAGATGTCCTTCTTTGGTCAAAATTTTTAAAAAATTCTTTCTTTCAGTAATATAAATGTTTCAAAATCCTTTCACTCTAGTAGAGGATATTAAAAATCCTGATTTTATTTTTAATAAATTTTCAAACATCTTTGCTTGCATGGACATTGACGTATATTTTCCTGAATAATAATAATAATTATTAAATAATCCTCTCTTTTGAGCAGGGGTGTATATTTGATAAATAATACTCCCTTACTGCAGGGGTGCAAATTTTATATATATTTTCTCAAGAATAAACATTTTGCTTCCATAGGTAATTTTCAGGCAAATGGCTACTTCCTTAAATTCGTTTTTTTGTCAAAATTTCTTGTGTGCCTAGAGAATATATAATCCTTTTTTAAAAATTATATATAAACCTTTTCAACTGGAGAACCACTTTTTGAGTTAGTTGTTCTCAAAATCATTTCTTCTATTGACGAAAAAATTAGAATCTCTAAATGACTAATCAACACGAAGTGCTTAGTACACTCCATTAAAGCTGATAATTCCTTTTTCTAATAATAAAATATAAATTATAATGGTTAAAAAATAGACTCATAATCGTCAAAAGAAAATTTATCATCCCCTACCCCCAATTTGTTTGGTTCTCTTCAATTCTTGAGATAGAGGTCTGAAAGAATTTTGATAAGCAGTCACCAATAACAGTTTGACTACACTCACACACACACATTCATCATCACTCATACAGATATATTTACAAATAAATTTGTGTCCCTTCACAAGCATATGCAAAATGTTGCACACTTATATACACGTATGTGTGAAGAAACTGACATAACAAAACTTTTCATAAATATACAATCAGGGATATAGATAAACACTGGCAAATAACAAAAAAAGGTTAACATACACACATACACTTTCAGGAAAACATACACAATCAGGAAATACACATACATATATACACACATACATCTGTGTTCATTCAGAAACATATACTAACAACTATTGTTGTAGTGACACAAATCTATAAAATTCAATACACACATGTACATAGATACACACTCATTTACAGACAGGAAAAAGTACATACAAAATCCTGAACATACACTGACAGATATATACCCATAAACATGTAAGTATACACCTGCTCATGTTGAAGCTCACACAAAGCAATGTATAGTCCCACACAGCAATATACCAATACAAATACATATAATCACACAATTAAAAAAAAACAGAAAAGAAAATGAAAAAAATAAAAAAATTAACAGATTCTTTGAATAATGGAGGTAAAATTGCACGCCTGAATGAAAATCTCTTGTGTGAAATACATCAACTACAGCCGCTTCCACTGCCTCTTTTTGTACAGATAGATTAGCACAGAGAGAAAAATAAAGTCCTTGGGACAAAAAAATGAAGAAGAAAAGCAAGTGGAAGCCTGAGAAGAGGTTGGAGGGGAGGGTGGGTACTTAAAAGATTGGTGAAAGTGCTGTTTGAGATGATGATGC
This sequence comes from Acanthosepion esculentum, assembly GCA_964036315.1. NCBI lineage: Eukaryota > Metazoa > Mollusca > Cephalopoda > Sepiida > Sepiidae > Acanthosepion > Acanthosepion esculentum. The sequence continues at coordinate 63,708,347 of OZ038492.1, read as the reverse complement.
CAAAAGGCATCACTGCCTTCTCTTACCTGGACACCTGCTCACCCCACTCAGCCTAAAACCACCTCTACCCTTAACTGTGTTTTCATTGTCTTGTTTTAATGGAGAGGGGGTCCATTGCTTTTTGCTTTTATCCTTATCTTTTTATTTCTTTACTTAACATCTTTCAACTAACTGACTTGTTGAGAGGTGAATGAGAAATACAGTAAGAAGAAGAGGGAGTATTGAAAGAGAAGTAGAGAGAATATCATTGAAGCAGAGAAAAGAGAGAGTGGTTTAAAAAGGGAGAAAAAGAAAGGATGCAAAGAGTGAAACATAAATTAAAGTTTGGATGAAAGAGAAGTAAAGAAAAAAAATGAATAAAAAATGAAACAGGGAAAATGAATCAAAAGAGAAGGACAATAAATAAAGTAAAACAGGAAATGAAGGAAAAAGGAAGAAAGATGGAAATCTATGAAGAAAGAATGAGAGAAGCAAGCAAAGGAATGAGAAATACAATTTGATAATTTGAAGGAAAAAGAAGAGAAAAATTAAAGAACAAGTGAGTGGGCGAATGAAAAAAAAGAATAGGCTGAAACATGTTGAAAAATGGAGAAAAGAATAAATAAAGGAAGTTGAAAGATGGGAGTGAAAGTAAAAATTAATATTGAAAGAAGGAGAAATGAGAATAACAATGAAGTTGAAAGAGAAAAATGGAAGAAAAAGTGAAAATGAATATTGAAAGAAGGAGAAAGGAGAATAACAATGAAGTTGAAAGAGAAAAATGGAAGAAAAAGTAAAACTGAAAATATTGGTTGAGAAGAAAAGTGGTAACAAAAAAAAAGTGTGAAAATTGATGGAGAAAGCCAGAGTTCAGAAAGGTTAGTATAATGGATGGCTACAATTTTATATTAGAAATGGTGATAGTGACCTAGAAGTTTCTAGTGTGTGCAAAATACTCAAGCAGGTGCATTTTGTGTGCATGGGACAGAGACGGCAGCAGCCATTGCAAATTACAAGAGTATAATATAAACTGAAATGCAGAGGGCAAACAGATTTTTTTTTTGAATAGGGAGTCATTTTTAAAAATGGTAGATAAGAATAACTAACAACAACAAAGAAGAAGAATGGAAAAGGAAGAAAAAGACGTGAGGAAAGTTGTGTTAAATGGAAGGAGAAAAAGAGAGAAAAAAATAAAAAGTGAAGACAAAGTAAAAGAAAAAGGAATTAAGAGTTGAATGTCAAGAAAATTTGGAAGAAGAAGATGTAGAAGGTACAGCTATTGATGTTAAAGGAATTGAATAAAGAGTAATGATAAAAGAAAGCAATTTTGAGGAAGAACAAGAAACAAACCAAACAGAAAAAGTAGAGGAGACAAAAGAAATATGGAAGAAGCAGAAGTTTGGAGGAGGATAAAAGTGTTTCTACTATATTTTAAGTTTATATCTCATGTTCTTTTTTTAATATGAAGCTAAAAATGGAGGCAAAAGAAGAGATAAAAAAAACAGGAAGAAACATACAAAGAAAATAAAAAAAATTAATAAATATATTTTTTCTAAAGAATTTTGTCTCAGAATATTGAATCACCTGCCAAAGCAAAATTCTTTACTGCGCACTAACCAAAGTCAGTTTTTTTAATGTCTGTCTGTGCTTTGAGACAGCATCAACTGAGCCACTACTCCATTATCACTTTTATTTTTGGGAAAGCCTTTAATATTGAAAAAAATGATTGATATAGAATCATGACCAAAAAATATTCTCTAAAGAATACCTAAAATGAACAAATCTGGTGAGTGAATATCAAAAATAGTTCTGTTTAAAAGTGATGTAAAGCAAAGTACAGCTGGAAAATTGCTAGAATATCCAACCTTTTATTTTATTTCGTGTTTTTATTTTGTCATAGCCATTAAGAAAATAATAAATAAATAAAAAATGTATTCAAGTTGTTGATTGTTGTTATAATAATTTTACTATTGTTGCCATGATTACTAAAGAAAATACAATGTTATTATGATTATTTTAATTTGTTTTGAGTTAGAGGTAAACTTAAAACTTTTAAAAATATTTCTGATCTGAATACATTAATATATCCCACATCTATCTATTTCATTTATTCCGTTGTTGTTAAGAAAAAGAAACCCTTCTGATTTTAATTCATTGTAGGTATAAACATGTACATGATCTGTTTTGTTGTATTAAGATGGGCAACAGTAAATGTCTCATTCAGTTCCACAGATTTGGTGGTCAGTTACCTGACAATAATCAATTAACAATTGTCCCATTGGACATCTCTGTTTATGAGTGGTAGTAATGGGGGGAGTCCCATGGCCACGTACTGAAAGGGTTGCTTTTCTTTTCTTTTTTTTTATTGTTTAAAAGATGAGACAGTTAAAGTGACTTGGGAGCTACATCTATATATGTAGAAACAACATCAATCAGAGTTGTGTGGCTGATTTTGTCTAGTGGAATATCAATTATTTGATGCCAGAATCTAAATATTTTGAACCCAATTTTATGGCTTCAACTTCAGATAAAATGTATTGCTGGTCATATTGCTATAAAAATGTATTCCTTTCATAGTGTTTTGTTTTTGCTTGGAGGTTCACTATTTGCTCATAGCTAGTACCCTAACAGGTGTTACTCCACCTCAATCAGAGACTGTCTTAGCAGACTGGGTTACCTGACCATAAAATTATTTCTAACTGGTCTCTACCTGAAAAAAAATATCATGTATATTTGGCTGTGATGCCTGCGGCTTTTATACCCTCATCAGAACTGGTATCATGATAGGTGCATTATTATGATCATTTTAGTTAGAAATTAGGGCACAATATCTACCTGTGGTTTGCCAACTATAGTTTTACACATTCTTTATTAATCCAATCAACCAAAAATTGTGTTCAAAATTTTATTAAACTAAAATCATTTTGTAAAATATATAAAACAAAAAGTGATGTAGCTTTAATGTTTAGTAATGTTATCAATCTTCTGAAAAATATAAAAATGTTTTGGTAAAAATCCGTCTTCGTCAAGCCATTAAAGTTGTAATTGTCACAGAAAGGAAGTGTCAAAAAGCACAAAAGTCTGAATTCTAAATAAAATAGCAAAACATGAAAAACTGATCACAAAGTCACCTGTAAAAGAGATATCTAAGGTAAATCAACTGAAATTGACAATAAACTAAATAGACAGATTTTTCAAACATCCTATTCACAGAAAAAGTTGTGCACCCACAATTGTCCAGTAAGATTGCACCAACATTTGGTGACTATTATTGGAAACCACTCATGCAGTTTAAGACCTCATAGAAGTAGTGTTTTTGGGTGCAATTACAGGTAATTAAGTGGTGAACACATTGTGTTAGAATGACAGTTCAGACATATCGTTAAAACACTGGTTCTTGTATGATTACTAAAGTTAAGCAATGTTGAACCAGGACAGTACCTAGTTGGATGACTGTTTAGGAATACCAGGTGCTGTAGTGGCTCGGAATTGGAACTCAGATCTTTGAGTCCCAATTCCAATTAGTTTCATTATATTCATTTCTGTGTATATATATCCTTGGGGAAGGTATAAATCCACCTCTTCTTCTCTAGCTATGACTTGTGTCAGTAAAATATTATCATCTCCAAATGAAATTCTTACAAACACAAAAAATAATTTCTGGTTTTAAATAACCTATAAATGGTTGATAAGCGATGAAAAACAAATCAATCAATCAGATACCAATTTTTTTGAAGTCATACATTATGCCATAGTTCAAGAAGAAGCTAAACACTTTAAGCGAGAAGATTTTTAAGCATAAATGAAACTGCATCAAATTCAGTGAAGAAATGTAAAGAACTGAATAAAATGGTTTTCCAAGACACTGAAGAGTAGGGATTACATAGTCAGACAGCAATTTTCTAGTAAAGATGAACTTGAAAATACTATTCAGGATGCTGTGTAGCCAGTTTTATATAAAGAAATAGAACAGCTTGCAAAATCTATGGATGAACAACTTCTAAAACAAATTTCAGGACACAGAACATACATTTCACATTAACATTGTTTTCATAACTGGAAGAGACTTGAAGCAACAGAAATGTGGTTCTACAGAAGGATGCTGAGGATACCATGGACTGAACATGTGAGCAATGATGAAGTTTTAGATAAAATGAAACAAAAAGGAAACTAATGCATAACATCAGAAAGAGGCTGTTGAGGTTTCTGGGCCACATATTGAGGAAGTGGGGCTTGGTAAATTTGATACTCATGGGACAGATAGAAGGAAGAGGAAAACAACACATAACATACTTAGTGAGTTTGAGTAAATGGATTGTAGGACAGGGTTTAGGAGAAATAACAGAAAGACAAACTTTATTAAGAGCTAAAAAGGAGAGCAATTTGTGGAGAGTCATGATCACCGATGTCTTGAAGGGGACATGGCACAGAAATAATTCTTATTACAATGAAACTATTTTTAATTTTTGTTTGTAAGCTTTGTAATTGCAATTATAGTATAATGTTTCTTGTAGTTTCAATAATTTTAAATTAATAATAATATTTAACCTTCTTTCATAACAAATGGTAACCCTGGCATGATTTGAACCTACAACAGTTATAAGTGGTAACAATTAACTCAAAATCTAGAGTAAAGTTTATCCAGATAGATCTGAGGAATGTTGGAACAGATGTACATATCTCTACAATCTGTAGAACACTGAACCTACAAGAGTTTCATAGATGGTTTGCAAGAGAAAAAAGCCACTACTGAAGAGAATACATATAAAGACATGCTTAGTATTTTTGGATAATGAATGATGACTGGAATACAGTAAGATGAAAAAAAATTTCAAGATTGACATTATAGTGACATCAGATTTGGAGAAAAAAGAACACAATGCAGAAGGACACATGGCACAGTGGATAAAGGTGTTAGTTAGATCCACTGACAGGACCCAAAGAGTGTGAGTTCAATACCTGGTTAAAGCAGTGGAGAACTTGGAGAGGGGAATTAACAGGAGATAACTGACATCCATTAAACATGGCACATGGAACTAGAACAGTCTACCCCAGTGAGTGAAATAAAGGGTTCAGTTCGACATTCCAACCACCTGAAGAAAGCCGGAGCGTACAATGGCTGAAACGTTGTAATAAATATGGTGACAAAGATGAGGACAATAGTCCAATAATGTAAATAGTATACATGATACCTCATCTCAGAAATATAGACAGATACTGAGGAATGAAGAAGCATCTAAATGTAGTTCCTGTATTGACAATAATATAAATCTCAGTCAAAATAAGCTGGCTGAAGGGAACCATTGTTGGGGACAAATATAACAGTACGTGGAATTCATTTGTTTATAATTACTATCAAGCAAATTTTAAAAAAATATGCCAGTTGTATCAGACTAGAGGACAGAGAATGTTATCTCACATTTCCATCAGAAGTTTGTATTAACTGCTCATTGGCTTGTCATTGTCATCTTTGTAGAGAAAATTTTAAGCTCTCAGAATGAAATAGTTTCTTTGCCCCATGCAATAACTTTAGAAGTCTTCATGCTGGAGAGAAAGGAACAACATGATTTGGGGGTAGGTGACTTCAATTTAAGAACTGATTCACCAACAACTTAACAGTTAGAATAAAAGAGGGGACCACGATTTAAAAATCTATATAAAGCAAAAACATCTGAGCCTAAACATTAAGTACTGAAAAAATATTTGATGCTAAGAGGATCATTCAGTTAAATCTATAAACTTGATCAATGATTTTAAAAACAGAACAGAAAATATTATTTAGGAATGTAGATGGGTTGGGGGGTCTGCATGTGGGTGTAGAATATGAGCCAGAAATGGCTTCTAGTTATGACATTTGGTCCTCAACAGATTTAAAAGTTGAAGTGAAGAGGACAAGACTATAAAATCTATAATGACAGTGTGTGAATCTGGCATCGTCAGACGTTTGTTGTCTTAATCAAAAAGGCTTTAGCGATTCGGACAGTCACACAGGACAACAAAAAGCTGTCAGGACAGATTGTGGCTTTGACTTTCAGAGAAAAATAAGAACAAAATATGAAAAAGAGAAAAATAAAAACAAAATTAAAAACAAATGCAAAATGAGTTAATCAGCTTAAATGTATTTTTGTATCTGCAGTCGATTGAAAGATCAGTCAGAGTTACTTCCCTTGTTGCTCATTTCAAATATTTGTGTTTTCCATTGGGACCAATGTGTATGAGCATATATCTGTATAAATATGTGCATGGCTTTCTGTGGATGTATGTCTGGGTGTATTTAGACAAACGTGTATGTCTGCGGATACATGCATGTTTATATTAATGTACATGCATAAATGTTATGCAGATATGTATGTGCTATGTATACATATATTTGTACATTTAAAAATGTTTATGCATATATTTGCACATGCTTTTCATTGTGGATATATGTCTGATAGCCTGTAGATATGTATGGGAATGGAATGCAGAAAGCCTCTTAGGCTGACCAATGAATCCTTCCAAATATATAAATAAATAAAATGAAAATCTGATGTTTTGGCCAAATTGTCAGATTTGGGGAAATGGGATGTACCAAGAACTAACCAGCACCCTTTCATATATGTCTATTCATATATTGATATATATTGTGTATGTATACACATGACTGTGCACAAATGTTTTCATATATTCATGCATACATATATGGGTATATTGTTAGAAACCATAGACGTTATTATTATAGCATTATAGCATATCTATGGGTGATAATGGGTATATCCTCATTCATATAAATACAGTAGTAAATACTGTATGTTGGTTTGCAGTTGGAGATTTATTGTGGAATTCACTTGACTCACTTCTAGCAGCTGATTACTTTTTTTATGCACCGCTGGCGAATCTTATATGTGTTGCTCTTGCCCTACGTTTTATCATTCATTACCAACCTTCATGTGATTATTCTATTCAGTAACCTTCCCTAGATTACAACAGTTATGTTTTATGATCTTTTTTCCTAATGTACAGATATCTTTTCAACAATGTGGTAATTGTATGTGGACAAATTGGTCAAAATTTATGTTGTTTAGTCCCAAACTTTTGACTCACATGAGTTGTAATCAGGGAGTGTGTGAGAGAAATGAATTGTACTTTAAGAATTGCATTGTATCATTATTTTGAAAGTGGTGTTATTTGTTGAAAATAAAAACAATAAGGAGACAATATACTTATTAAAACAAACAAACATTATGACACAAACTACTTTCTCTGTAATACATGCACCATGGCAGGGCACCTTATTCTGCTGAATGATGCCATTGGAGACAACCCTTACCATGAAGGTTGTCCTAGTGGGAAATGACAAAGAACTTTGCACATGAAAGATAAGACACACAGTTTACTAGCAGAACATTGAACAAACCACAATCATGCCTATTTTTATAATTAAAAGAAAAAACTTGTAGTTCCAACAAATGATTTATTTTATGGAAATATTTCAACTAGCAGTTGCCAGTCTTGGTCACTACTTAATTGAGTAAAACAGTGCAAAGAAACTAGAAACGCTTAAGAATTCAAATCAATGAAAAAAAATGAGTTGATGACATTTACAAAGTAGGAACAAGTTGAGGTTTTTAAAAAAAAGAGCCTATTTTTACCATATTATTATAATATATATATATATTATTGCTCTGATGAGCTTTTCTTTTTGGTACCTGAACTTCTTCATAGACTTAAAAAAAATTCAGAATGTGGAATTAGTGAATATTAGACATTTCAAATACCAATTGTAACAGATTTAGTATAAAAGATAAGGAAATTGAACATAGAATAATCTGCACTAGAGGTAGTTTTACTGCCTTACTTGGGTGAACTTGATTAAAGAAAATCCCCACTAAAACTTGAGGTTAGCTTCTCAGTTTATATACCTCTGATTCTAACAGTAACTGTCATTTTTGCCAGGTGTTCTTGGTCATAAAGTTTTGGTTTATTAATATACATCTCTGTGCTATATTTATATATGTATTATATATAGTGGACATTCCCATTGATTTTGATAAGGGCCAAACACTTAGTTTTTTAGAGATTAATCTCCAGACAACCCATGCTTTGATTATAGAGGTAAAAGCTTCTGTGTAATTAGCAAGACTTTTCAAAAGAACTGATAAGAGGAACAGGGTGCATAGTGTGTCACAAAGTCTGCAAACACCTCTCAAGTTTGAATCCAGACTTTTCCTTCTTTTAGGATGGTTGCCAACCAAGGTGAGATAACCCAGTCTGCTCTGCTGCTTTCTAAGTGGCTTACCATTAAACTACCCCTACATCCAGTGTTGATAGTTATAGTGATATATATATATATATATATATATATATATGAGTATACAGGTAGTTTAGGTGCTATTGACACAGAAAGGAGTATCACTGTGCAAAGTTTCAATTCTGTCAGATTCTGGTTCATTCACTTTCATTCATTGGAAAAGGCATGAACCCATTTTCTCCATCTATAGATTAATAGCAGGGTAGACTGGCCACTCTTGCCTTGAGTGGCAGCTATTATAGGAGAAGTAAAGCTAAATACAAACCTGATGAAAGCTTTTTTAGAGAATTTGTGCCACACTGCACCATTTCTTTCTTATCAGTTCTTCTGAAAAGAATGGTTGCTTCTACCCATATCTTTTCCACTATAATCAATTCTTCTGTGTTTAGTCCAGAGTTCAGTACTAAACCAAAATTCTAATCCCTCATATGTCAAAATTGAAGGTAAATTTCTATAAAAAAAAAACTTTTACAAAAGAGTTTCTTTGATGTTTCAATATAGCTAAGTTGAATATCCCAGAAGAGAAAATAACATTTTGACATCATCTCCTTCAATTTCAATGTAGTTAATTCAGTGATCAAATCTAAAACAATGAAAATTGAGATCAAAATTCAGTTAATAACTGTGTCAGGCTACAATCTTATTGATGCCTTCTCCTCTATCTTATGCATTTGTAGGTGAGTGTGTAAGCTTCTATGTATTAAGCTTTTCATCTAAAAAAGGTCTTGCATTTGACACAAGACCAAATGTGCTCTGCCAATATCCCAAGTCAAATAACCCACTTCCTTAAATATGATCAGATTTTTTTAATACTTTCTTTTCAGCACCCTCCTCATATAATCTGTATTTCTTTCTCTCTGAAATGTTCAAACTCACACACAAACATATCATACACACACACGCACACACATATATATATATATATATGTATATATATAAATATAAAAGTGGACATGGAAGTCAACACTTATAGTTGCCTGACGATTGCACTAGCATGAAACAGACTGTCGCCTCTAAGTGCTGACTTCCATGTCCACTTTTATATTTACACACGTTCTATCTCTGATATTGAGCACTTTATCCCATATATTTCTTCATATATATATATATATATATATATATATATATATATATATTTGAGCAGCAACCTTTCTTTTAAACATTGAATATGACAGACAAGGAAAATTTGCTGAATTTTTTAATTAGTTTTTTTCAAGATTCTTACCTTTTTCCTTTCACTCATCACAATGAACTAAACAGAAAAATGTAAGGATCTTGAAAAAGCTAAATAAAAAGCTAAAACAACTTTTCTTTGTCTGTCATATTCAACAAAACACACACAAACATACACACACACATATATACATATATACATATATATATATATATATATATATATATATATATATATATATATATACATATGATTAAAATATAGTTTTAAAATGCTATATTTATAGGTAAGAATGCTCAGTATAAGGGATAGAATGTATGTAAATATGAAACCAGTGACAGTCTGTTTCACGCTTGAACGTAATCTTAAGGTTATGGCACCTTTTCTCTGTTACCAGTTCTTCTGACAACAGTGGCTCATTCCACACAAATCTTCATGGCTTAAAGAGGTATCTTATATCTGGGTTTCTCTTATATCCGGGTTTGGTCTATTTTGTTTTATTAACACAGGCTCTAATTTGGGGCTAGAGAAAATCTCCCTTATATCCGGCTCTCTTATATCCGGGTTACACTATATATATATATATATATATATATATATATATATATATATATATATATATATGTGTGTGTGTGTGTGTGTGTGTGTGTGTGTGTGTGTATACACACAAAGGGTGTGCTGAAATGTTTTTGGCCTGATGAAGAAGTCATTCCCCAATCAAAAATCTGATGTTTGGTCACTTGGTTAGATTTTGGGAAGTGGTTTGGGGAGAGTTAAGAACTTTTCAGCACCACCTCATATATATCCATATAGACATGGACACTTTTTTTTCACATGCACATGTGTGTGAGTGGAAATACTTCTATAAAAATATGTATGTGTGATTTCACTGCCAAGTTTTGTGTTGATATATGCTTTTGTAAATGTTTGCATTCAAAAATGTGTGTCTGTGTGTGTGTGTGAATGAATCTGTAAAGACAGGAGAGGCTTTTTTTATCATTGAAGTCATTTGCTTCATCCGTTAATGGTAGGATGTGCATTCAACATGACATAGATTCTCCAAAATAAAATCTTCCTTTCTTTCTATTTCTGCTGAAAAGCCTCTGAGGAATTAGTTAAATAAATTGAACTCTCTCAGTCTCAAGATGGTCTGTCTCTTTAAGCTTTGTGACCTGGAAATACTCATCAGTAATATATAATTGGTTTAAGGAATTGGTTTTGAAACTTTTGACACTGAAATGATAGTTCCATGATTAAAGAAGAGGTCTTTGTTAAAGACATTGTGTTATTTGCTAAGCTCTGTTTAGTCTGGCACATGACCACAGTGATTGAGCGCCTAATAACAACTTTTCACAACATAAGCAAATTGATCCACAAGACTAGTTTGATGAACAACATGCTAGATGAAGGGCTGTATTCATATTTTTTCACTTATATTTTGTTTGGCACAAGGCTATAGTAATTGGTCACAAAATGATGACTGAATTCATAGCACAAGTGAAATGATCTGCAAGACTAGCTTGCTAACCATTGCACTAAAGTATGTGTAGTATTACCAAGTTAAAATTTGTCTGATACAAGGTCATATTGATAGAGCAATGTCAGGAGTTTGACTGAGCGATAGACTTATCAACCTTTTGTGGGTTATTTAAAGCCAAAATATATTTGGATTGTAAGAATATTTCCTTTTTGTGAGTGAATATTGCTTTAAAATTTTCTGATAATAACAATGATTTTTGGCAAGTCCTACTATTTAACCCATATCTGGAGAAGATGGATGCATATCTTTCTCAAGGGTATTTGTGTGTAAGTGAATATAATGAACATGACTCAAATTAAAACTCGGCTCTCTGACTTCTCACTCTGAGGTACTATCCAATAAACCACCTGCATATCTTCCACATATATGACAGAGATCAGTCATCTCTTCTAAGTAATACTTGAAGATAAGAAAGTCATCAAAGGAGAAAGAGAAAAATTTGGTATGCTGGACAATAATTAGAGGGAGAAGTGTAAGCATTATTCTATCAGTGATGAGATTCAGATAACTGCCAAGGAGCACTGTTGGAGAGTAAGGAAATTCAAGGAGGCAGCATATATTAGCTTTTGAATAAAGTTGGACTATTATGGATTTCAACACTATGTAATTTCTCTTTCTAAGCCAACTTCCCAGTGTATAGTTTGACAGTATAGTTACTTCTGATGGAGTGACACTGCTAACACAAATTGTTCTGTGTTGCATATTAATGACCATCTTTTTTTACTGTCATTTTATTTTTTCCGCTGAAGTAAGAAAGTTTTTCTTCTTTTCTCATGGACTGTGCACCTGATCAGAAGGACAAATTTACAGTGTGTTGTGATTAAAGTTATCTATATTTTGTGCCACAGTAGAAATTTTTGTTGTTTGTATTTTGTGGGAAAGCCACTTTTCCCTTCTTGCATATATATGTGGGTAGTGATTTTATTCTCCTTGGACCAGTGCCAGTATATACTCACCATAACTGAATAAGAGCAACCACCATGCTGGCTATTTCACAAATGCTCACATTTAGGTTTTGGTGATAAAAATTTAGCCTTTATCAAGGTCTCTCAAGTATTTCTTTCTCTTTTGCTTATTAACTGCATCTTTCAAAACATTAAAATGGAGCTGGCTTCTCAGTTTATATAACTTAGATTCTGACAGTAGCTGTCATTCTTGGCAGAGAAAGTAGGCAAATCTTTGATGTCATTGATATCTCTAGTTTTATTCTTGAGTGGAATATATTTGTTTGATCAAGATTTCTTTAGACTGTTTTAATGTTGGTGAGATGAGCTCATTATCATTGGCTTTCAAGATTAGCTCACTAACCACTGCATTGTGATGAGTAACCTGATTTTTATGTTGTATCATGCGACAGGTGCATTACAAGTGAGTAGTTAAGCCAAAGTTTGGAAAAAGAATCAACACTGATAAAAGGCTTTATAAAATATTGTTTCTGCAAAGCATTATGGGAATCTGAAGCCACTCTCTGTTAATGAATTTCACAAGTGATTAATTGTTCATACAAAAGCTTCTAATGTTTGCTGAGTGTTCAGAGAAATTTCCCCATTGTTAGCATCGAAATTCCTTGAATGTTGGTTTGATTTATTTTTACTTGATTTTATTCAAACTAATGCCAAAATAAAGTTATGTATGGCTAAGTGTATTTTTTTTTCTGTGGAATTCACTTTCCCATGTTTCCCATGGCCACAAGAAATGTTTATTAAAAGAAATTAACGTTTCTTTTTTATCTTGCAATAGCTAAGCATCTTGTTCAACTGCTGTAGAGCTAACATCATCAGTTAAAATATTTTTAATAAATGTCCTGCTGCTGCTGCTGATGATGACTCACCTTAGTCAAGATTGACAATGAGCATAACAGCATTTTGTAATGAATTTAAGGAAAAAATTTAGTATTTTTTCTAATACTTTTATTATGGAAAATATGCATAAAAATTCTGCTTCAAAGACTTTCAGTGGTTATAACAAAGTTTTTGGATCAATTTACAGCAAATTTGAATATAAGATACATAAAACGTCTGCTGAGAGTACTCCTTTCAATGTTGACAATGGATGTATCAGCATTTTACTGTTCCTGTTGCTTGGCCAAATAATCAATCCTGACCTGGCATCTTGACTTCAGTCACATTCTCACTGATGTGGTGTGGCTTCCCTCTGTCTTTTCTACAAATATTTTCATGGCAACTGCTCAGATGAGCTTTTTTTTCCCCCAGTGCCCCAATTACAAAAAAATTAAGCGTGCTACTAGATTGGCATCTAGGTTGCACCCTTTTACTGTTGAAATAGCTAAATGCAACCATCACTTCTACTCTAACAGTTTTTTCTTACACTTCCTGCTTGTGGAACTCTCTTCCATTTACTTACTTCAATCAAATAATGCAGTGTCAATCACCATCGTCTATCTTCATGAATCCTATTCATCTTTTGTCCTTCCCTCAATCCTCCCTCTACTCATCTTCTCTCTCACTTTCACACCCTGTAACTCCCTGCATACAAGTGGCATTTCTGCCTTGCTTGGGGGTGAAATGATTAAAAAAATAGAAAAGGTAAGGCAATTTTGGGAGAGTTAAACCACTCAGTATATTTTCAGCCACATGTGGCGAAACACTAATGACAAGTCATTGGTGGTGGGGAGAGCAAAGAGAAGTGGTTTTCAAAAAATGGAATTTTAATTAAATTTGTTGGTGTATTCTTTTTTAAAATACCCAAAAAACATTATACTACTTTGAATCGCCATACAAGATATAATAATTTTTATATTTAGTGAGCATATGGAATTATGATATTTAGCAAGCTTATATATATATATATATGAAAATCCTATTTAGTTAGATTATAAAGATTAGCTTTATATATGTATATATGTATGGAAAAACCATTGTTAGATCTAACATGCTTTAGACCAACTTGCCCACAAAGGCATTTGTCAAGCAAAGCCAAATAGTACTTTATACACTCAAATCCTTCCTGGATTCTCAATAGTTCATATCTGCTTAGTTTTTTAGCCGAATGTAAATAAAGCAATTTCCAAAGAAGTAATGGATTTTTTAATTTATTAATCTGACAGATTTTATCATGTAAACCTTATTTTTAGTGGATACCAATATTTGAGTAGATGCTCTATTTATATTTTTAATCAGTATATTTATTTTTGTCTACAGGACTGGATATTCAAATAAATTTTAAGGGAGCATCTTTTTCTTTAATAAGATTTCCCCATCAGTACAGGAAAAAGAATTAATAACAACTGGACTTGGGACACCTATTTTCCTGAAATTTTTTTTAATCAACAGCTGCACTAATTGCTTGGCCAATGAAGGCTAATATTACCATTACTAATTAATTTATCACTATTGCTTTTATATATATATATATATATATATATATCAAGATAGTCCACTTATTCTTCTTATAATATTGTTAGAAAAGGCTGAAGAAAGAAATCTGAGAGATAAAAACAATGAGAACAATAATAACTGTCATAATAATGATAATAAAAATAATATTTATTGCATATTATTAGGCCTTTATACCAATGAGAAAATGCCAATTTTAAAAATTTTTCTCACTATTCTTCTATTTGTTCTAAAGGCCTAATAATAGACAATAAATATTATAATTTCTATTATCATTATTATTAACATTGTTGTTTCCCCCCTTTTTCTCTCACTTCTGTATATATATATATATGTATTATAGCATACCTACAGATGATAATGTGTATGTCCCCATTCCCATAAATACAGTAGTAAATACTGTATGTTGGTCTGCAGTTGGAGATTCATTGTGGAATTCACTCGACTCACTTCTAGCAGTTGACTACTTCTTCTATGTGCCACTGATGAATCTTATATGTTGTTCTTATCCTAAATATTATCATTCATTACCAACTTTCATGTGATTATTCTATTCAGTAACCTTCCCTAGGTTACAACAATATATATATATATATATATATATATATATATATGACAGTACTAATATATAATAACACAATAATGTTATTAAGGATAGCAACACGCATGCTCTCATGGAGCTCTGGTTTTAAAACTAGGTCATTGTCAAGCAAGCCATGCTCTTTTAGCAGTAAAAAGAATTGAAACATAAATGTTTGCCAGTGTTGTGCTCAGGTAATCTTCAGGTGCATCATGAACCCCTAGGTTAGATTTTTTATGATATAAAATACAGAATAGTGCATGATCATTTAATTTGTGGGTAGGCAGCAGAGCAGGTATTTGTTTTCATGCTTCTGCTTGGAAGTAATCCTGAATTTTTAGTCAGTGTTCTTTCCTGTTGGGGAAATTCTAAAATGCCCAACTTCTTTTAAGGCATAATCCACACCTCCAAGATCAAGCTTTACACTCAAATGAGTTTCTTTGCTTCATACATAAATGTATATTTTTAAATATTTTCCATTTCATGTCTAGAGTATTCCTGCTCTTGTCTTTCAACTCCCACAAATATTTAGAAAGCAATACACTACTGGCATACTCTGCTTTTCCATGAATGAAGTTTCATGGTTTAAGAATTTTTATTTTCATGGCTTTTCAGAAAAACTAATGTAAGATATATCTGGTTCATTTCTGGTCATTACAGTCGCCTGATATATTATATTGGTGGTTAAACAACCCTCACCCATGAGAGGCATCTATCTCTATTTATGCAGTGACAAAAGATAGAGAGGCTAGATTTGCATCACCTATAAACAATGCCTTCATGTTATGGTTTGAATTATATCCTATTTTCTCAGCTTTCGTCCTTGTTTTACGGCATTTGAAATCAAAATTTGCTGTACATCTGCTTTACTTTGACACTATTTCATATTCTGGATTTGTATGGTTATATATAATATTATTATGAGAATTTTCACACAGTCTCTGTCTATATTTCTGAGATGAGGTATTATGTCCACTATTTACATGATTTGGACTATTGTCCTCATCTTTGTTGCCATATTTTTATCACAACATTTCGGCCATTGTACGCTTTGGCCTTCTTCAGGTTGTTGGAGTGTTGAACTGAACCCTTTATTTTGCTCGCTGGGGTTGACTGTTCTAGTTCCATGTGCCATGTCTAACGGATGTCA